>CM052704.1:79060120-79110362 GCA_028551405.1 Uromys caudimaculatus | reverse complement strand
TCCTCCTCCTCCTCTTCCTCCTCCTCCTCCTCCTCCTCTTCCTCCTCCTCCTCTTCCTCCTCTTCCTCCTCCTCCTCCTCCTTTTCCCCCTCCTCCTCCTCCTTTTCCTCCTCCTCCTCCTTTTCCTCCCCCTCCTCCTTCACTTCTTCCTCTTCTCTTCTTCCTCTTCCTCCTCCTTCTTTTTCCCTGATTCTCACCCCCTTGTCTCACCATCAGTCAGAGGAACTGATGAATTTGCTATCAGAGTCCATTTCTTTCAGTTCAAAAGAATATTAGTTTATGAGGAGGGACATGGGAGAGCATAAGCCTGACGAGGAGGTACAAGCATACCAACATGGGCTCTCTGGGGGGTCTGAGGTATCCGTCGCGCCTTGCAAATCCTGAGGTATATTCAGTGTCTTAGTTACATTTTTTTTTAATTACTATGATAAAGCATCCTAATCAAGGAAATTTATAAAAGAAAGCATTTAATTTGGAGCTCATGGTTTCAGATGGTGAGAGTCCGTGTCCACCGTGGCAGGGAGCATGGCATCAGAGGCAGGCATGGTGCTGGAGCAGTAGATGAGAGTTATATCTTGATCCATAAGCACAAGGCAAAGAGAAGAGAGAGAAGGAAAGAAAGGGGGCAGGGAGAAAGAGGGAGGAAGAGCACTAGCTAGCTAACTGGGAATGAAGTGGGCTTTTGAAACCCCACAGGGACACCCCCTCCAACAAGGCCAGACTTCCTAATCCTTCCAAACGGTCTCACCAACTGGGGACCAAGTATTCAAACACATGTGCCTGTGTGTGTGTGTCTGTGTGTGTGTGTGTGTGTGTGTCTGTGTGTGTGTGTGTATTTTCTAGCTTTGCATGTCAACTCTGAGCTAGAACAACCGTATGTTGGCTGCTGGCTATGTATTCTGTGTCTTTATGGTAGACACCCCCACTCACAGATACACAAAGGAAGGTAGTTGGTAAGGGGGGCCTCTGCAGCATTCCCCTTGTTTTTTGGACAGGACTCCTCATTAGAACCTGCAGCTCAGCCTGTTAGGCTAGGATGGCTGGTCAACAAGCCCCAAGGATCCTCCTATCCCCACCTTCCCAGAGCTGGGAGGGATCATAAGCACATACTACTGCACCTGGCTTTTTCTATGGGCATTAGAAATTAACCTGAGGGCCTCACACTTGTGTGGCAAGCACTTTCCCAGCTGAGCTGTTCTCGGCTCCAGGTGTCTCCTTCTGCATGTGCACTGTTTCCAGAACCATTTCTTGCTCTTCCCTGCTTCTCTGTCTGTCCTTTCCCAGGAAGCGTTTGTACAAACGTGTGGTGTTAACTTCCTCTCATGCCGAGGATCCTTTCCTGAGCTCTCCCTGACTCCTTCCTATTCTTGCTACCTGCTTTCTCTGTTCTTGACCTCCCCCACCGCTTCGCTACATCTCACTACCCTCTCCTATTGGACTGTCCCCATGATGTCATCTGTCTCACTTCCGGACCTACTTGACCTACTTACACTCTTCTCCTGAGCACAGGCTCTGTCCCTTTCTGATGGCTTTTTGTCCCATCACATCTTCAAACCTTTGTACATGCTGTCCCCCACATCCTCCAGAAACACCCACCACTACTTTCTGTTTGTTCCCACATTGTTGGGAGTTGTGAACAAACACTTATTCACCCAGCCTAGGGAACTGATGTCAGGTCAAAGATTGGTTCCACTCAAACGTAGTGAGTTTATAACGATTATGGACAGTAGCATGGGGAACTCAAAGGAGCTTGGGTGGGGACTTGGGAACACTGCATCCTTAGAGTTCCCTGCCCAACTTGCACCCAGCTCTGCTAGACAGTTTCTTCTCCCAGCAGTTGTTCAGTGTTTGGAACCTTGGTTTTGGCAGGTGGTGGTGGTGGTGGTGGTGGTGGTGGTGGTGGTGGTGGTGGTGGTGGTGGTGGTGGTGCATGCATGCATGCGTGCATGCATGTGTGCTTGTGAACCTTGCAAGTTGCTGGGTTTCCTGAACCTCTAAGTTCATTAACTTCTTATTCTTATTCTTAGTCTTATGAGTCTCTCTACTCCTTCAGGAGAGAGTTTGTCTCAATTCTGAGGAAATAACTACAGAACATTTTTCTTGGCTGATGTCACTCTACCTCAAACCTTAAATACCCAACACAAAATTTACATACTAAGTTTTGGTAAAGTCCTTCCTGTATCCCAGATGAACTGTTTCCCCTTTGGAGGGTTCTGCAGTCCTTCCTGTGTATCCTAAGGATAGTTCTTTCCATCTGTACAGGCTTAGTTGTCTACACACAGTGCCTCTTTCTAATCTTTATGTGGTAAGGCAAGGACTCGATCTCAGCCAGCTGATTCCTAACACAGAGTGTGGCACATGGGAGATGCTCAGTGTATCTAGATTGTGATTTATCCTAACAGCCACTCCTGTAGTTCCCTTGATTATGAGTGTGCAGAATATGTGGCAGATTTGCCGTCTGTCTGTGTCCAGTCCCTTTTGGATGGATCTCGAGCATGGACATGAAGACACAACAGGGAGAGAAAAAAGACAAGGGTATTTAATTTGGTCTGATCCTAGATGAAAAGAACCCCATCGCACCCCCTTCCCAGGGAAAGGCTATGGCCTGGGAATCAGCCGATCCTGCCTGTGCAGACTGGGCGTGTACACAAGACCGGTTCACAGAGAATTCTTTTCTTTCCATCCTACAAGATGTGAATCACATCCTCAGAGCATCACCTCTTTGGGAACAGCCAGGACACAGCCAATTGCAATGTCCCTGTTTCTTTGCAGCAGTGACTATAAAGACAAGCGTGGCTTAAAACAACCAAGACTGAGGGCTGCTGGGTTTGAAATATAATCTCATGTGAGATCCACAGATCCAGGACAGTGGAGGCTCACTGGGGAGAGCAGTTCCTGGATAGACCAGGCTTCAAAGTTTGACTCTTTTACCAGCTGTACGACTTTCCCTCGCCTGCAAAACTGAGTTCTAACGATGGTATCATATCTTAGGATTCATAAGGATGGTGACATACTAAGTGGGAACGTGCCTCACATTCAATTATAAATGAAAATGTTAGCTGTTATGGTATTGTAGCTGAGTCTAGACATGCCTGAAACCAATTCTTTAAAATATTCAGCACAGTTCTTCAAATGCTGTTCATGAACTTTAGGCAGGTCACCCAACCTCTTTGATATGATGTATGCACACTTAACCCTCAGAATGCGTGAGACCAGAGTCTACCCCTTAGACATTTCTTCCATTGCCTCTTCTTTCTGGTCTGTTTTCCCTTTAAAAGTTATTTATTATAATTAGTTTTAACTATTTATATATTAATTATTATATGTGATATACTATCTATCATATATGATATTTTATATATTGATTATGTATCATTTAATTAATATATCTATATAGTACATTATGTAATAGATAACATTTATATGGGTAATATATTAATATATCTTATACAGTATACTTTATGTATATTATATTTATATATTATATATAAATTATATATATATTTCTTTTTCTCTTTTTTGTGTGAATGTCTACTTGTACACATGTGTGTGGGTGCGTGCACCTGTGCATGTATGTGCAGAGGCTAGAGAAAGATGCTAGGTGTTCTGCTCCATCGCTGTGTGCCTATTTCGCTGAGACAGGGTCTCTAACTAAACCTGGAGCTAGGCTGGTAGCCAATAAATACCAGCAATCCTCCTGTCTCCACTGCCATCTCACTAGGGTTACTGTCTGACACAGTCACATCCAACTTTTTATGCACTTTCTTGGGTCAGAATTCAGGTCCTTATGGTTGTGCAACAGATGCTCTTAGCAACCAAGCCATCCATCTCTCCAGCCCTTCAAGGGCTCCATCTCTACCCATTCCCTCCTTGCCAGTAAGAACTATTAAATCATTTAGACTAACCTTGTCCAAAATACAAAATTCACATGTAAACTGGACAGTGCACTAACCCAGACAATTAACTAGAATTAATGAGATTCCTAGCATTCACCAAAGTAATGGAAGAAGATGTGGGGGGCCCAAGAGATGCTTCCTAACTCCAAGGTTTCTGTCTACTGAACCAAATGATAAGACTATAAAGAATGAGGTGGGCTGGCTCTAAATTCTGAAGCTAGAAAACGAAGTTTCTAGCCCTTGCAGGAAATCGTACTAAGGAGATTTGTGCACTAAGTTTATACACCTACCTCATTTGGCAAGCAAGCAGACACAGTTCATAAGTATCCAACCCCTTCCAGCTCTGCTGTTACTCTTCAGAGTTCAAAGCCTGGATTGACACTCTCCTTGAGTTTGTGGGAGACTCAGCTACAAAATCATTAATTGTTTTGGTGAATGGACAAATATACAGAGACAAGTCAGTCATTATGTCCATACTGCAAGGTCTTAAGAGGCTTCAGGCTCTGCAAAACCCTTATTAACATAGGTTTTCAAGGCTCTTCCATAAAATGTCCTTGCAGATAAGAAAATTGTATCATACCCCCGTGACCCCTCACTAGCATTGAACATTACCAACTGATTGCCAATCATGCTTCACCTATACCCTAAAGCCTTTCCTCCACAGCTTTGAGTCACGTTCCACTTGTTGTACAATACCATCAGTGAATAGTGCAGCAGCATCACCCTTATTAATAAAAGCTACCTCTCCAAAGAAGACATCTTCCTTCTGTGATATTGAGAATGTTTACTCAAGATAGTTGTGCCTGTGTGTGCCACATGTGGTCTTGGGATTTGAAAAAGCTCAGGAATTTCCAGCATTCTGCCCAAAGTCTGTTCTGCTCTTTGGGTGGAAAGGGGCACACACACAATATACCCAGCAGTGATGTCTTTGTGTGTAAGCTTCCTGGCATCAGTAGGTCTGCTGTGATGAGGCCCAAGCATAGAGGCTGGAGTCAGTTCAGAATCCAGCTGGGCTCCTGCTTTAGTTTCGTTTCTATTACTGTGATAAACACCAGGACCAAAAACAACTTGGAAATGAAAGGATTTGTTTCAGTTTGCAAGTCTCAGGTACTACTCTATTGCTTAGCAAAATTAAGACAGTAACTCAAGGCAGGAACTTGGAGGCAGGAACTGAAGCAGAGGCCATAGAGGAGTTCTTACTGACTTGCTCAGTCTGCTTTCTTATACATCCCAGGACCATCTGCCCAGGAATGGTACCACCCACAATGGGCAGGACCCTCCCACATCAATCACTAATTAAAACAATGAAAGTCATACGGGCCATACAGGCCAATCTTATGGAGACATTTTCTCAGTTGGGATCCTCTCTTCTCATATAAACCTAACATGTATCAACTTGGTGAACAAAACACAAACCATCAACCAGAACAGTTCTTTGTTTCAGGTGCATCACCGCTCTTAGCTTTCTTCAAATCTTACTTTACTCCTGTTTCACAGGAAGCTGAGACATAAAGCCACACAGTAAAGTAGTTACCCATGGCAGCTGTCAACCAAACTGTTTACTTTTAATAGACACAGATACATTTTCCAGACAGTACTTTGTGACTAAGATCTGGTCAAGGTGACGTGTGCCAGTCTCCACAAAACAGCCAGGGTGACCCTTCATGTACTCACTCTCTATTTTGATCCAGTGGCTAAACAGGATGTCAAAGGATTCAAGGAAGGCCCAGCCACAAGAAAATCAGGAGCCAGGATTCCTACATGATGATAGTCTGGAACATAAAAAGACCCTTCCTGGCCTTATATGGCCTGTGATATGAACAACAACACAAACTGTTGTGCTAATTGTTGAAATGTGGATGCTGTGCATTGGAGTGATATGTCTACCCTTATCAACACAGTCCTCCAAAGAAACTTTAAACCCTAAGTCTGACCATGCCACTTCCATCTTCTCTACACTTCAGTGCTTTAGGCACAACAAATATGGATCCGTTACGAGAACCTCCTACAGCCTTGCATCCTGTGGAATTGCCTTTAAGCGTCTCATCTCCTAGATTTGTACTTTCTAGTATGCTATCCACTAGCTGCATGGGGCTATTTAAATTAACTTTTAAATTAACTTAATAAAATTGCATGCTTTGTTCCTTAACTGTTGGGGTCATGCTTCAGGTGTTAACATCGATGAGTGGAGTTCATGGTTACTGCACTGGACACAGCAAGTAGAGACTGTCCATCACCAAGGATACTTAACATAGGCAGTGCCACTTTATGCAGACACATTCCCACTCTACCTTTCCCAAGGGACCCCCAGAAAAGCTGGGAGAAGCTGTGGCCTGTGCTCTCAAGAGCCCTCAGGTTGCCACATGTGTGACACACACACACATACACACGTACATTTCCCCTGCCTCTTGGGCCTTTGTTCTCACCTTTCTCAGGGAGCCTTCTGGCTATAGTCTTGTGTTTTTCTGAATTATCCAGTAACAAGGTTTTAGAGACAGCTCCCTCAAGCAGGCCTTTTCTGCCCAAATGGATGATGTCTCCCGAGAGCAGGGCAAGTACCTCATTCCTACCTCTGCCCCAAGCAGGGCTTGACCATCATGTTTTTTCTTACTCCAGCTGTTGAGGGTTTGTGCAGGCTCTTCCCTCTGTAGCAGGTTTGTCCTTCCTGCTCAGCTCTGCTTATCTTACCCTTAAATGGAGGTCTTTGGCAGACTTCTCCTCCCCTGCAGAGGACCTCTCCATACTTTTCAACTGTTGAGAGAAAGAGCAGTGATCTCAGGGCAGGAACCAAAAGCAGACCATTTGTTGAAGATTTGATCTTTCTGAATACTACATTTATAAGCCTTGGTACATCCTCCCATTAGGCTCCCCCCCACGCACACACGCACATTTTCCATCTACTTAATGTCGACAAGTAGAGTTTGTCATGATTAAAGTCAGGATGCCTGGAAACCCCTCTGTTTCTTGGCCCCAACCAACCAACCAACCAACCACATAGAAACAAGGGCCATTTTATCATGGGCCTCACTCTGCCCACCTCCTTCCATTGTTAACCTGACATACAGAGTAAGATGTAAGACAGTTACAATCCCCACTGGTGCCAGTGAGCTAAGGGTCTTGTCTTCCCTGGATTTTCCCCCATGGGAACCTAAGCAGATCCAGGCAGTGACTTCAATTCTTGAGACACCACAATAAATCGCCACAGAGGCTCTTCTATGGCTCCTAACTAATAAATCAAATCTGTTGAACAATACATTTACTGCAAATTTAAGAAGTTGTTCTTCCATTTTTTTTTTTTTTTTTTAAGTGTGTGTGTTAAATCAAACTCAGGAGTCATAAAGAAAGGAGACGCCTGCCCTGGTCTGAGGAAAACAACTACAAGCAGCCACAGGCTTAAAGTAGCTAGCACATTCCTGCCCTGTGTTATGAGGGTGAAGACCCTTTCTGGTGGATCCAGGAAGCCTCCTCACTCTCAGGCGGCTGCCACTCCCAAAGTGGTATTTTCCAGTCTCCTTAACTGCTGCTCAAGACTCAAGCTCACTGCTCACCGGTTTCCTATGCTCCAGATGTCTGAAGTGGACAAAGAAAGAAATATACTGCAGCCTCATTGGTGAATAGTAGCCCCGGTGGGATGGTGATGAGGAGGGAGGGAGCAGGGGAATGGAGCTCCCTTTTACTTCCCATGCCACCCTAGGCTACCAGGTGGAAGGCAGGTACCACAGGTGCTTTGTCTTCTTGCATACTCTGCCCCTTTATCCCAGCAGGAGGCATGTTGTGCAGGCTGTTCTTGGCTGTCAACTTGATGCCAACTGGAATCAGCTAAGACTCAAGTGTCTGGTACGCCTGTGAGAGATTTCTTTCTTAATTAAACCGTTTTATGTGAGAAGACTCTCTTTTTTAAAAGATATATTTATTTATTTTATGGATATGAATACAGTGTCGCTGTCTTCTAACACACCAGAAGAGGGCATCAGATCTCATCACAGATGGTTGTGAGCCACCATGTGGTTGCTGGGAACTGAACTCAGGACCTCTGGAAGAGCAGTCAGTGCTCTTAACTACTGAACCATCTCTCCAGCCCAAAGACTTACTTGAGGTGAGAAGATCTATCTTTTATCTGGGCCACACCTTCTGCTGGCAGCCCAGATAAGAGCATGAAAGAAGGAAGCTGGCTTTCTTCACCTGCTTGCTCTTGTTCTCACCAGTAAGTCCACTCCTTCCCTGGCATTTGAGCCTGCTTCCTTGAGATTCTGTCATGTACTGAAGACCAGCTGAGACATCCAGCCATCCAGCCATCCAGCCACATGGACTGAAAACTCTTATATTCTTGGACCTTCTATTGGTAGACAGTCATTGTTGGACTAGTGGGACCTAGTCTGCAACCCATTTTAATAAATCCGTGTGTGTGTGTGTGTGTGTGTGTGTGTGTGTGTGTGTGTTTTCATTCTAGAAACCCCTTACTAAACTAATACATCTAGCGTGCAACACATATTTTATGTGAAATAATAAGTCTTTGTTCATTCATTTTAGCTCAAAAAACCCTTATTAAGCAGTTGAGGCAGGAGGATGGCACAGAGATTAAGGGTACTTACCAAGTATAATGACCTGAGTTTGGTCCCAGGGAGCACGAATGGTAGAAGGAGAGAATTTTCTGCACAAAACTTTCCTCTGACCTCCATATGTGACATGTGCCCCCTCCAAATAAAGATTTCAAAATAAACAGTTCATCCATTTATCTAACAGATACTTATTGAATGTCTACCAACTGCTAAGAGTATGCTAATGAGCAAGATGGGAGGTCCCAGAGGCTGGCTTCATTCTTAGATTGCTCTCTACCTTGAGACTGGGGTTCTCATTCAAACTGGAGCTAATCAATTTGCCTAGGTTGGCCAGCCAGTGAATTACAGAGATCGACCTGTCTTTACCTTCTGTGTCTCCAGCACTGGTGATACAAGAGTGCACCACTGTCCCCAGTTTTTATGTAGGTGCTGGGTCCTTATGCTTGTGCAGCAGGCACTTTATCCTCTGAGCCATCTCCCCAGCCCCGGCTTTACAAATACTTGAAACAGTTGACCGAAGTGCACTTCTTCTTAGATGAGGAACCAGAAGCCAGCATCATGCTGAGTGCTGACAGGGCTGAGATATGTGACAGGGGTGGGGCTAGCCTCTAGAGTATCTTCCAATGATGTGAGCACCAAGAGCAGACACAAAGGAGTGAAGCAGGACACAGCATGGCAAAGGCTGGCAGGACAGTCAACAGAGGTTCCTGGTGCAAGTAGAAGAACTGGACTCCATCCCGCTGGCTACAAGGAACTAACTACCCTAGGTTTAGGGCAAATGCATAATACAATCAGATCTGTGTTTGCAAGCCCACTCTGACCCAGTAGTATGGAGGGTGGATTTGAGAAGGACTAGGAAGGAAGCAGAGGGACCAATTAGCAGGCTCCTGCAGCGTTCCAGAGGAGAGTTGATGAGGGCCTCAACTACTGCAGATGGACACGTGAGGCATGAGGGAACTATGTTAGAGGTAAAAGAAGTCAGGACGCTGATTGGCTGGGCCCAGGTCAGGCTTCTGCTGCCTGGGAAGATGATGATGCTGGTCTCAGGCATGTCAATACAAAGCAGAGCTGGCAAGGTGGAAGGCAGGGGTGAGTGTAGGTGGGTGGAGTAGTTAGGGACCCTTTAGGTAAAAGGGAGGTCAGAGTTCTCCTTGAGTGCTGCTCAGAGTTGTTGATGCTGGGCTGAAAGAAGCTGTCAGGTAGGTACGTTTAAGGCCCAAGAGCAGAGCAAAGCTTCAGAAATGGGCTGGGGCTAACCCAAAACAAGCTCAACAGCTTTGGTTCCAGGGAGAAGAATTTTTCAAATAAAGCCATACAAATCACAGCATAGCAAGCCATACTATCTAGGGCTTAGAGAACTGCTGATTGCTTGAGAGATAAGAAGAGAGATTAACTCTTTGATCTCATTCCTTACCCATCTTCTATCCTCTCCTTTATCCCCTCAAATGCACGCGCATGCACGCGCACGCACGCACACACACACACACACCTTTCCATCCCTAAACATCCCACCTTCTCCCACTCAGCCAATCTTCCACACCTCTTCTTTGCATCGGCTGCTCTCTGCCTGCACCCCTCCCTCTCAGTCCTCCAGTGGGCAGAACTACTACATTCCAGATTAATTGCTGTGCCCTGATTCAACTTCACAATCCTCTCCCCTACCAAGCAGTACCGCACTATGTTTCCGCACCAGAGTCTGAGATCTTTCTTGGCTGCCAAGCCAAGAACTCCCCAAATAGTATTTGTCTTGATGTCCCCAGCAGCTGGTACAAGGTCTGGTTCATCGCCACTATTGAAAAACAAAACCTGTTGGAATGAAAGAGCGCAGCCTCCAGAGGAAGACACGAGACACCATCACCAGCCATTGCTTTATTGAAGAGGATCACCTTTGTTCTCTTGATGGTCACATGCCACATGGGAAATAAAATTGGGACACACAGGAGACAAGGTCATAACAGTGGTACCCACCTTTACCTTTACCTTTACCTTATGAGAAGGCCCGTGTTTCAGTGAGACTGGTCTTTATTTTATTCCTGCTTTACAGAGGAGCATTTGGCCTTCATCAAAGGCAGGAGCTCCTTTGTATGGTGGTGCCCACACACTTCTGCCAGTCGGCTTTCCATGACATAGCAAGTGCTTGGGACGATTAACTTAGAATGAGAAAACATTTGCTTTGCTTCACAGTTGCAAATGGTTCGTCCAGCTGTGTTTAGACCTCTGGAGAGGCAACATACTGTGCAGAGAAAAACCTGCTTATTTCATGGCTGAACAACAAAAGAAAGGAGGGTTACTCTTGTCTTCAAGGGTATACTGCTGTAATCCAGAAGACCCCTGTCTAGAACCTACCTCTTGAAGGTTCCACCACTCCCTTAAAGGGCCTTGCTGGGGACCAAGCCTCTAACCCAATGGTTTTCAACCTTCCTAATGCTGTGACCCTTTAATACAGTTACTCATGTTATGGTGACCCCCCCCCCCCCCCACACACACACAACCATAAAATTATCTTTGCTGTTATTTTATAACTAATTTTGCTACTGTTAGGAGTCTTAATGTAAATATCCATGTTTTCTGATGGTCTTAGGGGGCTCCTGTGAAAGGGTGGTTTGACTCCCAAAGGGGTCATGGCCCACAGATTGAGAAGCACTGCTCTAACCCAATGGTCTTGGAGTCTAGCACTTGCTTAACACATTATGGAGACAGGAGAGATGAATGAAATCCCCAATCTTTGGGAGTCTGTCCTCACAGAAACTTCCTGGGGTGACCATAACTGACAGACTCAGATGGGGCCTCCAGAGAGCAAGGCTTCCGGTCATTTGCAACCCTCTGGTTTTCTAGCTGGCTCTTGGGGAAGAAAGAAACTACCTGCCATGAGCCAATTTTGGCAGCTTTGAGAAGCTTCAATGAGACAGGAGGACCTAGAGTCTGGGATCATCATCGCTGTGAGGAAATTAATAATAGTAATGATAAGAGACAACAACACACTCTTGTTGCCATTCACCATGGACCACACAGCTCTAACCTTTTCTCTGCATTCTCAGTTTTCCGTTCATGGCAACACTCCTAGGAAGCAGGTGCAGTCATGCCCGGAGATCAAATGAGCAAAACAGGAGCAGAGGAGTTGAACAGTTTGCTCAAGATCCCTTAGCAGAAATGGTTTTAAACTCTTGGCATCTGACTCCTGAGTGCCTACTCCTGTTTCAAGGGCCACTTGTAGGGAAGTTGATGTGAAGACAAACAGCGAGGGTGGCAGTCAAAGTCACAGAGTCCTAGGGCATGTGAGATTGGCAGGTCCTACCTGACAGTGGCCACTCTGCCTGGGTCTCTAGCTTCCTCTCGGCTGCCTTCACTCCTTTCCATGCGGGTTCTTTTTCTACAATGGTGAGAGAGAGCAAACTCAGACCATCGGCTTGGCAGCTAGCACCTTTACTGGCTGAGCCATCTTACCAGCCAGGGAGCTGACTCTTAAATTCTACACTTCAGAGAAGTAAAGAAAGATGGCTGGTCTTCTGCCTGTTCATGGAAGGAAACCCGAGGAACAAGAGGTCAGCACGTGCTTGCTGCTCTAGGCCTACTTAAGGTCTAGATAACAGATGCTTGCTTCTAGCTGATAAGAGCTCTGCAAAACCCCCAAAGTCTAAGCGAATTAAGAGGTGCCTCTGCCTCATCTCTTCCTTACATCCTGAGCTCTCAGCAGTGGCCTTTAGATGGCTACTTTCTGAGATGTCAGCACTGCTGCTGTCTGGAGCTGAATCTCCACGCTGGTAGTTTTGGTTGCTATGGTAATTGAATTCACTTAAAGTTGTCTCCAAGCTAGTCTGTCTACCTCTGTCTGCCTGCAACCTGGAAGGGTACAGCCCAGGGCTTAAAGGCAAGACAGAGGGGGAGTTGGTGGCTTGGAGCCCCCTGTGTTTTTCTTGATCTAGAGGTCCTCCTTGGAGGTAAACAGAAAATTGTGGAGAAATGTTCTTTCAGTTTTCCTCGCTGCTGCCTTTTACTATGTAGAAAAGCACGGTCAGCAATAGTGGAAAATACTTTAAAAGCATCTTGCATTCCTCAGGATTCTGTTAGTCACTCAGCAAACACTTATTGAGAGCTAACTATTCAGGCTCTGCTGTTTTTCTCTGGATTGTAGAGGTTTCACACCTCAGCATCCAGAGTGGCAGGAACTATCCCCAAATGACACATAGCCATGTGGCTACTGCTCTGAGATTCAGGAGAACAATCCACCAAAGGCAGGCTCTGAGAAGGACAGCCCAGGCTGCTGAAAACATAGAGAAGGAGTAGAAGGTCCCAAGACTGAGCAGTAGAATGGGACCATTGATCAGGGGCTTAAGAAGCAATTTGTACTCATTCCATCCTATTTCAGATGAAAATATCATGCAGAGACAGACTACAAGGGTGGGAGCCCACGTCACAGAACCAGAGGGTTCTTGAGGTAGGCAGATTCTTCCATGGCCGTCCTCACTCTCCTGGAGATAGGAAGACTAGGCTAGAGATGGTTGAAGATTTGCAAGACCCTGGCCTTTTGTTATCACTGTGTGAAACTAACAACCAAACATGTCTATGGCTCCAGTCATGCACCAGCAGTCATGCAAAGGGCTGGGATGCAACAGTGAAGGGAGCTCAGCCAAGACTTTGAAGAAATCACAGTCAAGGAGGATGACAAATGAGCAAATCCAAGGGATGCGTACTAGAACTCCAGTAAGGGCTGGGCATTCGGAAGCCCAGTGCTTTGAGGAGGAAGACAAAGTGTCTGGGAAGGAGGCACATAGGCAAGGCATGCTGACTTATATTGGTGATGATAAGGACTCTTTCTTGAGACAAAGTCATTTTGTGCAGACACGGATGTGAACAAATACTCAGAAGTGTGACCATGAACAGCACATCCATTGGTGGTAGAGACGGCTGAGGGAGGAGAGTGACTGGAAATAAGCCAGTCAGGAAAGCAGTTGGTGGAAAGCCAGTCTGGGGTCTGTCCTGCAAAGGCCAAGAGACCCTTCAGCAAAGAACTGTATGAGCACAGCAAATGGTGGCAGTGCAGAGAGGAGTGGGTGGAAGTGGGAGGTTTGCAGCCTGAACTAGAGCTGCTGAGCTACCATAGAAAGAAGCTCACTGAAGAATGGCCGCAGCAGAAACTATGGTCACTGGACTGCGTAGGAGAAGGAACAGTGCAATGTAGGATGAGAAAGGAACTGGAATTAGGAATTTCAGACATCAACTTGGGGGTTTCTGTTTGGGAAATGTGAGTGAGTTGTCTAGAATATTCAAAGTCAAGTACCCTGTAGGTAATCAGGATCAATGGGGACAGAGTATGCACATAGGGATCCTCAGAACAGAGGTGACAATTGAAACTGTGGGAAGCAACCATACTGCCCAGGAGGCAGGTTCAGAGATGCAAGAGGAAACAAAGACAGCCCTTTGGACAGTGGTCCAAGGCAAGTCAGCCAGAGTCTTTCCAGCAGAGGGTGGAGTTGCCTGGAGTCTGGGTTCAGTGGAGGAAGACTGGCTCACAGAGGATGAGGTCAGCAGTGAAGATGCCACCTCGAGAAGTTTGTGGAAAGATGGTAAAAGGAGGTGGCTCTCAAAAGTGCATGAGAATCCTGGTAGCTGGTTAAGACTGCGTGGGAGGACCCTGCCCCCAGTAGGTGGAGCCCAGGAATTTGCAAGTCTAGCAAATGCTAAGTTGATGCTGAGTTTCTGGGTACCCTACCTTATGAGCTACTGATCTATATTGCCAAACCTGTTCTTGATAAGGTTCGGAGAGCAGATTTAACCTTTCCTATTGTACTCAAGTCTGACCTGCCAAGAGGAGGAAGTTGAGCTTTAGAATGGAGGTAGAAGGAAGGAGAGAAGAAGCATGTGAGACAGCTCCCTGGAGATAGGATGGATGCTACCATGGACAGGAAAAGATGCTGGAGGGTTGGCATGGCGATGGAAGGGGAAAAGAATATGGTGGCACAAGCTGGGTGGCCTTGACGACAGCTGAGACTGTAGGTCATGTGAAGAGGAAAAGTAGCACAGCAACTGGAACAAGCCTCAGGCTTTGCTCAGCATTCTGGCCAAATGTCTGGATCTGCATCAAGAGAACTTCATTGCTTTGACGCACTGATGTCTTCTAACCTTTGAGGATCACTGCTCATTCTTTCCTGAGCAGCACAGAGACAGCTGCCTTTCGTCTCAGACCATCATGAACAGAAGTTACTCTGGATACAGGAAGAGCAGACACTTCTTCCACTTTTCATCCAGATATGAGCTCAGATTCTAGCACTGGGGTGAGGGGGCTCTTGATCTCGGTGCTGGTCTCCCTCCCCTAACCGACCCATCTTCCTAAAGCCTCATTCTCTAACAGTGGAGGAAACCCATAAAGCAAATCTAAATCCAATCCATCGGTGTCCAAGAGCACATTACCAAAATAGATGAGACACCATGGGCAGTATTTAATTATGAGCAGGCAGAGCAAATAGGAAGGGTGCAATAAAAATGCTAATCAGGGAGAGAAAACCAGGCTTCATTTTCTTCTAGAACAGACCAAAGCCTGTCCCATCCTCCTCCCCTCTTAACCCTCAAATGAGGACCATGAGGCTTTTCTGAATGTGGCATCACGACAGGTTAAGTCTGTTAGCCCCACTCCCCAGATCCTCCCAGCTGCCAGTTTCCACATTCTAATTCCTAGAAGACTGGGCCCAGAGGAATGGAGTCAGACCTTCCCTTGTAAGCACACAACTTCTACTCCAGCCAGGGAGAGCTAGTAGAGAATTTGGAAAAATGAATTAAATTATTACTCAAGACTCAATTCCATGTCCCAAGAAACAGCATAGGAAGGAACTCTCTCCCCTCCTGGTAGTACATTCAGAATTTGAAAGCAGAGAGAGAGAGACAGAGACAGAGACAGACAGACAGAGACAGAGACAGACAGACAGAGACACACACAGGGAGAGAGAGAGAGAGAGAGAGAGAGAGAGAGAGAGAGAGAGAGAGAGAGAGAGAGAGAGAGAGATGCCACCTAAACAGCCCGAATTCAATGTGCTGGGCTGTCTCTTGCCTACAAGTGAAGCCACCTCCAAGCTACTTTGGATGAATTTGTGGACACTCAGCCAAGCTCTATGCTGCCAGTTCTGAGCTTAGTGCCACCTAACCTGCCTGTGCTTGACTTTGAAGTGTGGTCCAGTGTTTGCAGGCTTTCCTTGGCTGACACCTCATGTAGCTGGGTCCTTTGAGTGATTCTGCCCTTCCTTGTTGGTTAGTTCCACTGCTGTAGATGACAGATTTAGTTCTCTAGATTCCCCAGGTCTCTAGGATGCCCGAGTTCCACCATGTTACTTTTTGGTAAAACTTGCTTTCTTCATAGCACTAGCCCCAAGGACCTTGCCCATAGTGGGCCTTTTCTGTTTCCTGGATACCTCCAACACCCTTGTTGATTCCCCAACAATTCCCTCTTCACTGGATCAATCTCCTCAAATCCTTATGCAGATACATGCTCTTCTCAGTGTAACCAAGACAAGAATTGGCCTGACGAGAACTGGCCTGATGGGCCACCATACCATTTATCTTCTTTCACTACCACGCAGAGCCAGCACCCAGAATCAACAGTAGCACCATATCACAGAGCACCCACTATCACAACTTGTAGCTACTACTTCTTCCTAGAAAAAAATGTCTGTTGGACTTAAAGTTTAAATTTCAGCTTAAATTCCTACTTGCTTGTTATAAGACCTTGGGCAAAGTACTTACCATGTCTGTGCCTGTTTCTTCATTCAACAAACAGAGGGGACACTCATCACATATTTATTAAAATAAATCAATTAAAATGCACACAAAATGCTTAGAAAATCTTCCTACCACATAAATAAACATCCAGTGTCAGCCATTGCTGTTGCTATATTTGTTATTAAATATATTACTGTGTTTACTATACTATTAAAGTCAGGGATAATCTCATTTGCTTGTATGTCCTGAAATGTGGTAAAGTGTCTGACATGAATAAACACTCAATAATCTTGAATGGCTGAATAAATGAATAAATGTTCTTTTAGGCTAATTATTCCAAAAGTTCTCAGTTTAGAGAGATGACCTACATGTTGATAACCATACTTAATGTTTAAATAGCTACGATTTCAGCATATATGGGGAGAGGATTTCCAGTCACGGTTTCTCACTCCCCTTAATTTTGAGTCTGATGATCAGTTCCTAGTAGCATAGCTAGTCCTGGTCCATAGCTCATTGTTCTTTTCCCTGGGGCTGAATCTCCTCCTTAACTGTAACAAAAGCAATAAAAACATTTGAAGGAGCTAGCAAGGGGATAAAGGATACAAAGGAAACCCGCTGGTTATAGAGACCATATTTCCTGCTTTAGAGACAGTATTTCCTGGGTCCTACCTGGGGGCCATTTATCACAATCTTTGAGAGTACTGAAGCCCTAAAACCTTGTGAGCTTGTTCACTATTAGATAGGGAAACTGAACACTCCAGGGAGCTGAACAGGAGCTCAGGCACAATGAGGATCCTTCTAGACCCAAGTGCTAGAATCACGGGAAGAGCTTTGCTCTCTTCCACACCTCATTAGAGAGCTCTGGTAACGAAGGGTGGAAATGCTTTATTCAAACATTGCTGGACAGTTGGGATATGAATTTGCTATGGATGATCAAGACAGAATCACAATAGAAATCCAAGTTCCTCATTTCCAACTCAGACAGAAGAGGTAAACAAAGGTCTGAGACCTGCCATAGCCCCCACTGGTACTACTCCTGCTCCTGACCACAGAGATAGCCCCAGATGCTTCTTATCAAATACAAGTGGGTAGGTGGAGCTTGAATTCCTTTTCCCTTTCTTTTTATTGGCATTCGTTGAAAATAATCCTTTATTTTCACAGGGTTCAACCAAATATCACCAATTCCCTGAGTAACCTAGAGTTACCTTACATAAACACATACATTCTCTACTGCTAACAGGGAGTGAAAGCTTGCTTTACACATACCTTGGGTTTTTTCCACTCAATATATTTTAGTATTTGTTCTATTTTAGAACACATGTGCTTACAATATTGCTTTGGTGGCTGCCTTAGATAGTTTTATGAAAATTAATTTATTTAACAAGCTTATCTACATGGTTTCCAATCATTAGCTTTCACAAATAAAGCCATAATGAATAACCTGTGGCCAAGTAGCTGCAGGTTGCATGCAAGTGCATCACAAAAGGATTCTCTAGAAGAATTGTTTGGTCAGTGTCTTTTCCACTGGAAAATTTAATAACTATTGAAAAATGATGTCTCACAGGTACTCCCTTCTCTCTTTTTAGAAATGATGAAGCTGAAATTCCAAGAGGGCAGGTGACTTGACTAAAGTCTTACAGATCCTAAATAAAACAACTGCAGCTGAGTATAGTGGCTCATATGTGCAATCCCAGCCCTTGGCAACCTGACCCAGAAGGACTGCTAATAAGTCAAGGCTAACGTAAGCTACAGAGGGAGTCCCTATCTCTAACAAAGCAAAACAAACAGACAAAACCCAATACCCAACTGGGTTAAGAATTATTTTTTTGTTGGTTTTTGCTTATTTGTTTGTTTTGTTTTAGACAGTGTCTTACTATATAACTCTGGCTGGCCTAGAACTCAGTATGTACAGTAGGATGGTTTCAAATTCACAGAGATCCACCTGTCTCTTCTTCCCAAGTACTGGCATTAAAGATATATACCACCATGTCTAACTAAAATCAATGGATTTATTTGTTTGTTTGTTTGTTTAACACTTTCTAAGCAATGGATTCAAAGCTATAAACACATATAAGCAAGAAACACATAGGTTTCGTGATTATAAGAATATCTATGGCTTCACATATGTACTTAATGTTTTACAATGTGGACTGAATTTTGGAAAAAACATGCTTCCTGCATGAAAGAAAGCCTGTAGTCTAGAAGGTGAGAGAGTCAAGTAAGGAAGCAATTTCCTCTGAATGTGCTGGAATTTGGATGAGAGATGAGGTACAGCGACAGCCTTCCATGGATACCGAGTCAGCAGAGGCTCCTGGAAGAGGAGGGATTTAAGTGTCATTAGACAATCTAAAAATGCCCTTTGTAACTGACCTATGACTTCCCCCCTCACTATATTCCATTCCAAAAACTTCTTCATAGGTAGCAAAACGAATTGCTCAGTGGAGGCACATCATAGCTGGGCAGCGGAGGTGAGCATGGTTTACTGAGTTCCCCCTGTGCACCAGATACTGTTTCCTGGCTCTGCAACTGACTAGCGGTGTGACCACAGGTGGGTAACATCATCAGTAGGTGCATTGGTGCCCACAACTGAAATAAGAAGGCTGTGGCCCCTCACCATTTTCTGTAAGCATGGCTCTTTCTCTGATATCACAGAGGTCTTTACTGGAAGATTGAAGTACAAGGAGTCTTTAGGAATGGAGCCTCAGGAAAGGAGAACAGGGGCTAAATGATACTTAAGCTAGCAAGTCAGCCTTGGGAAATTCCATTTAGAGACATGCTGCTGTGTCACAAATAATAGTGACAAAGCTTTATACTTCTAGTTTTCCAAAGTGACTTAGTGTGTTATTTCACACATTCCTCACAGTAATGAAGGGAAGAAGAAAGTTAGGGGCTTCTAGTCTCTTCCAGGTTTTGAGGCAGATCCATCATAGGCTTCCAGCTTAAGATGCATGAGGCAGGGTGCACCCTAGACGAGCTCCAGAACTACAGCCCTGATAAATGATCTTCTGCGTAGAAGGCAAAGTCCCCATGACCTGCAGAAGCCTGCCCTTAGATGGCCTTTGTGCTGCCACGCCCCCTTCCTCACCGTTCCCCAGCAGAGCAATAGAATTCTCTCTTGGTGCTGGAACCAGACTTTTATTTCCACAGAATAAGTCTAATGGTGATTTTGGTGATTCAGAGCCAATTGATCTGACTGCAGGGCCTGCTCTGGCCATTGACAGGGCTGTGGTAGGACATTTTCCTTGTTCAGTGAGCATGCCAGGCTCCCTAGATTACCCATCCTGGCTCACTTGAGCCTGAGCCTACCTTGTTCTTCTGAGCCCTTCCTTTCTGAGTATGTCTACCCTGCTTAAAACCCTCCTTCCTGAATCATTGTGCTTTGTTTATTTGTTTATTTTCTTTTTTTTTCTTTTTTCTTTTTTTTTGGTTTTTCGAGACAGGGTTTCTCTGTGTAGCCCTGGCTGTCCTGAACTCACTCTGTAGATCAAGCTGGCCTCGAACTCAGAAATCCACCTGCCTCTGCCTCCCAAGTGCTGGG
Source organism: Uromys caudimaculatus (assembly GCA_028551405.1). NCBI lineage: Eukaryota > Metazoa > Chordata > Mammalia > Rodentia > Muridae > Uromys > Uromys caudimaculatus. Next base: position 79,090,662 of record CM052704.1, on the reverse strand, counting down.
ATTAAAGGCGTGCGCCACCACTGCCCGGCTGTATTTGTTTGTTTTCTCTGTCTGCTCAACAACCAGACAGTTTCTGTTGGACCTCCTTGATGTCCACCACAAGTCAAGATGGCTGTCTCACTCCTGTTGCATGTTTGCCAAACCGTTGACCTACTAGACTTCCCACTGCAGCTGACTTTGCCCCAAAGCCGCACCCATATAACAATAGGTAATGTCCCAATCCCAGGCCCAGCTGCATAACCTGGAGGGCTCTAAATTCTGCTCTGACAGCTTCTGTCCACCAGCCTGGAAGCCTGTGATGGTGATAGCAGCAGCTCTGCCATCCTTTGTGCAGCTCTATTTGCCCACTATGAAAGTGCCCCCTAAGTTTTTTTTCCCTTGCAGGTATGAATAAAAACACAGCCATTTGAGGTCCCTTGAGGGAAAGCTCTGTCTGAAAACAGGCACGATTACTATTTCCATCACCTTTCTAATCCTGTAATCACACATTTGCAGCAGGGAGCCTGGCCAGGGAGAGGCCACTTACCCAAGCAGCAGAAAAGAGGGGGCTTGTGTGCCATATGCCAACATGGAAACAGGGATATGACTGCCTTTCATGAGCAGTAAAACAAATAATCGAGGCATTTTTCCCCTAACAATTCACATCAAACGGCTTGGACCTGGGCTCACATTATGAAAGCTTTGCCAAAGACTATCACCTTTTGGAGGCAGGAGGATGATGCCTGAGATGGAGTCCTGTCTGGTGGTTGCTAGGTATGGAAGGGGAGGATATCTGGATTGTTGACTACCCATCCACAAAGATCCTCCCATGCTCCTCCCCTTGGATCTTGTAACTTTTAATTTGGAAGCCTATATCCCTAGCATGGGGGGGGTATCCAACAAATGTTTAAGAATGATCATTCAGAACAAATCCCTAGGGCCTGGAGAGGTGGCTTAGTGGTTAGGAGCACATACTGCCCTTTCTGAGGACCAGAGTTTAATTCCCAGCACTTATGTCTGGCAGCACACAAAGGCTTGTAACTCTAGCTCCAGGGGATTCCATGTCCGCTTCTGGCCTCCGTGGGCACCTACGTTCACATGTACACATGCACATAGAATTTTCATGTTTTTTTTTAAATCTAGAGTTTCAAACAGACACAAGATCAGTTTTTCTTTTGAGATCGTGAAAGAGTGAAGACAAATGAGACTGGGGCTCCAGAAGTGGAGGGAAATGTTCTTCCAGACCATCTGCATGTGAAACAGATTTAACCAGCAGCTTTGGTGGCAGAGTAGGGATGCCGGGGGGGGGGGGGGGCGGCTGGGTAACAGAGCAGCCACCCTGGCTGTGTAAGAGGGCACCCCGGCCAGAAAACATATATTACTCTTACTTTTAGATAATTCCCAAGCAGAGATCAGACTTTTCCCTCCAAGTGATTGGTACATAAGAATCTCTTCTCTGTGTGAATGGAACAGTCATTATTACTTGCTTTCGCTTTAATGCAGATCACCCCAGAACTCAGCAGCATACAGAGAAAAATATTTATTCAGCTTGCATCTCTGCAGATCACTTACAGTCAACTGAGCCTCTGTATCATGTATCTCTTCTCCTCCTGCCTGGAACAGTAGGGATGGCTAAAGCACCTGATGGTGAGCAGAGCAGAAACATGCAGTGCCTCTTAAAGCCTAGATTCATAACTGCTATACTGCCGTGGCCCCTAAACAGTTAGTAGTGGAGAGAGGCACTCCATTCCTCTATGCAAAGAGCTGCGAGTATGGAGTGGCCTCCTGGAGAGTCTGTTTCTATCCACCCCAAAGAGAGAAGACAATGACCAGCCAAAGCAACTGTTCAGCCTGAGTCCAATGCGGTGAACCAGTGGGCTCATGAGGGTTAGTCCCAGAAGCATGGTTAACTCCCGACAGCTGCATCACTAACAGACTTCCCAGCACCGATAACAACTCAAGAATTCTGAACTCCTGAAGTTCCTCATGCAACTTGCAGGCAACTACACAGTCTCCCCATGCCTAGAAATTACTCACAGCTTACATAGCCCAGGACAGGGACATCTAATCTCAGGGAGGAGACCTGAAAGTCTTGCAAATTTCCCTTAGCCTTGTGAGTCTGTCAAATTCTTGTGAATCTCATGTGCATCCTCCCAAATCCCCCAGAGGGGAACAGCTACAGCAAGCAACATAGAGAGAGGGTAGGTGAGGGGTGTGGGCTAATGACAGAGACGCAGCGCTCAGAACAGTCACAGTCATGCCCCCGTTCCCTGTAGCCTTTACAGAGATCTTAAAACTCCTCTTTGGAATGGGAAAACAACAATACAGGGCCCTCCAAAAGAAGACACTGTCAGCCAGGGTAAGTTGGCCTTAAGACCCCTCTCCATCTTTCCTGCAGTAATCAGCATGAGCCACCTCAAAGAACAGCAAGGCAGTCTCTGAACTGAGCCAAATGATTCTTTCTATCCTGTTAATGCCTAGGCCCTCAGAAGCTGTAGTTTCAATGTTTGAACTTTCTCTGGGAAAATAAGGCAGCCAGAGGAACACACAAGAAAGAGCAAATAAGTAGGAGACACTACAACATGAGGACTATGTGACCTGAATTACTGCTAAATAGGAAGCAGAGGGATGAGTAATGGCCTGCCAACCTCAACTCAACTCGAGGCCAGCACATGGAACTGAGATCTTATAAACAATGCAGACAGAGATTTCACAGAATTCGGATAAAAGAGCACAGCCTTGCCAGGCCCCTGGACACTTCAGGCTAACAGGTTGTAAACACAAGCCGTCGAATTTCCATCAATGGGAGTGGCTGAGAACTGGGCTATGGAGCAGCAGCAGCTCTCAGGATTTCCGAAAATCTGCATATGCCCCCACTCCATTTCCAACCCTACAATCCTCCCATCCCCCAATTAAATAAACCCTTACTGCTCTCTTCCCTGCCATAAAGCATACTATCTCACAGTGTCTCATTTGCTAGAGGCCACCAAAAGAAAGCTAAATTGGGATTTCGTTCACTTGCTGATGACTTACCCCGATTACCCTAACTCATTTTCAGTGGCATTTCAACACTTTGGTAATGAATTAGCTCTACCATTTCTGGCACAAAGAGAAGAGGGTTTAAATTAATTTTCAGCAAGGGATATGATTGGTCCAGGCCACTTCCCTCCCACTGTGTTAACATCAATGTCTTGTCTCCTTAAATGCCGATAAACAAGTGTAACATTCTAACAAGCCACAAATTGGCTTATTGACACCTCTGTCAGGTGCTCTCTGCTTCCCAACCCCCTGCTTTATAGGCATTCTGTAGTTACACAAAATGGGGACTCTTATGAAACACTGGAAGGAGGAGACCACATAGCCACCAAGGCTCCCAAGCTGCTGAGGTTTGTTCTATTTTATTTAAATATAGCAGTAGATTATTGACATTCAGTGCCCCTGCTCTGGGCCCCATTTGAGGCCCAGGTACTAATGGCTTCCCTGCAGAGTGGGTGGGCTCCCTCTGATGCCCCACCCATCAGCTGTCTCTGGAATGGCTCCAATGACTATGACACTGGGTAGCCCTCTCTGTGTCAGCACATCAGTAGCTCTTTAACTAGCCCACTTTGTTTGCTGCTGCAACTTTAAGACAAAGATGAGCAGCTGTAAGCTGCTTCACCTTGAGCAACCCGTCTAAGAGGTCATAGGATGCCGAATGGCTGTTTTTACTAGGGATAAGGCAAAAGGCCGACCTTAGCCCTCCAGTAAGAAAACCATATTGGAAGAAAAAAAAAAACCCAACCAAAGGTAAAACTACTTACAATTACAGCCAATAGCTGACTCCTGCACACAGCCATGGCTGCTAGGGATCTCCTCCATGACCCTGCCTGAGAGCCCAGGAACAGAATGGAGAGTATCCTGATCACCTGGGGTCAGACTTAGGTACCTTCAGAGCAGGAGGATGAAGAAGAAGACTAATTCCTTTCATGTGAGGTTTTCATAAATTTTTTTGGTATTCAAAACCACATGCTAGTTTTCTAGTTCACATTGTTATGAATTTATATAGGAAATCTCTTCTCTGTAATCCCCCCTGAGCATAGCTGTGTTATCAGTGATCAGTAGAATCAACAATAGGAAACGGATATGAAAACACCATTGCAGGGTGCTGATCTCCAGGGAGATAGATAGCTTCTCTAGCTCTGTCTAAACCCACAGCACGGCAGGAAGGGGCTCTGCATTCTCCCGGTTCTTCTCGGGGCACAAAGCATTGACTGTATGTGACTATGGTAGGGCACATATATGTCTACATGCCTCATATGTGGGATGTAGAGGCTCCTGGTATGGAGGTGAGAGGAGAGAGAAAGAGCTTGTGCAAAGCAAAGCTTGAGACATTAAGATCACTGTGACAGTGGCTTCTTTTGACACTTTTTTTTTTTTTGCAGATTCTTATTATACCCATTTCCTGCCTTATCTCTCTCTCTCTCTCTCTCTCTCTCTCTCTCTCTCTCTCTCTCTCTCTCTGTGTGTGTGTGTGTGTGTGTGTGTGTGTGTGTGTGCGTGCCTTCTGCTAGAAACCAAGTTCTGTTAGAGCAGATGATGGTAGTGGATGGTAGTGGAAGAAGAGCTGGGATTTACTGTTATTCTTGACTATACCTGGGTATACAGTAACTATGAATGACTGAGTAACACACCCTAAATCCTACTTGCCATCTGAAATCTCAGGCAGTCTGGCAGCATTGTGAAAGGACCCAAGAGAAGGCCCTCTCCTAGCCGAACCTTGATGGAGAAATTCTTCTCTCTTCATCTAACTGTAACTCATCTTTGAGGGGTCAGTCTAAATACCACTTCTTCAATCTGAGGAACTAAATTAGGCTCCTCTGGTAAATGCTGCTGCAGTTCTTGGTATTTCTTTTTGCAGTACTTTGCATGCTCATGACTTTATAATAAATCATTCATAGCTGTTGTTTAATGCCTATTTTCCCCATTAGACTGTGAATGTCACCAGGCAGAGACTGCCTTGGATTTCGTCTCATCTACACCATCACCACCACTACCCTCAACCCCAGCACATGGGCAGAAATAGCCCAAAGGACATGGGATTTAAAATATTCCAAGAAAGCTAAATGGCATGGAGAGACCTCTCCATGGTGTCACAGGCAGACCTCCATAAAGAGCTATGGAATATATAAATGAGTCTCCAAGGGAAGACTAAAACCAGAGTCACAAGAGGTTGACAGGGTCTGGGTCTGATCCACTTTCCCCTCTGAGTAGTCTGTGCCTTGTCACAAAGCAAGTTCAGTTGGACAGTGCGGTTCTCAAGGGCCCTGTCTTTGCTCACAGTCAGGAGTCACTGACTGGTTGACGAGTTGCTTGCTCATGCTTCTGGTCTTGAGTTCACAGCATTGGCTGAAAGAAGCAAGCACTCACCTAAAATTCTGCTCAAATCTCAAAAACAAAAGAGAACTTTTAACCCTGTGCCCTCATTTTTCCTCATTTAACAGAGAGGAACATTCAAGCCCAGATACTTGAGGGTCTTCCCTGAGGGGCATATGGTTAATTAAAGACAGATGGGGTTGACATCCAGACACCTGGGTTAGCCTGTGCTCTTGATGCTGTTCCAAAACCACATTATATTTTTCTCCTCCTTACATAAACTCAGAAAACTAAGGCAAGAAGATCTCAAGTCCAAGGCCAACCTGGACTACATAAAAAGTTTGAGGCTAGCCTGGACTACATAGGAAGTTTGAGGCCAGTCTGGGCATAATGATAGCTTGTTTCAAACTAAAGATGAAAGAAAGAAAAAAATATATCAACACTCTCATAAACACCAAAAAAAGATGAGAGAGAGAGAGAGAGAGAGAGAGAGAGAGAGAGAGAGAGAGAGAGAGAGGAAAAGAAAAAGAAAAAGATAAAGGAAAAAAGAAAAAAGAAAGAGAAAAGAAGAAAGAAAAGTGGGGCAGGGGCAGGGGGAGGGGGGACAGGGATGTAGCTAGGTGTCAAAGCATCTACCCAGCATGCACATAACCCTGGGTTATGCACATCTAATGCACACAACAAAAACTAAAAATAAGCTCTGAAATGCCATCTATATGATCTATCATTTTTAACTCATTTACCCTTTGTTCTTATGCTTGTATATGCTTTGTCTGTGTGTGTGTGTGTGTGTGTGTGTGTGCGTGTGTGTGTGTGTATGTGTGCGTGTGTGTGCGTGCGTGCGTGTGTGTGTGTGTGTGTGTGTGTGTGTGTGTGTGTGTGTGTGTTATACCATACGTATACAGTACCAGCATAGGCCACATGAGGGCACTGGATTCCCAAAACTGGAGTTACAGACTGAGGAGCTGTTATGTGAGTGCTGGGAATTGAACCCACAACCTCTGGAAGAGCAGCCAATGCTCTTAGTCACCAAGCCATCACTCCAGTTCCATCTTTAACTCTTATCTATAAGTTTTCAACTAATATGATTTCTCTCTTTCACACAGGCCTATGTAAAAGGTGGTTTTCTTCTCTAGCTTACTAGGCCTCCTCATTTCTAGGCTTTGCTATTCTTAATCAAAGTTCTGGGTTAGGGATAAAGCTCAGTTGGTAGAATGCTTACCTAGCATGTATGAAGGTCTATTCCCAGCACCACATCACACTGAGCGGTAGGTTGGTGGGTGGAGGCACATGCCTGTAATTCTAGCACTTGGGAAGAAGAAATCAAAGGATAAGAAATTCATAACCATCCTTGGCTATTCAGTAAGTTGGGAGCCAGACTGGGCTACCTGAAACCCTGCCTCAAAATCAAATTAAAAAAAAAAAAAAAAATCAAGATTCCAAGGTATCTGCTGTCATTCACCTGTCTGCTTTCTCTTGGCTTTTTGAAGGCATGAGCCTGTTTTTCTCTGCTACACTACAGAAGCTGAACTATGCTTTCTTGCCTCTATCTCCCTCTTCCCAATACTTTGGTTCTTCTGGGAATCATTGACTTCTTTTTCCCACCTGTTTCTTTAACACTTTTACCCAGAGTTGCCTGAAATTTACTGGGACTGTGTGTGGTACACATTTTGAGGGGCCAGCTGTGGCTCCCTGTCCCCTGCTTCCTCCCTCTGAGGGTGTCTAGATGATGCTGCACACCAGGCTGGAAGGATGAAGCAAATCCGAAATGGGTGGAGTTCTGCAGGATCCCAATCTGGCTGGGAGTGAGTGACCGGGAGCAAGAGGGCTGAGGGAAAAGGCATTCTCTAAGGATCTTAGATCTTTGGGGCAAAGGCCTTCTCTGGTGAACTTTGATGTGACAGCTCTCTGAGATAATCTTAGCTTGTGCAGATACCTTTAATTGGGGTGGTTTATACACATACACTTTATTTGGGGTGAACCAAGGGTTATATAGTTTTAGGAATATTCAGGGTGGGCAAAGGTCATTGGCTAAAGATTGAGGTACTGAGATGTCTCATTAGCATAGGGAGACATTCTAGGAATCTTGAATGCTGGACTACATGACATTCTCAGGTAGAGGGTATAGGGATTTCAATCTCCCCAACAAGGTCACAATGAGACTCCATGACAAGCTTTAAATTGGCAGTCTTGGAAACTAGGCCTAAGAACTGGGCAAGTCCAGGCAAGCTAGGAGGAAAACAACAGGCTTCAGGCAGCTAGTCAAAAACTATCCTGCCATTAGAAGCTGCTCAGCCATGGGCCTGAAGTAAGAACAATGGATCAACAAATTTCCAGACCTCCCCAGTAACCGTTTCCAGCCCCCATGCCATGGTAATGGAATGCCCCTGGAGATGGAGTAAGATAAAGGTCACCTACTCCAGAATCCCCTAACGTGCTTTAACTCTGGCTTGTGAGCTCACTTGGTTGTCTTTCTCCATCTTGGAATGAGAGACCCCACACATGTTAGATTTCTGCAAATATAAAATGTTCCTTGCTTTTGCATACTATATGAATCTGGGGTATTAATCTTCGGCAAACAAGGGACTCTTACAAGAGAAGGAGTGCCTTGCTGGTAAAGGGAATCCCCCATTTTCTGCCGAGCTCAGAAGGCTATACAGACAATGGTAGACTTTGACCTTAATTAACAGGATCCAACAACTGTATCTATAACCAATGCATTTTATCAGTGGCTTCTTCGAGCTGCACCTCAAACGTGGGTGTGATACCAACCAAATGATTAACTTGTATTACTTAGGAAATAACGAGGAAAACCCATTTACCCCTGCTCCTGGTTCTTCGTAAATCTTCAGATTTTCTTGTCTATGACCCACTACAGCCTACCTTCTGTTTAATAAACCAGGGTTGGGAAATAGCTGAAAGAAAGAAAGAAGCTGCATCTGTTGGGAACCTGTACATATTTTTCCTTGTTACTTTCCCTGAGCTACAGTGTAGCAACTATTTACCTTGCATTTACACTGCAATAGGTATTTAAATAACCTGGACAGGACTTCTATGTTACACTATATAAGAACCTTAATCACCAAGTGATTTGGACATCATAGAAGTTCTTGTAAACGATCCTGCAAAGATCCTGAAGGATAAATAAAGCTCCTGCCTTCACCTTCCCTACTTCCTCCTCATTAGCCTCTTTGAGATTTTGGAATAAGTGGGATGTTTGTGTGCCCCCTAAACACTCATTTTGAAATGTAATCTTTAATGTGATGCCATCAGGAGGCAGAGGTCATCAGGGCAGAACCCTTGTGAAAGGGATTAGTGTCTTTACACACAAAGTTCCAGAAATCATCTTCTGTCAAGACAGGGCAAAGAGATAGCATCTTGTTATCAGGAAATGAATCCTTGACCAGACACTGGGACTGCCAGATCTTTGATCTTGGATTTCCTGGACCCTAATACTATGACAAAGGAATTTCTGCTGCTATATGTAAAAATAATTTTTATTCATCTGATGAAATCATCTTCTCCAAGGCTTACTGCCGCAGTCTCCTAACCTAGACCTAGTCCTGGAAGCTTCTAGCCTTCATACAATCTTATCTATGTCTAGAATGTTTCAGCCTCTGAGACTTACTGCTGAATAAGCTCACCCTTCCTTGTTCTTTCTGATCTCTGGCTGGCTGAATCAACTCAGCTGTTCTGGCTCAAACTCCTCTCCAAGCTGGCTGATTCAGTCTGTCTTCTCACTCAGCCTCTGACTGAATTGCCCTGCTTGGCATCAAACTAACTCTGGCAATCTGTTCTTATCTTCTGGATCCTTCTGTCTTCACCTGCATCTAGCTTGTTCTTTCTTCAACCTGTGTCTGAAACTCTCTGGGTAAAATTTCTTCCTCCCACCCCACCCCTACCCCCATTGCTCTCTTAAGTAGCCTCTCTTTTCTCTCTGTTCTCATAAGAGTTGGACTTATCCTATTCTGTCAAATCTTTCTCTGATTTGTCACTTTGTCCTCAATTAGACATCACTTTCAAACATGAATGTTTTCTTCTATAAACTAACTTTACCGTCATTGTTTGGGACTTAAGGTGTATACCAAGGGCTTGTCAGCATTCCAGTTGGATCACATAGACCTAGAAGGCCTTTGGATGTTATCAGAGCAGCTATATTGCTGGATTAAAATTTCTCTACAGCTATAAGCCTCTCTGTCTATGATTTCCTGTTCTCTCAGCCAAAGTGGGCTATGATACCATTCCTAACAGAACCATAGACCCTTTCTTCTGCTGGCAATTACCCTCTTCCAAGTCTCTGCTCAAATCATACCTTTTTCTTGGGGACTGAGCCATAGATATTTTGGTTAAGATATTACCGGCTGTTTCCTTCCTTCCTTCCTTCCTTCCTTCCTTCCTTCCTTCCTTCCTTCCTTCCTTCCTTCCTTTCTTTCTTTCACTCACTGTAATCACCATTGTATACCATTCGATATGGCTTACCTATCTATAGTATTTATTATTTATTGTTGTATTGGTAACTTTTCTGCGGTAATAAAACACTATGGCCAAGGCAACTCATAAAATAAATCACTTAATTGAATTTACAGATTCAGAGGTTTAAAGTCCATGATGTCAGAGCAAGAGCATGGCAGCAGGAATAACTGAGGCTCACACCTTGACTGGCAAGCAGGATACATGGAGCACAGGAATGACGGCAGGAGGCTTTTGAAATCCATTTCCATAACAAGCATCCTTCAACAAGGAGACACCTCCTAATCCTTCCCAAACAGTTCTACCAACTGGGAACCAAGTATACAAACAGGAGTCTATGAGGGCCATTCTTATTCAAATGACCACAACAGCTGTCTTTTCCAGCAAGGATGTTAAATTAACTTTTAAGGTTAAGGACCTATGTTCCATGCTTCGTTTCCAAGCACCTACAACTGTTTCTGGCATAAACCAAGCATATATTCCAGAAATATCTGCCAGTCTGAACTGCTCAATTACTAAAGCCACTGTAGTAGTAAGAAGCTGAAATGTTCTGAGCCCCACTCTGTGCGGCATGATCCCAAGCTTTGCAGCTGCATTCACTCCTTTAGCAGGCAGTAACTACTGAGCTATATGTCTTTATCCCCTTTCCAGTTTTGCAAGCAATTTTCAACCATTGATGCCTGTTCATCTAGGGTCAGTAGGAGGAGATGCTGAAAGAAAAAGGAGAAGGAATGCCTGGTTTGAAATATAAGACTTGGGATGCCAGCAACTTTTGTTGCAAATTACAGAAGATGCACTGTAAAATATTGCACTCTGGTAGTTTGAGTTGTTCTAGGAAGGAGAATAGACAGTACTGCAGGTGGCTTGAATGAAAGTGTTGTCCCCAAATGTAACCCTTATACTACAGAAAAACAGAAGCAGCGAGGGTTGACAAGATACAACCAGCCTCCCTGTGATGCTTGGAGATTAAAGAACATGGAGGCTTTCCCTAGAACTTGAATACATATGCAATTCTAGTGCCCCCGAGCCTTTCAGATCCATGGAAACAAAGGCTCTCATGTTCTCATGCACACAGTGGCTCTCAGCTCTACCTGGAAGGTCAGTTCCCTGTGGCCTCCGTACCCCTTTATGTTGTTTAAGACCCTCAGAGCTATTGGCTTCTTGCTTGAGTATAATGGTGTGTGAGAAAACGTAAAAGACAAGAAATTTGGTCATCTCAGCGCTGTTGTCTCAATGGACCTGTCTGTACAGAAAGGATAGCTGCTGGTGTTGGTGTTGTCTTAGAGACTCTTCCCATTGCTGTGACAAAATACCACTTGCATTAGTCAGGATTCTCTAGAGTAACAACATAGAATGAATCTCTCTCTCTCTCTCTCTCTCTCTCTCTCTCTCTCTCCATTGTGTATATATTGAAAAAGGAGTTCGTGTGTGTGTGTGTGTGTGTGTGTTTGTGTGTGTGTGTGTATTATTGGAATGACTTACAGGCTGCAGTCCATCTAATCCAAAATGGCTGACTGTGAACAGAAAGTCCAAGAATCCAGTAGTTGTTCAGTCCACCAGGCTGGATATCTCAGCTGGTCTTTAATATCCACTGGAATCCCAAAGAAGTAGGCTCTAATGCCAGTGAAGGAACGGATGTGCTAGTAAAGTGAAGGGCAAGCAGGCAAAGAGCAAACGTTTCTCTCTTTTATGACCTTATATAGACTTTGAGCAAATGACATGGCCCATATTAAAGGTGTTTCTTCCTGCCTTAAGATCAGGATCAAAGGTGTGTGTCCAACTAGTAAGGAGTGGATATACCCTTTTCAAACTAAGCAAAAACAACAATAAACCAACAACAAACAAACAAAATCCTCACAGGTGTGCTCCATTTCTGGATTTCATTCCATATGTAGCCAAGTTGACAACCAATAATAGCCATCATACTCCCACAAAAGTAAATTAAAGGAAAAAGGATTTAAGTGGCTCAAAATTCCAGGTCATGGTGTAGCATTGTGAGGAAGTCCATGAGGCAGTAACTTGAAGCAGCTAGTCTCTTTAGATCCACAGTTAAGAACAGAAAACAATAAATTAATGTGTGTATGTCTAGACTTCGTTCAGTTTCTCCACAATCTAGGATCCCCTGCACAGAGAAGGGTACCACCCACAGTGAAGAGTGAAGGCTATCCCACTTCCATTAATATAATCATGATAATCACTGACAGGCACACCCACAATCACTCAAGACTTCTTTTTCAAGTGACTCTAAGTTGTGTTGAGTTGACAATTAAAACTACCACAGCACATTTCAAAAGAAGTTAGTCCAGGGAGTTGGCCTTCTCGATAAAGTGCCTATTGCCCAATGGTAAGGGTAGAGTTCAGTCCCCAGTACCTATGGAAAAAGCCAGCATCGTGAGGTGCGCCTGTAACCTAGGTAGACCCCTGGGGCTCCTGGATAGCCCTCAGACCTGTGATCTTCCTGCCCCCACCTCCCTAATGCTGGGTGCTTCAGGTTCTTTGACCTACTTCCTTAGCCCTACACTGTCTCCTATAGCCAGATGTCACTGCCACTTCTGTTGTGCAGGACCCCTGTTTCTTTAGCTGGTACAGACCCAGGAATGATCCCCACTTAGGTACTAACATCAACATTCTCAAATCCTTAGTGTTCAGAAGTGGCCCCATGTCCATGGCAGGGAGGGAAAAGAACACCTCTCTTTCCCTTCCAAGATCCTGCTAAAGGGGACCCTAACCAAAGAAAGCCACTTATGCTCACCTCTTCAGTGTTGCCGGTGTGGCTTCTCCTCTTCCTTTTTTTCTCCCACTTCCTCTTTTTCCCCTCCTCTTCCTTCATCCTCTTCCTCTTCCTCCTCTTCCTCTTAATTTTGTGTCATTTCTTCAGGGAAACTTACGAGGTGAATCACGTCAGGACTTTACTCCTCTTGTTGTTGGTTTGCTTCCAATTTATTTTCCTTTTGTTTTGTTTTATATTTTACTTTCAATTCAACTTTATTAAGATGAAATTTGCGTGTGATTATAGGGTATTGTTCAATGAGTCATGACAAATCTGCATCAGGCCATCCTAATCAAGATAGAAAACATTTTTGTGGCTCCCAAACTCTTCATGGTGCTGAGAGAGAGTTGAGCTACAAAGCTGTATTCAATATGTGACTCTCTCCTAAGGCTGGGGAGATAGCTCAATCTGTAGAGTTCTTGCTGTGCAAGCATGAACACTCGTGTTCAGATTTCTAGCACCATGTAAAAGTTGGACATTGTGGCAAGTGCCTCTAACAGGAAGACAGACAGATTCCAGGGGTTCACTAGTCTAACTAAACAGGGAACTCTGGGTTCATCGAGAGACCCTGCCTCAAAAGCAAGGTGAAGAGTGATTAAGGAACTTTAGGATTCCTCGTGCCCATGAACAGGTGAGTGCGCCACGAGCCCCACACCCACCAAAAAGTGTGCATACACCCTACCCTGCACTCACATGCAAAACTGCATTTTCCAAAGTGTGCCAGGTGCTGTCTGTCAGTCTGGTTCTGTTTTAGGCCTATTCTCAGCAGAAAATCCCTCCAGTTCTTTGTTTGATCAGGGCAGAAGTTTCTAAGCTCCCCAAGCTAAATAAACTGGGCCTAGAGTGATCTCTCTCCCTCTCTCTCTCTCTCCCCTCCTAATCTCCCTCCTTCCCCTCTATTCTCTCCCTCTCTCTTTATGTTTGTTTAGCAATATATTAAGTGGCTACAAAGCATTAACATAAAGAGGCTTCAAGAAGGAGGGTTGTGCGTGAAAGTTTGAGCATCACTGAATAAATGATAGCACCAAAGTTGGTGAATTTGAAGGAGAAAGAACAGTGGCAAATTGGAGCCCTGTAAGCCTGGACCCCAGTGAGCATCTTCAGTGTTAGCATCTTTTACTCTTCTTTCTATGCTCTAGCCACACTGGAGCAGTTCAGCCACATCAAGATTGTTTCCTCAAGGCCTTGGCATAAACCACCCCCACTGGCTGGGAAGCCCTTGGCCCCTGATCTGCATACCTGAGTCCTCTTATCCTTGAAACCCTAGCTGAAGTGGTCTATCTCCTTGTATAAAGGACTTCTCAGGTCTTCTTATCCACTCTAAAATTGGTCCCTTGTGTTAGTCATTTCCCTTCTATCATGTACCCCAGCTTGTTGGCACTGATTTGCTTGTTTGTATGTTTCATAGTTGCAGTTTAGTAGACATTGACTCACCTTGCCTATGCTCACTGCCCCTCTTTCCTACAGGGAAACATGGCTTCATGGTGAGGCCAGCACTCTACAGCCTGGCTGCCTTCCAGCACAGCCCTGCAGCCCTGTGACTTGCTGTGACTAAGATGTTAGTGTAAGTGAAGTCCACTACATCTGACTCCAGGCTGTCAACAGACTTGCATAGTTTCACATATGATTTCATATGGTCTTGCTGTTGCTTCTGTCTGCCACAAGAGGAACTTTCTACATGGCTGGCTTTTCCTTCCTGGGACCACAGTGAAGCAGACTTAAGCCCAGTCATGAAAGTTGGAGAAGCTCCAATGTAGCCAGCCTGTTTTTTCCTGAGCAGTAAAAACAAACGTGCACTGTTGGCGCATACTGTTAATTTGGGGATAGTTTCTTATGGAGTATTGTTATAAATATAGGTGACTACTACATGGGCCAGCCACTAAAAAGCCCTCTAAATATTTATTGAGTGAATGTGTTTTGTTCCGAGAAAATGAAAAAGTAGAGAGAGTTCTGACTTTGGTGGTACTTGCCAGTAATCACAGTATCTAAGAAAGAGAAGCCAGGAGCGAAAGATGAACTCGAGACCAACCTGGGCTATGCAGCAAGACCTTAATTCAATACACCAAGAAAAGACTGTGGACCTGGAAACCTAGCTCCTTGGAAGACTGAGGCAGGAATAATGTGAGTTCAAGGCCAACTTCAGCAACTATCCTATCTCAAAATTAAATGTGAAGAAGCCAGTGGTCATCTAGCTCAGTGCTTCCCTAGCAATGTGAGGCTTGAGGACAAATTCCCAGTAACAAGGAGAAAACAAAAGGAGAGAGTATAAAGATATGTCATGGGACTTTTGAAGTTCATGCCCAAGGAGAAAAGAAATGGACTAAAATCCTTCACAAGTACCAGGAAAGGGATCTGTGGTTCAGGAAGAACTGATATCTAAATGTCCTAGCTGGGGTTGGAGAGACCTGATGGTTAAGTTCATTTGCTGATCTTCCGGAGGATTTGAGCTGAATTCACTGTCCCCACCTGTAGTTCCAGTTTCAAGCAATCTGACACCCTCCTCTGCCCTTCTTAGATATATGCTCACATGTGTAACATACACACACAAACACACACACACACACATACACACACACACACACACACACACACACACACAGAGAGAGAGAGAGAGAGAGAGAGAGAGAGAGAGAGAGAGAGAGAGAGAGGGATTTTCTGAAAAGTGTCCCTATCCAGAAATGAGATGTAGTTAAGACAGCAGTGTTTGCCTAGTGCATACAAAACCCGAGTTGGATTCTCAGCCACTAAACCAGGCACGATTGTGCATGCCTGTAATCCCAGCACTTGAGGGAGGGGGAGGCAGGAGGATGCGGAATTCAAGGTTATTCTCAACTATATAGTGAGTTTAGAGGGCCTGTAGGGTCTACATGAATCTGTCTCAAAGAGAGAAAGGGAGAGAGAGAGAGAGAGAGAGAGAGAGAGAGACAGAGACAGAGACAGAGACAGAGACAGAGACAGAGACAGAGACAGCAAGACAGAGACAGAGACAGAGAGTAATGGTATCCTAACCAAGATTCTAAATAAAAAGATATTTCAGGGAAGTAGAGAATTCTCCAGAGGCAACTTAGGAGCTGAGACTTAGACACCAAGTCTTGCAAGCACAGAGCCATGAAAAAAGAAGGTTCTGTAGTCCAGAGGAGCACAGAAGTGTATTGCCTGCAGACAACTGCTTAGGGATGGAGCACAAATTTTCTACCTTTTTTCCCCTCTTATTTGTCCCAGTGCCCTTTCCAATCCTTTCTGTTGAGTCTAATGAAGTTTGATGAGGGAAAAAAGGCAGGGCCATATGTGGGATGACATGTCAGTTCAAATGAGCATCAGGACTGAAAAACCAGTACCTTGTCTCCCTCCCAACAGTGTCCTCCTGGGGAGAGAGGCCTGTACCAAGACTGAGGCAGAGGTGTCCTCTGGTCTGAATCTTAAATGACTTTGAATTAGGTGGGTCACTACATCCCTCTAGAGACCAGTTACATTGACTCAAACTCAAAACATAGCCAGACGTTTTGCAAAGCAACTCCTCCTACCTGGACCAACTTCAGCCAGGCAAATCTGCCACCTACACAGAGAGGTTCATAACATTTCTTTGGGACAACTCAGAAGCACCTGTTTCTTTCTAGAGACTGTGTGTCCCTTCAATGGGCTGCATGGTGCCAGATAAGTCTGTGAAGGAACCAAGAGAGTTACTTCTTCTGTAAATGAAAGCTGTACCCTCAGTGGCTATTGCTGCCATCGTTGCTCTTCTGGGCACTGTGCCAACCTTGCAGGCTGCTCACTGGGTATGCTTGTTCTCCAGCAACCTTGTCAGATGTTCTCAAGAAAGACTGTGTCTGAAGGGAGTAAAAAACATAAATATTTTGTCACACTTTTAGGTTCTTCTTCAGAGCCTGGAATCCCAAGGGACCAGTATTGCCATAGAGTTAAGTCCTTCCCACTCCCAGCTCCTCTTCACTCCACATCCCATTCTTTGTTGCCAGAGGTCTGAAAAGAGATGCTGGTGGGGACACAGAACCAGGACATTTTCTGAAAGCTGCTCCAATTTTTTGGCATCTTATTCCAAAAATGTTTTGTTTTGTTTTAATCCGAGGACTGTATCCAATGTGAGAAGCCACCAGGATTCCCAGACCATGTGGCACAGGATACCATGGTCAGATTGTTACCTGGCCTCAGAAGCACGGTATTCTACAGGAGTCTAGAGTAAGCCAAAGCAAAGATGTGGGCTCCCTGGGGGTGAGGAAGATCTGGAAGGAATCATACCATAGCCTTGATGCTGTGTAATGCAAGGTGGGCTCACCTCAACTGTGTTTGCATCTCTATTCCAGATAGAGCTTCCAGCTAAGAATAAAAGCCAGAGCACTCCACTGAAGCAGTATAGCCAAGCCTCTGTTTAGAGAATCAAAAAGGAAGTCACATTGACATCTGTCTCACGACCTAGTGTTTTGGCTTGGAAGGAGGTACATGACTGTTTTTAGGTCTGTTGATGGTCCAGGAGCCTGGAAACAAGATTGGATTGATCATAGACGTCCGGTACAAAGGGGACTTGTTTTCTGTAGTAGTAATAGGGAGTGGGGGAAGAGATGGACAGTAGGGGGCTGGTCTTTGAAAGCTCTGTTACTAGCTTAGTCACTCATAGGGGCAGCCATGTAGGCTTCAGGACACTTTATCAAGGTAAGAAGTACCCTAATCCTGGATTCCAGGAAGGCCATATATAACTATTTCCCCTTCTTCTTCTATTGTATGCAGGGGGTAATCTTTAGTGAATATGATCTTACTGCATATCCTGGCTGTAGATGGAATTCTTGGTGGATCTTCAGCTACTAGCATTCAAGAAACCAAAGCTGAGCAGACCAGAGTCAGAAAAACACTGTAACTTAAAACATTTTGAAGGACAGTGAAAAAAGAGCTTGGCCCCAAATCAGATTGTTCCTGATCTAAAATTAAAAGCGACTTAAGCCTTTGCTTGGGAGAAGAGCAGCAGATAATGGTCGTGAGGGTAGGCAGAGCGATTGCGTCTCTGTTCGCCTCATGGCTTAGAGCAGACCTTCCCAAGATTTCTCTGCACAGGATTATTTACTGTCTTAAAAAAAAAAAAAAAAAACCAAAACTTGCACTTTGCATGAAGATTTGCAAATGCCAGGCATACGGCATGCCCGGTGCCCAGCCAAGCCTCTTGTGGTTAGCCTTGAAATGAGATAATTTTATAGTAAGAAGGAGGTCAGGTTGCAAAGAGGGGAATTCATTTGGCTTCATCAATATCTAGGCTGCAGCAAGAGTCTCAGAAGGAAATTTCTGTTGCCCCACCATAATAGCCAGCTCTGGATACAAACCCAAACCCTTAAAAGATTACCCATCCTTCAGTCCTTCCTGCTCACTCTCTTCTTTCATCTCATGGGCCATTATTCAGAATGGTATGGTATGGTGCGGTGCGGTGCGGTGCAGTGCAGTGCGGTGCGGTGAGATCTGATATGATATGATATGTTATGATATGATACAATATGATAGGTTTTGTTTAACAAGGCAGATGGACTGTAGGAAACTTTTCTACAATATCCTCCATCTATCTAGCTAACCTGAAAACAGGGACCTTCCTGTGCCAACCCAACTAGAAAATGGAGAGCTTTGCCCATTCCATCACCCCACCCCACCCCACTTTGCTTCAACTGGAAGTCATTAGGTACGGAGGGCTTAGCCAAAAGTACACATAGCCATCTTCCTGAACCAAATACATTTGGATATTTGTTGGGGAATCAGATATAAAACAGAAAATGCACAAACGTTCATGAAGGTGAGCAGGACTCCAGCTAAGCTACTATCCAAACAGGCTGTGAGGCAACTAAGGCAAGAGAAAGGGCTTCAGGAAAGAGGCAGGACTGTATTTGCCTCAGTCAGTTTCCATTGCTATGGCAACGAGCTTTTGACAACTAAAAAGAGCAAAGCTTCATTTGGGCTCATGGTTCAGAGGTTTCAGTCCATGCTCAGCTGGTCTCACTGTTTTAGGGCCTTTATCGAGGATAACCATACTACATGAGAAGTATATGTGGAATGCAGCTGCTTACCTCACAGCTATCAGGAAATGAAGAAAAGGAGCCAAGGTTCTTATGCCATTTTAAAGGCTTGTCCCTAACGATCTGCCATTAGGTCCTGTCTCCTGTAGGTCCTACTACCCCCAATAGTGCCAAGTTGGGCACTTCATTTTTAACACATAGGCTGCTTGGGAGTGCTATAGATCAAACTATAGCAATTTCCTTTCCTTTTTAAAAAGATTTATTTATTTATTTTAGGTACATGAATACTCTGTCTTCATACATACCAGATGAGGGCATCAGATCCCATTACAGATGGTTATGAGTCATGATGTGGTTCTGGGAATTGAACTCAGGACCTCTGGAAGAGCAGCCAGTGCTCTTAGCTGCTGAGCCATCTCTCCAGTCCCCATCCTATTTTTATACTAATTAATTTTGTCAAACATGACATCCATGGGATGATGTGTACATTATTAAGTTTTGAGCTTCCTGAGGTATACCAGAAGGCTCTGCTGATGTAGATCTAGATCTTCTATAAAATAAAGTTAGTAACAGTTTCACCAACAGGCTAGAAGCTAGTCATAATACAACACTTAAGTAAAGGGTGCTGATGGACATCAGTTAGCCCAGGGCTAAAGTGTCAGCTCTGCTACTTCAGCTTGAAAGACATATTTACATTCTTGGAGCTTCCACTTCTCAAATATGAAATGGGAATAATAAAATTGTCTGTGGTTTAAAGCTATTGTAAGGATTTGGTGAAGTAAACATTGGTGTTCATCAGCATAGGATCTGATATGCAGTAGTAATTCAGTAATTGTGTGCTGTTGCTAGTCCCCCTCCTCAGTGTTAACCTTTTTTATTATAGTCTGTATGTGGGGGTGCATCTGTGTTGCATGTATGTGTATGTGCACACACCAGTGGGTATGTATATAGAAGCTAGAGGCCCACTTAGGGTATCTTGCTCTGTTATTCTCCGTCTTATATTCTGAGACATGGTCTTTTACTGAGCCTGAACTCAGTGATTGGCTAAGCTGAACAACCCGTGATCTCCTGGATCCTTCTGTCTCTACTTCCTCAGTAGTGGGTGGGGTCCCAGGCACACATCACTGTGCCCTGCCTTCTACATGGATGCTGGGGATCTGCACTCAGGCCCTCATGCTTGTCGCTGATGCATTTGGCTCACTGTTCCATCTCCATATCCCTTTTAGTTCTTTTCATAAGCAGAATGTCCTAAGGCCTGATATGGACTGATAATAAACAAACAAGATGCCACAAGCTCTCAGACGATACTCACTCGTTAGCGGTGATTCCAGGCCATTTGACTTTCCTGGTCATGTGTATCTCTCGGGAAATCGGCTCTCTCCTTAGGTAGAATGGAGGTACACAAATGACCCCCCCACACACACACACATCTTTAGTTGTTTCTAACTATTTATCGGGTCTGGTCTTTTAATGGAAAGGGCATTGAAATAAACTGCAAGGTTTGTGTGTTTGTTTGCTTGCTTAGAAGCAAAACAGCAGAGACAAGCTTGCAGTGAATTTGAGATCTGTAAAAGAAAAATTAATTATCCCCAAGCAGAAGCTGACCTTTAGCTGGCCCCGGCTCTAGTGCCTGAGCCACAGCTGCACCTGCTCCAAAGATGACAATATCCACTTGCTAAATACTAATAATTAGTCACCAAAGTGGGATAAAGAATGCAGAGCCAAGTGAACCTGCAATTACTGTACTCGCGTGCAGCCCCTGCGCCCTTGGAGGGCCAATTACTCCAGCACATTACCATAATTGGACTGACATGCTAACAGTATCTTCCATTCTTTGAAGGTGTCGCCATCCCCCTTTCCTGCCCCTCACACCCCAGAGCCTGCGGACCGTTCTGCACCATGCCTTATGGCTCATGCTGGCTGCAAATGTCAGAGTTGTTCATCTGAGGACACCAGATGATCCCTTTGCAGGCTGAGCATGTGCATAGAGAGTTCTGGAGTGAAGGTCAGTGACCCCCCCCCTTACTCTGCTACTTCTCCCTCCCTCAACCTTGCAAGAGGCTGCAATTGATAAAATGCTCCAGTATTCCATCTGAAATTTCCACTCTTTCTGGGGGCCAGTTATGTCACTGACATGCTACTCAGCAGTGGCCTCAGAAAACAGGGATGAGTATTTGACAGTTGGGGTACATGCTGACCAAGGTGAGCATATCAAGGACTGCCGGCCCTGGAGTGAAGAGTTGGTATCCTCTGGTCCGTAAGGCAATGAGAGAACAGTGTATTGGCAGAGGCATGCAGGCAGTGTGGGGCTGAGCTAGGAGCTGTCCTGCAGACCTCTTTACTGGTGTGGCTGGCAAAGCTCCCCTAACTTGGCTTCTCTGCTGGCCCCTGCTGCCTCAATACCACTTTATGCGGTGATCAGTGCCTGATCGATCCAGAAAGGCTGCTGAGCACAAGCACCAGCTTTGCATGGTGAGGCAGCTGGCCTCTCCAAAGCAAAAGTCAGTTTTAATTTTTCTTCTTCTTCGTTTTGTTTTCTTCTCCTGCCTTTCCTTTCCATTGCTTTCCCCATTCTGCGGTAAGAACCTTTTTCTAAAAGTGGCTGTGACCTTCCAGAAGAAAAAGACTTGATTCTAGTTGTGCTTCCATACCCTGGGAAGCAGAGCCACTGGGCTAAGCCTCCAGTCAGAAACACACCAGAAAGAGCTGGGAAACAGGCGGAGTGTCTACCACTGTATGTTACACAGCTGCTGACATCACCCCCATTGGATTCCAGGTCCATAGCCCCTTATGGGACGCCCTGGAAGACACAGAAAATGGGGTCTTTAGAGTTGGAAGCTTGGCAACAAGGGCACTGTTGGATCTTACTATCTCTCTGCCTTTCTCTGTCTCTCTGTCTCTCTCTCTCTCTCACACACACACACATACCTTGTCTTTTTTCTCAAAGCTGCCTCTGGACCTCATAGGCCCACTGTGATTTATGTATGAAACAGTCCATGGGGACAACTTCTGCTCAAATAAGCACCACAGTATACCTTTCCCAAACCCACCCTAAGCTCACACTCATGGCCCCGTGGTTACCTCCACATTGTTCTTGATTTATCTGTCTTGGGGATTATGGCTCTGAGGAGTTATAGAGGACTAGACACTAGTGTTCAGGCTCTCACTAGAGGCAACTGGGAGATTTATTCTTAACTCATGACTTATTTTGTCCCATCACAACCACTCACATGTGGAGATATAAACCAAAAATGTCACATTTCCACCCACAGAGATCAAAGCAGCCACACACATGGAGTGATTTATAATAGCCATGGGCATTCACCCATTCCCAGAGAAAGTCAGCACTGCGCAGAGGCATTGAGGCATACAAACAGAACCATGCCTTTATGTCACACAAACACATAATCATGGGCTCTTTGTGGGTAAACCCAAACACACACACACACACACACACACACACACACACACACACAGGTTATAGAACCCATCCATATAGCAATGTCAGTGAGCTGTGAGTGTGACTAGAATATGCCAGAAAGTATATCCCTCATTTTATCATGGCGGCTCCTGGCTCATTCATACTCTGTGGTAGGCATTGCTTTCTGGGTGGCCAACCATTCACTGCTGGAAGTATTCAGGAATAGCTGAGCATTGTTTCTGTGGAGAGATTTAAACTCTGATTCCCTCCTGCAGGAGTTCTCACTCCTGTGGACCCATCACACTCCCTTAAAGGCGTTGAGAGTTTCAGTGTCTTCCCACAAACAGCTGCACACAGCTGTAAGCACCATAGGTGGAAAGATTCCAGGCAATATTTTCGTTCACCCAGAATGTGTGTTCTGGGCTTCTCAGAGAGGTCCTTTTTGAACATGCTGTGATTCTACTCCCAGATAAGGAAGGTAGGGTTCAGCTTTGGCTGCCGAAGGCAGTTCTTTCCAGCTGAAAGGGAGAAGAGCTTGGCACTGAAGCATCAGATGTTGGAGGGGAAGAGACAGTTCATATGTCTCAAAGTGGAATCTGACGTTGCAGCTTAATTGCTTTGCCTCAAACTTATCCCTAAATCAGCCTTTGAGGAAAGAGACCAGGTCCTCTTAAGATAGACTCCAGAAGCTCCCAGAGGGCTGTGAGGCCCTGATGGCACAGGCTGAGGACAAGGCCAGTGTGGACTTGCACACATAAAAGGGAAGAGAAATATTTAAAGGAAAGATAGCATGTTCTACACTCAGCGGCTGCTCTTGCTGTTCTTGGTTTTGTTGACATTTGGTGCATTTTTCTTTCAGATAGGATCTCATGTTGTCTCAGGTTAGCCTTGAACTTGCTATGTAATGGAGGATGACCTTGAACTCCCAATCCTCTGATGTCCACCTCCCAAGTGCTGAGATTACAGTCACACGCCAACTCTGCCCAGCATCATAACTGTTATTTATTAAAAATGTTTGGGCACGTTTGTACCTCGATAGAAAATGTTTGGCTGGAAGCAAAGTGAAACTAAGCTAGGGACTGATGCAAAGGCGGTGACTTGGGAACTGCTCCAGAGGGAAAAGTCAGTGGGGAGCTGGCAGATCAGTCTGTGAGTCAAGAATCCAGCCAGGGCACAGAACACGCCCTATCGCCTCCTTGCCATGACAACCTCTGTGGCACCAAGCGGCTGCTTTAGGGAGACAAATGATCCCCATTAATTCCATCAGGTAATGAGCCCGTTGGTGCCATCATTAATTAAACTAATTAAAATGCACAGGCCTTTGAGGTTGGCATACATGCCTATGCCACACCAAATATTTCATTTCATTCTCTCTGTGCCCTGGGTGACTACTTGGCCAAGACATAGACCCCTGAGATCCTGTAGAAGGAAATAAACTGCAGGCACAAGCAACTAACTAATGACACCATTTTTCTGCCTAGTCCATTGACTGATTCATTCAGCAAAGCATCGAAGGCCACCAGCCACACCAATGCTAGTACAGAGAGGGTTGGCACTGCCCATCAGCAGGACTAACAATCAAAGAATGTAGAGCGTTCCCAGCAGGCTCATAGTGGACATGTACCTTACAGTTCACAACCCTTTCAGAAAGGGGCTGTCCTCTTCCCCATCCTGTAGTCAAGAAAACTGAGGGTGAGAGCCTTTGTTAGGTTTCCTGCCCAGAGAGACCCTAGCTGGGGCCTTTGCCTCCACTTCACACCAACCTCTACCCCCACCCCAAACCACGAAACAGAAGCATGCTGTGGATGATTCTGACTGGTGTCAGGGAAGGCTTCGTGAGAGCTGAGGTTAGGGGATGAGCAGGCTCTTGATGGAAAGGTGAAAGGGCATTTCAGCCTAAGCCGCTAGAGGAGAAGACACATAGCATATTCCCATGTCTTTGGCAGGCTGTGCTGAGAGGTACATGGGGACATGCAGTCGCAAGGCAGAAGGAAGGCAAACTTAAAACAATCTAAGGTTCCAGAATGCACAAAGTGATTCTGGGATATTTCCCAGAGATCAAATGGAAAATCAGGATGGGTTTACAGGACAGTTTATCCTTCGACTCTGTCTTCCTGTCAGAGCTGCAAGCAAGAGGGGTCCAGTTCATTGTTCAGACCTCTTTTTCCATTGCCCACTTATCATTCTGCACTCTGTTTTTCCATAAGCTAAATACTCCTCCTCCCCTTGTCTAAACACTTGCTCCCAGGCTCCCTCTGTGCTGAGTGACCTGTCCTCTCTGTCTCTCAGGCTGTTGCACCCTGTGTGGGGTTTGGGCCCAGCTCCAGCTGTGTCTGTTCTTGCCTCCTCGGCTGCATGCCAGGGTGGCCCCTGTGGCCTTTGGTACACAAAGGCTTTTCGACTTGCTCAGTGAAGAGAGAGAGAGAGAGAGAGAGAGAGAGAGAGAGAGAGAGAG
This sequence comes from Uromys caudimaculatus, assembly GCA_028551405.1. Classification (NCBI taxonomy): domain Eukaryota; kingdom Metazoa; phylum Chordata; class Mammalia; order Rodentia; family Muridae; genus Uromys; species Uromys caudimaculatus. Next base: position 79,066,213 of record CM052704.1, on the reverse strand, counting down.
AGAGTTTCTGCCAAGTTCCCAGTACCCCATGACCTCCTTGTTTCTGGAAAGATCTGGATAGCTGGATTCCTTCTACCCTCTCCATCCTCACCCACAGCTGAGTCTCACCCAAAGAACACAGTATCTAGTGGGCTCCAAGCTTATTTCTTGAATAAATCAGGACCTCAGACCCATGGTGCTCAGGCAGGCTATTTAACAGTGACTTGTGGGTGAGTTCTCTGTGCAGCCTGTGCCAAGGCATTCATATTTAATGAGGCTCAGGGCTAGCCAGAGTCACCTCTCCCCACCCTCAGTCACCACTACCACCAGATGCACATCTGCTTAATTACAATTCATGAAGTGCTTGCCTATTAATAAAACCTAATTAGTCTGGTCACGCCACCCTACGATGTCATTGGGGATACAGAGCCCACCAGCCACCTTGACAGCAGCTCTCCCCCCCCCCCCCCCCGAAAGTAGTTAAAAAGATACCTACTCCAGATCTAGCCTCCCTCCACTAGAGGGCTTGCAAAGCGCCTCTTCTCCACAGCAGCCTCAAACTTGGAGGCTAAAGGAATCCATGCCTTGCTGGTGTCTGTGCTGACCTATACCAGGCATGTGGTCTTCTCTTACTGCCTCTCCTGTCAGACTGAGTGTTTTCTTTGAGCTTCTTGACCATTGTAGCTATACTGTCTTCCCTCCTGTTCCCTCTATGTCTTCCAGTTTGAAATTGGTTGTGTGTGTATGTATGTGCGTGCACTCATGATTATGTGTGTGTGAGTGTGTGTGTGTGTGTGTGTATGCACACATGTGTGGGCACCTGTGTGAAGAATGGAAGTGAACCTCAACTGTTGTTTTCCAGGGACCATCTATTTGTTTATCTTTATTTATTTATTTTGAGAAAGTGAGAGAGAGAGAGAGAGAGAGAGAGAGAGAGAGAGAGAGAGAGAGATTGAGAGAGAAACAGAGAGACAGAAAGAGACGGAGACAGACAGAGAGATACTCGTTGGTTTGAGGACTCAGTGAGTAGGCTAGGGTGGCTAGCCAGTGAGCCCTAGGGATGGATCCACACCTGTCTCTCCTCCCCTGCATTTGAATTGCAAGTGCTTACCACCAAGCCCAGCTATTAGTGTGTGCTGTGAGATTGGTCCACATGCTTGTGGCCTGGAGGAGGCTGAAAATAAGAAGGGCCTTGCAGGCCACCCTTCCTGTGCAGTGGGGGTGGGGAGGGGAAAGACAGCATGAGTGTGTGAAGAGAAAGACCTGCTTTCAAGCCAGATAAACCTCAGCTGAAGCCTGTGTCACTGTAACTATGTGACTTTGGTCAAGTTCTTTAACCTTTCTGTATGTCAGTGTCATCATTTGTAAAGTGAAGACAGCAGACCTGCTTTGTAAATGGTTGGGAAGATTATATAAAGGTCGCTTTTTTCAAACTTTTTTTTTTTTTTTTTTTTGCTAAAATAATATATGCAGTGAGAAAAGTCTCATGTCCTAAGTGGTCTGTTGAATTAATTTCCACAAACTGAAGGCAGCCCTCCAACAGCATCCAGAACAAGAAAGAAACAACACCAGAAGTCTGAAGACTCTTGCTTGGGCTCCCTGCAGTTAAATCAACTTTCATGACGTGTGTGGTACTGTACTTGGCCTGAAGATACCAGAAGAGAGTATCAGATACTCTGGAACTGTAGATAAAATGACTTTTGTAAGCACTCCAACTTGGGCACTATGAATAAAACAACCAGCAAGCACTTTTAACTGCAAAGCCATTTCTGCAGCACTACCAACAAACTCTAGCCAATCTTTTGAATTTAAAGGCCTTTGGGAGTTTGAAACCCAATGGAAAACGAGTCCATGTGGAAGAAAGTTGGAGGTAAGAAAGGATGTTTCTGTCATGAGAGATGCCCAGATTGTGTGGGCTTCCATGAGGAAGCTGCACCCCATTGCTGAAAAGGCTGGCGTGCAGGCCATTTGACCACTCCCAAAGCAACGAGGAGAAAAACCACACTTGGGAAAAGCAACTGACCTCTCTATCTCTATTGGAATCACCTTATTGTGAGTTTTACACTAACCCTGGACACATACATTTGGATATGTAGGATCGCACTGTTAGTGTCCAGAATCTACTCAGGGGGAATTTCCCCAGCACTGACAGTACTAGGTACTCAGTACAAGCATCCTTCCTTCTCTTTACTTCTTCCTCCTGTCCCTTCCTATAGTCTCTCTCTCTCTCTCTCTCTCTCTCTCTCTCTCTCTCTCTCTCTCTCTCCTTCCCTCCCTCTCTTCCTCCCTCCCTCCCTCTCTCCTCTCTCTCTCCCCACTCCTAGCCCACTTTACAGCTCATGGCTGTGCTTCTGACAGTTGCTCGTTTTCGACTGTTGGCCACAATGCCCTCAGACAGTGAACACCATCAGGGAGGTATAAGCTGAGAAAACCAAAGGACTTTAAAACTTGCAGATGTCTGTCACTACTGTGGATGTCCTCCTGGCAGCTGGACTGGTTCTCCTTCTAGAAGTTGTGCTTCTTTTGGAAGGCAGCTTTATCCTCTATTAGCACACCACTTCCAAGATCCTTACCTTGGTGATACCCTACTCCTTGCTTACACAGAGAAGCCCTTTGGAAAGTCACGGTCTTCTTGGACATCCATCTATTTTCCTGCTTGTATTAGGCTTCTCCTTTGACTCTGCCTCTGCCTTATCCTTTGCCACTCATTTCTAGAGCCGTGGCCAGCAGGTACCCATAGGCAGGAGTTCCTTGGCTGCGTGTGACTATAGGCTTATTAACTTCTGGGAAATGCCCTGAACTTTTGCATCACACACACACACACACACACACACACACACACACACACACACACACACACTCGATGGCCCTAAGCCTCTTGATGGCCTGAATGTTCATATAACTCTATTTTATAAGAGTTTTCTGCTTGACCTTTCAAAGAGAAAGGTCGTGTTTGTAATCATGTTTAAAAAACCATTAAGCCATGTGCAAATGGAAAAGATTTATCTCAACATTCTGGCAGACATTTGTGACCTTTGCTCCATACTAGAGATGTGTGCACGTGAGCTCTGCTCTGAACAGAAGAGGGAAATTGTGAACACAACCCCTGAAGCAGGGTAGACTGCCTGGAGGAGGAGAAAAAGTAAGAAAAGACTTGCTCTCCCAGACACGAGCTATTTGCGGTTCACAATAGCTAATCAAGGTTTGTGCTGGGTAAAGGTTTCTGTCACATGCCAAGTGTCTGCAGTTCACTTATTGCTCAATAAATCCTATTGAAGGGTCTCACACATTAATCTGGCGATGGGATTTCTGTCTTTTCCATATACATGAATTCAGTAATAACTGTAATTATTATGAAGTTATAATAAAACATGATGTCTTCTGCTGCTAGTTCAGCGGCAGTAAGATGAAGGATGGGGATATTCTTGCTCCGCGTTTATCACTGTTTCTCCTTTACCATGGTACAGTTCCCCAGGACAAAAGGCAAGAGTACCAGGGCTGGCCCTGCCTCAGTGGATCTCCTTCTCAATGCCATTGCTATTTGTGGGGCAAGAGGAGGGAATGGGTCTACAGAGAGCCCACCTACATGGGTAGAGTTAGCCATCATCAAGTGGAGAGATGAGAGAAAATGCTAGTCATTTCTCCATATTCCTTTTCTACCTTATTTCTCCAGAACCTCTTTGAGTCACAAGCCTGTGGGTGGCAACTCCTTTGGGAGTTGAATGACCCTTTTACAGGGGTCACCTGAGACCATTGGCAAACACAGATATTTACATTATAATTCATAACTAGCAAAATTACAGCTATGAAGTAGCAGTGAAAATAATTTTATGGTTGGGGTCACCACAACATGAACTATATTAAAGGGTGACAGCATTATGAAGGTTGAGAATCCCTGCCTTAGACCATATCTGAGCAGGCTAGACAGTTGAGCACAAGGATCTGAATGTCAAGACAGATCCTCCAGGGGCTTGTGCTGGCTTCTAGAACTAGGGGGCCAGCAAGTCCAGGGTGGGAGTAGAACATGAGTTCTACAGAAGGAAAGGACCATGTAGATTCTGCAGAGAGAGAAGGGAGGCATTATCTACCTTTATGGAACCCTGGGGTGAGAGCCGACAGCCCCATGTCAGTTGCTCTTGGGGATTGCAGTACTTCTTATCCTTGGCCTCTGAAAGTTACATCTGCAGTGCTCCACCAAAATGGCTTTATCACCTTATCAAACATTGAGTGAGTTTCTAGTTTTGTAGCTAAACAGTAGTCAAGTTCTTATTGGGAACTCCATGAGGACAGCACTTTGTTTCTAGTTGTGTTCTTAGAGTTCTGAACAGTGCTTACTTAGCACATAGACTGTCTCCAATAATATTGCTAAGTAAATGAGTGGATGGAAAAAACTAGAACTTAGACCTAATGAGGGACAGTCTTCCCAGAGCAGGCCATTTGCCCATATTTGACCCTAAGAAATAATACTTTGCATGAAAATACAACTTTTGAGAGAGAACTGACTGGGCTGAGGCACAGGAGGCTCTTGGGGACAAGTGATGAGGAATTTGCAATTATGCCCTGACACTCAGCCCTCATCTAAAGGCAGTCTTCTTCCTTCTTAAAGCAGCCTCTAGCACAGGTTCGATTCCTCCACCTGACATCAAGAGCCACAGGGGACACAGGGACTCTCCTTTACTCTGTTCGTGTGCTTCCAAGTGGCTTGCTCATGGAATGCATCCTGGCCCAAGGTGCCATGTGCCATGATCAGTTCAATAGTCTCATCGAGCTGAGAACGTGCTGAAAACAGCTGTTTAGGATACAGAACCTTCCCTCAGAGATCTTTGAGTCTTCCCAGGGGAGAATATAGACCTTTCTGGTCTCCAGAGTCTCTAGAAAACCAGGCTGCACACTTGGCCATGTTTTGTCTGTCTTTTCCACTGCAGCTCAGCCCAGCCTCTCAAAGGAGAATGAGAAGTAGCAGGGAGGCCCAATCAAAGGGTTCTCCCTGTGAGGCGGGGACTTCTGGTCACCAGCCTCAAAGGCTCTGAGGCACAGCCTGAGCCATCAGCATCAGCTGGATGGAAAGTACGAAGGTTTAGATCAGCTTCTTAAGACAGTAGCGACATTATACATGAAAATGTGTAAACATCCCCTGAGGTGATGAGGGCAGGAAAAAGCTGGTTCTGGGTGATGGACTGTCTCACTCCTGTCAGGGTATTCCTATGCGATAATGATCTTGTTTCTCACTTGTTGTGCTCATGGTTATCAGGGTCTGGAGGAAGCCTTTGCTGAGTCCAAGTTGTGAGTCAGTTGTACTGCTCCAGGGAGGGAGGAGCACCCAGTAAGCTGGCCTCAGGGCTAGACTGGAGAGACATGTGATGAGAGATGAACTGACTGGGAATTCCACAGAGAGCCCCAGGGTGAGCAACAGCCAGGTGACCTCACTTCCTCTCCCCATGCTCCCTGGTCTTTGCTCTTTACTCAGTATGCTTCCGGTGTGAACTGCCTCAGTTCATCCACCCTTCGCTCTCTGCTATCCATCCTGGACAGAGTGGCCTCTCTGGGTACCCTGCCACTAAGTTCAGTTCCCTTGCCTTCCTACTTCTTACCAGTCACCTCTCTAGTTTTCTGTAAGCATGAGATGATGGAGATCTTTCCACTTCTTTTCTATTTCCTTTGAAAGTTGCCAAAGAGGCAACTTCCCATCTAGGTTGATGATGTGGGTGTGGAGAGAGGCTTTCCGGAGGCTCTTAGCTGCTCACTGATTTCAGAGCTGTCCAACTCTCCATAGTCTCTCCTTTGACATTGTCTTCCAGCTTGTGTTCTTTTATTGCTCCACCACCTTGAACACAGCACTTTTTTTGAATTTTGGAGACCCTAAACCTGATCGTAGCTGATCAGGCCAGGGGTGTGGTATTTGTCTCAAGCTGGGAACCAATTAGACTCCATTACATTTCTCCTGTAGTTTAAGAACCGGGAGACCGAGGGCCCTATGAATTCATATTGAATTCACAATTAAATGGTTACAGATGAACAGACAGAGCTAATGACAGTATGCAAGGAGCAGGAGAGATAGAGTACCTTTCTCTTCTAGGAAATCCCCATTGTACTTAAGCCACTGTGAACACAGTT
>CM052704.1:79017620-79055120 GCA_028551405.1 Uromys caudimaculatus | reverse complement strand
CTTTCTTCCAGATCACCGGTACCCAACTAGATCCCGAGATAAACTCCATGGGAATGTAGCATGAAATACCTGGATAAGATTTGCCCTCTTAAATCTCATGGGAAAAAAAGTGATAGAACCCAGACTTAATTTCCAGGTTTGACTCTAAACCCAAAGACCTTTTCCAAAACGTAGCAGGGAAGGAGTTGGTGAGCCATCAGAGATTGGGAAATACATTGCAGAGAGCCTGGAGCTAAAAGAATGTTGATAGTTGGGACCACACAGTGACCAGAACAGCTTGGTTCCACATACTGCTTGCCTTCTATGTAAACATAAACCTCATGTCAGGATCCCAACATGTCAGGACCCCAAAGATGACCTTGAGGGTCATTGGGTTTCTTCACTCATTGTCTCCACAGTGCGGCCCCATCAAGCAAGTCTGCGTTCTTTGCTTTTCACTGTCATTGTTTCTGTAATTGGCCCGTTGAGGACAGGTGGCTGAGCCCAGCTAGGTTGTTAGGTTGTCATGAGAAACAGACAAGCAGTGTGTCTTTCCACACTGTCAGATTTGTATTGAATATCAATAAATCCACATGGTACAGCCATTTACACGACAGCCATTTTCGAGATAATCTCTCTTTTGTTGGTAATCTGGCTGAAGGCAAATGAAGGTCTGAATTGATAAGATAGGGAAAACCGGCCACAGAGAAGAAGCTGTTGCTGTAGAGATCAGGCTCTGAGAGAGTCAAGATTGAGAGCAAAGATACAGTCAGCTGCAAAGACAAGAGGCCAACAATCTCTTGGGGTAGGAGACAGCTGGTTCAGGTCCAGATGGGCAAGTAGGTAAACAGGCCAGTGGCAGTTAAGTAGACCACATCAACAGCAGGGGACTGAGCAAAGCAGAAGCCCTAGCAACAGTTGTGAGTTCTTTGTCTTGTTGATCTTTGATGCTCAGTTGACAGGTTGATGTAGGACTGTTCTCCAGTTGCTATGCTGTATTCTCGGCTTTCTGGGTCCAGTGAGGGTCACCTTTCTCTGGTCTGGTAAATTCTTCAATCTGCTCTCCTGATTTTATTTTAATATGCCCATTGCCCAGATAGTCTCATCTTACCCCACTAAATTTGTAGGGTGGCATCCTTTCTAGTATCAGGAATAAGTCACTATCAATCTGTGCTGCATGGGTGATGCCAGATAGACGGTGCTTAGGAGCACAAACATTTATTCTCAAAAAGGAGCCAAAAGTTGCTGGTAAAATGGAGTTAATCCAGTCAGTGCCCAGCCTTAAAAACTGCTGTTTTATACACTATAGAGTATCTAAGAGCAGAGCAGAGCCTGATCTCAACAATCACTGTGTCTGTTGGTCTTTTAGGACAAAAATCCATGTCTACAGGGAGCTGAGGGAAGGCCCACTTGGTTTGCATTAGCTGTCAAAGAGGCCTCTGTCTCCGTTCATGAAGTTGCCTCTATGTTCCTACACTCCAGGGCCAGCTAACTCCTCCCTCACTATCTGTTCAGACCTATGCTCAGTAAAGATGGCACTGCAGCTTTGTGAGGTTTGCAGTCATCTTGGGAAAGTTTTGCTTAAGGGGAGAATGAAAAGCAATTGTTTCAAATAGTCTAAAGTTGAAGCTCCTGTTTATACTTGAACTTGCCTCTGTGAAGCCTAGTGAGAGAAGCTGCAGGGTCCAGGGTCAAAAACAAATGAATTCCCAAAGATAGTGTATTGATCACTGTGGGGGGGGGGGTGTGGCCCAACTGCAGCTGTGCTGGTCCCTATAAGAAATATCCTCTTGAAGTCATCAGAAAAAAACAAAAAACAAAAAACAAAAAACAAAAAACAAAAAACAAAAAACAAAAAACAAAAAACCCTGGGGAATAGGTGGCTTAAGAAGCACTGCTTAACAGCTGGGTCGACAAGGCCTCAGAGGTAGAAATGACATGGGATAGACAAAGCAAGCCTAGCTTCTATTTTCAGCTGAGCCACTTGGTGAGTCTTGATTTTCATTTAAAGACTAGAGAGGAATGGGTTGGGAGATGGCTTGGTGGATGAAATAGCTTGCTGGACAAGTGTGAAGATCTGGGTTTGAATTCTCAGAATCCACAGGAAAGTCAGACTGTGGTGTGTGCATCACTATCTCATTGCTTCTGTGAAGAGATGGGAGGTGGAGACGGGAGAGTTCTGGGAAGCTCTTGGGCCAGCTAACCTGATGGACACAGAGGAGAAGCAACAAAAAAGTGACCCTGTAACAGGCAAGGGCACACATGCACGGCTCTCCTCTGAAGACAGTGATAAATGGACAGGAATAGAGTGGCCACAAGGAAGGAGCTAGATAGAAAAGAGAAGAAGCCCTGAGAATCCAGGCACAAGAAAAAGAGGAAGAAGAACAGGGGAAGGAAGGACACCAGAGCAAGGCCAAGAAAAGAGTGACAGTCACCAATGTCTGTGATGTGGTCAGATGGATGCAGGGCCCAGGACATGAGTTGACTTGAAGATCCTTAAAGTCTCCCTTTGGAGTTCTAGGTGACTTTGGGGTGTCACTAGCATATATTCAGGATTAACTGAGACACAGAACTGATTTTTTGCCAAGCAGCAGAGCCAATGTTGGTGGCCACACAGTTGTTATGGATAGGTTTTCTTTGACCTCCCCAGGGATTCATGGGAAGAGCAGGACTCCTGTCTGAGTTCTCCCACGTGTCAGCTCAGAGGGACTGCACCCATTTCTTCAGTTTGCAGATGGCTGCAGTGTGACACACGCCACTTAGAGCCCAGCAGACATTGATGTACAGTGTTAATATTAAGCTCTGAGTGGCTTCTGTGTGCTATCCAAAGACAAGGAATAAAACTGAGCAAACGTGTTTCTTCTTTTTAAAAAAAATGGATAGTTTTTCAAAGGGATAATTCAGAACTGCAGAGTCAGAAAATTATCCAATATCTAGAACCTGGCGTATTTTCCTTCTTCTTAGTGAAATCAGGAAGAAGTTAAGTCCTAGAAGGAAGACCCTGGGGCCTGAGCAATCTCCCCTGTGAAGAGTGAAGCTTGCTGTAGCGCCAGTGTCTCGGTCTTCTCATCTGAAAAAATGGCATAAAGTAGCTACTTTTTATTATGTTATTTTAAAGACTAAATGGATCTACATATTCAAAGTGCTTAGATAGTCACATACCTGGGACATTTTAATACCTCAATAAATACTGTTACTGTGATTACTATCATTTTCCTTAGCATGCATATTCCCAGGCAGCACAGGCCTTCTTCACTCCTCTGGACCCAGCAGCCAAGATGTCTTCTCATCGCTGTGGACAAGTGAAAGCTGTGAGGCTCAATATGAGTCCAGCAAAATGCATCAGCCTCCTTGCTTCCTGTCCTCTAGTAAAACATAGAACATAGAATGTTCTGCAAATAAAGGCTTTTTCATAGAATGTCTTGTGTTGTTCTCTCCGTTCTCTGCTATTATATAACTGTACAGGAAGTGTATTTGTATGCATTTAATTTGTAGTTCTGTGGCTGAGAAGACAAGGATGTTGCCAGCCTGACAGAGGGTAGAACTCTCCTGATATGAATGACATTCCTCAGACAAAGACTCCTCAGACGGAGGCATAATTGCCATCCCTGTTCCTGGCTCCTCTCTGTTCACCACAGCTGTCTCACAACCACATGGCAAGACTTCAGAAAGAAAGGGATTTGGGTGTGGCCTCTGGTGTGGCACACCCCTCAGTGGCTTGCTAGCCTTTAGATTCAAAGCTACTTCAGCTCAAGAAGTACATTGTGGGGTAGGGAGCCGGGAGAAGGACACGGCCCTTTTGTACACGAGAGTTATATAGGGTGAGAAGGGAAGGAAGGTTAAGTGATGCAAAAGTACTGGGGAGAATCTCTCTCTCTCTCTGATGATGGGGTCATAGTCTCCAAGTGACCAAGAAGGAAACATTGGGGCAACTTTCACCCTCTCTCATCTCCAAGTTGTGGCAACAAAATGTTTACCATGACCCTCTTTGGGCAGAAGAACTCACAGACAGAAGAAGGAAGATTTTAGCTTTTTATTTACAGTTTTCTCTACTTTTTTTAAGGACAGGATTTTACTGTGTAGCCTAGGCTGACCTGGAACTCATGATTCCCCTGCTTCAGCCTCCTGGAACTTGTGATCCTGACGTGGAAATACAGGTATGCACCAACATTCTTGGCTTCAATTTTCCAAACGTGTACACAAAATATTCTTTTAGATGTCTGCAGATCTTAAAACAGCATACATGTATGGATGTGAGGCATTTATGTAAAGGACTGTCCCTACTCAGTATTTCCTCAAAGCCTCTTAGTCTAATCAGTCCTTACAGTGTATTACATCACCTTTCCTAGGAGACAAAGAAATGTTTATTCTCCTCAGATGCAGGGGAAACAACAGACCAAGGAAACAATTCTATCCATCTTGGTGAGTTTATTGGAGTTACTTGCATGACTGATTCTTAGACAGACACATCACTGGAAGACCCACCTGAGCAGCAGTAATGTCTCCCTAAAGCTGCCTCACTGGAGTGTCTTGTGAAACTTTTGTGCAGCTACACCACTGAAGGCACCTTCTCTCAATCAAACATTGTTTACTAGTCACACAACCTCCCAAAAGGGCCTCCTGAGTCTTGTAAGCTTTGTGAGCTACTGAGACTTAGAAGTGTCTTGGGCCTCTTGAGCCTCCCTCTCCTCTCCAGGAGGGAATGTTTAGATTGGGAGGAAAGAGCCACATAACTGTGCCTTTGCTAATACCTCTCCCTAATGCTAAATGAGTCTGGAACATTTGGTTTCTCATAACAGTGCAAGGGGAGCTGTGAGCTTGCTTAGCTTGGTGTCTCCTGCTGACTTGTGTTTTGCCGTTGTTGTTGTTGTTGTTGTTGTTGTTGTTGTTGTTGTTATTGTTGCTGCTGCAGCTGCTGCTGTTTTCTTTACAGCCCCAGTATCTGGGGGAAGGGTATCACAGGAAGCAGTAGCACTTAATTATGTAACAACAGACACCAGAATGGTGGAAGAGCAGACAAGAGAAGAGGGTAGCCCATGTGGTGGGGTCAGGCCCCAGGAGAGGAGGGCCAAGGCCATATTCTTGCTTTTCAATTATCACTGGGGCTCTGATTGAACACTAGACTATAGGAGTTGGGGGTCAGACATGGAACTGAGGGACCATTGAGGAGATGAGGTAAGAGATAAGGGAGCCTGGAGTCATGATGGCTCTGCGGAAGCATATTGGAAGACTCCCTTGAATGAAGCCTGACAAGACTTGATTGAGAATTGCCTGTGAGGAAGTAAAAACCCAAGGAATCCCTCCACTTTCCAAAACTGTAATAATGAATTGATGAAAACTGGTAAGAACAGGGCATGTGATAGACTCTGGTACTAAGAACTACTTTTGGACACACTAAGCTTGGGATGTCTATCAGCTACCTAATAGGAGACTGTTGGGCATGTAATGCTGATTTTCAATGGGCAGATTTAGGCTGCTATTGATTGACTCAATTAACTATGCAAAATATTTTAAATAATTATCAAGTCCTTAGCATACATACAATAAACACCCATTAAACACATTCTATTAGGTAGAGCTGAATGAAATAGCCATCTTTCTGTGACAAAAAAAGGTCAAATATTGTTCAGTTTCATACCACTTAGGCTCACATATCTGAAGTGTCAGACTTGTGAAGGACAAAGATGTATTAAGCATAATGCATGCTCCCCAGGAGCTGACAGCTCCGAATGGGACTAACACTTTCATTTAAGTCTAGTGACATAATAAGTACTTACATAACGGTGACTGTGTTCAGGCACTATAATAATCAGCTTTCACGCACGCAGCCGTGTAACCATCACAATGGCTTTGCGGAGCAGAAATTGCCATTAGTTCTTGAGAATAATTTGTTTAACCAAACCACAGTGGGCTAAAGATGGCTATATGTTTTTTTACCACTCACTCAGTGGAAATGAGTGGAGGCTATTCTGCCGCTCTCCAAATTGGTTTTGATGGATTGCTTGAGTTGTAAGAGATGCTAAGCAATCTGTCTTCCCTCCTAGAAGCCAGCTGCCATGTTAGAATCCTAACCACCTTGAAACTATCACACTGGGTAGAAGCCCAAGCACACTATGCAACAGGAGAGACACGTGCAAGAGTGCTGAGGTATCTGAATGAATTTAGTCAGCACCTGCTTGAACAGAAGAGCAACCTTGTTGAAAACTATAAGGAAATAAGACTGTTATGCGAAACCATTATGTTTTAAGGTAATTTTCTGTGTAACAATAGATAACTATAATACAATCAAAAGGTGGTCAAGTTGGGATTTGAACCCAGGCATCTGGTTCCACAGTCCATTCTCTGAACCACTACACTCTCCTACATTCTTAACGTAAGGGGTACTTGTGATAAGCAACAGCAAATGATTGGTCTATAAAATCTAGGTGTTTCTCTTTCCCAGAGTACTATTGACACACATCATAAATGAATCAATATTCTCACCTAGCAGATACATTTGCAGCACATAGCTACAATAACGTATACTACATCTGTATAACCTCATCAGTAATACTATAAAGTAGATGATTGTACTTTACCATTAGTATTCAAGAAGTGATTGTGCTAAATAAATAACCTCAAATAGAGTCACCCCTTAACAGCATGCATTTCCTTCTGAGCTCATTTTCTGTGGTGTAGAACCCAGGCACTGGTGGACCCTTCCCTCAGAGTCTCTTGAGCTTTCAGCCAAAGTGTCAGGTAAGCTATGTTCCTTGCAGAGACCAAGCTGTCCTTTCAAGCTCACATGGGAAATTTCATGTCCCTCTGATGTAATGCCAAAGCTCCTCTGCTCTCTCTTGTGAACATGTAATGCTTGCTTAGTGCTTCCATGCGTGGCGTTCAGTTCTCTACCATGTGCCTCATGGGTTCACTAGGTTCTTACAAGATGACAGCTTTCTTCCTCAAGGAGAACTGGAGACTCTCTCACTCCAGTTTGCTATTATAATTTCATATCACAGGGTGATGTCATCATACGAATGACATGCATTACTTGTCACTTCCTGTTGGATAGAAGCAAATCATAGGTCTTGCTTCCTCTCAGGAAGAGGTGATTAAGCAAATGCATAATTCATTGGGGGCTATCTTAGAGTGTTCTTTCATGGTGAGCTCTCCTTTCAATTGTCAGGATTGTTATGCTTACACCCACTATATGGCCTCAGTATTCTGCAAGACCCACACTAGCCAGACCATATGGAGAAAAGAAGAAAACAGTGACAGATACAAATCAATGCCACAAGCATTAGAACAAGAGGGTAAACATGCTGTGCACTGTGGTCTCTGCTGTTCTGTTGTACAGTGAATCTTAGTTTCCAGATTTAGTCTTGAAGCTGTCATCCACCGTTGTGTAACACTAGGAGAATGGTTTCATTTTGTGCTATTTTCCCTTTTGTCGGTCAGTCCTCATCTATGCAGTGGGGCTAGATGTGTGCAAATGGGCACAGTGAACAGGAAAGCACGCAAGGCTTGGAGTAAGCTCAGAGGCCCTTCCCACCTTCTTGTCTCTTCCCATTCTTCCTTCCCCTCTCCGAACAGAACAGTTAGCAGCAGAAGACAGGAGTCACAAAAGGCAGGCTGAGCAGAGTCCCCTCTGGTACCCAAGGTATGCGGTGAGGGCAGAAATAGGCAAAGGAGAAGTCAGCATGTTTGAGAGATGGGATGAATAAACGTATTGAGCAAATAAGTGTGTGTGTGTGTGTGTGTATGTGTGTGTGTGCGCGCGCGCGTGCATGTATGTACGTATGGATTATGACCAAGTGATATCCTTCTCCCTCTCCCTCCCCCCTTTTTCTGTGTGTGTGAAACCCAGTGATATCTCTCTCTCTCTCTCTCTCTCTCTCTCTCTCTCTCTCTCTCTCTCTGTCTCACATGTGTGCACACACACACAAACACATGCACAAATAGTATGTTTGTATGTACATGTATACATAAATATGCTTCCTAGCTATATCCAGTGAACATGTCTAGAAGCCATGTGTCCTAGTTAGGTTTCTATTGCTGGGATAAGACACAGTCTAACAACCTGGAGAAGGAAAGGGTTTATTTGACTTGTGTGTCTCAGCTGCAGCCCTTCACTGAAGGAAGCCATAGCAGGAACACAAACAGGACAGGAACCTGGAGGCAGGAACTGAAGCAAAAACTATGGAGGAACACGGCTTACTGGCTTGCTCTTCCTGGCTTTCTCTTATTGCTTTATTATAGACTCTAGAGCCGTGGGTAGTATCGCCCGCCTGAGACTGGGTCCTCCCACATCAATCATTAATCAAGAAAATGTTCCTCACAGAGTTTCCTAAAGATGAATATGATGGAGACAGTTTGTCAGTTAAAGTTCTCTCTTCCCAGATTAAACTAAGGAGCAACCATAAGCATATGGTAGGTCAGATGTAGTTTTCAAATTTCACTCATTATTAAAAGAAAATGGTACTTAGAGAAAAGATTGATTCCAGGCTGAGACAGGAAAGATGAAAGATGATCTGAGCTGGAAATTAATAATAATAATGGCATCAGATACAACTCAGTGAACAAAATAGAAATCACAGGGGCTCACACTGATAAGCATATTAAAGTTTGACAATAGGGACTGGAAAGATGGCTCAGCGTTAAGAGCAATAGATGTTCTTCCAGAGGTCCCCAGTTAAGTTCCCAGTACCTGTGTTAAACAACTCATAGCTGACTATAAGTCTACTCCAGGGGACCCAATGCTTTCTACTGGCCTTCACAGACACCTATACTAATATGTACAAGCTCACACACACACACACACACACACACACACACACACACACACACACACACACACACATAAAAATAAAGTTATTTTAAAAACTAAAGTATGACACCAAATCAATAAAGATAGGATTGTGGAAATACACTGGCCACTAAGCCTGGGAATTGGTATCATAAAATACTAACAAATTACAGGCAAATGTGATGACTTTCTGTTAGAGAGCTTAGCTAGCAATGTGACCAGGAACCAACCAGTTTGAAGCATGTCAGCATCGTGTGCTGCCAGTGGATTTATTGAGGAAGACAGAGCCATATCTGCTGGATTTCTGCCAAGAAACCCTAACCTCTCTCTATCAGATGGAAGGAAGCATCAAGCCCACCCATTGGAGATGCCATGGAGAGGAGAAGGCCCATGTTCTTCAAAATGGTGAGCACATATGGAAATGCTCCAGATAGAGGAGGCCACAGTGACATGGTCCCCAGGGGAAAGCATCCTTGATGGCACCCTGGGCCCCAGAGGAAAGGGTCATTGTTGAAGGATTGGATGGAGGTTGGGATATGGTCTGTGTGTGCCCTCTAAGGGCTTATGTCCCAAACGTAATCTCCATTATGAGGCATTTGAGAGGGCAGAGGCTTAATGTGACTGCGGTGTTTTTAGATGTGAGGCTGATTAGCATTAAATAAAGATTCCATGGTTCAGTGTTACTAGCTATCTAAGAAAAGAGAGAAGCCAAAGGATATTTACATTTCCAGACTCTATGTCTCACTGTACAGTCCCCTCCACGGCTTCCTGACTCTGCCGGAAAGAAAGCCATTTCCAGATGCAGCCCCTTGACCTCCCACTGAAATTCTGAGCCAAAATAAAACTCATTTATAAACTTCCTCTATCTGCGGTTATCAATAACTGAAAAGGGGCTGCGCCATGCTATTGAACCGGTGCATACTTTCTGGATGGTATAGACATGGGGTGGTGGTGTGCAGAGGGTTTTTGTTCTGGCAAATGTGTAGGGCTATTTCAGAGTGGTAGGACATGAAGCTTGGCTTCAGATGCTTGTCCACAGAGCAAGTGCAGTGACTTAAGGTGAGGCATCTGGGTGGGAAGCAGGACATGGGTATCCTTTGTACTTACAAATCTTTGCAGAACATTCATATTATTGCACAACAAACTTTTTACAGATGTATAAAAAATTAACTTTCTTCCTCAGGAGAATTTTAAAAGCATTTTTGTTATTGTTGTTGTTGGTGGTGGTGGTGGTGGTGGTGTTTTGAGATACCATCTCACTGTGCAGCTAAGGCTGAGTTTCCACTCTCAATCCTCCTGCCTCAGTCTTTCAAATGCCAGGATTACAAGTGTGTACTACCACATCAACTGAGCTCCTGGAGAAAAAGGATCTGTCTTCTTCTCAGCTTGTTCTCTTGGCTTAGGCCAAAGCACACAAGCAGTCCCCCAGAGACTTGCCAGCAGAGATAATATCATAAAAACACCACGCTTACCCTTGCAGATTCCGGGGTCTCCCATGTTGCATGTGTTCATGGATTGTACTGATGGCACATAGTTGGTCAACCAGGAGCTATAATTTGCCTACACACACCACTGTTGGTTTAGGCACCTCAGCTGGCATTAGAGGTAATCACACTGGGTGAGGGAGGCATTGGTGCCGAAGGGCCTGGCTCTCTTTTCTCGACCGGTGCTTTATTGGCCTTGAAGCTATTACTGACCATCTGTGACAAGGAGCCAAGCTGCCATATACTTTGATGGTCTAGATAGAACCTTGTTAATTCAGATCTGGCTGTACATGTTTTCGGTATTCAGTGACATTTGAGGTTGGTGTTGTCAGTTTTGATTAGCCACTATATTATTTTTGGCTTTCAGTAACAAAATACACACTTGGAGTTATAAAAGTACTTTTACTGTTGAAATTCTTGCAGAAGTAATTCCATTCTAAAAGTCTGAAATTCTCTGACTTCTCTTCCCTTTTGTTCCTCAGAAATAATTGTTTATGCAACACACTTTTTGATCTTTTTCCCCCCTTCTAAAAGCTCCAGTGCTAGAACATTCTGGAATCTCAGGCTGGCAGGAGATTTAGAGGTTGTCTGGTGCTCAGTGTTCTATCTGGGCTGGTGACAGGCCTTTCTCTCATGGGCAGGAAGGGAGCTTGGTCAGGAGGAAGAGAGATGGGAGAGGGCTCAAGCCTCTCCCCCAGAAGGAATGAAAGCCAGTCAGTCAGTGTATTTTCTTTTTCTTAGCGGTAACTAGTGGGAGAAAATGCTGATCCACCCACACCCCGGGCCCATGCAGGCATTCTATCAGTGTATCTGAAAAGGTCCCCAGCTTCTGTAAACCCTTCTGCTGGGGTCTTTAGTCCCCACAGACTCTTGCTGAAGTTTTTCATCTAACACTCAACAGAGATCTTCTCGTTTCCTCTGTCTTGAATTCCCTCCCCCTTGTACCTTGCCACATCCCCTTCTTCTCTGCAGGTCCACCCTGGGCAGACTACATCTGGAAGCACTTTATTGAGCCAGCTCAGCAGGGTGGGAGAGGCTTCCAGCTGCCCTCCTGAAGGGTGCTGTGGCTGTTGCTTGCCTGTAGTCTCTTTGACGCTTTGTGTTCTGTGCTATAAATAAATGATTTTGAATGCTTATCTGCTTTCCTCTGTCTGCTTTTCAAGTTATTTTTGGGTGACAGGCTTCTTCTGTGTTAGGTGGGACCTGCATTATTGAAGACCATGCGTGCCTTGTCAAAGGGAAATAAGGTCAGAGAGAGTATGGCAGAGGCTGGGGTGGGTGGGTGATAAGATTCACAGCAGTGATCCTCTTTCTGACATGTCTCAGAAAAGCCTCAGGGTCCTCAATCTAGCCCAAGCTACGCTCACTGATAATCCTCACTAAGTTTGCATTTACAGCCATGGCGTTCTTAAAATGAGCAACATTGTGCCAGACACCCTAAAATAGGGATTGGGACCCTTGAATGCCTGCTCAAGCCTGCAGCTTCCTGGTTGGGGAGCCTTGAAGGAATCACTATTCTGCCCATGAGATGGAAAGTCTCCCTCTACTAAGTCCCAGAACACAGGGTTCACACTGGTCCCATTTCCTCCCTCTCCAAGCATTCAGTGGCCAGAAGCCAGGGCCAAGGAGGGGGGGATGAAGGGAGTGTTGTGTTCTAGCTTGGCCAATTAAGCTGTCTTCTCTTGACCTCAAGTGTCCACAGCAAAAACTCTTCAAACAAGAAGCTGCTTTACTAGAGATCCGCTGACTGGCACACAGCGAGCTTGAGACCACATCCTCTTCCAGCAAGGATGCCTGTAATCCCTCCATGCAGGTGCCCCAGAGTCCTGCCTCTTCACTCTGGATTCTCCTCAGCCCTTACCATTTTCCAGAGGACCCTCCTCAGGCCCTTCCTCGGACGCAGCCCTCTCTTTTGCCCCCAAAGCTCTTTGCTACCCCCACCACCATCTCTTTCTCTCAATTCCCTGCTGCCTTCCTCTATGTCCACTGAGCCTCTAAAGCCCACAGCCAGAACTTACCTTGAAGGCATGCAGACCTTCAACCCACATCATTACCTTTCACTCAGCCTAATGAGGGAAAAATTGATTCATCCACCAAAATAGTTTTTGAAAAGCACAGCACCAAGCTGCTCAGTGCTTAGGAAAACACCTGCTGGAGTTGGAACTCATCCCGTCCTCTCTGGGGAGCTCGCTTCCCCTGACACATCATGTTTCCCCCACAGAATGAGTTTGAGTTTCAGTTCCTGGCGGCTGGGGTTTGCTTCCATCTCCTGGAAACTCAATTTCTTTCATGGACCCTATGTTACTTGGCTCCCCCCCCCCACACACACACACCTGACTCCATTCCTGAGACATGGCTGCCAGGTTCCCTAGAAGGACTCCCTGTTCCCAGTAAGGAAGTCCCACCTCAGTCAGTTTGGACCAATTGTTTCCCTGCCTTCTCCCCTTCTTCTTCCCTCCCCCTCTGTTCATCATCCAGGCCCTTTCTGCTTTTCACCCTCCACTGATTTGCAGCAGGCTCCAATTAATAATTTTAAATGGTCACCAATTTTCCTCCAGCCTCAGGCAATAATGGAGATTTAGGTCTAAATTAAAATTTGCTTATTTAAAAGCATTTTGCCTGCTAATGGCTGCTAAAGCACTATCTCTGCATCCAGAGATGGTCTGTATCCAGAGGCATCCTCTTCTGGCCTCTTTTCTCTGTCTCCTGGGGGATTAAGGCAGTGGTTCTCAGTGTGGGTGACCATGAGCCTCAGGGCAATGTCTGGACACACTTTTGAATGCTAACACCTGAGGTGGGTAGTGCTGTTGGGTTTTAGTGAGTAGAAGTGAGGGATCCTGCTGAAATCTCACAATATCTAGAATTCCTTAACAATAAAGAGCGAGCTAGTTCTTAATGTCAGTAGAGCTGAGGTAAAGTCTCCACAGAAAATCCTCAGCCTTCTGCAGAAATCTTTCCTTGCATGATCCTGTGTTCTCAGGAAACATATTTTTTTTTCTTCTTGTGGTACTGGGGATCAAACCCAGGGCCTCATGCATGGTAGTAAAGTGTTCTGCCACTCAGCCACACCCTCACCCCTCAGAACAAGCCTTGAAGCTATTGTCTCTATAGCTCTGCAATGTTATGCATGTTCTAGATCAGTTTTCTTTAGCTCATATACTGTCCAAACACTCGCATTTGCCAGCATTCCTCAGTCCCCAGATCTAATATTTCTTGATCTTTTAAGAAAACCCTGGTTCATGGTTCTCGGGGTTTCACAGTAGATGCACAAGCTGCTGTTCTAGTGAACCGACAGTGACCCCTTGCATGTACTTTAGGGTTGAGAGGACACTTGTTTGCTCCTCCCAACAATCCTCCCATGGCAGGGCAAGGCAAGGGGGATGAGAGGTAGGGACCAGGTAAGAGGTTAGGAGGTAGGGGTGAGGTGAGGAGGGTGGGAGTTAGGAGCAAACACTTCTGGCTGTTCACTGGGTTCAGATATTCATTTTTCATACACGTTTCCTCATAGCAGTCTTGAGAAATGATACTCAACTTTATAAGCACTCAGAGAAGTGAGCCCAAGTTCACCTCCATCTGCCAATCTATCTGGCACCATCTTGCCCAGGAGCAGTTATCTCAACTGTTTCAGGCAAAAGACACCATGCCAGGTTGGTTCCAAGGTACTGCATGAATCTACCATAGCACAACTCCTGAACTGCCGCCCTAAGGACCCTATGCCTCCTACTGGCAAGTCAAGGAGTAAGTGGAGACTAGTCATCTTAGGGCCATCCTGCTGCAGTTCATTCTGGCACCTTCTCCCTGCATTGCCAAGAGTGTAGCTGTCTCAGGAGCCACTGGGCAATTCTTGTTACTGAGCTAGTACTGTCAGGTGGAGATAGAAAGGCTAGAAGTGTGCCAGTCCCTGATCCTTCCTGACCCTGAATACTGGTGGTGACAGAATAAAGGAGCCAGAGACCTGGGGGGAAGAGACTAGAAAGGAGGGCAAAGGGAGGGGTCTGAGCTGAAAGGAACACAGCTTGAATGGCCACATTGGGGATAAGGGCCAAGGCATCAAGGCAAACAAAAGGCAACCGTGTGTTTCATTGCAAGCTGTCCAGTGGCCTGTGAAGGGGAATAGATTCAAAGCTTTAAGGAGCTGTAATCCTGCCTGATAGGACAGGCCACACCAAATCTACATATCTCCATGGAGTAATCTGTGCTACATTAACTGTGTGCACTTAGACCCTTTGTGCAACCGTGTGTGTCTTGGCATCTGTGTTTTGTGTAAGCAAGCAGGGCGAGCCAAACCCAGGGGACCGGTAGATGCTTTCTTGCATGGGAAATGATGTAAAATACAGGGAAGGGACACTGACCCCAAAACATCTTCCTTATAGGCCTGACCCAAAGCCCAGCATCCTTCAAGTATAGACCCATAGGTGTTCAATGTCAACTTGAACCTGTCCTTCAGGTAGGTCAAACATTTTTAAATGTTTCTGTAAAATGCAAAATCAAAAGTTTTCTATTCTTGTCATTTATGATGTAAGAATATGCTGGCATAGAAGATACTAGTAAAATGACTAGACTGATGAGTGCAGCAGAGATGTTAGTTGGTTTTCTATTGCTGTGGGGGGAAAAAAAAGAAAAGAGGAAAGAAAAGAAAACCAAATTAGGGCTGGAGAGATAGCTCAGCAGTTAAGAGCACTGACTGCTCTTCCAGAAGTCCTGAGTTCAATTCCCAGCAACCACATGGTGGCTCATGACCACCTGTAATGGGATCTGATGCCCTCTTCTGGTGTGTCTGAAGACAACTATAGTATATTCGTCATGTATATTAAATAAATAAATAAATAAATAAATAAATAAATAAATAAATAAATAAAATCTTTAAAAAGAAAAAAGAAAACCAACTTAAAGATGGCTTACTTTGTCATACTGTTTCAGCGGTTTCAAAAGTCCATGGTTTGCTGGCACTTTGCTTAGGGGCTGGGGTAAAGCAGGATATCGTGAAGATGGCAATGTGAGACCCAAGAGAGTGCTCATTCCTGGCATCCAGGAAGCAAAGGGAGAGAGAGGGGAGCAGGGACAGGGAACAAGATGTAGTCCTCAGAGCATGGCCTGAAGGACCCATTTCTTTCGACTAGACCCTTCCACATACATCTCCATCCCCTTGGAATAGTCCATCAGATTATGAATCTATCAAGAGAGCAAACCACTGAAGATGTCGCAGTCCTCCAGATCCAGACTCCTTTCCCCGAAGCCTCATATTTGAACACGGCTGCATTGAGAAGCAAGTTTGCAGTACAGGAACCTTTGGGGAACACTTCAGACCCAATTCACAAGAGGAGATAAGCTGGGGGCTTTAGAAGGAGCCTTTGAGTGCTAAACTGGAGACTTTGGACTCACTTAAAAAGGAGTGTGGTTAGTTAAACACAAATGAGAAAGACAGACTTTTGGAAGAACAGTTAGGCAACTGGTCTAGGGATCTGTAGGATACAGTGACCATGGTCATTATATCAATTCTTAGATCTTTCCTGTGTACTCATATGTGTTCTCTACAAAGCTCCTTATGCTTTCTCCAACAGTCATCTTTAACAACCTGTGACTTAGGTCTTTCTGTATTTAATGGATAAGAAGGAAACTTAGGCTCAGATCCAGGGTGTTGACAGGCACCAGGTAGCAGGCTAGGAGGGGCCTTGAAGCCCAGGAGGGCTCGTTGAGACACACAGTAAGAGACAGAGTGGAGAGTGGATTCATGGAGCTAGCCCAGCACAAGATCCAGAGAAAGGGAGATAGTGGTCTGGCCCCAAGCTCTGGACCTCAGCAGTCTCTCCTGGAGGACAATCAAGTCCATACGCAAGCTCCCTGAATCCACAATGGCTCTAGTGTTTGAGTCTGGGCATCCGAGGGGACACTGTGTGGAAAGGTTATGATTTAATGACAAAGCAAATCATCACCTTCCCTGCTGATTGGTATGCACAGCCATAGACTGATTCAGCCTGAGGTTCTCTCTGCCCTTTGAAGGTGGTGGAAGCCCACCGCTTCCCCTTTCCCGTGACACATGTTTTACTATGGACTGTAATGAAGGCAAGGTGTGGGGGCAAGACTCCTCTCTCTCTCTCTCTCTCTCTCTCTCTCTCTCTCTATCTCTATCTCTCTATCTCTCTATCTCTATCTCTCCCCCTCTCTCTCCTCTATCTCCTCTCTCTCTCCTCTTTCTCTCTCTCTGGCAAGATGCCATCATCATTGTACTCACAGGGCCTTGGGAATACCACATGATGTAAACCAAAATAAAATAAGCAGGTTCATTATCTACTAGAGAAAACTGATTAACCTGGTCTACTTTGTGTCCTGATGAGCTGTCTCTGAACCATGGGTCCGTTATCCTATTCTGTCTGTATTAGAACAACAGTATGAAGAGTCTGTGGGTTAATTGGTTTCTTGGAAGGTTTATTCATTTCTTCCTCTCCCCATTCTGAAGGCAAAGAGCTATTCACACTGAGTCAAAGAGCTGTTCGGCTTCTAGGCCACATTTGCACACATCAGTTTGATGTCCTATCACAGCCAATGCCAGTGAGCAATTTATTGACGTCCCTTTCACAGCCTTGTCACAGTGGAGACTCTACCATGTATGGGCTTTGTCACAGTGGAGCCTCTACCATGCATGGGCCTTGTCACTGTGGGGCCTCTACCATGCATGGGGGTCACTTCAGGGCACCTGATTTACAGCTATTTCTCCTTGGCTCCTGGAAAGACTGGAGCCATGACAATGATGACCCTACCTTCCCTTCCTCTCCTTCCCATTCAAATATGCCCTGTCTTCAGGATTTGGCAAATTGGCCATTCCCAGAAAGCCACCTTGAACTAGTTGCACATTCGTTCTGATGATCGTCATTGATGTTACATTCATCCATCCATCCCCACCCTCCAGTTCTAACCACAAGCTTGTTTTGCTTAGTCATTAAGGCCAGAGGTAGAGAGGATGATAGCTCTGAGATCAAAGGAGATAGATATATATATAATATTTTGCCAGTTTGTTTGTGGTCCTTTTTCATTACTTTTGAGCCCTTTTGCAGGTGTTTATCCTGCCCCAATTATATCAGAATTTCCTTTGAGGCAAGACCCACATCTAATTATCTTCCAGTTCCAATACTTTGTAACATATTTAGCTCACAGTGGAGTAGGCAGCTGCTGGGAAGGGTTTGCTGCCTCATAAACTTGATGCTGTCAGGTGGAGGTTCTAAGAAAGACTCTGGAGCCAGACCCTGGGGCAAATCCTGATTCAGTCACCCTCTTACTCATATGAACTGGTCTACCTGTTTCACTTCTCTCTGCTGTCCCCTTTGTATGTGTCTAAAACAGAGATGACAACGGCATCCTCACTGGCTCCTTATGTATATCATGTGGTTTAAGACACCGAAGGTACCTAGAAGATGACCTGGAGCAGCAGCAGGGTAATACATGCTTCCAGAGGTCTTCAAACTCCATAAGCAAACAGCACTACTTTCCTTTGCTCTTGGCAACCTGTTCCTTCTGGATATCCCAGAGGTGCTTGGCTGAGGTAGAGAGAGCACATGGCTAATGACTCTGGTCTTTCTCTCTTCCCTTAAAGACCCAGGAACAAGGTTGGACGGCATGACAGGCTCTCTCACTTGTACCTTGGTGTGTGACTTTTCTATTGCTGTAATAAAACATCAAAACCAAGGCAACTTATGGAAGAAAAGAGTTGATTTGGGCTTACAGTTCCAGACAGATAAAAGTTTATCATGGCAGGGAATTGGAGCAGCGGACAACTGAAATGGCAGCAGGAACAACTGAAAGCTCACATCTCAAAACACAATGGGGAAACAGACAGGAAGCTGGGAATAGTTCATGGCAAACCAACATCTTCCAGACCTACCCAAACAGTGGTACCAACTGGAGACCAAGTATTCAAATCCAGAGCTTATGGGGAACATTCTATTCAAACGAGCACAGTCCTCTAGGCCTGGAGCCCCCTGTCCATTGTTGCTGTTTCCAGTTCTACTCTTTCTCCCTATGCCTCTGAGGCTCTCCTACCAGTGGCAATAAAATTTTCATTTCTCAAGAAGAAAAGAGCCATGGTGGTCCCAGGACATGATTGAAATTCCCGGCAGATAGTTATTGCCAAAACATTTCTCTTTATATAACAATTTAATCAAACAGAGGTGTGATGAGCAGCGAGGCGGCCATTAAACAAGGCTGTTAATTCAGCAGTGGAATCGGCTCCTGCTGATGGATGTGGCGTAGGCACGGCCGTTTGCTAAAAATTAAAGCGGAACCCAAATCCATTTGCTGCCTGGTGGCATGGAGCGCTGTTGTTACAGCTTAGCACAGCCACTTCTCCAGGCATCCTGAGGCTGACATATGTAAAGCAGCCGTCTCTCCTACGCCAGCTGTAATTCAGAGAAAAATATCACTTTGCATGCTTTCTCCATGGCCATGGACAATTGGCCTTAGAGACACTTGATTTTCCTGGAGCCTCATGTTGGAGACAGCAGGAAGAAAGGCAGAGGAAGCAGATGAGGGCAGGAAAAGCACGTCACTTCTAAGGGTGAAAGGGGGCTAGCTTTTCCTGTTCTATGTGGTCTCCCCACTCTTCCACCAGAGCCTTCCCTGTGAGCCTCTCTTGCCATTGTTACCATGAAGGGTCAGGGAGGGAGGGATGTCAACTGAGCAAGAGGGACAGCTCAGGCAGGTCTCAGCAACAGACTCGGCAAGGTGAGGAAATTATTATTGCCGTATTGGGGCAGGGCTGGATGAGTTTGAAGGAGTGGCCCTTGTATGTTCTCATGCACCCACACAGATGCCTGATCTAAATGCAGGCACTCCAGGAGAGGCCTTGCCCACTTCCCAGCACACTCCCTGCCTTCAAAGAGCACAGCAGGTGGCTTGCTTCTTTATCTCTGTGCCAGGGATGGAGTACTTATTCTCATGCAGAAGGCTTTGAATTGGATCCCCAGCTACAACACACACACACACACACACACACACACACACACAAACGCACAGAGAGAGAGAAAGAGAGAGGGGGAGAGAGAGAGAGAGCCTTGCCTATTATTTGTCTTCCTATCACTCGGCCCTGAAGCACTGCTGAGCACACACCGGGCTTGCTTTATGGTGAAGTGAATGGATGTATGAACCAAGCAGAGTTTTCAGGCATGCATTTTTTTCTCTCTGTAAGATTCCCACTCAGCATCACCCCAGGGTTCCCTCAAACTCTCAGAGCCTCTAATACATTTGAAGTCCAGTTTGACAGAATCTGCCTGTCTCTCCCCTTGAACACAGTCAGGTTTGTATGTGACTCCGTAGAGTGGTCCAGTTTCATAAAGTAATAGCTTCTCGTCCTTAAGTTCTTGGTGGAATTTCCATGTTTAGAAGCACAAGCAACACATCACCCTCTGTGCCTCTGAGGAGCTTCAGGTTAGGGTGGGTATGCAGTTTAGAGTCCTCCAGCCCAGGGTACAAAGCGCCAGCTGAAGGGCAGACTTTCAAGCGGTTGTCCATTGCCATACTGTCAGCAGCTTCCGGAGCTTAGCTACAGGGCCAGGAATATTCTAGAAACAAAACGAAACAGAAAGGGAAGGCTGTCAGCATTGCCTTCCCTGCCGAAGAATCAAATGTCCGTTGTAAGAGTCTATTAGGAGCCACTCATTAAACCAAAGGCAACTGTATCACTTGCAAACAACGATTCATTAGTTTAAATGGATCCAAATGTCATTCCCATCCAAGGACCCACCAGACAATTAATTACAGTGCAAAGCTGAAAGAAAGAAGCGGGGGGAGGGCACGGTTTATAAGCTAGACAAGTTTTCTCCAGGTTTCAGAAATTTAGAATGAAGAGCAATGCCAGCAGATATGGACTCCACAGGGAGCCTGCAGGAAGATTCTGTGTGGTAGGCTTCTGTTTGTCCATCTCACGTCCTCCTCTAAAAATCCCTCTCCTGGCTCCCACCCGAGTCGTTGTGCTGAGTCTTAAGTGAAGGGCCAGGCATAGGAAATCTTCTCAAGCCAGAGAGCTCTCAGGAAACCCTGATGGCCTTTCTGTCCCCTTTCATGTCCCAAATACTCTTCCAGTATGAATGACTAGTATTCACCCCAGGCACTTGACTTCCCTAAGTGCATCTGCCCGAGGGAGAGTAACACAGTAAACTATTTCAGCTCATCTTGATGATTTCTAATCATCTAAATGCTTTCTTGATTCCACATAGAAGACAAAGGGAGAACACTAGGTGAAAATACGCTATTGTCAAGCAATCCGAGGAAAGTTGATGAGTCCTGCGTGCCTGACCTGTCAACCCTCCACCCTGCCTCTTCCCTGTCCCCACTGTCTGAGGATACACAGCTCAGGGTCTCTACCTAGTAGCCTTACTCAGACATTAACAATGTCAGGTACCCTCCCAGCTCCTCCCAGAGAGTTTTCGGAAGTTCCCTGGGAGAACTGGACATCTAAACTCAGTACCTGTCACTCACCTTGCTATTGAAAAGGTGCTTTGTGGTGCTGGAGAGAGACCACATGGTTTGGCCTTGGATTCAGGTTCTGTGACTCTGCCTGAGAAAGTCCTGTCCTTTGCTGTGGACTTGATTCCAGAAGGCATGGGTTCTATTGTCTGTGGTGCTTTGGAGAAACAAGAGGGATACACTGTGCGTACAGCAGAAAGACAGGTGGGAAATGACACTGCCCAGGCAGGGAAAGGCCAGCTTCCAATAATAGCTTATCCCAGAAGAGCTTTGTAAGTCATCCTGTGACATGTATTAATACATTCCAGGCCCTAAAACAATTTCTTCTGGCATTGGCAGAATCACAGGAGTCATGTGATGCCCCCTGTCAGGTGAGGAGTGACCTGTTCACTTCCATGCCTGCTTCTCACCCACAGGGGCATATCCCTTATCTTCCTCTCTGTCTTAGGAAACTTTCGGGTCTCTGGTTAAACTCTTATCTTTGAACTCTGAACTTCAGCCTTCATGATAGCTCCTTTGGTGTACTTCAGAGTTGTCTTAAAATAGGTAAGCTTACCCCGAGACCTTTCCACTTTGGCCCTGTGTCCTTTTCCCCCCAGGTTCTGTTCTCAGACATTTACTCTCCTTCAGTTGTTCCTTCCAGAGATGGTCAGCACCCAGCTCTACCCCACATTTCCACATCCAAATTATCATCCTCTCCTGTCCATTCGGACTCCTTATTATTTCCCAGAATCCACTGCTTTCCATCCCCACTCGCCACCCACATCCGTGGCAACAGCCTGCTTAGGTGTCTTTCACCTGAAACCCCAACATATTCTTGCTAACACCTAGAGAGAACCTTTTAAAACCGCCATGAATTACCTCTACACTTCTGATTCAGAAAACTTTCAGTGCCCTCTCCCACCCCCTGGTTCTCTTAGGATGAAATGACACATTTCTACTGTGACCTACAGGCAGCCTGGCTTGATCCCTGCCTCCTGCTCTGGAGTTTTCACTTGGCACGCTCTGCCTCACTCTCAAGTAGCAGCCACACTGTCCTCCAGCCTCCCCGCTGAGCCGTTCCAGTACACACTGTTTCCCTGCTAGTCTCTGCAATCTAAAGGCACAAAGACGGCAGAGCACGTGCTTCCTGAGTACCTAATAAGGACTCCACACACATTCAGGGAGTAAGCACTGTGAAGCATGGGCTGCAGTTTTGAGCAAGGCCAGAACCCCTCCAAGAGCTCTCTTTTCTGAGGTAAGGTTTCCCAAATAACTGTCCCCATGAAAACAAATAGAAAGTTGGATGGATTATGTAAGAACACATTCCCATGTGAATTGCTGAATAAGGAAGAAAGTGAGGGTCCTAACGGCCAAACACAATGTGAAAGCCAGGGCCCTGGGAGGGAAGTGAGAGCCTCAGCCAGCTCTGACTCTTGGCAGGTCTGCAAAACTCTAAGAATTTGAAGCTTTTATTTTGAAGGGCTGCTGACCAAACCAGAAAATAGAATCTAAGTTCACTCACAGAGAGGAAGTTAATACTATACATTAATAAAGCTAAGAAAACAAAGGAGCTGGAGCTCAGGGAAAGACTAGATTGAAAGCAAGGCTCTTGGTGCCCTCACTCTGGTGGAATGAGTAGACTACATTCCAGTGTACTCCTGAGGAGAACGTAAGGCAAATCTCAGCAAAGGGGCAGTCTATGGACTATCTCAACAATATCATTTCAAGTGATTAAGGTAGGACCAGGGTGTGGCTCAGTGGTAGAGTGCTTGCCCAGCATAGCCCCTGGGTTCTATGTGCAGTACTGTGGGCAATACCAATGGTAAACATATATATGTCCCTACAAACAGAAGGTGCATGTGCTAGCCTACATGGGGGCCTGCGACAGAAAAAAGACAAGTAAAAACTAAAGAAATCATAGTAAATTGTTGGCATTGTTTAACATTTATCTACAATGGTTCTTAGTTGTAACAAATGCACCACATGGATGTGAGATATTTGAAAGAGAGGAAATAAGTGTGACGTGTATAAGATTCTGAATCTATAAAATCTAAAAGAGCAATGTATTCAAAGCAAATCCATTATAAAGACGGGGACAAGAGGAAACTCGTATGTCTTAACTTGACATTGGAAAGAGGGTGATGTTTTTCACTGAGATTCATAACTGTTCACTGCGTTCGTGGTCTAAATCATCAGGCAAACAGTTTAATTGCACATGGCCTCAGGTTGTTATAACTTCTAAACACCTGGCAGATACCAATACAGATTTTCTCTGGGAAAAAAAAATATAGTTCCTCCTGAGGCCTGTACTGATTTCTTCAGATGAAAATTCAAAGAGGATGAAATTATCACTAAAAGTTTCAGAACATATAAGGGAACAAATTGTCATAAGTGAAATTTAGCAGAAATAAAAGATAGTAGAATCAGAATGCCAAACATTTCAGAAAAAGAATATGAGTATGCTTTCACATATAACAAAATGCTTCACAATAATGAGCAAAGGAAAAAGAACTATAAAATTACTAAATAAATAGAACCTCAGTGAGAAATATAGTTGATGATTCCACCATCAGGTAGATGGGAGAGGCAACAAGGCTGAGGGAAGAATCTGATTTGAAAGAAAAATTCAGAATATGACCCGAGGAATGAGATAAACAGTCTAGAATGAAAGAGGAGATAGAGGGTGTGGTAATAGAAGTTCACGTGAGGGGAAAGAGGAGATAGAGGGTGTGGTAATAGAAGTTCACATGAGGAGAAAGGAAGCAGTGGTGAAAGACTTCCCAAGTGAGAGCTCCTCCCAACTGTGAAAGGCCAGGAGTCAGTGCCTGGGGCTGAACGCAAGGCTAGGCAGGAGATGCAAACTGATATCCCCACCCAGGAAGAGCAGCACAAATCCACAAAGCACAAAAGACTAAACAAACAAACAAAACAAAATAAAAACCAGAACCAAAATGAAACAAACAACAACAAAACCCCACCCCAATAGAAGAAATGTCAAAACTCTCCTGCAAAGACAAAGAAGAAAATAGGATTTGACTTTGAAGGGCGGCGTGGTAACTGAAGGAAGCACCTTCACTGCTCACTTGTTCTTATTTTAAAGGATCTAGGTGACAATTACATGAGTATTCACTTTGCAGAAAATCATGGTATGACTTATGTCCATACTAGAAAGAAAAGACATTATATTCAAAGGAGTGGTAATTAGGCCAGTGACTGGCTTTTCAGCAGCCATAGTGGAAGCCAAATATTTGAATGATACCTTCAGTGTACCAGAAGAATGACTGGCCTTTCAGCCCCAGTGACATCATCTTTTGAGGCTGAGGATGAACAGAACACACTCCTGGATAAGGAACTGTCACTGAGAGACACTAAGGAATAAATGCACATTAAACAGAAGGAAAAAACTCCAAAGGAAAGTCTAAAGAAAGAAGGAATGATGGATGATACGGTACAAATGTAGAAAAAAGCTAAATAAACATAGAGAGAGCAAAGCAACAACAATCACGTCTAAATTGTGACTTACAGACAGCTGTAACTCAAAGAACTAGACTGACTGGAAGAGGGGGTGACGGGCAAAGCAACGAGCCCCCTAATCAGCAAGAACTAATCTGAAGAGGTCTATACCCCTTCTCCCCTCTAATCTTCTTTTTCTCCTGCCTAGTATTGGGGGATTAGAAGGGATTAGAATGGAAAAGGGGTTGGAAGGGTGGTAGATATTAGAACCCAATAAAATAGCTTAAAAAAAAATTGTAAAAACAGAGTGCAGCTAACTTAGTCATTAGAGTCAAGTTTGTAGCCTCATAACTTGAAAAAAATAAAAGGCCAATGAATTGTCTTCTGCTTCCAACATCAGCAACAAGAACATTGTATCACACACACACACACCCACACACAAAAACTATGATTTACAGGAGAAACCTGGCCTCTAATGAATGATTCCACAGCTGTCACGAAGCTGGCATTGGGAATTCACAATCTCATATCATCAGTGCTCTAAGTGTCCTGTGGCCCCTGCAGCAGGCAGGACAGGATTTAAAGCTAGCATTGCTCCCTTCCACCAAGCCTGGCTGATGATTCAACTGCCCATGTGACATCTGACAGCCAGATCCTTGTCCTGGCTGTGTAAGTTAGCTGGTGCTCTGGTATCCAGAAGTGTTCAATGCATGCTCTGGCACTTGAGTCAAAGCAGAAAGGATAGCATCCTTTTAGTCTCTTTACTCTTAGTGGGATTTTAATTGAACAAACAAACAAACATCTACCAGAAAGCCAGGACAGTGAAGAAGCTACCATGCAAAGTGAGTGCAAGCGTAGAGCCTCTCCAGGGGACAAGACAGTGCACATGTGAACATTCCTGAGGACACCATTTGTCAGCAAGAGAAGCAATTCCTTCCTAAGCAAAAGGAAAATGGAAACCAAAGTCCTAAAGCCAGGAGTCCTGCAGTTTATATTGATTAAGCAAAGAGAAGTGTTTTCCCCAGGGGCAGGCCTAGCAGATGGCAGCCTGGTAGAGCCAGCAGGCACCCCCTCTCCTCCAACTTCAGGGGAGCCTGGCCCCTATGAGTCTCTGCAGAATGCATTTAAGTACTTTAAAACCAAGGGAGTAAAATTAGCCCATATGTTTAGGCTAGCCACGAATATATCACCAAAAATTAAATAAATAAGAGAAACATTGGGTGGGGGAAGTAGAGAACCAAACAACAGAATTAACTACACTTTGAGTTAAGCATCTAATAAACTTAATATTTTTAACAGGCACGTCGAAACTGCCCCCACCCCCACCCTGGTGCTGGTGACAACGATAATAATTGAATTCAGAAAGGATAAAAATCTATTAATAATAGTAACAGCAACCAGTAATAGCAACAGCAAGAGTTGTCAAGAGTTTTAACATTCTGATTTCTGTTTGAAATGCAAGACCGGTAGCAACTCTTCACGTAGATCACTGTAGCCTTGCAACTGCGGAAGCTGTGGAAGAGGCTATGGGCCCCTGCAGGAAAGAGCCTGCTCTCAGGGGACCTGGAGCCTTGGACCTGGAGCCCTGGACCCCCACAAGATAGGGTCTTTCAGGCACAGGTCCTCTGGGATGCAGAGTGGCCTTTCCTTAGGAAATCTACCCTGGATCAGCATGAAGTCTGGAGGCAATCACATAGAACCTCTTGGTTGAGGCCTGGTGCATGATGGGATTACTCCAGCCTGGTCCAGGTTCTAAAAGAAATTGAAAATCCTGTTTTTTAAAGTATGAATGTTACGTAGAATCATCTATGTCAAGTCTTAAAACTCTTCTATTACCTCCAAAAGAAACTTGTTTTCACTGAACAGCTTTTTTTGTACTCCGTCTGGCCCCCCGGGGACTCATCAGTCTGTTTTCTGTCTCCGGGTTTGCCTACTTGAACAGTTTACATAGAATGAAATCATACAGTATGTGATTTTTTTGTGTGTCCACTTCTTTCACTTAGCTTGTTTTCAAGCTTCATCTGCACTACAGCATACACTCGCATCTTACTCCTTAGTATACCTCACCGGCATCCCATTATAAGCTCACCATGTTCTCTGTGTACCTGTTTATCGGTTGATGGAAAAAAGGCCTTTGAGAGGTGCTCTGGGCCCATAATAGATAAAAGGCCACACGGTGCAGTCAGTAAGGTGCTTGGCATGCAGTGTGTCAAATGCCTGGTACCCACATAAAAGTAGGGCACAGTGGCATATATCTGTAACCTTGGTGCTGGGTTTGAGGAGGCAGCTACACCCTTGGAGTTCACTATCTAGCCAAAGCAATGGGCTTCAGATTCAATTATAGAGGGTAGAGGGTAGTATCGGAAGACATTGGATGCTGACCTCTGGTCTCCACATGTGTCTATAGATACACACACACACACACACACACACACACACACACACACGCACACACACACGCACGCACGTGCGCACACATACCACCACCACCCAAAAGTAATAATAACTGTAAACCAAAAAGAGGATATTAGGCTCAAATTCTTTTAGCTCAGGAAAAGGAAAACGGGTGATCGGTGGGTGGATGGATGAATGCACAGGTGGGTGACTAGCTTCATTAAATAGAAGAATATTAAATTTAAACTTTAGAAAGCCAGGCTCTATCTTGGCCATGCTGAACTTCTGTGAATACAAATCACTTCTTTATGGGCCTTTGTTCTCTCACATAAAAAAGGAGGCAATCAGGCCAACTCATTTCTTGTGATCCTAAGACCCCTCTCCCAGTCCTCCCTCTGAGAGCCTTGGCAAACCGCTGAGTGACAGGTGAGGCTTGTCAGAGGCAAATAAATGGGCAAGCTGATACACAGACAGATTCACCCAATGTGAGTGCCCATAGTTGCTTCCCAACTTCGACTGGGCTCATTCAGAATCTTCCTCTTGATTGCATCAAGCCCCATGTCTTCTCTTGCGTCCTTCCCGTCGCTCTTGTCCCCGGGGCCATCCCTTACTCACTGACACACAGAGTCCTTTCTTACTCTCTACACTTGTCTCCACTATAACCTTTTTGTTTTCTCAAATATGTGGTTTTACATTTCTTGCAAAACCATCTAGGCCATGGCCTAGCCTCCTGAGTCTGTTCTTTTAGCTCCCTGCTAGTGAAGTCAGTTCTCAGCCCAGATCCCAGCAACATCAGGCACTTGTAAGTTATTTTATCAACAAACTTGTATGCAGCAAGTTGCCATGGAAATAGAAAACTGACTGCTGGCATTGGTATCTTGAAAATAAAGTGTGAGCCAAGCTGAAAAATACCAGAGGTAGGGGAGGGAGAGGCAGATGAAGAGAGAGGAAAGAGTTCCTCTGAAAGGTGAGAAGATTCTTGCATTTCCCCTGGAGAAATTCTAGGTGACCACAAAAGAAGAGAAAGCCTCCAGGTCCCACTTGAGACCAATATTTATACCCTACTGTGGAGTAAAGATACCCAGAGAGGCTGCCCACTATTTCCCCCTGTAATGAAGATTAAAACCAGCAATTAAGTTAGACCTGGTAATCTGACCAATTACTATGCATCTTTCCAGAGCAGGAGGCAAGATGCTGGGCCCTGAGCTGGCCTCATAGATCACCATGACAGCAACAAACTAGGGATGGTAATGCCTTTTGGCTCCTAGCATTTTCTTGGGGGTGTTCTTCCTTGTGACCCACAAATAGACTCCTTGAGGACTGCACCCTGGGCTGACTCCTGAGAGACTTTCTATGGCAGTGGTTCTCAGCCTTTGTAATGTTGAGACCCTTTAATACAGTTTCTCATGTTGTGGTGACCCCCAACCATAAAATCATTTTGTTGCTACTTCATAATTCTGTTTTGCTACTGTTATGAATTGTAGTATAAATATCTGTGTTTTCCGATGGTCTTGGGTGACCCCTGTGAAAGCAGTTATGAACTGCTGTTCTAGGGGGATCCTCTTCCTTTTAGGCAGTCTGTGATGAAGAAGTTCCCAGGCTTGTTCAGTCTGCATAGTCTGTTTGATCAAAGAGGCAGCCCCAACCTGGTGCCTGAGAGGGCAGGAACTGACGGACTTGGTCTGTGTACCGTCACCATCACGGTGCTAGTCCAGGCCTAGGACTTCCTGTCTTTTAATTAGAGTAATCCCCTCTGTCTTTTGTGGCTGAAGACTTATGAGGATGTAACCAACACCATTATTAGTACTTAACACCTATGTATGCATTTCTTTCCCTGAGTTCACTGCCAGTCTAGGAGGCTCTTTGCAGGGAAGTGGCTTCTCTGAGGCAGCCAGATGTCTCCTGTGTGCCCATAAGTGGAATAGAGCAGTAGATGCTGTAAAGAAGTGGAAAAGGAAGTGCCGGGGAGCTGTCAAGGTCTGAGGTTGCTGGGAGAGAAGTTTCTCCTGCCCTCACTACAGACACGCTCACTGAGGCTAAGGAGCCCTGCAGGATCCACAGCTAGTCATCTATCCAACGCATGTCTCCACCTTAAAAAAATCCTCCCTCTCTCAGTGGTTGGGTCAGCTTCATGTTCTATTAAAGGACCTTCGGATTTCCTGGGAAAAATCAATATGGTATCAGGGGTCCTTCCAGAGGCTCAGAAATCATATCAACAAAGCAGCTTCCTTGTGGCTAGAGCCAGCCATAGAGGTTGTTGGGTGCGATGCTGAACTTCGGTGACTGCTGGTATCTCTGCCAGTTTCAGTGAGGTCTCAGCCCCTCACTTGCCCTCATGTGATAAGCTTTCTCAACTGTTGACCTGGCCTAGGCTTCTTGTAAGGAGCAGAGGACTACAGATCTCTGAGAGTACTCCACATGCCATCAAAGATTCAGCAGCCAACCCCCAGTGGCACCTTGCCTGGTAGACTGAAGGAGAAACAGACTATAAGGAATGTTTAGTTAATAAGCTTTGTGTCTTTGGGGAAAAAATCAGTTTATCTCTCTGGGCTTCTTAATTATTTCTAATATAGGAGAGTGGGCTGGCTAATCTTGGAGGCATCTTGTGGATTTAGAGAATCTACGACTCTATTTAACGGGGTTTACTCTAGGAAACCTTCTCAAGCTAATCATGATCTATTTCCTCTCACCCACAAATTGCCAGCAGTTAATTGTTGTGTGAGAGATGGGCCCCAACTTAGACGCTCACTGATGCACTCAACAGTTGCTAATGGAGCATTTACATATGCTGGACACTCACCTACAAGATGATTTTCAGAAGATGTTTGCCTTCAGAGTCTGCAGTCCTGTGGGGGACGGCAAAAAGAAACAGGGGGCCATGTAAACAGGAGATCTCACAGGAAACACATTGATCAGGAAACATAGGCAGGATAAGGCTAGCATCTTCTTGTGCTGGTGGTGGAGGAGGACTCTGTCGGGAGGTTGGGGAAGACCTCTCTGTGTAGGAGATGTGAGCAGAGATCTGAAGAAAGAAGAAGGCAGATGGGTAGAAGAAAACTAGGCAGGGAAGAAGGAGAGAAGAAAGCGTCACCTCGCATCATCCGACATCTCTGTCTGCTGCAGGGGTCAGAGCAAGCCTTAGGCCTCATTCAAACTTCACTTCAGAGGCCTTTGAAAAGCACTCTTAGATGGCAACCTTGTTCCCACCTCACCTTAGCCTGACCTGGGTGAACTCACTTGTTACTTGTGTTTGATTTGTGCATTTACCCTTTTCGAGCCACAGCTCTCATTTGTGTGATAATAATTTAAAACCCGGAACTTTCTTCAATGGCTGAGGAGAGCGTTGGAGGGGTGAATGTACCTGCATTTCCAGAAGCCACGCTGCTTCTCCTGATTCTCAAGACACAAAGTTCCTCCAGGGTCTCTCTGGTATTAGGAGGGTAAATCCCTTGCTTTTAGAAACCCTTCCCTCCCACTCCAGGACAATACCAGTGGCAGTGAGATTGCCTCTACTAGCATAAATGGCCTCTGTTTCTATAAAGAGCCACAGAGCGCAGAGTGGCCTGGAAGCAAAGGTGCAGGAACATTTGAACCACAAGTCTGCTGGGACCACCTTGCAGCCCAGTAAGCTCAGTGACTGGGGACAGGCTGGGGAGCTGCCTGCAAATGTGATGGTACAAGAAGCCATTTAAAGTTTTATTTTACAAAACAGAATAAATTAAAAATGCATTAGGAACGAGGCCCTTACTTAACTACAGGGTGTGCTAATGGGCTTGGAGCTGCACTCCCTCCTCCCTTAAGCTCTTAATGATGGAGCTTTAATGTATTTTATTTCTTGAAAAACAATCCCACAAGCGCTCAGTACAGTCAGAAAAACATTTCTAAACTCATTAGACCACTGCACAGTAAATATTCATCACAGCCACAGCTCCTACCTGCTTGCAATGAGCCATCGATTTTCCTCCTTGCTTTGCTCTGCTCTTCCCCTGCCTTTTATTTCTTCCCCCTCTCCCCCAACCTCGTCTTCCCTGGAAGCTCAGGCAAGGCTCGGCAAAGCTCTCTCTAAAGAGGCCCATCTTCAAAGGGAACAGAAGAGTCTCTGTCAATATCCAGTCCACTAAGATCTTCTATGCCACCTGCTGCAAGGCCTCCGGGTATCTGTGGTGGGTGAGAGACTCTGTGGCCCTGAGAGTGCACCACCTCAGTCATCTGATGTTTGAAATTCAGCTGCATGCATGGTCCACACTAGAGATGAGTAGTCTGGCCATTCTCGGATCTGGAATACATCCTCAGCCTGGCTGATATCACCAGTTAACCCTGAGTGAGTTATGTTGCTCTCCTAACTCCTAGAGCTGCCAGTTATAAGATGACCATGTTAGACAAATTGCCCAAAGTTGATAGTTTATGATCTATTAGGAGAAGCACTTGGTATCAACCTGACTGTACACAAGATTAGCTGTGTAACTATGTACAAATCACTTAAGTTTTTGAGCCCATGTTTCTTACTTTAAAATTATACATATGCATATATGTATAGCTCAGTGGTATATTGCTCATGGGTAGAGCATGTCACATGAGTAAGATTCTAAGTTCATTCTCCAGTACTGTAAAAAAAAAAATCACATATGTATGTATGTATAAATATATACATCTGAATGAAACCTAAACTCAAAAAAGTCTCTAAGCATGGTGCCCCACACCTGCTAACTCCACAGAAAACAGGTTCTCTCTCCCAGAGACATTCTCATCCTCTTGTGGAACACACAGGAAATTAGCCCTGTGCCAACAGAGAACTGGAACACACAAGTTCTATAACAGTAATCCTGTGGACACAGTCTAGGAGGAGAGGGAAGGAGAAAGCCTGCCCACTTGGCATCTGTACCGCTGCCCCAAGATCAAGAGCAAATGAAAGTGGCTGGATTGCCTCAGATGGACAGATGGACAGAGGCAGCAGTCTGCTTTAGGATAAGAGTCTCAGGCCCACTGTGTTCACAGTTCCTCATGCTGCTCACTGGATCTCCAAAGCATTGTCAGGTACTCAAGATGAATACACCCAGTTAGTAAATGAGCAAACTGAACTCCAGTGAAGTGTGTTCCGAGGTAAGTGACAGAGCCAGGTCACATGCCCAGACCTTCCAACCCCACAGTGGCATGATAACCAATGTTCTCTTTAATCACATCTTTCCAGGACACGATTATGACAGGGAAAGCTCATCATAAACATCATGACAAATGGGTGCATCATTAAACTTTTGTGTATAATACTCACTACTGTTGATAGCTCCTTCATTCCATCCATCTGCCATCAACGAATAGAGATTAACTATGTAAAGTCTGAAAATTCAGCTGGACTCCCAGCTGAGTGAGAAATCCACAGACAACAGGAATCCTGGGGCGAGAGTCCTTGGCCCTCTCCTAAACTGTACATTTCTTTCCCTCCATAGCCTATGTAAATTGGTCTTGCATATTGATTTTCTTTTAAGCCTTATTTCTTTTTATTTTATGGGTGTGAATGCTTGGCTACATGTATGTATGTGTACTGTGTACATGCCTGTTGACAAAAGAGGGCATTGGATTCCTTGGAACTGCAGCTACTGATGGTTGTGAGCTGCCATGTAGATGCTGGGGACCAAACTCATGCCCTCTCAAGAGCTGTAAGCATGCTTAACCACTGAGCAACCTTTCAAGCTCCTAAGTTTTTTAAAAGTTTGTGAAAGCTTGTGAAATTCCAGGCACTTCAATAGGTATTATACAATATCTCAATTAATCTTTACAACAACAGCCCCATTTTATAGATGCATTGAAAGGAATAGTTCTTTAGGTTGAGTAACATAATCAAAGTCATATAGACAATGAAAGGTTTGCAATTATTTTCTCTTACTACAGATTACAAAACTAAAAAGCAAAAACATCTTTCAGACTGTTTCTGACAATATGATGTAACTTAATAAGATATAAGTTGAAGTTTCTCGGGAATCTCCTAGAATATGGTTGAGTTTTTGCTTTGTTTGTTTGTTTGATTGATTGATTTTAAAAGGATATATTCATCTACCATTTCCCTGGTTCTTCTTCTTCAATGACATGGTCATCCAGCCTGGAGCTTCAGTATTCATTTTGGATCTCAAAAGGGAAAACTCTCCATGGTGGCAGAGATTCACAGAAAGATGAAGAAGCAGAGATTCTCAGCTGAGGTGTATCAGGCTTCTGCATCTTTTTTATGTGAGGAACCATGAGCCTCTATTTGCTCATGAAAGTTTTGTTGATTTTTGCTTGGAGATATGTCGAATCCCATGTGATACACAGAGTGATAGTATTTAGCTTTTATTGTCATGCTTTCTTTTTAAGTTGTTCTTTAAGTTTCTATGACAAAGAGCTGGTATAGCTGATCTTCCGGGAAGCCTGTCGAATGAACACAAACACAACATTTCTCTCAGTCAAGCTCTCCAAGGCACAAGGAGAACACAGAACTTAAGTGCAAGAAACAAACAAACAAACAAAATCCTCAAAGAGGTTAAAGTTGCTAACTGGCAAAGTTGATGGGATGTCTGAATTAACCATCAGGTCAGCAGTGACAAAGTGAGAAAGACAGGGAACCACGTGGGGCCACGGTATTATCTTAGATCTTTCCATGGGGGTTGTAGATCATCTAGTTGAACACACACACACACACACACACACACACACGCATATGCATGCACACATGCATGTGCACGCACACACTCAACCTGTGCACATGGTTCCCGTTTTGACAGGTAGGTTGGATTTTGACCGTGAGGTTGCATGCTGATAAGCACATTGATGGGACTGTCGCATTTAGGACCACTGAACTGAAGTTATAAACAGGCTGTACTGCAAACAATCATCCAGCAAAGGAAAGTTTTAACTAGGCCAGTGGTGACAGGGTATGATTTGTTTCAGATAACTTATGTACAGCTTCAAAATGAATGCCGGGACAGCCATTCTATTAAATAAATTCATAACAGATAAAAAATGCAAACCAGAGGCTATTGGATTACAGATTCCAGTTTTTAACAACTATAGTACCAGACTCTTATCCAAACCTGCCTGTTTGCCAGTAACTGTTGGATAAGTATGAGGAAAATATTACCTAGAGCAGATATGACAAACCCCATCCCTGCCACATGCGTATCATGTTCAATTTCAGCTGGCGATTTCCAAGATTTGGATCCCAACGCCCTTTTCCACTCCCCGTCCTCAGGAAAGATGGCCATTCTCCAGCCAAACACCACTTTGTCCAGGAGGCAGGAAGATGGAAGAAGATGTATGGCCCCAGTTCTACTTGTTATTTAAGTGACGACTAGAAGAAGATAGCTTTGTACTATTATTGATCCTCCAGAGGATCAAGAGATGACCAAACCCAAGCTCTGTGCAGAGAGGTCTGCTACTTCAGCACCATGGAGAGGACACATGCTAGCAGGCCTGAAAGGCCCAGAGACAATGCTGGAAACCCTGGGTTTTCCCCAGTGGGCCTTGTGGAACTCAGTTACTGGAACCTGGGGCCAGAATTCTGGCATCTGAGACTCTTGCTCCCTTCTGTGGGAGGCTAACCTGCTTTGTTCTTGCTGGGTGACTGTGGCTACACAACAAGTCTCAGAAGTCACTGTGTTCACCACCACCAAAGAATTCATGGGTTGAGGAAGGCCTCCTGGCACATGCTACATGAAGAGCTCAAAGTGATTGCCTAGTAAATGTATCACACAAAGATTATTTTAAAGTGCCTTTGTGATGGAGACCGTTGTCCTTGGGAAGTAGTACAGATTACCGCTGAGGCATGGAAATGTGGCAACTAAGTGATTAAAACTCTCAGTGGCTGCATTTAGAGGAGATAAGGCCCCTAATCTTGAGACTCCTTATACAGGAGAGTTGACAAAAACTGATTTGATTTGCTAGCTCTTTATTACAGAGGTATAAAATAAAGAAAAGTAAATGTTCTTTTAAAAGGGAAAACAGTATTTATGAAGAAAGTTTATCTGCTCGTATTTCTTTCTAAGAAGGAAGAAATTGAGAAAGTGAATCATATCTGCAGGAAGAGGAATTGAATCTAACCAAAGAACAAGGAGCCAGGATAACTGCGCTTAGTGCCTTCTAGATATTTCCTATAGTCACAGGAGAACCATGGAGGGATAAGGCCACGGCAGGGTTAGTGAAGTTGAAGACAGACAGGAAGTGATGGGGCTGGCCCCTCCTCAGTTAGACTTGTTAGGACTGCTGCCCTTCTATACAGACCCAGAGCTAGATCCGTGTGCTCAGTAGGGTTTTTGTGGTGCTGGCATTTGCTACGTTTTAGCCTTTTTGTCCGGGGTGAGACATGGGGAGAGAGTAGAGGTGGGGAGAGAGGGCGATGTGCCTCTTATTCATACTTACTTTCCAATTCAAGATGCAAGTTGAGCCCACCCCTGTCAGGGTAGGAGATTTTTTAAAATCAATTAAACATGA
The DNA here is from genome assembly GCA_028551405.1 of Uromys caudimaculatus. Classification (NCBI taxonomy): domain Eukaryota; kingdom Metazoa; phylum Chordata; class Mammalia; order Rodentia; family Muridae; genus Uromys; species Uromys caudimaculatus. Next base: position 79,020,131 of record CM052704.1, on the reverse strand, counting down.
GATTAACTTTATAGTGTGAAAGTTAATAAACATTCAGCCTGATAGGACTGAAAAGGTAAAGAATCATACTGAGATGTTATCAGGATGTCTTTTCCCCAGGGAGAGAGGAGAATTTGACATCATCAATGGATCTTCTTAACTGTCAGTTTGATTGGACTGAGAAGTGTCTGGGAGATTAGCAGAGCACAGCTCTGAAGACGTTTCCTGAGATGAGGAGAGCATGAGGCCTCAGACCCAATGAATGGATCAATCCTCTGACGGAATCATAGTATGACGGCATTATTGGGAGGTGGTGGGAAGTGGGAGGGACTTAGCTGGAGGAAGTAGGTCATGGAGGCTTCCCTTTGGAGCTATATTATGCCCTGGTCCCTTCCTGTACCCCTTCTCTGCTTTCTGTCTGCCATGAGAGACAAGGAAGATACTTTCCTACCTGTTCCCATGATATCCTGCCCAAGGGGTGGAATGAGAAAGTCATGGACTGAACCCCCTGAACATGTGAGTCAAAGTAAGTCCTTCCTCCTTAGATTATTCTTGTCTGGCATTTTGTCACAGCAACAAGAAAGGTAATCAATACAATATACACAATCATTGGAAAAGTAAAAGCATCCTATGTTTATACCTCAATGAGTTTGTGACAGTAAACTCGTTACATTTACAATACAACATAAAGACATGAAATTGTATATATGCTATGATTACATTTTGTAAAAAAAAAAAATAAGTGCAAAGAACTCAAAAATTATTGAAATGACAGGGTGAGATGAAATGAGGAGTAATTTTAATTTTCTTCTCTAAGCCTCTGTTTATTATTCAGATTTTCTCAGTGGATTTATATTATTTTCATAATCAGGAAAAAATATTCCAAAAATGTTGCTTTCTATATGAGTTTTTCCCCCAAGGTCCTGCTTTTAGGGATAGGCTTTCCGTCATTCTTGGCTTCCTTGATGCTAAAGCTCCCATCAAAGACAAAGAACACATATGAGCTATGAGTGGGATGAAGCTCCAGGCTAGCTCATACTCTATTTCAGAGCCTTACTTGGGTGTTGGCCTAGGTCTTCAGAGTCACGGCTTCTCAAAAACGGCCTGGTGCTCCACAGTCCTTTCCACTAGAAACTGAACATTTTTAAAGGAGCCATGTTCTCAGGGGGAACTGATTACTATGTCAACTCCAATTGGTTTTCCCGGGACTAGAGGAGCAGAATAGCAAGTGCTTGTAGTACATCATGAGAAACCTGGTGGGATTTTATCCATATAAATAATCCACATAGTGTCAGCTCAGATATTTCATCCTTCGACATAGAAGAATGCTTAGAACAAGGTTAGAGAAACAGGACTTTCCCAAAACACAGTTGTTTGCCTAGAGATGAGGCTTAAATGAAATGATCTACACAAAACCACTGTCTCAAATCCTCAACTGCAAAGCATCCAGCTATGTTCACGTTCAATTAAAGTGCCTCAGCCATCCAGACATCACTAACTAGCCTCCATAAAGGAGTAAAGAAAACCATTAGGGTCTGGAAGAAGGCGATAAATAAGACTGCGTTTCTACTAACAATTTCCTTTATCCAAGTGTTTATGCTATTTCATCCATTTACACCAGCAAAGAAGTATAAAAAATGGAAAACTAACAAAAAGCAAAAGAGGGAGCTTTTCAAAGGCTGACTCTGCGATGTCACTCCAGAACAGTGTCTTGGTGCTGGACTCTGCTTCTGGAAGACACCAGCAGTTAGAAAACAGCTGTCTGAAAATCGGATCTACATTCCTAGAGGCTGGGTGTTCAGGCTTACACCTGAGGTGGAAGTGACTCCGGTGGGCTTCTTTTTGTTCCATCATGGATAAAGCTGCAGTCCAGCAGAAGCAGCCACCACCCTTCTCAGAAGATGTTTCTATCTCCTGAGAAGAGGATCAGCCTCTCAGAGCCCCTCACTCCTGCAGTTAATGCCCAACCCCCTTTAATGGGGATCAAAGCCTTTAACAGAATGAAAAGGGAAATGTTTGGGGTAACCAAATCCCTAGGAAACTAAACATCCTTTCCCAGTTTTAGGCGAAGGAGTGGATGACTAATATAAATTGTGGTCCTGGGCTGAAGGCAAGTTTTCATAGCAGGTGAAGGATAGAGATCAAGAGGTGGCATATTCAAAAAAGAACAAAAGATGTAGCTGCCAAGAAAGGAGAGAAAAAAGAGGGAGGCTGAGGGTGCTGAGGCTAATCTAACCTCACCATCTGGCACAGATCTGGTGATGTTCAAAAGGACACAGGAACTTTCTAACTCTGGGTGGGAGACACACACTGAAAAACCCTCTGGCTGTTTTTAACTCATTTTGAGTTCTCAACACTGGGCCTGATCTACATGTAGGATTCCCACTAAGAACAGGAGAACTTACCTCTCCTGGGTATATACCCAGCAGATGCCCCAACATGTAACAAAGATACATGCTCCACTATGTTCATAGCAGCCATATTTATAATAGCCAGAAGCTGGAAACAACCCAGATGTCCCTCATCAGAGGA
>CM052704.1:78996149-79017120 GCA_028551405.1 Uromys caudimaculatus | reverse complement strand
GAATGTCAAGGTGGGAATATGGGAATGGGTGGGCGGGTAGGTGGGAGGAGGAATTCCCTCACAGAGGCGGGGAGGGGGAGGGGACACGGGGTTTCCAAAGAAAAGGGGAATCATCGGAAATGTAAATAAAGTATCAAAAATAAAAAGAAAAAAAAAAGAAAAAAAAAAAAAAAAAAAAAAAGAACAGGAGAACTATTAAAACCAGGGTTTAACTTCAGTGCATGCACAGTGTACTTTCAATTACTCAGCCATGAAGTGCCATTTTGCTGAATATGCCTTTGCAGTTGTGTATTTAACCAAGGTTTGTTTTTAAGTGAGCTGTGCAGGAGATGGGAGAAAAATTGGGCGGGTAAGTTCTGGAGTTCTATCTACAAGGCAATTACAACTTCAGCTTCCATCTGAAAGCCATTTGTGTTTTCCTTTTGAAGCACTTTCCATTACTGGCAGTGACTCCCCAACACCACCTCCAAGAATTATCCACAGTCTTTGACCACAGAATTTGGCATTGTCATAGATGTGGGCCCTCAGCCAGGGCTTGAAACACTTTTGTTGTATAGCAATATCCACCACCATAATGCTGGGTCAGAGAGCTATAATGTGATTTCCCACAATTAACTCCTCTTAGCCTCAGATCGATTTCATTTCCTTCACTCCTCCTTCCCCTGTGCTCACAATGGTTACCCTGTCAGTGGTCTCGCCTTGTCTCACCTCCCTTGGAAGAACATTGACTTTCTCCTACCCAAGACTATACTTCTTCCTGTGCCCTGGATTTTACCCTCTTATCTCTTCGGGGACCACAAACTTTCCTCCTTCTGATGTCACCTGTTCTTCTGGCATCTTTATCATCTAAGACTGGCTACCTACCGTGGTCACACAAACAGTTCAAATTTCTCTTACCTTAAAATAAACCAAAAAAATTGCCTTGAGGAGTTGGGATGATGGCTCAGGCAATTAAGTCTGGGGCCCCAGAACCTTTGTGAAAAATCTGGACATGGTGGAACATGCCTGTACTGTTAGTGCTGGGAGGTGGAGAGCTGGGACTTGATATGGGACTTGAAAGCTTGCTAGTCTCAGCAAAGTCGTGCACCATAGGTTCACAAAGAGACCCTGTTCCAAAAGCTAAGGTAGAGCTAGACTGAGAAAGACAAATGGCTTCCACTTACATACATACACACACACACACACACACACACACACACACACACCTTGACTCAATGCTCCTCACTTATCTTTACAATTCAGATTTTTTAAAAGTGAAGATAAATTCCATCTGTTAGTTCTCCACTGAGATAATTCCCACCAGCAAGTTCCTTTTGGGATCTATCTTTTTTTTTTTTTTTTTTTTTAAAAACTGGGTCTCATTGTGTAGTTCAGGCTTGCCTGGAACTCATGATATAGCCCAGGTTGACCTAGAACTCATAACAACTTTCCTGTCTTTATCTTCTGAGTGTTGGGATCATAGATTCTTCTGTTTGCTACATCTACAGGACTCTTTCAGTTCATAAGTTTGTGTGTCTCCTCAATGTTCGACCTTAGTGACTAACTCTGCTAGAAATGTGCCTTCACTTTCTGACCCTGTCATACCACTGCTTCCCTGAATGTTCTAGATATTCCTTCTATATCTCTCGCATTAACTTTCCCTTTTCTCCTCACCTTGTGAATGCTGATGGTTCCCCAGGTTGTTGTCTAGAGCTCTGTCATTGCCTCGGGTAGGGGTGATGACCTTTATCTTGGTTCAACACTATCACCAAGCAATGGCCCTTGCTTAGGTCTCTCCTCCCCAAACCTTCCCCAAGTTCCAACTCTTATATCTATTTTGAAGAGTTGAATTGGAGCACATCTACAATCAAGCATGTCCAATCTGTGGCCTGTGACCACAGGCAGCCCTTCTGGTAAAGGATAGCTGTGAAAACAGCAGAACACAAAATCACACTTAAAAATTTATGCAAATTTTTATAACTTAACTGCATGGTTTTCAAATGTAAACTTCATAGATGAAAGCATTGTGCTGCAATCTCTAAAGACTGGACATACCTCATTTGTTCTGGTTCAAGTTTATCATTTCCAACTTTGGACTGATACCTTTCTCCTAGGAAAGTTAATCTCTTTATAAAGGATCTCTTATTGTCTGTCTTTAACCTTCTGAATAAAGGAGAAAGTCTTTAGTGTGACCACCAGTTTCTTTGTGGAACCATGGTTAGCCCCTGCCTGCCTCTTCCAGAGATCCCCAAACCTTCTCCCAATCCTGAAATGCCTGCCTGCTCCACTCATCTTTGGCCACACAGGACTTCTTGTGTCCCATGAATACAACATTCCTGAGTTTGCCCCTATACATCTCTGCTTAGAATGGGCTCCATCTTGTTTTTTTTTTTTCCATTTTCAAAATCCTACTAATGGGCAGACCATTTTCTGTGGACTCTCCTATGTCAGAGATGAGGCTTTGTTCTGATCCTAAGCCTTGTACATATTTGCATTATTTTATGTATCTCCCAGGGTCCCACATTTTTCTGGCATATTTGTCTTTCTGACTGAGACTTTGGGCTCTTTATAGGCCAGGCCTGTGTTTTATTAATCTTCATATCTCTCAAGTCTTTGTCTGGCTTCTAAAATTGCTCAGTAAATGCTTTTGGACCAAGCTGATTTTTCCCCCTCATGGACTGAGAATCAAAAGCATATTTGAGTATCTCTGAAATGTTTGTCATTGCTGTTGAAAAGGAACACCAGTGGGTTTTCCTCTCATGTCTGTCCTCTTCCCTTCCAGGGTTAGGTGTTTTCACCTCCTTGATGAATCATTGACACACTTGTTCAAGTCACCAGGGCATAGAGGGTCTTGACACATAGGAACATTATAGAGTGAATGCTGCTGAGCAAGGATATACGTTTGTTAGAGAGTAACTCCCAACTGAGCATGCTCAGAAAATCAATACTTTAATATAGGACAACAACGCAGAAAAGAAAGCTCTCTCATTCATGTTAGAATCAAGGTCACCAGTGTCAACAGAAAGACAAACAGAAGCCTGAACTTTTCTAATGAAGGTGGAAGAGCTTGGGATTTAATTAATAAAAAGTAGAGAGAAGCTTGGAAGAATTTTCTTTCTAAATCATAGGGGGGAAATAGCCTTGAGTAATAGTAAGAAAAATCATGAAGGCTGAGGATGCAGCTCAGTGCTTGCCCAGCATGTGCAAGGACTCAGATTCCATCTCTAGCAATTAAAATAAAAAAGAAACAAGATCTGAACAGGACCTAGAGGGCAAACTAGATACTGGTGTCTCCACTCAAGACCTTCTCCTTCTGTGGCTTAAGATCCTAGAAGATGGGCCAGGATGACTATGGGGAAAAAAAGAAAGAAGAACATCTTTAAATTGAGGCAGGAATCCAAGACAATGTTTCTTGTAGACTGAGTGGAGTTTTGCCTGGGAAAGAGGCAGATCAGAAATATATGTACTTGGCTTGGGAGGATGGTACAGTTCAAATTTTTGGTCCAGGGTAGCCCCTTCTACCAGTGACTATCAAAGCCATGCTTCAGCTTTTGCACATATTCCAAAATCTGTGTCAGACATGGTAGCTCACACCTATAATCTCAGCACTTAGGTGGCTGTGAGTTTGGGTCTGGTGTAGACTTTGTTGCAAACAATGACAACCGCCACCATTCTCAAACTGGCAACAACTCTGCTGGGGGCTCTTTAGGCACTTCAAATCCTGCAGGTCCTGAAGATCTTATCATCAGTTCTTTCTGTCATACCCCATTCTACCAAGATTTACATTTCCTCTGACTTCCCTAGTTCTGATACCCTGGAACATCCTAACTCCCAGTCTCTCTACATACAATCAAATGACAAGCCTCATTTGACCTGCCAGTGGTGTGCTTCTCACGTTTATCCCACCCTGTCAATTCCCACTGTTGATGGCTTTAGTGTGGGCACTTATTCTCTATGTTGGAGCTCTTCCCAAACACGTTGTCCTGTACAGGACTTGCCTAACACTCAGCTCCCCTGCCTGGCTATTTCAGTTTCTTCTGATAATTTCTTTTCCTACCCTAATAACCTTCAAATGCTTCTCATCACACACACTATAAAATCCAGGGTCCCTATTCTCTAATATTTATGATTGTTATCTCTCTCTCTCTCTCTTTCTCTCTTTGTGTGTGTGTGTGTGTGTATGTGTGTGTGTGTGTGTGTGTGTGCGTGTGTGTGTGTGTGTGTGTGTGTGTGTTGGGGAAGGGGCAGAGAGACATGCTGAGTAAGTGCTTTGCCACTGAGCCCTTATGATTCTTTTTAAGTGCACCCTCTAATATAAACATGTTTTTATATTGACCTCAGTCACATTTATATCTTTATTTCTCGTATTTAACCTCACCCAGGTTGTTTTATATAATCATAACTATTCCTTCTGTATTGTCAGGTTTTCTAAAAACTTATCTTCAAAATTAAAACATCCTGCAGAGTCAAACTTCAATGTGACCTCTAACATTTGACTGGGTTTTCTTGTTATTAACCAAGGCAATGTCTCTTATATCAATATGTTGAGCACCAACATGCTGCGACTTGCCTCTTGTCTCTGTGATGTGCGTGCACTACTACATCAGATTCTTCAAGTATGTGAAGAGAAAATGTTATATCATGTTAGCTAACACTTCTGCAACCTTAATTCAGTGCCACACCCATAGGTGATTCATATTCATAAGAGAAGTGAATGAAGGAGTAAAAGAAAATGGCCTAGGACTTTAAAGGGGACGTGATACCTCATATCAAGAGTCTCTCTTTGAAGTATGATCTTCAGTTCTAGAAGGTCTGTTGTTTTCCCACCTACCTTGTGATCCACCTCCCAAGTCAGTCACAAACAAATTTGAATGAGGAAATGAGAAGGTAAGGATAAGACAAGAAGACTTTCTTGGGGTGGATAAATTAGGAACTGTTTTGGAAGGAAAGTGAGGTAATGTTTCAATTAGGGTAGACAAAGAAGAGTAGGCATTCAAGGAAAGAGGGAGCACACACATGACTGTGAATGACACAGGGTAGTGGTATTGTAGCTATCCCTGAAGCATCAATGATAGTCTCAAATAGATACTCGTGCCCATCCCTTTGTCTACCAGACAGTTGAGCTCATGGACCATGAGGAAACTCTCCCCAGGAATCTTATGCTAAGCAAAGAAAGACTGGAGCCCTGGTACCAGCTAGAGGGGAAGCTTGTCTCTAGGAAAGACATTTCCTGTAAAACAACTCACAGTGTAGATGAGAGTTGGGGCCTGAGTCAATGATACATCATTGATATACAGTGCCACTTCACCAGGACTGTTTATTTATAAATACTTTTTGCCTCTATTTAAACCTAAACCTCATCTCAGGATCCAAAAGACAGACTCAGAGGTCACTAGACCTCTTTGTTCCTCTTCTCAATGTTGTTACATGGAACAAATCTCCTTTCTCTGCCTTTGCTCTTGCTTACATGGTTAATGGACTTATGGAGGATGAGCAGTCAAGCTTAGGTTGTTAGGGCCCAGGTACCTCAGCTGTCCAGTGTGCTTTTGATGGAGCACAAAGATCAGAGTCTTCATGATGGGCAGTGAGGAACTGAGGATGCTAATAAGAGAGTGGGCAGGGTTCACACAGGTCCCATAAGGGCCAGGCAAAATACACTAACTATGTCTTCTTCCAGGGCCTGTGTCCAACATAATTCCAGAGAATTTGAAAGTTAAGGTGTGAGAGACAGGTTTACAGCCCTAACTCTACCAGTTCCTAACTTACAGGGTGTTGGAAAAGTGTTCTGACCTCTATGTCTCAGTGTCCTCATCCTGATAGAGACTGTTCTAAGACCTAGGGCTATTTATTATACCATTAAATAAGAAGTCACTTAGACCAGTGGCTAAGTTATACAAGGCAAATCATTTATCATTCCAGAGAAGATTCCCAACATCAGGTTCTAACTCTTTGTGTCATAAAATCATCAAAACAGATCAGCATCAGAACTCAGAAGGCCCATACGAGAAAAGACTTCTGTCTGTGCTCAGTAAAGGTTTTCAGGACAAACCCAGGAAGATGACACATCTCCTTGTAGAATTAGATGACTTCCAGAGCTTCTGGAGCCATGGCTGCCTTGGTAAAGTACGTGCTATGCAAGCATGAGAACGGGAATTGAATCCCCAGAACCCACATAAAGCATCAGTGGGACCGAGACAAGCAGATCCCTATGGCTCACAGGCTAGACAGCCCAGCCGACTTGGCAAGATGCTATTACCGGGTATATGAGGAAGTTTAGAGGAAGGAAGGTGAAGAGGGAAATAGTGTGTTTATATTATAATCTCCAAACAAACAAACAAACAAACCAGGTGAACAGCACCTAAGGAATCACATCTGAGGGCGACTACTGGCATAAGCTCACATGCAAGCATCCACAGGCAAGCACACACGTGCCCATACATACACATGTACATATGCACACATATGCATATACATTTGAGCATTCACACACACACACACACACACAGAGAGAGAGAGAGAGAGAGAGAGAGAGAGAGAGAGAGAGAGAGAGAAATTCTAAGGTCTGCTGCATTGGGTCGGAGACCAAAAGAGGACTGAGGCTATCACTGCTTGCAGAGGCACTGTCCCAAAGAGAAAGAAAATAAATTCAGGGGGGAGGAAAGGAAAGGATACAAAGCTGGAGGCTACCCACCCCCTCATGAGAGGGCAGGGAAGAGCACTGAGCTAGGAGCTTCCTTAGCAAGAGGACGCTGACTTCACAACCTTGCCCTATCTCCAGAAATGCTCCGAGAAAATCAGAAAACAGGTATTTGGGGAGGCTTTCTTAAAATCCCTGTGAACACATTCTCAGCCAAGAATGTAAGTTGCCAGAAAGGAGCTGCCAGCTTGTGCACGGGCTGAGTATTATGAAGAGAGCATTACCTCCCCCTCTGGGAGGGAGGACTGACACAGCAAAGAAACTTAATGAGACTCAATATCCTGCTTCCTCTCTCCTCCTTTGCAAGGATTGGAACGCAAAGCTCCCGTGTTGGGGAGGTTATTTGATTCAAGGTAAAAAGCAAGGTGGATTGCAGAAAGTGTTTGTTAAGTTTTCCTTGGGCTTAAAAGGCCAGCAGGGGACCTTTCTTTGCAAAACAAGAATAAAGTGGAAAAACAAAGCCTGTATGAGGAGTTCTTGCAAAATTTCCCTTTCATTAATTCTACCAGAAAGGAACAGACAGGCCTGAAGTGATGCCTGCAACTCTGTTTTCTAAGTGTTCCTCCAGGGAAGAGCTAGACCATCTATAGAGCACAGTTCCCAAAAAAGGGGAAATGCCAGCATATTTAAGAGAGGGTACCTCTTCCCACTATGTGTTTGAGGAAAAAACAAAACAAAACAAACAAACAACAACAACAATAAAAAACTGTCCCTTTTCTTCTTATCAGAGAGGAGACTGAAGTAATGATCAAAAACAAAAGCAAACCAATAAACAAGAAGCTTGTCTTGAGGGTGAAGTGAGTTGGAGAGTCACATGATCCAATTATATTCTGAGTACCAAGTACTGAGCGAGGCACATCGAATAAATGATCTGTTAGGAATGCTAAGATAAGAATCTAACCTTGGCTGAAAAGCACATGATTAATTAGGAAAGACACAGAGAAAGACAGACACAGACTGAGGAATGGAGGGTGGGGGAGAAAGAAAGAGAGGGAATGGAGGAAGGGAGGAAAGATGGACGAATGGATGGTTTAGATCTCAGGTGTGCCTGTTGCTAACAGGTAAAGGCTTCAGTTTTCTTTCCTTGACTCAAGATCATGGCTACATGGATGTAGACGTTCCTGGCACAAAGCCTGGGGCACAGTAAGCACTGGGCAGGTGTTCTTCTCTTGTGAGTTAGATGAGATGAGAGGGGCATTTAGAACATGCATGTCTATAGACACAGGCATGCAGCTGAATTTGACTCTGCTGCTTGAAGTCACTCACTGTGTCATTAAACAAATCATTCAGCTTCTCTGTGCTTTGTATTTCTCCCTCCTGTGACTGCTAGAAACATCCTGTCTGATAAGACTGTTGTGAACGTAAAAGCAAAACAAAACAATTTCTATAAAAGTACTTAGCAGAATGTTGTGCCCTTTGAAATTGCTCTGTAAAAGTAGTTGTTAAGACCAGCTACTTGCTGGAAGGGCTTTGGGGGTCAGGTGGTATAAACAGCAGTTAGCTTCCCAAGTATTTAAATAGTTACACATACAGATTTCCAGTGGCTTGACCCGATTGTGCATCGAAGTCCAATGTGTAGCTGCCCCAGCTATCACAGAAGTGAGAGCGAGATTCCATTATGAATGGTAATGCTGTGGATGGTAGCTAGGTCAATGTTAGCAGGTTTGAAAGGCACTGGGAATGAACCCCACCCTCTTAATCAGCCCCTTGGAAGAATAAGAATGAAACTACAGCCTTTAAGAACTGGTCCACAGAATAGGATCTGAAATGCATTCTTGCTCTGGGTGGAGATATGACATTTTGAACTACTAAGAAGGCTATAAGATGACAGCTTAGCTGAAGACTCTCTAGTTAAGAACAAAGATATAGCACTGTCCCATTCCTTTACAGTAATCCAAATAGGTCTGTCAGTCAGCTGAAGGAAAGCACACTTCAGGGGAATCTCTCTGTTTACAGACTTTAGGAATGGTCTAAAACCTGTTTACAAGCTGGTTCCTTTGCCCATCACCCACACTCAGTTCACTTTTCTTCATGATAAACTCCCTGTCTTCTACACTGTGCTCCATGTCTCTCATCTGAATCCTTTCTGTGGAGCAAACAAAGACCACGATGCCAGCAGGAGAATAGAGTAGGAGCCTGGTAACAGGAAAGGCCAGTGAGTGGGCAAAAATGCAGAAAAGCAGCTTGTAAAGAGTTTCTGGGACCTGCACAAAAGCCTGCTGATCCTCCTGGCTCAGGTGGTAAAGGGGCTTTGGTAATTCAGATGCCTTGTTTCTACTTATGTGGAACTGTAGCATGCAACCTGGCAAGCCCTGCTCACCTGTCACTAACTGTGAAGAAAGTGTTAGCACCACCGTTCACATACCAAATCACATTAGGAAAAGGGACACTGAACCTGAACTGTATCACTCTGCAGTAAACATTGCAAAGATGTCATTGAGAGAGCAGTTTGGAGAGGGGAGAAGGCAGCTGACTTTTCTGCCCCACCCATGTGGTCCTGTTCCAGAAGGTATGCCTCTCCTCGTTCCTGACTGGACTCTTCCCTGCACTTGGCGAGTTGGGAAGTTGGGATGTTCCAAGTTTTGCCAGAGTCATCTTTCATCTTCAATGACAGTATGAGTTTATTAAGAAGTTAGGTGCTGCGTCTTCCCTGCCAGGTCTTGAGAAAGGTTGGTGATTAATGTTCCTGAGGCTAGGATGCAGAAAGAGGGAGGGGCCTGTGCTTCAACCCTCTTGCAGTGAGGAAAAAATGAGGTCAAATAGGTGTTTGAAGGGTACCAGAAGTGCAGAGTCAGGCCTCAGAGACAAATCCCTGTATTCCATCCTGTTTGAAGGTGACACAAACAGTCTGCCCAAGGATTTTGTTGGCTTATGAAGACTCAGGTGATGTTCATTATCAGTCCCTTTGTTTGGGACAGTCCTGTGTTCTGGAAAATATGTGAACCAATAAGTGGTTTTCTACTGACCTATTTCTATTTCTTTCTAAACAGTGTTCTGGAAGAAGACCGCTTAGAAAAGATTGGAGAGGATTTTAATCCCCACCCTGACACACACACACACACACACACACACACACACACACACACACACACACACTAGTGTATACACAATGCGGCATCTCCTGAGAGAGTAACCAATAGTTGATGACCTTCAACATGGCCATCAGAAGATCTAGGTCCCTCTTCCTGTTTCTCTACTTCTTGAGAGTGTTGAATTTAGACACCAGTGCCCCAGTCCATGCCTTGTTTTCTGCATCTATAAAGTGGGTAAAATCGTGTCACTCGTTCAACTGATACTTACAGATGTATTGATTGTATAACTAGGTGCCAAGAATCGCGTTAGGGCTCCTAAGATGAATAACACATGGCTTCTTCCCCTGAACATCTTACAGTTCAATCTCTATCTTGTATCAGATATTCATGTGTCACTTCAGGTCCTGGGGCTTCCCTTGTCTCTTATCTCATTTATCACTGAAGATTTTGGGTCTATGCAGGCTCTAAAGATCACATGAGGACAATATTACAGTGACTTTTGTCTTAACTCGGCTGCACAGCTCTTGTCTCCTAGCTCAAGAATTCACTGTTGACAGGAAAGTATGGAACATCTCCGGTCCTTGTTGAGTACCTACTCATAGACAACCTAGAAATGTAAGGGAGTTAATAGCCTTTGGGGTCAAACTTTGATAACCTCATAATAAAATCCATAGACAGTTCTTTCCCTGAGTGGATTTTGCTAAGTACAATTTGCATGGCTTCTTAAAGATGGTCTTGAGAAGCTGGATCAGTCAGTTTGCCCGCTGGAGGTTCATAACACATCTTCACAGCAGCTCACTGCTATTCCCTCTTGATCATTTTTGTCCTTCGGATGAATTTTTTAGAATCTAAAATTTTGTTCATCTTTTATCAGTCTGTTCTCTGAGGAACATAGGTCAAGACAGTTGGCCTCAGGAGTGACCTAGGCAGACTTTCAGGATGAGATTTTGGGGATGCATTATCCAGGCTCTGGGAGGGGGGCAATAAGGACTTCACTGATATTCATGAGGAGGGTAAGGACATTTCAGGTATAAAGTATGAAAGTTTAAATACCTGGTGACTTGAGTTGAAGGATGGGATGAAGTGTTGGAATATATAATAGCTTGATACTTGAAAAGCATGGTATTATCCATGATAATGTGAGTTGGAGTTTGCTAGCTACATTGGAAGCCTTAACTAAAGGCTTAGGGAAGCTTCCTGCCAAACCAGGGTACAATGTGAAGGTTAGAGACCCACTTTGGAAGCTTTATGGAGACTTTTATTTCTTAAAGCTGCAGGACACACAGTGCTGAAAATCAAGCCCAGAATCTAATTGTAAGAATGCTATATCTGCTGAGAAGATTCTTGCACAAATGCTACTGTCTTATATTCGAATCAAAGCTCAGCTAGGAAAAGAGAGGAATTATGAAACCTAGAATGAGAACATTTGTGTGGATAATTCCAAGAATTTAAAACTCGTAGGCTTATTTGAGCCTTGTAAGTTGAGAGGGAAAAAAAGACAATTTCTTTCCCCTTATTAGTAGAAACCATCATCCTCTTGTCTGACAACTATGTAATAAATACAAGCGAATAACATATATTTAATAAAATGATGACTGTTCCCTTCAATATTATCTGCCATTCATTATTCCTCCAGGGATATTAAAAATCATAAGATCACAGTATATCACAAATACAGAAGTGCAGTTCTTATTTCAGGAAGAAATGGTTACATGCTGAAAGAATTGTAGAACCTCACTTCTATGTGCTTACAAAAACTAGAGTAATATTAAGTAGGGGGTCTTTCTGGGAGTAGGAGTCAAGTTCACACCTAGGTAAGAAATACTACTTAATGTAGATGATTTCATCTATATCCTTACAAGAGAACATATATAGCTTATCATCAGAATTTGTTAGGACAATGGCCCTAGGAAACCAGATAGAGATTGTGAGGATTCCTTTTGGAATCAGAGAAGAAATCAGAAGGCTCAAAAAAGCAAGAATGGGAACATAATGTGCTGGAGAGGATCTGAGAACCCATTAGCCACTTAGATATTGAAGATTTCCTATTGTAACCTTCTTTAATGGAGCACTGAAGGACACCAGGAGGAGGGACACACAACTGCTTTAAGAAGCTTAATCATGGCTTTCCGCTGTAAGCTGAAACTGTTGGTGGGACATCCTGCCTGGGAACTAGGATTCCTAGGAGCAAGGACTTTGATAAGACCAAGGAATGGTAGAAATGTGGAGGTGTACTGGCCTATCAGAAACAGCAGATATGACCATTGTGATAGACAGCACAAGTAGAATTCATGGTGTCCTGAATATGAGGGTACTCTGGGTTACATGCTGGTAAATGTTCAACAGCCATCTTCAGATAGACAGACAATTCTTCATTATAGGCATCTGACAATTTCCATGGTATAAGTACTCCCATCATAACAATTTTCCAGCTACCAATCTGACTCTATTGAGTATTGGGGGGGGAGGGGGGGGAGAGATGCATTATCAGCACTCTGGACAGTGACTAGCATATCATGATGCCCCTAGAATCATGTATTGTGTTTCTCAACTTTTTAAAATTTAACTTTTTATTGATTCTTTGTGAATTTCACCTTGTGTACCCTAATCCCACTCATCCCCCTGCACCTTTGTACCTACCTTCCACACTTGCAACTTGCCCCCAAAAGGAAAAAAATCTCATTGTGGAAGCTATAGTGTGCCACAGTGTGTCCCACAGTATACCCTTTGTCCACACTTCTTTACTTGCAAATGTTCATTGCAATGAGTTGTTGGTCTGTTTCGAGGCTTCTGCCACACTAATGATACTGGATACTCACCAGGACTCCTTTCGGATACCCTGCTGTTGCCCTGTGCCATGGAGATCCTACAGATTTGGGTCTGTAGGAATGGCCTCTTCATGCATTCCAGTTTATTGATGGGGTATATGTTGGCCTACTCAGAGCCCTGGATCTGGGCCTGGGTGGTAGCCGAGCTAGTCAGCCCAGTTCTCCTGCACCCACACCACCAGTTCTGCCCCCATCTAGAGCACCCAATACTATAGCCGGCAAACAGCAGAACCAGCTCTTCTGCTCATGCCCTCAGGGCTAGCTCACCCACACCCACAAGGCCAGTTCTCCTGTGCTGTCCAGGTGAGGTACAGAGCCCACTCTCTCAAGTGTTGCAGATGATGAGAGGCAGGGCCATCTCTCCCACCTGCCATAGGTGGCAAAGGAAGAGGTCGGGAGGAGGGCATCTCTCTCTTGCCCATGCCACCTCACAGCAGACAAGTTGTGTGGGCAGCTCTCCTACGCTCATGCCCTCAGGGCTGGATAACCTGTACCCCTATCACCAGGGTCAGCTCTACTTGCTGCCCAGGCAAGGTGCATTGTCCACTCTCCCGAGTGCTGCAGCTGGTGAGGGGCAGGGTCAGCTCTCCCACTTTCATGACCCCAAGGTCAGCTCTCCCATGACCACAGATGGTGAGGGGAAAAGAGCAAGGGGGCAGGGAAAGGCATCTTTCCCTTGTCCGTGCCACTACACAGCGAGACCAACTTTCCCACATTCACTGCTCACTCATCACTCTGGAAAACAGAGGCAGCTCTACTGTGCTTCCTGGGCAAGATGCGTCCCACCCCAAGTACGGAGAAGCAAGGCCAGCTCTCCTAGCCCAGGTGAGGGGTGGGGCCACCTCTGCACAGCCCACAAACATCAACATGGTCCCATACAGCAGCCCACACCAGGAATGCCTACTTGGTCTTCAATGATAACAGACCTCTGCTGCTGCAGGGACATGAACCCAGTCATGGCCCTTGGTGACAGCACAGGCCAGGACCTCACCGTGGCCTTAGGTGGCATCACCAGCTACTTACATAATACCATTCCTCCTTACCCTCGAGTTTCCAGCTCTGCCTCTCTTCATTGTGACCACATCCTTCTGCTTCTCCTTCTCTTTCAGCTTTCTACCATGTACTTGCTCATCTTAGTGGGGCCTGGAGCCTCTGCATGTCTGGGGTTGTCTCAGGAGTGCTATGTCCTGTCTATGCCACGTGGCACCAGGCAGGGGTTGTCTTGGCTTCTTTCCTTCCCAGGCCCTGTGGCACTGGACTGGGGATCATCTCAGGTTTCCTCCTCACCTGGGCTCCGTGGCATAAGACTGGGGTTCATCTCAGGCTTTCTCCCTATCCAGCCCACAGGGCACCAGGCTGGGGGTCATCTCTATTTCTAAACTTTATATACATATACTTATATATAGTGTGTTTCATGGATTTACAAACATATACACATATATAATTGTGTATATATAAAGTTATTTATCTGTAAAATGGATATATTCACTCAGGCATCAAAATGAAAAACCATAGTTACTCATTTGTTTCACTGATATTAGATAGCAAATAGCCCCAGAGGCAATCAACTGAAGAGAAGACTGGGTTCCCCCCAGAAAAGATTCTGAACCGTCACTGTAGTGACACTTGCCAAACATTCCTCTGGTCATTCCCAATAGGAACAAGGGTCCATTTACTACCATCCAATCAGGAGAATACCTTGACTGTTCAAGAGCTGTTGCACACAGGTTCTGGTAGTGTGGTATGAGTTTTGACCAAGGTCCTGCACTGCCATTATAGTCCTAAGCTAGAGAATTACTTTATGTTTATGTGTTGAATCCTGGCTCTAGTCCATCTACAGTTAGTCCATTGAATCTGCAGGCACAATCTATTACTATGAATTTGGTCTCTAAGTATATATAATTCAGACCGATGTAGTTAACAGAATGCTCACTTTCGTTCTCTGACCTGTGAAATAAGGGTCACAGTGCTAGCAATGGCCAAGTGGATGACTCTGAAATTAATCAACTTCCCACTTTCTATACTTACCAAGGTAGTAATCAGAAACATAGTCTAGGAAAAAAATCACAGAGGTAAGCACTACTGTCAAAGGCTTAAACAGATTGAACAGTGTTAAATGGTCTTGTCTTCATATGATTTAAATGGAATAAACAAAAAGGCATTAAGGTTATGCTAGCCTACCATAATTTTAAGGAAGTAATCCCAATAACAGTTGTAGTACAAATGATACCTTCCTGGAGACTAATTAATGGCACTTGAAATGTAGTTATTCAGTTTCTGAGAGCATAGTTTTCAACCCCATCTATAAGATCAAATGTAGTTACCTGAACATGGCTGACAGCAGTGTACACTCTCATCCTCCGGGGGTATGTTAACTGTTTTCTCCACCACAATAGGGAGAGCTTTACCATATTACATTTCTGAAGAATATCATTAAATATTATTAATGAGTTCTTACTCTTCTGGTTTCCTTTATGTTGCTGTAATAAAACATTGACCAAAAGCAACTTGGGGAACGAAAAAATTTATGCCCTACAATTACAGTCTATTGTGTAAGAAAACCAAGGCTTGAACTCAGGGCAAGAACCTGGAGGCAGGAATTGAAGTTAAAACTATGGAGCAATGCTCTGTACTAGCTTGTTAGTTTCCTTAGCTATTTTCTTGTACAACCAGGACCACCTGCCCAGGGATGGCATCACAAATGGTTGTCTAGACCCTCCCATATCAATCATTAATCAAGAAAATGATAGGCCAATCTGCTGGAGGTATTTCCTCAATTGAGGTTCTATCTTCCTAGATGACTCTAGTGTGTGTCAAGCTGACCAAAACCAAACAAACAAACAAAAAACCCTAACCAACTCACTCCATAACTGGAAGTGACAAGTCCTCTGGATGTCCTAGAAAGCATTTGCATATTAAAATGTAGAGAGGAAGCATAGAAAGGCTCAGGAATCTCACACACTGGTGAAATTTTAGGGGCTCTATGTTTTGAACATAGAAACTAAGATACTCCCTTTCATCTAAAGAACAAATTGCAATGTGAACCTGCTACTGCTACAGCAGATTTGAGACTTTAGGGTAGACTATATCCCACAAAGGAACATGACTCTGACAAAAACTTTTGAATGACTCATAGCCTATTTCAAAGAGGGCCATGAGCAAGAAAGAACTTTGCAGTAGGACCTACAGGCTGCTTGGGAGTGTGACTCAGTGTGTCTGACTGTGTTTGAGATGTCTCAGTGGGTAATGTTGCTCCTATTGGCAAGCTTTAATTGGAGAACTAAAGTTTAGAACCAAAGGTCCTGGAGAAGATATATAACATTTGCAACAGAGAATTTGTTTCCATTTGAAAATAGCTCCTGGTTATGCTACTTGACTCCCTGGCAGAAAGTAGATACCTGACCACAGACAATATGTGATTAATGCGGCTTGAGCTTCTGTCACGAGTTGGTTATTACCAGACCCACCAAATCACAAAGTGTGATGAACACAGCAACAATCAAGTACTAAAAAAAGCTGTATTTTTGGAATCAGACCCACACTGACTCAAAATACACAAATGAATCACCTGAACCCGTGGGCAAGCATCCCATGACACACATCTACTGCACACCGTCTCTTCTGGAATTCAGACCCATAGCTCATGGCGGTTTGGCTTACAAATAACCTAAACCAGTACAGTGGGATTGACAAGAAGTTTCTGCAGACACAGCAGGGAGCTCCTTAGCATTGGTGAATGGTCTAGCTGAATAGTCTAGGGTTATATGACTGAAACATTGGAGGGTCAAAGCTGAAGGGATGAGAACGATCAGGTAAGTCCCTCGTCCTGTGACGCTCCCAAGCCTCTCTTTAGCCACTATATCCTAGCACAACAAGCCCATTAAGATAGTGAGCACAAGAGGATGAATGAAGTCATGGATGAATGAAGTCAAGCTGAGACACAGACTTCTATGGTGCTCACTCTTTCTCACAGCTTTAGGCATTAAAGAGACTCATCAGGAAGCCAGCAATCCTTTGTTTTCATTCGGTTCCTTCTGATCCAGAGCTAAAAGTCTAGATACACCTAATTTACCAACATGGTAACCCACACTACATCATATAAGATAAAGGACTTTTATTCAATAAGAAGATGTAACAATAGGCACATCATCATGGGATTCCTTGTTCTTACTATGAGCGTTATGATGGTTTGAATAAGTGTGGCCCCCATAGATTCATGCGTTTGAATGCTTGACCCATAGGGAGTGGCACTATTAGGAAGTGTGGCCTTGCCGGAGAAAGTGTGTCTTTGGTGGGCAGGCTTTGAGGTCTCCTATGCTCAAGCTCCACTCAGTGTGGTACACAGTCTCTCCTTGCTGCCTGCAGATCAGCATGTAGAACTCTCAGCTCCATCTCCAGCACTGTGTCTGCCTGCATGCTGCCATATTTCCCACCATGATGATAATGGACTAGACCTCTGAACCTGTAAGCCAGCCTCCAATAAATGTTTTCCTTTATAAGAGTAGCCTTGCTCATGGTGTCTCTTCACAGCAATAAAACCCTAAGACAAATGCCATCATCTCACCTGGCAAACTGCTAGTCTAATAGACTCAAGGAATAAGGTACTAAAATCCCATCTATAGTTTTAGCCTAGGGACAGTGTTTGGGAGTTCAGGGTATGCTTCTTCAGTGTAATGAAACAGATGTCAACTACTGAGATCTGTGGCCCGGGAGGTAGAACACTGGAAACATAGGCCGGATTGGATCTCTCTCACTCCAATGTCCCACTCTGCATACCTACTCAGCCACAAGTCCTATCAAGGAACAGTGTAGCATGTTTCTTTCTGGAAATATGCTATAACTTACTCTAAACTTGAACTTGGTGATAGAGATAAGTTGAAACCCCAGAACCTTTACTAGAAAGTTCCAAGTGTTTCTATGATGAGAAATAATGGATATAACAATAATAATAATAATAATAATAATAATAATAATAATAATAATAAATTGTTTCAGCAGCCATAGATAAGACTTCTTGGGGATAAAATTGGTGTCCCAACTGTCAAGTGATCCAGACCAACTGAAGAGCTGCCCAAGTTATGAGGTGTATCCAGAGAATAGATGCTGGAGGGGCCACATACGTGTCTGTTATGGTTTGGGACTGTAACTAACGATGGAAAATACAATGTATTTCCCTAACTCTCACTCTTTAGACGTTGCTCCTGGTAAGTGTCTTGAAAAATGCTCTGTGACTGATTGGACTTGTACCTCATTCCTCTGGGGGAAATTGAGGTCATTTTGTTCTCACAAACATGGAGGCTTCAGATGGAACCAGGCATCAGATACCATCAGGAGAATGAGATTACAAGGAGTGGACTGTCTCAGACACATTTCATTCTCTCCTGGGGTCCTCTTGTGTCTCTGCTCCTGTTTTGGTTTCTGTCTTCCTGCTAACCAGCTGTGTCTGAGCTTGGACTAACTTTGTATCAACAGACACAGTCTTAAAGAGCCTTGGTTTGCTCCTATACCTAGATGACCCCACCTTGCAATGGCTTTCCTGTTGTGTCCCAAGTGAACATGAAGGTTCCTGCTTAATATTCATGTATTTGAACCCCCAAATATGAGGGTGGTAACAATCCAGGAGGCCAATATTTGGCTATGGATAAATCATTTCTCGTTTCCTCTTAGATGGAGCATTACGAGAGGTGATTTATACAGCCTCTTAGAGGGTGACACCAGGAAATCAAGCAATCAGTCACACATAGCAGCAGCCAACTCCATAATTTATCTGTATATTGGAGCTTTCTCTCCTTCCCATCTCCCCTTACCTCTGTTCCTTGGGCTCACATGCCCTAATAAATTAACGTTGCATAAGTGATTACCTTAGACTCAGCTTCCTGGGAAACACAAATGAAGACACCACTTAAAAAAGTTACTATGAGGACTGGATTTTTAAAATACCAGATATCAAAGTACTTTGCAAGCATATTATGTAACAGCTCACGATGTAAATATCAGCTTCTAACTATTTGATCTGTTTCAAGTTTATGTTGAACATGTAATGGAACAGAAAAATCCATAAGCAGTAGAGCAAGTAAACTTGCTTTATTTTGGCTCCTCTCCCAGTCCTTTTCTTTGAATCATACTTGTCCTGAATTACAGAGTCCTCACCTCTCTACCTACTCTTCTTACATTCCAAAGATCACCGCCTCCAAGAAGGTTTCTGGATTTATTCGGCTTCTTATGCTGCCCTCTGATGATGACCACCAACGGCAACGACTAATCTTGGGTGTGACCTTTGCTGACTAGACCTTGTTCTTGTGTATTGTGAGTTTCCAGAGAGCTGTCTATGTTAGCTGTGACTCTGTACTAGTTAAAACATTAACTGAGTCTCCTCTAGAATGCTAAGATTCCCTAACACAGTGGGGCTGATTGGTTTGAACCCTTCTGTACTGCCACCCGAGTTACTGTCTGACTATCACACTAAGGACACAAGCCGACTGCAGTGTGGATGACATCCTAGAAAGACTAGAATCAGCACTCAAATGCCTTTCATTCAAATCCTGGCTCCAGGGCCTCAGTGCTGCATGATTCCTAATGCTAATCTTAAGTATTAGATTGGGTTATGGAATGGCCAGGAATATCATTTAATGTTGTCTGAGGGATGCCTGGCAGGGGGGGGGGACACATTCTGGTGTTGTTTGTTTGTTTTTTTAACATTTGAATTAGTAAACTACATAAAGATTGCCCTCTCTGTATGAATGGCCTTGTCCAATATGTTGAAGGCCTAGAGAAAACCAAAGACTGTGGAAGAGAGAATGCACACACAATGCAGTAAGAGAAGCTACTCTGTCAGTCTCACTGACTTCCCATACAGCCCATTAGTTCTCTTTTGTCTCCAGGCTAAGGCTCAGTTTAGAACTGATAACCATTGGCAGTCCAGGAACTCATGTCTTTAGACTTGGAGAAGACTATACCATTGTTTTCCCTGGGTCTCTTGATGGCTGTAGGTCCTAGGCTTTTGGATCTCCACAGCTGCATTATAGGGTTGTGGGTCCCTGTCCCCTCCACCACAGGACACGACCACTCCAGGAGGCGGACACGGGAGTTGACTGAGCTTACCCCACACCATCGCTGAGCAGGTATTGGGCTGGAGGGAAGCCCCAGGACACTGCTCTGGGGGAGAAAAGCGCAGTCTGAAGCACAGGATAGTTGGAGCTGGTTTGGGGATCCCCAGGCCTGTGACAAGGATGGGGCCATCTGGTTCTCAGGCTCTTGGACATCTAGGCACTGCTGGAAGCTTCGGAAGAGCTGAGAACAGAGTAGGGCTCATGGGCTGGATCTAGCCTGGGGCCAAGGGGAAAGGGGGAGAAGAGAAGAGCTCCAGCTGGTTCCAATGGGAGAGTCTTTGGCTTGCTGGTGGCAGGCTTGGGTTTGGTGGCAGTCATGGCTGGGAGTGCAGAGAGGCCTTCCACAGGAGACTAGACAATGATTCTATAGGCAAAGGCCTTCTCCATGGCTCCTCACAGTGAATCCTGATGAAAAGAGGCAGTCCTTGGTTTTAAGGCATTTATTGTCATAGCAGAAAGTGGATGTGTAAAACCGTACCCCACTTCTTAGGGTGGGACTGAGGTTAAATACCTTTTGCAGGGAGGAATGTCTGGGAAGGAAAGCTTATTGGCTAAGCCCTCCAGGCCTTTAGGTACCTCATTAAAATGGAGATCTGTCTTGAGCCTATGTGAAGACAGGTCACATCCGTGACATGTGGAGGGGCTTAAGGCACTGCCATCCCTTTAGGATCTCCAGGGCTTTCAGCCTTAGTTCAACCAGGAACCATGTTACCTTTCACAGTTCTATACTGCATGAACCAATTCTTCATAATATGTCTCTCTTTGTTTGTATGTATGTGTATGCATGCATGCATGTATAGATGTATAGAAAGTCCAATAATCTAGAAGCTTTCGAAAAATAGAGGCCAGCGGTATAGCCTTTGTCTCCAGCTGAAGGCCTAGATCTTCCTTGGAGAGTCACTGGTGTGAGAGCAGATGAAGAAGCAGGAGTCTGATGCTTCTGGGTGACGGTGGCAGCAGTAGATACACTTGTTCAGGAAAAGCTGATTTGCATGCCATGCTGGCTGGCTTTCCTTTCCTGCTGTCGTTTTCCTCAGGCTCCTAAGACACTGGGCAGTTCAGTCGCTGTCCCACTTTCTAGTCACCTCTGGAGATGTCCTTGCAAACACATCCGCAGTGTGCTTCACAACATCCTGAGCATCTCGCAAATACTACAAGTTGGCAATCAAGAATAATCATCACGGAGACCGCAGCTTGGGCCACAGGGCCCCACAGCTGATCAGCGCCGGGACAAAGATCCCTCGCCGGAGATTGCAAGACCCAGCGGAGGGCCAAAGACACGCCCCACAGCTCACCAGACCACAGAGACTGACCGCCAGCAGCTTC
>CM052704.1:78938134-78995649 GCA_028551405.1 Uromys caudimaculatus | reverse complement strand
TTGGGCCTGAGGGTGCTAGGGGCACCAGTAAAAGGGAATGTCAAGGTGGGAATATGGGAATGGGTGGGCGGGTAGGTGGGAGGAGGAATTCCCTCACAGAGGCGGGGAGGGGGAGGGGACACGGGGTTTCTAAAGAAAAGGGGAATCATCGGAAATGTAAATAAAATATCAAAAAATAAATAAAAAAAAAAAAAAGAAAATTACATGTAATCAGACATTAGATTTGTCTGATAGTGTGTAGTTTAATAGCTACATACTAACATATATGTCTGCACAGATATGGTCCACAGATAAAGTAATTTGGACTATTGACATATCAGCAGGGACTGTAACTTTATTATTAAACTGACATTCTCAAAAAAAAAAAAGAAGATACAGAGGAGAAAACAGTTTAAATGTTAAGATTTTTGAGATGCAAGAGCTTTACCTCAGCCAGGCAGTGGTGGCGCACGTCTTTAATCCCAGCACTTGGGAGGCAGAGACAGGTGAATTTCTGCGTTCGAGGCCAGCCTGGTCTACAGAGTGAGTTCCAGGACAGCCAGGGCTATACAGAGAAACACTGTCTCGAAAAACCAAAAAAAAAAAAAAAAAAGAAAAGAAAAGAAAGCAGTGGTGGACAGTGAATGCAAATTAGAGTAAAATTTAAGAAAATAACCAAATGACACTCAAAGACTATTGTGCATATTTATTCGTTTTTAGTCACAGAAATTACCATGAGAACAAATTATAATTTTTCTTCCATTTTTAAATGTTGCTTCATTCATAAGAGGCAACCTCTGTTAAGTATTTGCTGTGTGTATTTTTCAACCTTTGGGCATGTGTATGCTCACATATTCACATGTAAATTAAGTGGTATTAGATATTCTGTTCAATCTTAGAGCCATGTGTATGCATAGTTGTAGCATATAAGGTACATTTCTAAGATCTAGTATCTTAGCCAAAATCATGTTCTTTTTGGAGGTAACAATTGTCCAACCACTAGCATAGAGTCTTGCTAGTGTAGGACTTCTCTGGGTCTAGTCATTGTACCAAATTTCCCTGACAGAAAGCAGAGACTTTCTTGAAGCTTCCATGCAGTTTCAGATTCTTCCTAAACAATCTCTCCATCTTCCTTTTCTATGTTCACAGTGCCAATCCTGCATTGGAGTGAAGGCTCTTCATGTCTATTTTGGGTTTCCTTCCCTCTGATATGTCATGAGCATATTTCCAATTAAATTGCTGCCTTTCTAATTCATCCCATTTTGCCGTCTAAACGACATGATAGCAGAGATGTTCCAAGGGAACAAGGACAGATCTGGAGTGTTAATGCTGTGTCAGTCCCTTCTCACCCTGTTACATGGTATGTAGGACCATGACACAAAAATGTGGTTGAATTGCTATGTGTTTCTTCAGTGGTAACTTACAAAAACGTCTCAGATTTGGAAAGCATCTTGGCATATTTTAAAGAAAGATTTTTTACATTTATTGTATGTGTGTGAGAGGGGGGACAGACAGACAGACAAACAGAAACATAGAGAACAAGAACTATGGCATGCATGTGGAAGACAGAAGACAACTTGCAGAAGTCAGTTCTCTTCTTCCACCACATGGATCCTAGAGATGGAAGACATGTCACCAGGCATGGCTGAAAATGCCCTAAACCACTGAGCCATCTTGCCAGCCCTATTTTGGCATCTTGAAAAGTAATTTGAGGTGGTTGGGGTAATGGGAGAGATGGAAACAAGCATACCATATCAATGGAATTGGGTGGTTATTACATAGTTAGATGAATGTCCTACAAAGGTATACTAAATAACTCAGTAGGGTTAATGTTCAAAACCAAGCTTAAAGAGCAAAAGAGCCTTTTTGCCTATGTCTTCATCTCCTTGTGTAATAAGGCAGAGATAGATAATGTAGATGATGTATACTTAACACGCTGGCAACACTCATGGATAAACGAGGATTTCAAAGGTGTTTTAATGGCTTAACCATAGCACTTCTGAATGTTAATGTCAGGACACTTATTAGGAAACTTTGAGGGCTTTGAAGGGTGTTTCTGGATATTTCGTTTGGTATTGCAGATGATTGTATCTCTGCAAACTCTGCTGAACTCTCAAATCATAGCATAGTCCATCCATCCTTTTTTAATCTTAGAAAATATTGCAGAGGACTCTCTCATAAAGACAAGAATACTGTCCTATGGGGGATGTTGCTACCTCACCATGACTGACATTCTGATATTTATGTTTAAGTTCCTGTGTAACCAGTGAGAGAAATGCCAGGCTTGATAGGGAAGGAAAGAGATTGAATACCAAAAGAGCTATGGGAATTAGTTTTAGGCAGGAGTCAAAAGCATACTCATGGGACTGCCTTTTTAGGATGGACGCTCATGGAGATATGAATGTTTAGACAAAGGTTTGTTGACCTTGGGTAATCTATTAGGAAATAAGATTTAACACAATGGTGAAGACTCCAGGGAAACAAGCCACCTATCAGGTTTATAGAGCTGGAAAAGGGAGTGTCCTGTGATGAGCTGAGATGCAGTTCCTACATTTCTGTGGCATGTGGAATCAGGAATTTAAATAGACCTGGGAAAGCAATGTCAGAAGTCACTTAATGACTTACATAACTTGTAAAGACACAAGTCACCAGGAGTGCCCTAGTGGGATGGATATCTGCATCACTTGTGGCTCCCCTCTACAGCCCAGGATGCTAGAGATGGTCATAGTTCAGATGCTTTTCAATGGGAATAGTAACCTAAATACCTCTACATCAAGAAAGAAAAGTTGGGTGACAATGGGTGACAACCACCAGAAGCCAGAAAGTTTCCATTTCCATGACTGACAGTGTTAGAGTGACACCCAAGGGGACCTGACCTATAGTGAGTTAAGGAGCTGGTTAACAGAACTCAGGGATCCCAGCAGCAGATTAGACAAGCAATCCAAAAGCACATTCCTTAATGCAGACAAGCACAAGAATGCATGGGCAGGAGGTCAGTGCTCTCTCTCTCTCTCTCTCTCTCTCTCTCTCTCTTCCCTTTCATCCCTCTTTCTTCCTTCCTTCCTTTCTTTCTCACAGGATCACATGTACCCAAGACTGGCCCCCAAACTTGCTATAGAACTGGAAATAACTATCTTCCTGTCTTCAGCTCCCAAGTGCTGGGGTTACAGATGTGTGTTTTCTCTCCAACACCACCAAACCTTTCCCCCACCCCCACTTAACTCAGCTTCTGCTGACTCTCCTCCCTTTATTCCTATACTGAAGAAGAGTCAGCCTAGCACAACTATTCACAGCTTCTTCTTCATGGTTGCAGATGCAATGTAACTAGCTGCTTCAAGTTCTTGTTACCTTGACTTCCCTGTCATGATAATCCCTCTTTTCCTTATGCTGGTTTTGTCAAGGTATTTTATCATAGCAACGGGAAACATTGGGAAGACATTGTTTTCCTTGTTACTGTGACAAAATATCTGAAAGAAACAACCTGGTGCAGGGGTCCTTGGCTCACTGTTTCAAAGGCCCTAGTCTTGGTTCACAGTTTCAGAGGCCCCAGTCTGTCCACCTTGGCTCACAGTTTCAGAGGCCACAGTCTGTCCACCTTGGCTCACAGTTTCAGAGGCCACAGTCTGTCCACCTTGGCTGTATGGATTCTTATTCTGTTATGATAAAAAACATCATGGAATCATGAGCTTGTGAAGGAAGCTGATCATGTCAAGGCAGACAGGAACATGAGGAAAGGACTGGGAATCAGCTGTAACCATCAAAAGTACATCCCCAGTGAGCTTCCGAAAACCACTAGTCAGGATCAAGCATCCAACACGTGAGCCTGTGAGGAACATTTCACTTTCAAACTATAACAAGCACAGGAGAAAGCTCAGTCATACACTACCTGTGATTTTTTTTGTAGTAGTAAAAATCCTAAACATAATGCAAGCCGATAACAATTAAAATCACACTGTATTCAGATGAATTATGGCTACATAATTCTTGCTTTAAAATGTGAGGAGGGCTGCATATTGAAAATTATATTATGATAATTTACAACATGAACAAAGCATTGATCAATCAGAAGGTGCTTCCTCATAGATGCCCATAAATCAAATATAAGTCGAGATCTCTTTTGCCTTAAATATATATTTTTAACCTCAGAAGAAACACTTAGAGAAGAGTATTTCCTTCATACATAAATTCTTGTCTCACATAATAGCTAACGTCATACTTGGTATAGTCTGCATTCTTACTTGATGCTAGCGCCAACTCATTTCAGAAACAATGTAAGGATCCCTGGAGTGGTCAGCATTAGTGATTATTGTTCTGAGAGCCCTAGCTAAGTAAATGAGGCAAGATATACAAATAATAATGGCAATGACTGGAATTTTATTGTGCATTTACTGTGTTCCAGACACGTCTCCTGGCCCTTCACAGCATTCACTTAATTTATAGGATCATTCTGTGAGGTCATACCATTATTGTGTCAATTTTTCAGAAAAGGAAATACAGTTTTAAATTTTTATATAACCTGTCAATGTAATAAATATGGAAAATCAAGAGCACAATAATCACAAGCTCTGAGTATCATTCTTGCCTCCCCAGAAAACCTGGAAATTAACTAGAAATTGCTTTTCTAAAGTTCTACTAAGAAAACAGCCTTTACCCCCACTCCTCTCAATCTTCTCTGGGATGCTACAGGAGTTATTAGGCAAGGCAGATGTTTAATTTAGTCCTGGCAAGAGGAGATGTCTGTCTTCCCATTTACTCATCTTAATCCTTAATTGCCACCTGTCCTCCCAAGCAGTCAGCCTCATTTACTTTGCTCCTACTTGCAATCAAGGGTTGAGCCCCAAAGACATCTGGAGTCTTAAAACCCACTAATGATAATCGGAAAGCAACACAAAACAGAATAAAAAATAAACCCTTTAGAAATCTCTGGCAATGGGTGCTATGTATCTGTAGAGTCCTGAAAGCAAGAGGCCCCATGCCTAATTGCAGTGGAAGGAGAGGCCGTGTTGGCAGAAACATGTCCCTATTGAGACTTAGATTTCAACTTTGACTCTGGCTGCCAGCTGGCTAATCCCTGGATCCCAGTACCCACATCTGAGTTCTCTGAAAACGAGGCCCAGAGTCCAGTGGGAGGCCAGCTGGGCTAGCTTAGGAAGGGCTCAAGGTATCACAAACCCATGGACATCTGTGTCTGTGTTAGCAGTGGGAAAGAGGAAGAAGGAATGAAGGATGACGCACTGGCTAGAGGTGGCCAACATTCAGTCTTGTGTCCTGTATGGTCCCCAACTGTTTGGAAAATGGTATAGCTGAGTAGAAAATCCACCACACAAAGACCCTGCCTCACACTACCAGCTGTGTGCCTTCTGGTAAACCCCTCTATCTTCCTGAATCTGCATGCTGTATCCACCAGATAGTGTGGCAAGCAGGACATCAAGCAGGGCAGACTGATCAGAAAAACATGAGAATTCTTTCTGTGTTTCCATTCCGCTATTTTCAATTTCAATTTTCCAGTCTTTCTCTGGGATGTGAGGACCCAGTAGTAGTCCAAGTCTTTGGAAACTGCATTCATGAGTCTTTATGAAAGGATTAACCCTTCATGCTCTATGGAAAACAACACTAACCCAGACTCCTGGGTACAGAAGAGAGTCAAGAAATGCATGCTTTAATGCATGAAATGGGAATACATGCTATTTCCATGACTATCACATATACCCTAGGTCTGAAAAACAAATACAAAAGTGCTTTGTAAACTTCACAAAAACTGTATGAAAGTGAAGGAATCCTTATCACTTGGCTAATGTATCTTAAAATGACCTCTCATTTGTCTGCATTCATTTGTCAGTAAACTGTGCTGGGTGACACCTTTCTCAGATTGTCTTTGCGCACGACTAGGAAGACAGCAAGTCAAGAGCATGTGCAGAAGGCCTGGTTAGGCAAGATGCTCATCAGGTTCCAGGGCTCAAATACACACTCAACTTCCTTCCTTCTCACAGGCCCTTTTTATTTATCCTGCATCCCAAAGGCATTCCCAGTTCTAATCCCATAACTCAGTTCATTACACTCGTGAGTTCTCCTCTCCCTTCTCTACATCTTTACCTCCCCATGCATGTGTTCCCATCCTGGGAGGTGCTACATATTTTCCTCTGCACTCTGAGCACCATGTGTACAGGATCAAAGGAGTCCTTAAGAAAGACAAAGCCAATCACCTGTTTGTTCCATTCCTAAAGAGTGCTTTATCGTGTGCTTCTACATTTCCTCACCTCTTTCAAAACCTGTAATCCAAAGATACAAGGTCCATGAGAAACTGGTAGCCATACTTATCAGAGAAATTGAATCAGGCAAAACAGTAACAGGAGAGAGGAAGAAATGAAAGGAAAGAAAAATAAGAGGGGAATTCTTTTCTTAGTCCTAAAATTACAGTATTTCTGGGTCCCATAGATAAAGTCCAAAAGAGAGGTCTTGTGGGTGGAGGTCAATGGAAACCCCAACCTTTCCTGATCCTTCAAGCAGAAATACCCATCCAGAAGTGGGTCATTTCTAAGTGCCTTGATGGGTTTGGAACTCTCCAAGGTGCTGACCAGGAGAACCCGCAACTTCTGACTTAAGAAGGATATGGATATTCCGAACTTTTGGCCTAATATCTACTAATCAGTGAGTACATACCATGTTCGTTCTTTTGTGACTGGGTTACCTCACTCAAGATGATATTTTCAAGTTCCATCCATTTGTCTGTGAATTAAATGAAGTCATTGTTTTTAATAGCTGAGTAGTATTCGATTGTGTAAATGTACCACATTTTCTGTATCCATTTCTCTGTTGAGGGACATCTGGGTTGTTTCCAGCTTCTGGCTATTATAAATATGGCTGCTATGAACATAGTGGAGCATGTGTCCTTATTTCATGTTGGAGCATCTTCTGGGTATATGCCCAGGAGTGGTATAGCTGGGTCCTCAGGTAGTACTGTGACCAATTTTCTGGATATTTGAGGAACCGCAAGGCTGATTTCCAGAGTGATTGTACCAGCTTGCAATCCCACTAGCAATAGAGGAGTGTTCCTCTTTCTCTACATCCTCACCGGCATCTGCTGTCACCTGAGTTTTTGATCTTAGCCATTCTGACTGGTGTGAGGTGGAATCTCAGGGTTGTTTTGATTTGCATTTCCCTGATGACTAAGGATGTTGAACATTTCTTTAGGTGCCCAAAAGTTTGGAATACCCAAAATTCAATTCACAGACCATATGAAGCCTAAGAAGAAGGAAGAACAAAACGTGGGTGCTTCAGTGCTTCTTAGAAGGTGAACAAAATACTCACAGGAGGAAATATGGAGACAAAGTGTGGAGCAGAGACTGAAGGAAAGGCCATCCGGAGACTTACCCACCTGGGGATCCATCCCATATACAGACACCAAACCAGACACTATTGTGGATGCCAGGAAGTGCTTGCTGATAGAAGTCTGATGTGACTGTCTCCTGAGAGGCTCTGCCAAAGCCTGACAAATACAGAGGCAGATGCTCGCAGCCAACCATTGGACTGAGCATGGGGGGGGGGGGGGCACATGGAGGAGTTGGAGAAGGGACTGAAGGAGCTGAGGGGGTTTGCAGCCCCATGGAGGGAGGGAGCAACAGTGTCAACAGGTCAGACCCCTAGGAGTTCCCAGAGACTGGACCACCAACCAAAGAATACACATGGAGGGACCCATGGTGCTGGCTGCACATGTGGCAGAGGATGGCCTTGTTGAACATCAGTGGAAGGAGATGACCTTGGTCCTGAGGGTGTTCAATGCCGCAGTGTAGGGGAATGCCAGGGAGGGAAGAAGGGAGCTGGGGGGCACCGTCATAGAGGCAAATGGAGGGGAGATAGGATAGGGAGTTTCTGAAGGGGAGACCTGGAAAGGGGAAAACATTTGAAATGTAAATAAAGAAAATATCCAATTTTTAAAAAAAAGGATATGGAGAAAGGAACCCACAAAACAAGACAGTCAGGAGAGGCTGAGCCAGAAAAGTGAGGAAAAGGCGGGCAGGGCACATTCTCTGCAGTCAGCTGAACCATGAGAAGCAAGCTGAAGGCTGAGGACACACTTGTGCTCTTCAGCCACCTCTCTGAGCTGATTTGTAAGGCATGAGAAACATCTCCTGCTGGGAGAAATTCAGCGATGTGATGTGGAGATTAGCACTTGAATTATTTCATGAGGTGACTCATCTCCTGGGGGACCAGGGTAGCCTCTAAGGTTCTTAGGTGTGTGGGATAGAGACAAGAAGGGGAGCTGTGTTTAAGCAATATGTCTTCAGCTGAGTCCCTGAGGTGCTTTTACCAGCTTGGAGATAGGAAGGTAATGTCCCATTCAATTCCCTCGGTTCTGAATGATTGACACTGGCTTGCACTGTCCTGTACTTCTTTTACCCCATTCTCTCTCCATGCTCCACTTCTGTCTCATACCCTCCAAATGGGTCTGAGTCTTTGAACACTCTTGGTCTGGGGTCTGTGGACTCTGAACTCATGAAGGGGGTAGCCAGCTGCCCCAGAATTGTTCCCTGTTACTTGTTAACACTGAATCTATGGGATAAATAGGATGAAAGCTGTTTCCAGGCACAAAGGTGGAAGTAGCCCTGGGCTATAATAAGAGATATTGAACTCAAAGCCTACCTTCATAATGCAAAGGGGGCCAGCTCTTAAGCATTCTCTGTGTTGAAAAATTCCAGAATTGCTGTTCCTTAGAGGGGCCGTTTATTTATGTGTGGCCTCCTTGAAAAGTCTGAAGCACAGTTTGATGAACACAGGTGGAAGCATTCATCTTTAGCTTATGTTTGCTAAAAACCTGTGTGCCCTATGAGAGCACCACACAGTAGGTCCTATCCATCACTACTGAGCGCATTTTTCCTCTTCCCACATCATTGGTCTCCCAATATGACCTCTAGATCTTGTCTATGGCTAGCTTTTCAGGATTTCCTAGAATGTACTGCATCTTGAACTGGCCTTCCAGATAGCTGAAGAAGAAAGTTCCCTGTGTTGTGAGGTTTTACAACCACATTAATTCCTTGGTAGAACTTTCTACAGTAATTGCCAGAGTGTCTGAAATCTTACTGGCAACAATGTGTGATACTGCATCTCCAGCAGTTCTCTATTTGAAAATGCCTTCACTAGAAACAAACACACTGACCTGCCTTTTATAGCCCAGTGTAATCCACTTGTCTCAGAAATAGTCCCTAAGCATTTCCTGTTTGAGCCTATGTTGTGAATATACACCACTCTGAAGGCAAGTTGCCAGGTGATGGAAGCTGTTGGGTAGGAGTTACTCTTAGCTGACGGAGTTTAAGCTAGTCACTTGTTAACTAGCCTGTCTGCATCTCAGCCTCCTCCCCCCCCCCCAATAGTCTTTATTCTAATTCGCAGGAAAATCATTCAAACAATATTAGTGTTCTGAGAAAAACACATACACTTCAACTACCATTTATTGCTCAGTGACCATAGACCATCCCAGAGATGGTAGCTGGAAATTCTCAGATGACTTGAATTTGGACCTTCTCTGCAAGATCCTTGGAATCCAATAGGATCAATGATAAACACTATTATACAAGCACCACAATGTACATTATGCATATGTTAAGGAGAGCATCGAGGGCCACTGAGCCAGTCTTCAATGCAGTTTGAGCAAAGGAGATGACCCTGGGCTCATATCTCATAAAATCATCCCAGAAAGGCTTGGCTTTATGTAAGTGAGACAGTCATCCTGATTACTGATCTGAGTAGTGTAACAGGTGGAAGGGGAGGGAGAGAGAGAGAGAGAGAGAGAGAGAGAGAGAGAGAGAGAGAGAGAGAGAGAGAGAGGCTGTCAGGTGACTTCAGTACATCTCCAAAGGTGTGCCCAGCTTTGTTGACCCATACTCATGTTCCAGCGCTGTCTGGAGCTATCATCATCACGGCTGCCTGGCCCACCTGAGGCTGGGGTTCCTGCTCAGACTTCTTGCATCACTAATGAACTGTTTTTCAATAGTTTTTATATTCTCAATATCAAAGGCACAAAGGACCACCATGAAGGGATGTGTTGAATAGGCTACCGCAAATGTCCCCTGGACCACATAGTCAACAATATGAATGAGACATAAGACTCTAATGTTAAACATGAAACTAATATGTTATTTGATAGAATAAAGACCCTAAAAATATTCTGACAGCATAGAACCGTGGTAAACACCAATCGAGTGAATTTAACAGATAAATGTTAAGCTCTGCTTTTAGATCTCTTCCAAGTCAACTGCATAAGGACTAGCTTTGGGATATCTGGCTTGATGGCAGAAATAATTATGCACTTATAAAATGCTTGCTGAGAACCCACTAGAAGCCAAGCTCTCATCTCCCCATGCTTGCTTCTGTCATCATGTAGTGGAGATTTCATTAAAACTAGATCTGCTTCTTTTCTTACACAGTCAGCTTTTCTGGTAAGGAATTAGCCTTGTCTTGTATATCCCAGGAGCCTAGATCGACTCCAGGCAAATGCAGTGCTCACTATGCAGCCTAGACTATCCTCAAACACTCTGTCTTCTGCCTCTCCCTCCCCAGTTTCGGATTACCAGAATGTGCCATAGTACCTGGCAACAACAGCATCTTGAGTGGCCACTGAGGCAACTGTTTCCATTCACAACCTGTTTAATTCTTATGACAAACCTATTATAATCATTTTACAGATGACACATTTAAGGATTAATGATGTTAATTCAACCGCCTGTGGCTTGGTTGTTAGTAAATTTCAGAGCATCCAAATCCAACTGTTTCTCTTTCCACAGCCCATGCCCATTCTGTATCTGGATACAATCCCAACAACACGGGCTGAGGAGATGTGAAACGGTGTGTGTAAAATACAGACATCTCAAGTATGAGGCCCTGATACTGCTCTCCAGCATCCACAGGAAAAGCTCATGTGATGGCATGTGCTTACAATCTTAGTGCTGGGGGTGTGGAGGCAGGAGGATGCCTGGGAATCACTGGCCAGATAGTTCAGCCTAATCTGGTCCCCAGGTCAGAATAGGAGACCCCATCTCAGAAACAAGTGACTTCTATCATGTGATACCTGAAGTCGTACTCTGGTCTCCACATACTACACATGCCCAACACACACACACACACACACACACACATACTACTACTACTACCATGACTGTACTCCTTAACTCTTTCCTATCCGCTGCTTACTAGGCAACTGGTAGAGGGGCTGGGCTGGTGAGAGGGGGCTTTTGCAGGTCACATCTTCCCCACCCCCTTGTTAACAACAGTTTTTCAGAAGGAAAGAGAAGCTGAAGCTGCCTTCATGAGATGATAGAGTCAGAACTGTGATGGCCTGCAGCACTCTCCACTATCCAGACCACACCCACATGCCCTGTCCAATTCCAATGAGCAAATCTTCAGAAGAAACAGCTGCCAATAAGGATGATTTAGAGGGTCACTTTCAGCATCCTTGTTGTCGAGATGGCAGATCACCTGGAGAATGGAGTCAGATAACGATTTGGTAGGAAAATAATTTTTGCCT
This sequence comes from Uromys caudimaculatus, assembly GCA_028551405.1. Classification (NCBI taxonomy): domain Eukaryota; kingdom Metazoa; phylum Chordata; class Mammalia; order Rodentia; family Muridae; genus Uromys; species Uromys caudimaculatus. The sequence goes on along the minus strand of CM052704.1, from coordinate 78,984,152 downwards.
CCAAATACTTGAAAATCCAGTTGCATAGCTTTCCTGTTAAGCCAGTAGACAGTTACTAGTGATGATGTGTTGTGATTTCTCAGTTTTGGTAACTGTGGGAAGAGAAATGACAATGTATTGGTTTGTTCCTGGCCCCTCAGATACATCTACTAGAATTCTTTTATAAGTTACCATCATCATCATCATCATCATCATCATCACCACCACCACCACCACCATCATCATCACCACCACCAACACAATCATCAATCATTATGTTTATGCATGAAGGAAAGAATGGAGAATGAGGGGACTGAGTGCCCCAATGTGAATGTGGAGGTCAGAAGACTTTGTGAAGTAGGTTCTCTCCTTCCACCTTTATGCGGGGTCTGAAGATTGCCAGACTTTGCAGTAAATGCCTTTACCCACTGAGCCATCTTTCCAGCCCTACTCTTGTTCTTATAATAGCCCTGCTACATCCCCTCTAGCTAAGCATGAGCCTAAGCAATTTGTCAAAAGTCATATCTCAAAGATGGAATAGCTAGGACCCATCTGCTGCTGTTCTTGTGCAGGACACCTTCGGTCTTTTTCTACACTTTCCCTGTGATGGTGTTGTGTCAGGAGGGCAACTGCAATGGGTGGGCTCCTTAAAGACATTTCATACAGCTAGGGCACCCACTAGTTCAAGAAGACTCCTTCCACCCATTGTACCCCAAAGCCAGACTCTGAAACTGAGCCAAGAAGCTGAAGGACACTGGAAGGTGGCACTGATGGTTGCTTTTCACTGAGACCTTTCCTGCCCTTTAGGACCAAGTCCCTGCCCACCTCCTGTCCTCACCTCTCACTGCCCACCCCACCACTTGCTTATTCTCCCAACTAGCTTTGGTACAAGCTCTTATGTTTGTATAAAACACACTAATGGTATTTTCTTTGCCTCCTTGCTTCTGTTGAGCTCAGAGCGTGCACACCGTTATTCCTCAGTGACCCCTGACCTTCAACTGGGATCAGCGTCTCTCCTCTGTGAGTCCACTGACCTGTGTCTAGTTATAGCTTAGTGTGCTTCTCTCAGTTACAGTATGACTATATCTTGAAGGAAAAGTATAGTGTGAGTATCTTAAAGGAAAATATAGAGTTGTGTTTGTTTCGTGTCTCTGGGCACAGCTAGTAACTGTATATCGTGCTGGTGAATGAACGGATGAACGGATGCATGGGTGTGTGCTTGGAGGCCAGTGAGATCTCAGTTCTTTGAGGGTACCCTCTCCCACTCACAACCTTGAGCACTTTACCCAGTCTCAAAGTGATGGCGCCTCTATCTGATGATTTGGAATAGTAACACAGACACTTTATAGGGATTATCATGGGCTTCAAGCTGCCAGTGAAGAAACCAGCCTACATAACTTCATAGTGGTAAGGCCAGTAGAGAGTGATATTCTTAGATTCTACACTGCTCTCTTGGCTCACTGAGAAGTTTTCTTACTCTGTAAAACATTTTATTTCTCACTGCCAAGACTCAAGAGCGTCTATCAGGTAAGCATTTGATGCTAGGACTCAGTATGGACAGAATGCAGTCTCCCATTGGGTGTGACACACTCTGCCCTCTCCTGCCCCACTAGGGCTGAGAAAACAGATGATGCAGACTGACTGCCCTCAGACACCACAGACCACCAGTCACCACTGTAGAGCTTTCTAATGTTGTCTCCTGGGTGGCTGTATCTGATTTTCTTGGTCAGCTCCTGTGGGCTGCCACTCAGATGTGATGTCTGTTGAGACCCTACCTCTACAGTCAGAAAGGATGTTACCCAGCTGCAAGTAAAACAGTAGTCAATTTCCCCTGCCAGCTTTTCCCAAACCTCTACCCTGACAGCCACTCTTAGATCAGGCCGTCTAGTGACTTTAAGACTCTCTAAATATGTAAATAAGTTTTGTTACACCATTAAGCTTGTAAGAAATAAGACATTAATTAGCATTAGCATATTGAATCACTTAGGTGTCAGTAGCTAATATGGCTAATTGACATTTAATAAGTCTTGCTATCTAATTTGCTATGAATTACATTAAATGTTAATTAATTACTTAGTTATTCTTTACACAATTATTATATGTTAATGTGCATTTAATAGCTTATTATTTGGGTAATTGTCTTAATGGTAAACAAGTTACCTGTAAATGTGCTAGTTTGAACATATCTAGACCACTCATGAAAGAATTCTTTTAAACCTAATTAATATGTCAATTAATATAAAATAGCCATGGATTTGGGGGACACAATTCCCTAGTTAAACTGGTCAGCTTTTACTTTATTTATTAGCAGCTTCTATAACAGGCAATATTGTTGGTAACCATTCCGTTAAACTATTTACAATAGCTCTTTGAACAAGCACACCTTGGAGAGGGTTATTATTGGCCCATGTGTAAATCTCAGATGATTTGTTAATAGGGTAATGTGGTTGGTTCAAGAGCAAAGGTGACTTGGGCTGCATTAGTAAAAGCATAGTGTCTAAAACAAAAGAGGTGGAAGCCTTGCTCTGTCTTGCTCTGGTACAGCCATACTTGGATATTCTGTCAACTCTAAGGATGACACATTTAAAGAGATATAAGTTATGTTATGTGAAGAACTGGAGAAGAATTCCAAGATGTTTTGCCAAGGAAAACCAGTACAAAACAATCTTTCTTAACATGTATGATAAAGTTTGTAGAAAGTAAAATGTTTTTCTTTTTTAACTTATTGATTCAAGGGAGGGCATTGGGTCATATGGTAGAAGTTAAAAGGAACACATTTCACACCCAGTTGGAGCTGAGGATGGGAGAAAGTGCTTCTGGGGAAATGAACACACACGCATGCGCGGACACACACACACACACACACACACACACACACACACACACACACACACACACCCATCACTGGAGGAGTTCAAGTATTAGCTAAGGAAATTTTAGCATTGGCCCATGCAGAAGGGACTTGAACAGGGGAAGCCCTTCCAGGTGCAGGTAAATGCTGCTCTATCTTGAGCCCAGGCCTGGTCATGGGCATTATCTCACCATCTGACTCCCCCTGGGTCTGCATTTCAAATTCCCTTCAGGTGTCCTCCACCAGTCCATGCTCCAAGTGGGGCTCAGAAGGGACCAGCTGAGCCACTGCAGTCAATTATCTTTGACAGGACAGGACAGGAGGAAGGGCAGGCGCCTGGCAGGCAAATAAACTTAATGAAGTTTGTAATAGACTGCGGAAATATCAGCTGCGTGATCAAAGCAGGAATAAGCCACAAGAAACTATTAATTAAGACTCTCCCACTATCTCCTGTTCGCATTTCTTCCTTCGCTGTGGCAGGAACATTCTAATTGTTCCCAGGCTTTTAAGATGCAAAGGCAGCTTTTCTTTCCTGGATTTCGAAATGTCCTTGGGGTTCAAGTGTCTGCTGCCATTACTGTCAGAGCCCTTGGGTCTCCACATTCCAGCTTTGCCCTCTGTAAGCAGGGGAGGTACCCTGTGCTGAGTGCCTGCTTCTCCCATCTCCTCACAGCCTCCTTGTCCGGCCAGAATGCCCTTGCTCTTCCAGTGCTTCATCCCTTCCTGACCATGCTGTTGCCCATTGACCCTTCCCACCTGATTGATGTTTTGACCTTGAAACTCTTTCGAGTCTTGGTGTGTATGTACTGGCCAAAGGAAATATGCAAAACATTTAATAGCCAGTAGTATAACCCTACACCTGAGTCCATTTATGAACAACGATAAAACCCATTTCCTTTTATTTCTGAACTAAAGCTGCTTATTCTGCAAATCATCCATCAAACCAGTTCAGCATCTTCCTATTCACTGGTTGGTGTTTCAGAATCCTTGGTGTGAGCTTCCATCTGATACAAGTGTCACTGAGTAAAGGTTTTGCCACAGGAACCAGAATCAACCCCTTCCAGGCACTGCCATTCGGTTCCTAGACTGAAGAGCCTCAGAGTTAGGAAATATGTAGACAAGTTAGAGCAATCTGGACACAGACCACATACTGGAGCTCCCCACCCTCCCTGCAGATGAGCAGCAGTATAGATCCCTCTAACAGTGTGCCTACCCTGCACCTCATTCAATGTCCCCTCAAGGCCAGACTGTTGAAGAACAGGGTGGCTTGTTCGGCAGCTGCTGGGAGCCTACCACCTGCTCCTCCATATTCCCAGACCCAATTGCTGACCACTGTAGTCTCCTCTTGGTGCCACTAAATGCTTTAAGATCTATTTCCCAGCTAGTATGAGCAAGAGTTAATATCTCAACCACTGGATCATTGCAGCTGCACACTCATCTGTCCTGCCTCTCCACATGCCCTGTCACCTCCCCAAGGGCAGGTGTTCTAGATGGCATCTGCCCTTTTCGAACAAAAAACAAGTTGGCAAAAGGTCCCTGGGGATATAACAATGAATGCCAATTTCCCCTCCCCCAACACATGCCCAGACTAAGAGTCTGGACTCCATTCTCTGCCTGTCCTGCCATGAATATCTTCTGATTCAGCTGTGTGATATCACATGATAGAATCCCACACTCCTCTTCTGAAAATGCCAGAGGAAATCAGGGAGCACCATAGCCACAGCAGCCACAGCTCCCCTGGGAGATTTATGGAGACAGATGGCTATGTGGAGCAAGAGGTATCAAAACCAGGAGCAGAAGGAATGACTTATGATTGCTGTCAACACAGGCTGGCCCTTGTCGTTGGAAATGGCTTTCTTGTTGCCTGTGTTGGTTGAAGCCTAAACCAAATGTAGAAAGATAAACTGGGAGCTCCAGCCAGGGCTGAGATCTTCGGGGGTGAAAATCATTAGCAAGAACAATTCCTCTCCCTGCATAGTGTTTATCATCCATGGCCTTGGCTGGGGCTGGTGGATCTCAGTTCCAGAGAGGAGCAGTGGGCAGAATCAGGTCAGACTGTGAATGACAGTGGGCAATCCAAAGCTATTATCACCTGCCCCCCTGCCCCCTGCCCCCTGCCTTCTTAAGTTGGCCTGTTCAATTAGCTTAATGACATGGTGGAAGATGGTATTTCCAAACAGTGGAAACAGCTGGGCTGCAATCACTCTGCTTGCTAGCTTGAAGCATGTCAGGCCGCCTGTGTGGTGGTACAGGGACCCTGTCAGCATGACACACATTTCAGGGAAATGCTATAATTCACAACTGACACCTCCATAAATGCTCCCCATTTCTAAGCTGTCTTCCCTGGGAAACAGAGAAAGGAGCAGCCTCAAAGGACCCAGCAGACGGTGGCTACGATGTATCCCATCCATTGTCCTCTCTCCAGCTTCTACTGGTCTCTATGTGTCACTGTTCCATCCTATCGAGCACGGTGGATAGTGAGTGCAGCCTCCCAGGTCAGATGTGGCCTGAATCCTCCACCATTGAAGCTGCATTGACCCTGGTCTAGTTGGTCATTCACGTTGACTCTCTAAAATTGGGAGCCAGTCAAGTCTTACTGCTGAAAAAAACTTTAAGAGACAATTGCTAGAGAGAATTCAGGGCCTTACCCTCCATACTGGAAGCCTTCCACAAACTCAGCTCCAGGTCTGGTCATCTCTTCTTGTCTTCTGCCATTCCTGACTTGATTCTCTTTGGGTCTACACCTGCCCCCACAGAATACTCCCCTCCAGCCCAGTGCCTAGCTGTGTCTCTGCTTCCAGTTGCCTGGGCTCTGGCTTCTGCCTCTCTGCAGGGCTCCCTGGGACTCTTTGCCAGGTTCTATGTCTCCCTGACTCTCTCCTTGGCTAGTTCATATTGCCTAAGAGCCTTACGTCAGTCCTTATACCATAGAACACTATGGAACCAGAAAGCTTCTAAATCCCGCGCAGAGAAAATAAACTCCTCCAAATGGTGATTGCCCACAGCCTTGGTGAAGCTCAAGCTGTGAAATCCAGATTTTACTACTGTAATTATCCTGCCTGAAGTTGTGCCAGCTTGACTGGGCTGGCAAAACAATATGCCAGTCAGGATCCAATCACCCCTTCCCATTGACCATAGAGAAGCTGCTTAGCCTTCAGCTGGATGCTAAAAATAGGCCTCAGGGGGTTGGAGCAGCTAAAAATACTCTTTGGCCAGAGGGCCTTCCTGTGTCCCACAGGCTGGAGGCAGAAGGGCTCTAGGAACCCTGGGGTCCACAGCTGTGGTCCTGGATGGGCAATATAGAATGGAGAAAACACACAGACAGACACACGGGGCAGCTGTAACCAGTAACTTAGGTGGAACCAACAGGGAAAGCTGGTCCCAGAAGCTGAGGCTGCAGAGCACACACGGGGCTGTGAGCTGTCCACACCATCCTCATGGATAAACAAAGAAGGAAGGTCACATGAAGGTTGGCTACAGGAAGCCTTCTTAAACTTTCTCTCTACTCCACTGTTCCCTCCCACAACTACCATCAAACTTTGTCCATCAACTCTCGGATTCCCTTTGCCCCCTGGAAGGAAGATGGTTTACCACAGTTAACCCCATCTCCATCTGTCCAGCTGTCTGGAGTGCTATCCACTGTAAAAGGTGAGCCGATGATTGTGTTTGCTGGGCGCTGGCCCCAGGCAATCCTAGAGTAGTCTTGCAAGGCCAATGTTATCATTCTCCTCGAATAACAGATGAGGAACTGAACTCAGGTGGGGCACAGCAACCTTCCCAAAGTTTCCCAGCCATTGGCTAGCCTGGGTGTGAGTCTTATTCTATCTGGCCGAGGCTCCTCTGCGGCACCCTCTATGTTGGAGTGACGTTGCTTGTCCTGACGGGTCACATGATAAGATCTGCAAATTATGTTGGTGATTCTAACTATGGGAGGGGTTGTGATTGGCACCCAGTGGGCAAAGACAAAGGACACTGCCAAGTGGCCTACAGTGCTCAATGCACCAGCAAAGTTTTTCATACACAAATGCCAGGAACACCAACCCACCAATTGGCTTCCTGTAGCCAATCTTCACGTTGCCTTCCTTTTTTGTCTATCCATGGGAGTTGCCATGACATAGCTCACTGACTGTGTGTGCTCTGTAGCCTCAGATTATAGCTCTACCCCATGCTTTAGCAGTCAGTGCCTGGTCTCTGTGGATGTCAACCTGGGTACATCAGAATTACCTGGAGATCTTGAGAACATCAGAGAACTGAGTCCTGCCCCTGACACTCTCAGGGATCTCTGGACATCCTCTCCACCCCTCTTCAGGAGATTCCCATTCAGCTATTCAGTGCAGCAGGTCAGAAAATGTTTTCCAAGAGCAAAATTGTAAAGGAATGTGTGTCAGATTCCTGTCAGCTCTGAAAAGCACTCTGACACAAGAAGGCACTTGGAAAATATTTCCAAATACACACACACACACACACACACACACACACACACACACACACACACGCAAGGTACTAAGAGTCCAGGTCGTCTCAAAAATAAAACTATTACGGTTTGTGATATCTATCTGGTGGCCTCCTTCACCAGCAGATCTATCACCCCACAGAACCCTCGCCTGGGCCCGTGGTCAGTGCAAGTGTGAGTCACTGCACCTTGCTCTCAGATCTTCTTTGATGTGAGCACACCACTCCATTAACAGATGGGAGTGTTTGGATTGGTAGCCGAAGCAAATGTGGGCTAAACCTCAGGTGCATTGTCAAGATTGATGTGTGCACACAGGTTCACGGTTGGAATGGGACCAGGTGACATCATGCCTGGATAGGGAGTCAGGACAGAAGGAATTGATCCAAGACAAAGGAAAACAGACGGACAGTGACAAGTACATAGGGGAGTGGTGAGAGCTGATGAAGGAGAAACTGAAAATCTCACCTAGCCCATCATCTACTTTGCCTTTTGTGCCCAGAATCCAGGAAATATCCCAAGCCTAAGCCCCAAAACATCTGGATGAATGATCCACTCCACACCTTGTCAATAACAGCTCCCCTATTGTTATCAATTTGGTTCAACAGATGTTCCCCACCGACAGGGAAGACAAATGAGAAACCACTGCAAAGAAGAACAGTCACCGCCCAGAGCATCTCTGCTCCACAGGAAGGTTTATTACAGGAGTCACAATGAGAAGAGTGAACGGCACATGGGCTAGGGGCACAGTTTTCCTCCTCTTTTCTCTTCCCCTCATGCCTGCTATCCTCTCTGTGACCCCAAGTACTCCTGATGACAAGCAAGCCACCACCAAGAAATATTCCCCCGCTGTTTCAAAGTTTTGTTGAGGTGATCTCACGAAGTCTCCCAGACTGGCCTTGAATTTGTCATCCTCCTGCCTCAGCATCCCTAGTTCTGGGATAGCAGGTTTGTGTCAGCAGGCCTGGCCTTCTTTCTTTACATGTTTCTCTCCATCCTTGTATTTCTACTTCTTTACTCCCCCATTCTTTCCTTCCTGTTGTCACACTCTCCCTTCCTTCTTAAATTCTTCCCTCCCTCCTCACCTGCCTCTCTCCTTCCCTCCCTCTCTTCTTTCTTTCCTTCTTCCTCTCCTTCCTTACTTTTTTCCTCCTTTTCTCCCTCCCTCCCTCCCTTCCTTCCTTCCTTTCTCCCTCCCTCCCTCCCTCCCTCCCTCCCTCCCTCCCTCCCTCCCTCCCTCCCTTCCTTCCTTCCTTCTTTCCTTCCTTTCCATCTTTCTCTATTCCTAACTGGCTCATTCCATCAGTCCTGAATGCCAGCCCTCTGTAAGACTTGAAGATAGAAAGCATCCTCACCCAGATGCTGGAGGATCTCAGCCAAGGCTTATGGCTGAAGGTGAAGTTAGGGGCAGCTTTGCTTTGTCTCCATGATGCAGAAGGCAGGCTTGGTAGTGCAGTCTGACTTCACTCACTGAGAAGTGTTATTGGATAAAAATAGGTGGTTCCCAGAACCAAGAAAAAAAATGAGTTTATACTCACAGGAAGAAGTTCTCCTTAACTGTCAGCTCTAAGGTAATCCTGACAGAGGCAGAATTGGTGTAGAAGCCAGAACATACCAAAAACTTCCTGGAGGTCCTGCTTGCTGTCAATTTCTACTGTGAGCCAGCCCACAAAGTAAAAATGTACTGAATGAATATATGCACTCTCCCTATATCAATGTAAATAGAGAGTGACAGGCTATCTTCTGATGGTATATTTTCCATCATATTCTCTGTATTCTCATACTTGCTGCTTTATGCATCTTTAATCCATAGATTAAAGTGATACGCAGGCTTCTAAATGCAAAGCCCTTCAGCATGTCCGTTATATATGTAACTGTCCATCCTCGGCAGTACCTGTTGCCCTGAAAACTCAGGCTTCATCTTCCTACCTTTAGTTTCCAACCGCCAAAGTCTCAGGTAATGAGCCAAGCATGGATTCAATCCAGGCTGGTCACACATGTAACAAATATTTATTAAGCTGTTAGTAATACAAATCATAGTGTTAACCAACGAGAATACAATGAGAAAATAAAAGAGACAATCACTTTTCATCTAACTACATCCTCTATTCAGAGAATGACATTCATTAGATTTTGATAAAATGATAAAATTCGACTGTGGCAATTGAGTGTTCTGGATGATAGTCACAGGACGGATGCCGAGTGTTTTACGAAGTTGACCCAGCAAAGAAATTTTCCCTTGTAAAAGTGGTACTTTAGCTGAGAACAGTGAGACACGCAGAGGTGAAGACTGTGGGGTGGAAAGGCAAGGTCTTCTACCTTTCTGGCACCCGAGGAAGTTTGTTACTTTTAAGAATATGAAGCCAAGGCATCCAGAGAGCAGCAGCACATGTCACCAGGACATGACACAGCACATGTCATCAACCCTTGGCAACCTAGTAGCGCCCTTCATGAGTATGTAACCAGACATTGTTTTTCTGCTGGGTTTGTCTTGTGTGACTTCAACTAAAGACAGTTTTATAGAAGTAAGGAAAGGAAAAACATGCCAAAAGACAAGGCTGCTGGGGGGACAGAGAGGCTAGTCAAGGCTGGTAGGGACCTCAAATTCCATGTTAAACTCAAGGGGAATTAAGACATTTTAAGCAATGAAGTGACTTTATCAGCTGTGTGGTTTTGGTTTGCTTGTTGGGGGGAGGGGGTTGTTAAAGTTTCTTTTAGACCAATATATAGAGAGTTGGCCAGAATATTAGAGACAGGGTAAGATGTCTCTGAAGAGACAAGTTAAGAAGCTATAACATAATCCAGGCAAAAGATAATAGTTTTAACTTGGGTGGGGATGTTCCAGGAAGATAAAGAAAAGAAGAATGATTCTGAGAGATTTAGGAAAGAAAATCCATAAATTTGATAATGGACTAGATATAGGGACTGAAGTGGAGAACGATGTGAAGGATGATAACAGAGCACTCACTCCTGACATGTGGAGCACTGCAGTGCTATCTAACTAGACATCACTGGGGATGAAGGTGAGAGGAGGAAGAGCACACACTTTGTTTTGTACACTCTGGAACCAAAGGAAAAGGATACGTCAGTAAACCATTTATCAATCTTGAGCTTAGAAGACGGGGCTGAGCTGCTTTCTTTATATTGGTGTCATTAATATAGTCACCAAAATGGTGGAAATGGAGAGGCCATTTGGGATATTGTGTTGAATTAGAGCAGAGAGCAGAGGTAGATAATCTCCAAATGATTGGGGGAGTGTCAACGAAGGCTGACCAAGAGGCATTAATCAGATCTTCTTTACCTGGGGCTTCTAGTTAGACCCAGAGTTAGCATTCGTTGGTTTTAAGTATCAGCCCTGAGGGAGAATGGGAACGTGGGCTGGAGGCCATTCCTGATAGCCTATGATGGAATGACAGTCTTCAGCAGCAGTGGAGGCAGGGGAGGGAAGGTAGTACATACTGCATAGCCCAGGCAGCAGAGAAAGGCTTCCAGCTTCTTGCCTCTTCTTATGTTCCATGGGACTGGGGGTCTATGGCTATATATCCTCCCTGTTCAGCCTACTTAGTCTTTTTTTTTTTTTTTTTTTTTTTTTTTGGTTTTTTGAGACAGGGTTTCTCTGTGTAGCTCTGGCTGTCCTGGAACTCACTCTGTAGACCAGACTGGCCTTGAACTCAGAAATCCACCTGCCTCTGCCTCCCAAGTGCTGGGATTAAAGGCATGCGCCACCACTGCCCGGCTCCTACTTAGTCTTAAGATACTCAGTGTATCTCCTCTCTTTCTTGATGGGAAGCATGAAGCTAGAGAGAGAGAGAGCTATGTAATGACGGCAGGGATAACATCGAGCCAGGAGGATAAGATGAAGATGATGAAGATAGACCTACTACCAGCACTGTGTGCTGAGGACTGCATACATTCTGTCAGCTACCTTCATAGCACCTCTCAAATACAAGAGTCACTCCTCCAGATTTAGCTGAGAACACAGAGGCTTAGGCTTTCCCAAGGTCACAATGCAAGTCCCAAATAGCTAATCCTTCCAGTGTTATGTGCAGGACAATGAGGGCATGGAAGAATGTAGAGAAGAGAGTGGTACTCTCTGATACACAGAGAAAGATAACGGCATCAGTTAAGACACTAATTCACAGATTAAAGTGCCACCCAAGAAGGAGGATAAGAAGAAGTGAAGGGACAGGGGAGGCTGGATGTGGAATCGCTCATCCCAGTGAGAAATGGTGGTATCTCTTGGTCCTCCTTCAGCATTCAGGGATGAGGAGGATGGAGAAGTGAGGATCGATCAAAATGATGCCTGAATGAACAAAGCAATCCCTGCAGAGCATGAGCTGATTTGCTTGAGCCTGAGTTCATGCTCAGTGTCCTTGTGTCTCCTCACACTCTGGGCCTTGCAACCTTCAGCTTCTCCCTCACTTGTGGGATTATTGGAAAGGGGAGGCATTGGTTTGGGGCAAGGAAGCTGGTGAAACCCACAAAAGTTCCTACGAGCCAGGCCTGAGCCTAAGCGAGGCAGAGCACCGAGAGACGGATGCAGAACACCTGTGTGATGCTCTTGGCACTGGGGCTTGGAAACTGGTCTGACCAGGGATGGTTTGGGCATGCAGGTGAGTGGGGCAGTGGGAGAGCATCATGGGATATTGAACATTCTAGAATGGAGGAACTTGCTGGGAATGGGAAAGTACGTCCCAGCACACAGATGGTGGAGACTGAATGGAACCTGGGACCGGGAAGGGAGGAGAGCTCAGTGAGAAGAGCTGGAAGACAAACACACTGGGAGCCCCGAGCTCATCCACCGAACAACTGCTTGTCTGAAGTGATGAGACAGGGACATCTGCTTCCCAAAAAAGATTGCCTCCCCCGTGAGTGTGAGGAAGAGACCCACGGAGGGACTGTGCTGGCTGCAGTGGGTGATGAATGCATGCAATCAGACTAGCAGCTTGCAAACATTTCTGTCGGATTGAGAACCCTGTCATCTCATTCCCAATTTTATTCCATTCTCTTTCTCCTCGTATTTCAGTTAATGGGAGCTGTCAAGGAGACGCTTTGGTCTTTTCCCCTCCTCCTACAGCAGCTCATGCAGTCTGACAGCCTGAGAGATTTTTTTTTTTTTGAAGACCTGCATAAAATAAATTGTTAAACTTTCCCTGGGGGGGGGGGTATATATCTGTGTGCACTTCTGTGTGTGAAGGTTTGTTTGTGCTCACCTATCATCTGAGCGTGTGTGTGTGTGTGTGTGTGTGTGTGTGTGTGTGTGTGTGTGTGTGTGTGTGTGTGTCTGGCCAACATGTGTGTGATGAGACTGAAGCAGCCTTGAATGGGAAGCTGGATGTATAGTATCCTGCTTAGTATCCTGTGTGACCAGAGTCCCAATAGTACCCCTATAATATGGTTATTGCAAGATGGACCCTTCATCCTGCCATAGTTGTCATGAGCTTCATGATACAAGGAACATAAATACCCCTTATGAGTCATACATACCATTGGTGGATACATGCAACTGGTGTCTGCATCTATCTGTGCTGCCATTGTTGATATCTTAGACCCCTAAGGTTGGTGTGCTGAGAACCACTCCCTTGACTCCTAGCTCAGGCTCCCTGCCTACCAGCCCTGCCCCTTCTCACAAGCTGCTGAGCATCACCAGAGAGCTGGCAAACACACTTAAATCCCCAGGCTTACTTGCCCATTCATTCAACAAATATTTATTGAGTATTTACTATGGGTGAAACTCTGTGCTGACCGCAGGGGACTTGGAGTTTAATAAAACAGATGCCCTGCACACAGAAAGCTTTGAGACAAACTTAAAATGTAGAGTATAATATACAGGGTATTCTAGTGGATCCAGACCCAGGAATCACGGCAACTGACCCTCTGGACTTGCAAAGCAGCTGCTCCTCAGTTTCTCTTCCAATATTTTGCCACATCCTTCAGGTTGCTCACAGCTTTCAGAGTTACCTCTTTTGACACTTGACCCTGTGGCCTCTGGGCTAATCCCCCCATAGCACTGAGGACCTGAGGCTCACTGCTCACTCTCATGACCACCATGTGTAGGACAAAGTCTCAATTGTCCTGGTTTTGCAGGCTCTCCACGAGTAACTTTTTCACACTCCTCCCCAACGTCATCCAACCAAAGCTGCCCGTCAGTCTTGAGCAGACGCTCTTCTTTCCCACCTCCCCATCTTTATTCACTGACCTTCTTTGTTCCTGGGAATCTTACCTGACACCATATCCCATTTCCCTGACACAGAGTCACACGCACACTTGGAGTCCTAGCTAAGATGTTGCTACCTCAGAATGCCTTCTAGAATCCTATACCCAAACAGGAAAAGGATTTATCGTCTCTGTTGGAACAGGTAACAACAAAACTCATTCATAGATAAATGGGACTCCATTCATGCCCCAACAATTATATAATATTTGATATTAGAATTAATAAAGGGCTGGATGTAGAAGACTGGGTTTCTCATAAAAGATCATTATGCATATAAGATATGATCTGCTAACATCCTGTCATGGAACGGGGAGGACCTCAGAGAGCCCTACTTTCTTCCTGAGGATTTAGACACAGTTAATGGTTGAGAGGGAAGGAACAGACATTTTCTTTGGTTGAGGTTCATGTGCTCCATAAACAAATCCAGTGAAATTCCCCCGGATATCTCACACTTGTGCATGTGAGCGCACACACACACACACACACAAACACACACATACACAGAGAGAGAGAGAGAGAGAGAGAGAGAGAGAGAGAGAGAGAGAGATCAAACCATGGAAGCAAAGATCATAGTAAATGAGAAATTTACAAAATATTAGAGCCTGGAATGTAGATGGCATATCTCTGACTTAGGTGAGTGGAGAACCCTAAATTTCTGGGGTAAGGAAGTGCAAATGAGGGGTAAACTCATCCTACCTGTATTAAAGGCCTCTCTGGCATCATCTCAGATCCACTTAAGGGCTTTTGCCACTTTTCCATCACCATCTGTCATGCCATAGATCACTGTGCCTGGGATCTAAACAAGTTCATGAGAAGAACACTTCCTTTCAGGTCTGCACCACCGGCCTACAGCATCCCTGAGGTGGGGGAAGGGAAACAACACTATGGGACATGCTCGGTGTCCATCAGAAGCGATCTAAAAATATGAAAACTTTGACCCGTGGAAGCAAGGAATAGTAGGTAACTTCTTCCCGTTTTCTGCCCTCATGGAGAGCATACCAAAGCGCTGTCATTTGTACCTGAAAATCAGTCCTACAAGATTAAGAATCAGGGGTTCTGAAGCCAAATGATAGCCAGTAGAGAAGCAGAGTTTTGTGTTGGCTCGCTGCAGCCTGGCTTACTCCAGGGGCGTAGCATTTCCCTTACTCCTGTTCCCTGGCATTATTAACATCAGTTCATAAGGACAAGTGTTTTCTAAAGAAACCAAGCTGAGACATCGCCACAAAACCACAAAAATGGTCAAATAAAAGAGGGATATTTTTAAATCTGTGTTGGAAGCCCAGCTGCCCATGTTGACTTCCAGTCTACAGATGAAATTACACCTCTGTGACTCCGTCCGAGTCTTGAGGAGAGTTAATTCTTAGGATAACTTTAAGACTTTCAATTTGGGGGCATCAGCCATAATTGAGAGCAGGACTAAGTCACCTCACTAAAAACATTTGAGATGAGCTATGATTTTTTTTAAGTTAATGGAAAATGGAGTCCAAGTAAGCATCCACAATAAGCTTGAAGAAAAGAGAGGCAATGTAGAAAACAGGAGAAAAAGCCTATAATTTTCCAAAAGAGAAGGCTAGTATGAAAAATCTGAATAGCACAAAAGAATAAATTGAAATGTGACATAAGTACAAATTTTAAAATATTTGAAGGAGAAAGAAATGAAAAGGAGGGCGAGTCAGGAGGGGAATAAAATCTGAAGTGTAAAAAAAAAAGGTAAAATAAAAAGAAATATAAAAAAAAGAAACAAAAAATACATAGTTACAAGAACAAAATGTAAAGAAAACTTTTCTTTTTCGTTTTTTTCTTTTTCTTTTTCTTTTTCTTTTTCTTTTTCTTTTTTACCAAGGAATCATCTATGGGTCCTGTATCCAGCTAAGAAAATTCCAAAGGAAAAATGAAGGAACACAAGATATGCCCACAGTGATGGCTTTAAACCGTAGTATGTGCTTCAAGTCAGAGAACAATTTGTGAGAGTCAGTTCCCTCCTGCTACCATTTGGATCTCAGGGACCAAACTCAGGTTGTCATGTCTGATAGTATATACCTTTACCTGCTGAACTGCCTTTCTAGCTTGCATTATTTTTAAAAATCCACATCAAGATATGATTGTAAAGTTTTGAGCAACATGAATAAAGAAGAGAAAATACACTAAATATTAGATATCAAAATGGCATTAGATTTGGATTAGAAATATCACAGCTAAAGACACTAAACTAATACTACTAAACCTCTGAAAGGAAGAAGTCACTTTGAACTTAGAATTCCAGAAACTTTCCCTTTCTCTGACATTTTCAGTGAGATCTAAAAATCCACCAACCATCAACTTTTCATAAGAGCCTCCACAAGAGTGAAAAAGAAGCAATGAGTAAATTCGTAACAAAAATATAAATAAAAAAGAAAATATTAACATCCCAACAAACAGGAATCTAACACAGCTGAGAGACATGATTTCTCGGGTTATGACAAGGGAGCAACCAAGGCCAAGGCCATGTACTGGACTCCAGAGAGCAGAGTCCAAGGAGCTCAAACTGAATGAGGGATCTTGTGGATACTTGACCTAGAAATGGCTTATTAGGACAAACAGATTGTCTTGTGTATGCATCTGTACCGAGAACAGTTGTATCGCTTTGTTTAGAGTCTGAAGATGAATTATTTATATGTTACATATTAAATAAACAACTGAAACCAGAAAAGATTGATCCAAAGGAAAAGATATTTAAGAACAGAAAAAATAATCACTGAGTGATGTAGCTGAACTGTTAATGTTCACATAGCAACAATAAAAGATACACTTTTTAATCAAAAGCCACTCAATGACTCTATTGGGAAGGAGGGAAGAGGAAACATTTCTGATGTGAGAGATGGAGAGAATTAGGCACTGAAGAGTCTAAGTTGTCATCTTCGGCATTAGGAAGTCAACAGTCAAGAGCCAACATTTTAGAATCCAATATTATATATGTACGTCATTTAGAGAGTAGGAAGGAATGCTTAAACAGAAGACAGGCTGAGAAACTGGTGGCTTGTGGGAAACGATGCATAGACCCAGCATGAATGGGGGGAGCAAATTCCCTTTTCTATTATTTGATTTTTGTTCATTTTTATTTTCTCAAAGGTAAAAAAAATTCTGTGTACCTGTGTGTGGGCATGTACATGTAAGTATGGATGCCCACGGGGTCAAGAGGAGGTCATCATAGCCCCTGGAGCTGGAGTTGGAGGGGTTGTGAGCCACAGGTGTGGGAGCTGGGGACTGAACTCTAGTCCTCCACAAAACAGTCCGTAACGTAACTACTGAGCCCTCTCTCCAGCCCCTCCACTGTTTGATTTTTAAAACTGTGTACATTGCTACTGTGGTTAGAGTTGTGTATGTGTAGGGGGCAATCACTGTATGATCTCCCAATTAGATTATTTTTATTGTCTCAGAATCTGAGCCAAGAAAAACAATGACTACACGTGCATTCTTTCTAAGGGTGCTTAGAAGTATCTCATATGCAGGGTATAGTAGAAAACAAAACAATTCAATCCATGCCCCTAACCCTGGCAGCCACCTTGATCTCACTTGTGAAGGAGGACCAGAGATTAATCAAGAGGGTGTTCGATGGTACGATACACTGGGATTTGTTTGCTCCACAAGACATCCTGGACCAAATGCCCCTCTATTCAGTCTTAGATAAAGGACATTTGGATGTAAAGAAGACAAGGAAATTTTCTACAGCTTTGAACCAAAGCAGAGATGGTGTCACTGGAGGTATGCAGCGTGCCTAGGGAGTGAGAGTCAGAGTCAGAGTCAGAAGAATGGAAGAGTTGTCCTTAGCCAGAGCCTCCCAAGACTCTCTGAACAGGAGTCGCATGAATGTTATCTTGAGGACAGCCCAAGGAGGGTGATATCAGCAGAGAAGCTGAGAGGAGGTCCTGAAGAGGGAAGTTGGGGACCATTATCAGAGGTTATACAGAGACCCCGTGGTAGAAATATACAAGAAACAACTTTTAAAAAGCCCACGAAAGCATTTCATGAGGGAAAGAGGCAGCAATTCAGCATCTGGATGAGTCCTTCTCATTTCTTTCCCACCTCAGCCCTGCAGGAGCTCTAGGCTGTTGCCAGTAGCCAAGATGGGATGGAAAGGGAGCTTAAAGAAATTAACAACCATGTTTACTCCACAGCAGGTTACTGAGCACCAGCAGGGCCTGAGTTGGAAAAAGAGAGAACAGCTTAAATTGGATGTGAAATGAAAGTATTGATTTAGATCCACCTGGCCTCTTTATAATACCTGTAAGTAAAACTTCTAATATCTGAAGGTGACCTGGCTAGGGGCAGAGATGGTGGCTCGACAGCAGGTTTGAAAAACAAGTGGTTACTTGCTCATCCATTTTTTAAAAGTTACCTGGTTTTTAATTATAAATAGGGATTTGGGGTGTTTTATGTGTATCCATGTATGTGTGTGCACACACGCATGTGCCATGGCATGTGCATAGTCTGAGGATAACCTCAGGTATCAGTCTTTGCCTGAGACAGGCCATTTCTTTTTTGTTGTTGCTCACCTCAGCATACACCAGAGCAGCTGACCTATGAGCTACAGGGGTTTCTTGTTTCACCATGAGAACACTGGGGTTATAGACGAATGATAGTCCATCACATCAGGTTTTACATAGGTCCTAGGTATTTGAACTCAGGTCCTCAAACTTATACAACGAGCATTTTCCTCACTGAGCCATCTCCCTAGGGTACCTGATTTTTTCAAAGGAAGGAGACGAACCACACATCGAAATCTAAATAATTGTCACATACACACACACATAGATGATTGCATTTATATTTCTACCTTACTTTTGTTTCCTGTGACTGTGATAAAAATGCACTGAAGAAAAGCAACGTAAAGGATTTTTGTCCTAACCTGCAGTGGCAGTTACAGTCCAGCATTGTGGGAGTCACAGGACAACTGGTTACTCTACATCTGGATTCAGGAAATGGTGAGCAGCGAAAGCATCCTCATTCATAATCATGCCCCTTTCTCCTCTCCAGGACCCTCCAGCCTAGGGAATTGGGTTACTCGAAGTATTTCTTCCTACTCCAATCAACATAAGCAAAGATAATCTCCCACAGACATGTCCTCAGGCCAACATGACCAAGACAAAGAATCCTTCATTGAAACTCTCTTCCAGGTGACTCTAGATTGCATCAAGACAACAATTAAAATGAACCATCACAGCTCCCAACAACCTTTCAAAGTAGTGGTTATAATTTTTGCTCTGCAAATCAGGAAGTTGAAACTCGGCAGGGAGGGGGTTTCAAATCACACAGCTAGCAAGAATTGAGAGAGGAATCTGACGTGGGACATTCCCAGAGACCATTAGAATCTTAGGCAAAGTATTCAAAGCCCATCTTCTGTTGTTAAACAGATAATCCTCAAACTCCAGCAAGTCAGCGACTGCCCTCATCTATCAGACTGTTTGTTCTCCCTTTGCCTGGTTCCTCATCGCTTATATAAGATAATAAAGCCATAATCAGCAAACTTCTAGTGAGCACTGAGATTCATACAAAGACTGGATGAAGGTACTTTGCCTATCACAGAGTGAGCCATCAATGAATAATACCTTCTCCTATCTTTAAACTACATTGCACTCTGAGTAAGAAAGGACAAAATGAAGTGACAATTCAGAGCTGCCCAGAATGCTACAAACACTCAGTGACTGGCAGAATGTAAGGCTGGGTTTCTTTTCTCCTGAAATAATGTATATCCTTAAATGGAATGCATTACACTCTCTGCTGGAATAGTACAGATGTTTTGTAAGAACTGAATGGAAAAGTTGGCTTTGGGAAGTTATTTGCTTTTTAGATATTTTATTTCTTAACAGACTGTAATCACATTGAAGGTAGGGATTGCAGTTGTAGTTCTTTTACTAAGTTTATTTTTTTCTACATTCAAGAAATGTAGATGAGGCTGGAGGTGAGGCCTGGCATGCATGAAGCCCTTAGTTCTGTCTCCAGCAAAGAAAGAAAGAAAGAAGGAGAGAGAGGGGGGAGGGAGGGAAGGAGGGAGGGGGAAGGAAAGAAAGAAAGAAGCAAGAAAAAAAGAAAGGAAGGATGGAGAGTGAGGGAAGGAGAGGGGAAGGGAGGGAGGGAAGGGAGAAGCAAAGAGAGGGAAAGGACAGGGGAAGGAGAGGAGAGAAGAGAGGCAGGAAGTACAGGGAGAGATTAGTTTCTGTAGGGCATGGGTAAAGCACTGCATAATGTATATAAAGGGAATCAGAGATGATTAGAAATGGATTTTGTCCCCAGAAGTTTTACATCAATGTTAGTTATGCCTTATTTGTCTATTTTTTAAAATTAACATGTATGTATGTATGCATACCTTCATGACTTTATATGCACGGCACGCCTTCCTGGTACTCACAAAAGCCAGAAGAAGGTATGATGTGGTTGCTAAGAACCAAACCCAAGCCCATTGGAAGAGCAGCAAGTGCCCTAACCACTGAGCTATTGTGCCATCTCTTTTGTTAGTTACTTTTACCATCGTTGTGACCAAATACCTAAGAGAAACAACGTCAGGGGTGTCTTATTTAGGGTTATTATTGTTGTGATGAAAAACCACAGCCAAAGCAACTTGGGAGGAAAGGGTTTATTTTGCTCACAGTTCATCAACAAAAGCAGTGAGAACTGGAACTCTTAAGGGAAGAACCTGGAGGCAGGAGCTGATGCAGAGGTCATAGAGGTGTGTTGCTTACTGCCTCGGTCTCTGTGGCTTGCTCCACTTACTTTCTTATAAAACCCAGGACCACCAGCCCAGGGACAGCACCACCCACAATGGGCCCCCTCCCACATGGATCACTAAATAAAACAATGCCTTCCAGCTGGATCTTAAGAGGCATGTTCCCAACTGAGGTTCCCGCGTAGCTGATCATTCTTGCTTATGTCAAGTTGACATAAAACTAGCCAGCACATGGGGGAACAAAGTGGTGGTGTTGTTTTGCTTTTTTTGGTTTTTGTTTTTGTTTATTTTGCTGTTTTTTGTTTGTTTGTTTGGGGGGTTTCTTGGCTCATGGTTTGAAAGATTTCAGTCCATAGTCCTTGACTCCTGTGATTCTGGACCCATGGTGAAGGAGAAGAGCATCAGCACAGTGAGAGCATGAGGAGGAGAAGGCTATTTGTCTCACCAAGACTATAAGTAGAGAGGGGACAGGGCTGGGAAACAGGTCTAACTTTCAAAGTTATAACCTCTCCCCAATTCCAATGGTCCACATCCTTCAGCTAGCCTCCAATCTCTCAAAATAGCACTACCAGCTTGGGGGAGGGACGCTAAACATTCAACACAGCAGCCTTCGGGAAACATTTCAGATTAAGAACATAGCAGAGCATAACAAAGCTGAAGCCAGTGGCAAAAATAAGAGCACATTCTGGAGGGTCAGCACAGTCTCACTTGTACAGGCCCTCCTCACAGAGGAAACATCCCCCAAGAGCCTGTAAAGTCTAAATTTAAAAATGGGGCTGGAGAGATAGCTTAGGGATTAAGAGGTTAAGATCTCTTCCAGAAGTCCTGAGTTCAATTCCTAGCACCCACACGGTAGCTCACAACTATCTATAACTGTAGTCCCATGGAATCCAATCAATAATCTCTTCTGGTGTGCAGATATACATGTAGACAAAGTATCCATACACATTGGGTTCTTGTGACTGAGAGTCTTGTACAGGAAAGAGGCTACTAGGCCTGAACACACGTTTTCAGGCATTGAGTGTGATGGTGTGGCGGGGGAATGACAGGTTAAGCACTCTGTCTTTGGTTGTCTTTGAAGTCTAGTGCCTTGAGCTTGCCTTTTGCCAGTGATTCGGGGTACACTAGAGATGTTTACTGCCCTCAATTGGTAGTCTGGTGGTGATTCAACCAGGTCATTTTCTAAATTCCAAACAGATAAAAGCTCTAGAAAGGTCCTTCGCAATTGTGGCAGAGAAAAGAAGAAGGGAGAAGTGGAGACTTGGGAAGACTTGCTCCAACTGCAGCATGTTACATTTCTTTCCTTGCCAACCTTCCCTTTGTGGCCTTGCCCTGGTAGAAAATAGAGCATGTGTGGTTCACCCTATTTTCTCCCATTCTAGAAGCTCCAGGATTCCAGGACACAGAACACATAAACACAAGCATGTATATGCACTCACATGCATACACACACACACACACACACACACACACACACACACACACACACACACACCTCACATACTCCTACTGGTGAAACCAATGACCTCAAGGACATCTCCCTCCTTTCAGCGGCCCACACAGCATCGGACTGGATAAATTCTGGGAACATTAGTCTTCCTTCCTCAGCACACCTCACCACCATCATCAAAAGGATTCTCCAAACTGGGAATTCTATATTGGCAGCATGCACTGATTGACATGCAAACAAACCAGGGAAGGCTCTTGAATAGCAGCCAATCTTTGTGGCATGGAGAGTGGGTGGCACAAAAATGTCTAGTGGCAGTGAGACGAGCTAACTCCAAGCAGAGACAAGGACTCATGACACCCAGGGCTGTCCTTTACTGTTTGGCTAAATTTCATTCTGTTCCAATTGCACTGGCCACCCATTATGTTCTAAGCATTGTTTTCAGCACCAAGGAGAAACAATAATAACAGATATAACTCTACCCAGAGTAGCCACTAACTTACTGGCTGCTACCCAAGAAACAAGTGGTAAGTAAACAAACAAGTTGGAAGTGCTATGATGGGGTAATGTTCCATGTGGGGACCACATAGTGAGGGAGCCATGAAACCCAGAGAGGAGGTAAAAGTCAACAAGGAAAGTTTCATATGGCATAAGGGCTAGATCATGAAGCTTAGAACTAATGTACATCTGACCAGCACTTGAAGAGAGATGGCTGTTTATGCTTGAAACTATACAGGAATGCCCTCCAAGTCCAAACTAATTCCCCTGTGGCGTGGAAACTGTTGGTGCTTGTGACTTTTCTAGAGACACAAGGCAATAGAGACTTCTCTAGAGACGGTATGGCAAGAAACATAGACTGAGTCTGAGTTTGTGTACCATACTCAACATCTTCCAGCCAAACGGCCGTAGAGGGACATTTCACCTCAATCAGCCTCAGGTTCTTTAAGGTGCACTCGCCCTGCCTGATCCTCAGGGTGTCATGAAGACTAGAGGAGATGAGCCTGGTGCACACACTGTGACAGCTGTGTCACTGTAGAAATGAGTCATTGTTATTCTCTGTTTTGGCAGACGCCTTCCTCTCTGCCTTCTGAGTGCCAGGCTGAGCTTAACAAAGGCCTTTTTTCCCCTGACACACCAACTGCAAGCTTCCAGACACATCTCTCGGGGCTGCCATGAAGCCTGAAGCCTCCATTCCCAGCTTCACCCTCCAGTCACAGGAAGTAAAGGTCTCCATGGGGAGAGTAGCAAAGCAGAGACTTGCCTGGAAATAAGTCACTTCGGGCCTTGTGGTAATGAGTGTATGAGCCGTGCAGAATTAATAACCACATAAGAGGGATCTAGCAATGGTCAGACTTGAAGTCCTTCTCTTACAAGTATTCAAACACGCCTAAGCAGTATGTATGATACTAAATATATGTGTTTTCTCAAAAATAACAAGTCCCGGCCATTCTCTGTAAACACCTGTACCGCTTCTTTCTGTCCCTTTTATACTGAAAATCAATAGACACGTAAAAAATAAACAGAAGTTCTAAATGGAAGACCCAGATTAAGAGTAGCCAAGTCTCCTGATTTTGTCAGAGAATTGTGGTTTTGGGTAGCTTTGAGGGTCACAGCCTCACGTAATGAAAAAGCCTAAGGCTTAAATTCTGAAGGGGTTGACCTTTGTAAATATAAAAGAAATGAAATTCATGAATTTAGAGAATTGTGAAAATAACTATTTGGGTTCTCAACGCCTGGGTTCAAATCTGAGGTCTTCCAGATGACCTGTGGTCAGGAGGTTTATAGCCTCATTTTCTCCTAAGAAAGCAGTTCTCAACCTGTGGTCACCACCCCTTTGGGGGTCAAATGGCCCTTTCACAAAAGTCACCTAAGACCACTGGAAAACACCGATACTTACATTATGATTCATAACAGTAGCAAAATAACAGTTATAAACTAGCATCAAAAATAATTTTATAGTTGGGGTCACCACAACATGAGGAACTGTATTACAGGGTCACAGCATTAGGAAGGTCGGGAAACGCTGTCCCAAGAGCTATTATGAATGAAGATAAAGTATCAACTGGCTTCTTCAATTTTTTATTAGTGAACATTAATAATAAATATCATCTACAGCTTTCACTGTCCTGTGTTCTTAGACAACCATTCCAAGGCCTTCCTTCAGAGCTGGAGAGACGCTCAAAGATTAACAATACCAACTGCTCTTCTGGAGGACTTGGGTCCAATTCCCAGCACCCACATGGCAGCTCACTACTATCTGTAACTCCAGTCCCAGAGGAATCTGACACCATCCTCTGGCCTCTGAGAGTACTGCATGCATGCAGTGCAAATGTAGATGTAGGTAAAACACTAATACACATAAAATAAAAATCAAATCCCCAAAGGAAAAAAATTAAACCTTCACTCTGTGGGCAGCACCTCCTTTTATAAATATAGCCCACATCTATAATTTTCATGTTATTAAAAGTAAAGTGGCCATTTTACCACTTTATATTAAAGTGTGAATAAATACTTTTAGTTAGGAGCTGTGCTCCCCCCAGGCCTGTTACTCGAGATACATTAATCTCTAATGGAAATGTAAAATGAACTCTAATGGACCCAAGAGAGTATATTACAGGTCAGCTGAACCTTTTCCAATTTCCTCAAACACCCTCAACCCAGTCATGGCATCCTCACCCTCAACCCAGTCATGGCAACCTCACCCTCAACCCAGTCATGCCATCCTCACCCTCAACCCAGTCATGCCATCCTCACCCTCAACCCAGTCATGCCATCCTCAGCCTCAACCCAGTCATGGCAATCCCACCCTCAACCCAGTCATGCCATCTTCACCCTCAACCCAGCATGGCAATCTCACCCTCAACCCAGTCATGCCATCCTCACCCTCAACCCAGTCATGCCATCCTCACCTTCAACCCAGTCATGCCATCCTTACCTTCAACCCAGTCATGGCAATCTCACCCTCAACCCAGTCATGGCATCCTCACCCTCAACCCAGTCATGGCATCCTCACCCTCAACCCAGTCATGCCATCCTCACCCTCAACCCAGTCATGGCATCCTCACCCTCAACCCAGTCATGGCATCCTCTGTTCTAGGAAGTCCACAGTGTTTTGGGTTTTGGTTTTACTAACTCTGTTTGGCTTGGAACTCACCACATAAACCAGCTTTGCCTGGAACACCCCTGCCTCTGCCTCCTGGGCCCAGGATTAAAGGCAAGTGCTACCATGCCTCACATATCAAAAGTTCTTAAATGTTATTTAGAACTTCAACTCAGAGCCATTTACAGTTTGACCTAGAATTTCTTCCCAACATTATACTGCTCTAACTCATTAGAGTAAAGTAAAGTAGAATGTCTTATTTGTGGGGCAAGTGGACTGTACCACCAGACAGAAGAACTAGTAAGGCTGAATGAGCCCAAACCCTGTAAATCCAAAGTTGAGAATGGTAGGAGTGGGGCCACTCCCTGCCGGCCTCTACTTGCTCTGAAAAAATGTAACCATAATGCTCCCAGAGGACCATGGCAGTCAGTCATGTAGCATAAAACCTGGAGTTCTCCATGCTAGTGAGGTATCTATTTAGGCCCCAAATGTTCAGCCAATGAGCTTCCCTTCCTGGGCATTCTTTCCCACAAAAGGTATTTAATCTCTGGTTCAACCTGAGTAAGATGTACACATTTACATCTTCAATCAAATAAAGCAGTTTGAACAAGCAAGGACCCGTTCTTCATCAAGTGTCTCAGTGGAGGAGACCTGAGTTGTAAAGAGTTGCGCCTAAATCTCTGGGAGAAGGTTCTCTCTCTCAGCCCCCCCCCCCCCATACTTCTGTCACTCACTGGGAACCAAACGGGTTCCAACTTTGCTCCCTTCCTGCCTGGTGCTTGGATGCCCAGGGGGAAAGCATAGACCAAGGATCCCTGTTCCCAAGTTCCCAACTCCCAGCCAGTGGTGCCAGGGAATACAGGAAACTGGGAACCCCAGCAATTGTCCCAGACTCCACTGTTTCCCACTCCAGGAAAACACAGACTTAGGATCCCCATTACTGACTGCATTCTGCCCCCCCCCCCCCCGATCAGCCTGCTGGCAGTGCTATTGGCACCCCAGTGGCAGCGAGGCAGACACTCAGCCCCAAACTTAGTATTCCATATGACTTACTCTGTGCTTTCTGGTCTCCATACCTCTATTTATGCTCTTCCATCTGGCTGGAATGCATATACCCTCATCTCTGCAGCTCAAAGCCCACAACCTATAGAAAACATTCTATGATTTCCCACGAGATTGTTCTCTTCTACAGTTCCCTTCCTACAGTTCATCCCTGTGCGCACCTTAACTCAAGAAGGACAAATTTCCCCAGTACGCCACCATTCATACCTGAATTTCACCATTTTGGTTCCCAGCACAATGAATTCCTATTGCATATACACCAAGCAGAAACTGTGTAGTATTCAGAAATATACCTGATGGAGCCTGTGGTTTCCCTGAGGACAGCCTAAGTGCCTAGGTGAAGCTCAGCCCTGAAGTAGAGGATTCAGAAAGCAAGTGATAAAGTCTAGGACAAGACACACCTGGTTGTTAAGAACAAGGAGAGATTGCCAAGGGTAAAATGGACTAGTTTTGAGGAAGGTATTGCCTTTTCAGAGATCCTGTATGAATACAAAGGTATTCCTGAGAGTGGCCAGTATGCTCTCAAACACTGGCATGGATTGATGTATCAGATGGTTTCCCTGGTAACAAGGTAGGGGGAAGAGACATAAGGGCATTAACTGGACACTGGTGTGTAACATTGGGTGTTTAGAATGGATGGAACAGGGCCAGGATTAGAGAAAGACAACAAGCAGGGTGCTTGGAGTTTAAATTTTAAGAAGGCATAGATTCAGGCTCATTCAAGTATAGGATCACCATGAACACAAACCTAAGAGTCCTGCAGGCTTAATTTTTTTTAACCTAGAGCCCTTTCTTATGCTTGTTATAGCCATGAAGTAGAAGATTCAGAAAGCAAGGGATAAAGAGAAAGCAATTAGAGAAACAATTCTCTTTTTCACAGTGGAGCTTGGAGCCAGGCTTACACATGCGCTGCCACTCCCGCCATCACATTTCACTCACCAGAGATGGGGCTCTAACTTCTCCGTTATGACCCGGAGCCTACAGGATGAAACGGTATGAAATCCTTTCCCATTTAAGAGGTGCCACCAGAAAGAGCTTCCATGGTGGTCTGCTAATCACCTCTCCAACCCTGGCTCTCACTCTGTGCCCTATATTTGTCAAGCCAGCACTATTCTGGGCACTCATTGTGGTAACTAATGCAGGGGAGAAGCGTGGAGGTTCTAGAAGAAATGTCAGAAGGGAACAGTTCTGAAATGTCTCTTGGATAGCTTTGTACTGGGATGAAGAGACATCTTTTGGCATCTATTCAAAGAGAAATGAAAGGAGTTTATTTTAAATTTTTCCAACACTACCTCTGCTATGATTGAAGTCTCAACTTCTTTAAATGACATCCACTTTCTAAAATGCTTATTAAATATGTCTCTAGGACTGAAAGAGAAAAAAGATGTGATGAATGGGAAGCA
This sequence comes from Uromys caudimaculatus, assembly GCA_028551405.1. Lineage (NCBI taxonomy): Eukaryota > Metazoa > Chordata > Mammalia > Rodentia > Muridae > Uromys > Uromys caudimaculatus. Next base: position 78,956,943 of record CM052704.1, on the reverse strand, counting down.
TTTTAGCCCTGTGTAGTCCCAGTAAAAGGCCCCTATACATCCCAGCTCTTTCTAAAATAGTGTTTTCTATGCCTTTGAAACTGATACAATCTGATGCAGTCTTAAAGGGTCTCAGATCTAGGTCATTTTTAAAGCCCAGAGAAGGGTTCAGGGGAAGATGCAGTGGCTGGGTCTTAAATACTACAATCTCAACTGAATCCACAGTTCCCAGGAACACTTGTTTATTAGAAGCGCTACTAAGATGCTCAGCCAACATGTGGCATTTAGATTCCTCTAGAACCAAACCAGCCTGCTACAGTGTCCCCACCTGTTTCATCATTTATCCATAAAGGAAAAGCTACCCTCAGGTTCAGTAACTTTATAGTCTACAAAACAGTTACATTTGTTACCTTTTTTTTCTTTTAGTTTGACCCACTGAAAATCTAACCACACACAGTAAGGAATGTGAACTGGTGTGGGAGCGGGTAGCACAAACGTACACACGTGCCACCATACATGTGTGGAATCCAGAAGTCAATGAAGTCAATGTCGGGTATCTTCCTCCATCATGTCTTCATTGTCTCTCAGTGAACTTGAGGCTTAGCCATTTCAGCTAGACTGGCTGGCCAGCAAGCTTCAGAGATTCTCTGTCTTTGCTTCGCTAGTGCTAGAATTACAGGCACACACCGCCAGACCCAGATTTCTTACATGAGTGCTGGGGATATGAGCTAGGTCTTTATGCTTACACAGCCGGCTGTTTAACAACTGAGTCATGTCCCCATCTCCCTGAACTCACATGGTTTAGATCACGGAGATCAGAGGGGATATGTGTTGCTAGCTCTCCATCATCCCTCTACAAGATGTCTTAGAAGTTTCCACATCTTTCAAATTCCTAACCAACCTGTGTTCCACATAACTGCATCTTTTCATCCATAAACAAGGGATATAGTGAGGGAAAATGAGGGATAGCTGAAGATGCGGTGACCTCCTCAGGGAGCTGTAATCTGATGGTACAAATCTAATTAAACCTGTAATCCATCACGGCAATGCCCCACTGCTTTGTGTCACTACACAAATGTCCTCAATACACTCATACTTCACATCAGTGCAACATCCTTGGGCAGGGATGAAGACTCTAATCGGTTTCCATGGAATCCCAAAAGGCTTCAGCACCCAGCATTCCTGGGGTTTATATCTAAAAACCGTGGTGTGTGTTGTAGCTTGTACTGGGCATGAGAATTATTCCTGAAACATTTCAAATGTCTCAAAGCCTGGGCACCATTCCCACAGATTCTCCTTCAAATCTGGGGACTGAGGTGGAACCAAGCCTCAATGTTTTCAAAAGCACCAAATGACTCAGGGGTGCAGGAGTCACAGAGAGCCATTGCTTTCAATGTAGCTTCCCACGCTATGTGAGTACCCAGAGCACATGGAGCATCCTATGAGACACAGGTTTTTGGACCTGACTTAAGAGGCTTTGATTTAGTTGGTCTGAGGTGAGACATAAAAATTTGAATTTATAAATGGACTCCTGGTAATGCTAATGCCATCAACTAGGCACCATGCTTTAAGCATGCTCTAAGATATCACAAAGAATTTTACTTATGTATCAAACCCAATTCGGCTATGCCATCTGCTTATAGGAAATGGCAAATTATATCAAACAGCGCTACTTATTTAGGCCGAATATTTTCCTGACATTGTGATATCTCTATCTCTATCTCTTTCTCTGTCTCTCTTTGTCTCTCTCACCCCTCTCTCTTTCTCTCTCTCTCTCTCTCTCTCTCTCTCTCTCTCTCTCTCTCTCCACCTCTGAATTACCATAATCTTGAGAACAATTTATTTTTAAATTACAAGGCTATTTCTGAAAAATTTTTTTCTGGGTACCTCCAATATATACCCTATAGTTAGGATCCTGTTGCACTGGGAGGTCCTTGGCCAGGTGCTGAGTTCAGCACCACGGACAGCACCCTCCGGTGCAATTCCTGCCTTGAGAGGACAGTGAAACCAGGAAGAATGAGCTGTTACATTCATGAACCCCACAGAGCTAAACACGTGAAATCCCTTGATAATGCTACAAAGTTGCACAGTGCCATTTGTTTGCTGCTAGCCAGTTGCGTGCACAGTAACTCATGGATACTTTAACTGCCTTAGCATTCCCACTTTCATGCTTACAGGCTTATCTTCCTCTTCCCTCCTTCTTTCCTTTTCTTCTCATATTTCTCTTCTTCTTTCCGTCTTCCCTCTCTCCTTCTTTCCTGTTAACAATAGCTATTTTGTGTCTGCCAGACTGTGAAAGACTGTATCAAGAATGGTGCCTTGTGTCCCCAGGGAATGCGAAGGTCTGCTGTGGGGGGAGACATCCTCTTGAAGGCAGGGGGAGAAGGAATAGAATGAGGAACTATGGAAGGGTGGGCCTGGAGGGGGGCAATGACTGTACTGTAAAAAAAAAAATAAAAGAAATAATAATAAAAAGAATGGTGCCTTGCATTTTGGCAAATGACCAATAAATATTTATTGAATGAAGTATTTAGATGGAAATATACCAGTATCTCCAGCTTATCAGGAAACACACCAAAAAGTCCAAGTGACTTAAATTTTTATGGGGAATAAAATCACCTAGCAGGTATGTTAAAATGTTGGTTTCTGGGTACACCCAGAGTTTCCATTTAGCGGTTCTGTGGTCTGTGGGTGAGAGCTGAGTTGATTCAGTGGGTGACTAGAAAGCTGAAGGGATCTAAGATTACATGCTAGGACAGGAAATTGGGAGAGACTGGAAGCCTGAGAGTAGGCATTGTCTCCCAGGAGGAGCCTCAGGATAGCAAGAAAAAAAATATATGGCTGTCCTCAACCACCACAAGGCAACCTTGAGCCTATTCCTATGCCTCTGGCTATCCCAAAGAAAAGAGTGTACCTCCTTCCTCTGTGTAGATCCAGGAAAGGAGTCTATTTGCATAAGGTTATATTGCAAACTTTTCAAATTTGAAAATTTCTCGATTTTTATGGTGCATCTCAAGACCAACTGGAACTACCTCAGAGTCACACTAAGAATCCAACAAGCAAGCACTCAGGCTGCATAATCTCTGGGTTGTTTCGAAGAAAGTACACTTTTCATGATCTCAAATGTGCATTCCAATCTTCCCTACCAAGAGATATGTGCACAGTAACACAAGGATGTAGGTTAGGATAAGTGATGCTCATTTTGATATCTGCCAAGAAATCTGTGGTACCTTAGTCCTCGAGATCCTCAAGCAACAGCTTCCAAAGAATGTGTTCATCCTGAAGCTCACCAACAGTCTTTAGAGTGTAATTCTTGAAGCACAGCAGAGGATGGGACAAGAGGTTCAAGGAGGATAGATATCCAGGATGCCTTAGGGATTTGCTTCCTGAGCTGCTCCAACCCCTGGAGAAAGGTCTGTACTTCCTGGAACCAGCATCCTTCTGCTGTTTCTCCATCCTGATCCACCACTCCACAGGCATGGACCAGAGACAGCTCAGAGGGCAGAAGTACCAATATCCACACCACTCAGGGAAGATCAACTGACCTTTATTTTTGCCACACTTAACCCTGGTGACTTTTAATTAGCTTAATGAAGTCATCTTCCTTATGAGCAAATGTTCCACAAAACCCAGGAGATGGTGTCTTAGTCAGGGTTTCTATTCCTGCACAAACATCATGACCAAGAAGCAAGTTGGGAAGGAAAGGATTTATTCAGTTTATACTTCCACATTTCTGTTCATCACTAAAGGAAGTCAGGACTGGAACTCAAGCAGGGCAGGAAGCAGGAGCTGATGCAGAGGCCATGGAGGGATGTTTCTTACTTCCCCTGGCTTGCTCAGCCTGCTTTCTTATAGAACCCAGGACTACCAGCCCAGGGATGGCACTACTCACAAGGGGCCCTCCCCCCTTGATCACTAATTGAGAAAATGCCTTACACTTGGATCTCATGGAGGCATTTTCTCAAGGGAAGCTCCTTTCTCTGTGATAACTGCAGCTTGTGTCAAGTTGACACACTAAACCAGCCAGTACAGATGGTAAATAAGGAGATGGAGAAAATAATGTAAGACTAAAGAGCCCTGCTGACATGGGGTGAGTTATAACTTGGGACAGAGAACCCCCCCCCCCATCTACAAAGTATCACAGGAAACCATAGAAGGAGGCAGCTCCACACTCTTACTGCTGAGGTTTGAAAGTGAAATGTCCCCCAAAGGCTCCTGTGTTTGAACACTTGGTCCCAGTTAGTGGCATTGTACAAGTGGTTTTAGAAGGCTGAAGAATATTAGCTGGAACCTAGCTGGAGGAAGGCCATCACTAGAAAAGGTCTTGAGGTTTTACCACCTGACCCTGTTCGCTGTCTTCACTAACTGCAGATGCAGTGCGCAGGTTCACACTCCTGCTACCATACTCTCCCCTTCTTAGTGAACCATGCTCCTTCTTAAATGAGACCAAAAGAGTTCTTCCTCCCTGAAGTTGCCACTTGTGGAATATTTGGCCACAGCTATAAGAAAATTAACTAAAACGCCTGCCCTGCTCCTGAAATCTGGAGTTCCCTGAAGACTACTCCAAAGCAAACCCAGAGCTTGTCCTACCAGCTGCTGTGCTATCCCATTAAATGGTCCAGCGTGCATTGTGGTATAGCAGAGGGGTCCAATAGATGCTGGGTTCTTAGGTATACAGAGGTATGAGGACATACCTTTCTGCTCACTCCCCTGCCACCACCATTTGCTCCATTGCAAGGGCAAAGAGACAAGGACATCAGCTGGTGAGTGCTTAACACTCTCCTCACGGTCTCATCACTCTGGCACCAACGTGCTCTCCCTACTGAGTGAGCCTCACATAGATTTCTTTCCTTTGAATTCTCCAGGAAGGTATATTGATCCAGTCCAAGTGACATCAATAGACCCAGGTAACTGAATAAAGCTTGCGGAGTTTGCCTTAAAATATGTAGGATGTAGTCTCAGGACACCACCTGGCAGCTTCTCCACTCCACCCATCTCCCTCCCCTCTGTCACTTTATCATGCCCCACCTCATTCAGCGCTACCCTCCAGTCCTGCCTGACACTCCTCAGTCAGTTCCAAAACATGAGGATGTTGTGGTGGGAATTAAAGGTAAAATGACAGAAGTAGAGGACGCCATGCAGTTCCACAGTCTGAAATGGACCTTGTCAGTGTCCTCAAGGGTTCAGGGCTCTCACCTCAGCCACCCCACTTTCCACCCCACTTTTCCCACTTCCTCTTCAGGGGACTCACCCAGTGACCCATTTCCACCACAGATTGGAGTGTGTGCATTTGTTTCTCTTTCCCCTTCTGTTTGTTCCCTCCCCTCTGTGACACCCAGGAGGCACAGTGTGGGGTCTAGTGCTACAGACCCCCTTCCTGTGAGTAGAAGTAATAACACAGCATCTACCTCACTGGAGCCTTGTAAGGATTAACTGAGATAAAACACACACGGAGTGCTTAGCCTACTCTTGATACACAGCATTAGTAGTAAAATCAGCAGATTCTCCTGAGCACTCAGTATGCATTAACCAGCGCTTATGTTAATCAGCCTAATCCTCATGACCACCCAGTGAGGTAAACACAATTGTCAGGACCATTTGCAGATGTGGAAGCTAAGGCAAAGAGAAGAGATGTAGCTGCCTTCAAACCTACAGTGAATTAGCAACAGAGCAGAGATTGGAACCCAGGTCCATTTGATTCCAGGCTTATGTCCTTAACAGTTGTGTCCAGATGTGTTCAGTGCTGCTCACCTGTCTCTAGCTGCCACCTCACTGTGAAATCTTGTGTCAACACCCAAGATTGGACAGCAAGGGCCAATAGACTTTTTCTGTAAAAAGCAAAAAATAGTATTTTCCGCTTTGTGAGCCATCCAGTCTCTGTGGCAGCCATTTGCCTCTGCAGTGTTGTGTGAAAGTGGGGAGATATATACACATGACTAGCTGGCTATGGTCCAAGGACACTCTACTGACAAAAATCTGGTGGCTAAGGGGATGCTCAGTGGGTAAGTGTGCTTGTTCTCCAGGACATGAAGCACTTGGTTCAAATCTTTACAATCCACATTAAAAAAAAAAAAAAAAAAAAAAAAAAAAGGCCAGGTATGGTTGCACGTGCTATAACCCCAACATTGGAGGGCAGAGACCTATAGATCCTGGTAGCTCAGTGGCTAAACATTCAACCCAAAACGGCGAGCTTCTGCTTCAGTGAGAGACCATGTCTCATGTCTCATGTCTCATGTCTCATGTCAGTAAGATGAAGGCTGAAAGAGGAAGGTACCCTGTGTCTTGTCCTGGACGGCCTCCACATGCACACACAAGGATGTGCACAGCCATTACACAGAGAGGGAGGGATCTGATAACTAGATCAGCATGAAGGCCAGTTTACTGATTCTAATATAGATTAGCAGCACAGCTCTGGATAATGGAGGCTTAGGATGCAGAGGCTAGACAAACAGGAAGTGTTCAATGAGGTCACTTTATCCAACAACTTCAACCTAGGCAGTAGTACCTGTAAGCTTTGATCACAGTTTCACAAGAAAGATAACTCAACTTTTACTAGGATTTGTCAGAGAGGTTCCCTCCTTCTTCCCTGGCTTATCTGTGAACTGAGGTTTTCTCTGTTGACAGCTACCAGCCTATGCAGCATCCCAAACCCAACCCTACCACAGGCTACTCCTTTGGGGAGCACAGCAGCAGCCACACAAATGGATCAGCCAGCTTCTCTCTCTCTCTCTCTCTCTCTCTCTCTCTCTCTCTCTCTCTCTCTCTCTCTCTCTCTGTGTGTGTGTGTGTGTGTGTGTGTGTGTGTGTGTGTGTGTGTGTGTGTGTTTAGGGGCATGTATTTACTGCTCAGGGGACTCTCCATAAACAAAGTCTCTGGTACTATAGCCAAGACTACAGCTATCCTGCTTTCTCCTACAAATGGGACAGGCACCTTGGATAGAGTACTTTTCTTAAAAGAAGGGCCAGTGTGATGAAAGGGTGACCTCTGTAGGGGACAGCCCATCTGTCAGCAGTGCTGGGGCACCCCACATCCTCTGTGGATGTCACCACTGAGGTAGGGGAAGGAGGGAGAGAGAGGTGGAGTTGATCTGCTTCATTTACATTAATCAGTTCGAAGTCATGGGATCTATGAAAAGTTCATATACTCTCCAACACAGGCCGCAGTGAGAAAGCCAACACTCAAACTGAAACAGGCAGAATGAAACAACCAAGTCCACAAAGCAAGTCACACACAGTCCCAAGTGCTCTGAGGAAGGCAGGACAGAAGTGAATTCTGATGACCACCAAATATCTAACCAATGGAGCTACCTTGCTACTGAGGGTTGCTGCTTTGGTTTCCCCAGTACTTCTCATTGTCCTTCCTAGTACTTTCTGGATCTAGCTTCTGCTGCCCTGCCCCACAAGGTGTCTTCCCAGGGCCAGTGGATCCACAAAAGACTAAATAATCTCTACAGTGTAAGTTTTTCATTCTGGGGACAAATTTAGCAACAGAGAAAAGCAAAAGGCCAAGCTGTAGCACAACTGAACATGTGGTCTTGGACCATAGTGACTGCTTTAGTATATCTTCTAAGATAAGGACGGCATACCTAGCACTGGCTAAACTAGCCTCCCTCCCACCATGGAATGTGGTCCTATGAACCTAACAGCCTCTGGCATCCTCATCAGAGCATCTGTGATCACTTACAAGATACTTTCAAGCAGTGGCCTGTTGATATTCCCTCATGGGAAGAGTTGGAAGGGTAATTAAATATTCACTTGAGAGTTCAGCTACTCTTCCTGCACCTCTTGGCCATCTGTGTGTAATTCTGCCACAGCCACACATGGTCTTGGGTGATGTATAATACACATGGTTTGGAAGGTTAACTAGCCCAGACTGGCCTCGAACTCATGATCTTCCTGCCTCTGTCTCCTTCAGCAAATCCTACCGGTGTGGTAAAATGGAAGGTTAACTAGAGAAGGAACTCCATATATACAGCTATGGAGAAATGCTTACCCAGGCTCAGTGGAGGCTCTTTAGTGGCATAGCTGTTTGGGATTACCCACACTTCTGGAAGAAACCCTTCACTCTTGCAAGCCCAGTAAACTCATTGGCTCACCAAGTCGTACTTTGGTAGAATCAGTGCATTAGTCTGTTGATGGTGCCCTGTGATTGTTTCATCTTGGCACAAATTAGAGTCACCTGAGTAAGGAACTTCACTAAAGGAATTGCCCACTTGATGTGAGAAGACCAGTACCAAACGTGAGTGGCACCTTCTGGTAACCTCCCAGATAAAAAGGAGCATGGCATGAGCAAGATTACTCACCTTTTGCTTCTTTGGCTTTCTTTCAAGCCACCAAGTTAATTTACCCTGTGGCTACTGCTGCTGCTGATTCCTTTGTTGATACCAGAACCAGCATTTCTGGGCTCCCATTGTTGAATAAAGACTAATGGCTCTCTATGAATCATTCAGATTTTTGGTGCTAGACTGGGACTGCTGAAGCACCCACCCTATTGACTAAGAAACTACTGGGTTCTTGGTTTCCCCAGTGCAATAAAGTCTCAAGGTTCAGCCTCAAGGACCAAGCAATGAGGGGGTTCTCAACTTCTTGGGTGTGAATCAGTTGTTATTGCACTTTTAAAATAAGTTGACTTAATACTACACACACACACACACACACACACACACACACACACACACACACACTCATCAGTTCTCCTCTAGGGAGCCTCTGACTAATACACAACCCATCTGGGAGAAGCAGTTGTTCATGTCTCCCCAGGAAAACAACTTCCCTTATTCAAACCATGACACGTTCTTTCCAAGTCTCACCAATTAACACTTTGCTATCCATTGTCTATCTTCTATTCTTCCCCAAAGACTCCGGAGACTGATTACCTTTCTGGTTATAAAGGAAAATTCTTCAGGGTAGAGATTGTTATATCAGAATAAAACTCATGCATGTAATGTTGAGGGCAAAAGACAAACATCTCAGCACTGCCTCAGTAGTTCATATTTCACCTATGGACTGTGAAGGACAAGATGCTTCTCATGCCCACATCACAGCCTCTGCATGATCTACCCTTCCATCTGCAACACTTCTCCCCAACCTACCCCAACCCAGCAACCACATCAGCACAAGCACCTTCACCAGAGATGCTTTCTCATGTCACTAAAGCTGAAGTAAGCCCAGAAGTGTTCGATAAGCATTTATAGAATGTATGTATGAATGAATGAATGAATGAATGAATGAATGAATGATTAAATGGCCTCCTCTTTGTAGATGAGGAAACTGAAACTCATTATATTAACATCACTTGCCTGTGGTCAAAGAATTACTAAAAGTCACAAATCAGGGTCTTCAAACAACAGAATACTAAAACATTTGTTTTTCCTGTGCTACAAGTAAGTGAGCCTTTCCATGTAGTTCCTCATTCAGTTTCCCTATACAATGGTATTCTCTAAGCATCATGAGAAAAGTCAAGACCATCTTGTAGAGCCCTACTATCTAACAGTACAGAGAGCATCAATACTGATTGTACTAATAATCTACATTAATAAATACTAGTCAGTAACCTGACATTCAGTTGAATCTCAACATACTTACTTATTCCCTGAGTAAGAGTAGTTAATCCAGGACATAAATAGAAGGTACGCACCTTCATTGAGCTACCCTTCTCTCTTTGAGTCATAAAGCATTCTCTCCCTGGAACATCATCCCCTGGGATGCAGAGCCACAAGGATGCTCATGGAATGTCTTTAAACACCTGGAGTGAAAATGGAAAAAACTGAATATCCAACATGAGCAGCATTTGTGTCAAGTTACAAATCTCAGCTAATTGTAACACTGTGTTGTTCTCCTGAGTTCTTGCTTCAGTAAAGAATTCATGCACTTGGGGATCAAATCTGTGCTGCTCTCTGCTCCGGTCCCAGAAGGGCGTTGGTCCGAGTCAGAGAAAAGGTGTGGGTTCATCTCAGGTTAGAGAGTTTCATGCCTGGGAGCCAAAACAGCTATAAAGGCACACGTTATAAGACTCCAGCCAGCAGGGAAATAGAGTGGGAAGCTGCTAACACACTATATTCATCTCTAGAAATTTCACAACGCCTCATTCACTCTTGTGTCATATACGAATATACTCTCTTCCCTTCAGGTTAGATTCCCCTTCATCTTAGTCAATTAGTGCTTCCCAGCATGCAGTGCACTTGTCCTCTTAGGCACCCCCATTCATTGCATCTCTCTCCTCTGCCTTCACGGTAGGCCTTCCCAGCTTTAAAAAGACAGTGACAAAAAAGTAAGTGTGCGGGTTTTGCCATCATACTAATCTGGGTTGAAATCATTGCTCTACCAGCTACTGTTTGTAAACTAGTCATTTAAACCTCATTGAGACATCGTTTTCTTTTCATATAATGGAGATCTCTTTACAGGGGTGTTTATAGGGAGCCAACAGTATATATTTCCTGACAGTCTTAGCTTGCTGTATGATAAATAGTAAGAATTCAGTGATGCCCATTATGGGCCACTCTGCCTGTAATCCCAACACTCTGGAAGATAATTCCATAACTCAAGGCCACCCTGGTACTTACATAGCAAGTCCTCACTGCTGTATAGACTATATAGTGAGACCTTTTATTTTTCCAATAAATGTCAGCCATATTACTCCAACAGGAGTCTCACTTCTATTCACCAAGCACCCTCTAACTTTCTCTTTCTTTGGAGGTTCATCACTGCACACATACAGTCTTGTTCAATAAATCACCAACACAGTATCTGAAGTTGGTTGAGACGCTTGGGTAGGCAGTCCCCAGTGTTTCAGATTTTATCTCTCTTCTCTCACTTCCCCACATCCTTCTACCCTTACGACATTTTTCTTTCCCCACCTTTCTTACAAATACCTGCAAAGATAGTGGCTTTCAGCATTATCAGTATAATATGGTCATAAGCCCCATCTGGATTCTCTTTAGAGCCTTTAGCTAAGAGAGCCAGGGTATCTGCCACTTAGGAGCTCTCTCGCTCTTCCCACCATGTTTAATTCATGTGTGTTGTAGACCATTTAAAGAGGATCAATGAGTTGTGAAGATCAAGATATGAACCATACAGACTGTATATTACTGAATTAGGATACTAAGTATGGTGCCTAAGTGAGGCCAAGAAAGGAATAATGAAAGCCCTGGCAGTTTCACAATATCAAGGCAGAATGGTTCAAGTTTGTAGCAAATTGAGAGGATGCAGGACTTCAAGGAAAGGACCATTTGTCATACTCTAGTCATTCTTGATTTCTCCCTCTCCCTCACCCTTTACACTTCATCCATCACTGAGACCTGTCATCTCTACCTTGAAATAAATCTCAAGTGTCCCCTCCTCTTTATTCCCACTGCCACCACTCAAGGTCAAAAACCCTGTCTCTTCATTCTTTAACTATTATAATTGGCTCTCACAGCACTTTGGTTCTATCTTGCCTTTCTCTGACACAGCAATCTCACTAAAGCATTAACCAGATTATGTCTTTTTTTTTCCTGTTAAAAAAAAGTCTTCCATTGGCATCTCATTGACCTTGTGATAAAGGCCAAACTTATTATCATGGTGTGTGTGTGTGTGTGTGTGTGTGTGGTGTGTTATGTTAGAGTGCCTACAGAGACCAGACGGTGTCATATTCTCTGGAACTGAGATTACAGACAGTTGCAAACCTTCCAACCGGGGCGCTGGGAACTGAACTTGGGTCCTCTAGAAGAAGACTTAATGTTCTTAACCTCCAAGCCATTTCTCCACCTCTATCGTGGCTTTTGAGCTCTTCATATCCTTGTTTATCTTTATCCAGACTGCTCCATGCTTACTCTTCTCTGACCATTCTTGTATCTTTTCTGCTGCTTCTACAAGCTGCCTGTTTCCTCCTTAAAACTCTTACATTTGTTGTTCTTAGGCCTTTGTTTCACACAGACAGTGCACTCTCATCCTCCAGAATCTGATCTAAAGTGGCTTCCGGGCCTCCTCTCAGCATAGCCTGCTCTATTTATGATCAGCTTGTCACTGGGACCCCCCTCTGAACTGCCCTTGCCTCTCTAGGCTTTGTGAGCTCTTCCAAAAGAATTTGAATTTAACACACAGATTATACTATCAATGATAGGGCAGTGTCTGTTACATAGTAGAGGATACACACCAAGAGATAGACTGAACAATGGTCAAAGAGACCATTACACCAATCTACATTTTAGGCAGGCTTTTTATTATTTCTAAAGTTTCTAAAATGCCAGCTCTTCTGAGGAGTGTTTGACTAACCAGGTGATTGATGGGGTCATTTGAATTGACTCTTGTGGGGGGGAACAATGGTATGTTCTTCATTTTCCTGACTCTAGATTGTAAATACACAGTAAGCAAGGTTATTGAGCGCAAAATGAAGACACAGATAATTTTGAGAGAGAGAGAGAGAGAGAGAGGCAGAACATAGCTTCCATATTGGTGGAAAGAAGCCATTCATTTACTCAATGGGTGCAGAGATCAGGCACTCACAGCACACTGATATGTGTGCACGGCCTCTAAGTAGAGCTTACGATCAGGAGAGGTGTGCATCGAGCATCTAACTATGTAAGGATACCTGGGTTAAGTGTTCTGAAGGAGAGATGTGTTGAGAATAATGCTGAAGGAGACAATGACGAAGAAATGCCTGAGAAGAAAGGAAAACAGTTAAGCTGCAACCTTGAGGCTGATGAGGGAAGAGAGGAAGGGAAATGGTCTAAGGAAAATCATTTGGCCGTCACGATGTCCTGAGTCTTCATACGGATAAGAAGCTTTGTCTCGTGGTTAAGGGACACAAAGGGACCCTTACTCTAGGGAAATGTAATTATGTGTGTTTATATATACAAGTTTATGTATGTACATGTACGTATGTGGAGGCCAGATGTCAACATTCAGTGTCTTTCTCAGTTGCTTTCCATCTTATTTTTTGAGACAGATTCTCTCACTGGACCAGTCTAGGACTGACTAGAATAACTGGACAGAGAGTTTCTGAAAGCTGTCTTTCTCCTCTCCCAGAGCTAGGATTACAGGCACATACTGCCACATTTGGGTTATACTTGGGCACTGGAGTACTAAACTTACATAATAAGCACTTCACCCATGGAGACATCTCCCTAGCTCCTAAAAAATAGAACTTTAAAAAATCATTTCTTCCTGTAGAAATACAACTACCTGTTTTAGTTTGTAAAATATAAGCAGTGCCAAGTCTGAGCATTTTGAAGCATCTGACAGAGTCCTTCTCTGTCCCAGTGGGTTCATTCTGTGTCATCATGTGCCTTTCCTTCTTGGAGAACTGGAGCTCAACTGAAAATCTTCAAAACATCAATCGCCCCTTAGATGGCACAGAGCTCTCTCCCTGTCTCCAGAGAGGAAACCATTTACCTCTGATTCCTCTGGGTGGCTGACAGAGAGCACATTAGAAAACACTTAGGCACTGAGGAAACAGTTATTTAGGAAAAACACCTACATTATTTAATAGTCCATAACTCCTGCCAGCTCATTTTGCAGTCTGGGTATGGGAACCAGGTGGGGAGGGAAGGACAGATAGAGAACTATGGTGTTTGGCCCCAGACCATTAACTCTGTTTTTTAAGACAAGTTCTTCAGCAGGCAACCTCTGTGCCAGGAGGATCCCTCACAGGCATGCCCACTGTGACATCCAGGAGTCCCTCTTCTTGAACATGGAAGAATCTAATAGAAACAATGGTCAATACACTGAACCAGCAGTCTGCACAGAGGACTGAGTTCAGATCATTGGCTCTTACAATGTACCCTTCTTGCTGTGTGATAATAAGTTGGTCTCTATCTTTTTCTTCAAAATTGTCTCTTTCTCTAGAATAACAAAGTCGTCAGACTAGATCAGGGATTGTGAATATATACTTTTAGCTGCATAAGGATTTCTCCAGAAGCCGTTAATACTGATGCCAATATGGGTACAGTAGAAGCACAAATATTTTTCCTTTTGTGTTGTATCCCCAGAAGGTGCTGTCTGAGACATCTGTGTCCCTTGATGCTCTGCTTTGAAACTCCTGAGCGAGAAGCCTATATTTTTTAAGGACCCTATGATGGTTTGTATATGCTTGGCCCAGGGTGTGGCACCATTAGGAGGTGTGGCCTTTTTGGAGTACATGTGTCACTACGGGTGTGGGCTTTAAGACCCTCATCCTAGCAGCCTGGAAGCCAGTCTTCTCCTAGCAGCCCTCAGATGAAGACGTAGAACTCTCAGCTCCTCCTGTACCATGTCTGCCTGGACGCTGCCATGCTCCTACCTTGATGATACTGGACTGAACCTCTGAACCTGTAAGCCAGCCCCAGTTAAATGCTGCCCTTTATAAGAGTTGCCTTGGTCATGGTGTCTGTTCACAGCAGTAAAACCCTAACTAAGATCCAGAGGCTGAATAGTATCGCCTAAATTCTTACATTTAATCCCCAATCTCCAATACAACTGCACTGGAAACCAGAGTTTTAGGAAGTGACTGTTTGAAAGGGGCAGGATGATGGGTTCTTAATCTAAAAGGATTCACGGCCTCATAAGAAGAGGAGGAGGATCCATCTCTCTGTCCATGTGTACACACTTAGAAAAGAGAAGGCAGCTGTCTGCAAGTCAAGAAAGAGCCTTCATCAGGACCACCGCAGCCAACACCTTTATTTAAACTGTAAGCCACTAGAACTTACAGAAATAAATGCTTGCTGTGTGAGCTACACAGCTGTGGTGTTTGGTAATGTAAGCCTGAATGAGTTCTAGCTAAAGCATTGTCACCTCTTAGTCAGGCATGAGAATGACCGTAGTAACTCTGAGTCAAGCCCTGGGATAGCTGCATGTCAGCATCCCATTTGAAGACAAAGAAATATCCACTTCTGACAGAACTTGCCCCCATGTGCTCCAGGCCACACCCAGATCTCCCTGCCCAGCTCTTCTGCATTTCATTTGACTACTTAATTATATCTTCATTGAGTTAGGAATATCTAAGTTAAAATCGCACAGGTAGGCGAGTCTTTTCAATACTTCTCATTCCTTTCTCTTCTTCTAAACAACCTTTTTTACATCCTTGCAAGTATCTGATAACATGAAAATCTCATAGATATCCTGCTGGCTTCGATAACTCGCTCCCCATGGACCTTCCTACACTTCTCACACCTTACCTTTCTGCTTTTAAACTCTGTCTCTTTGACTAGAATTCTTCCTCTACCAGCTCTGGCTGTCTAAGCCCTATCCACCTGGCAGGAAGCAGCTCAGATTCTATCTTCACCATGAAAACTCCTAAAATCCCTAGGCGGGTGTGCTGTTTTTGTCTTCTGCACTTGTCACCAAGAGCAATGCTGATCATGGCACAGAGCACCTACTGTCCTGCTCTAATTGTATGACTGCTTCTTAAATCTCCCTTGATATTGTAAATGTCTCGAGGACAAGAACCATGTCTTGCATCTATCTTTTAATCTTAGATAGTCTGGCACTGTGCCTTGTAATTAGAACAGGCCCAATAAATAATGGTTAAAAGAATGAATGGATGAATGGATAAATGAATTTGAGAGTAACTGTCTCTGATTAGGTTGGGAACTACTTATATATAGATGGAGTTTTAATGTGGGTGCGCATAAAAGAGGAAGTATGAACCTGGAATACATGATGAGTCTGGGGCCAGATGTCAGAAATAAAAGGTGCAATAGCTTATAACTCATTTGGCAGCTATGTTTGTTCTTACTCGCAATACGCCTGGAACTATTCAGTGTTGGTGCATGTAGTGGCTATTCCTGATTGTCAACTTGAGTGAATTACAATCCAGAATTAGAAGGCTCACTTATCATCCAGATCTTGAGTCTGGAAGACACAAGTTCCTGACCTGGATCTTGGCATGGAGATCTTGAGGCATAGTGGCCATGAAAAGCTTAGGCCCAGACAAAGTAGTACACGCCCTTAATCCCAGGAGACTGAAGCAAGAAGATCTCTGAGTTCAAGGTCAGCCTGGGACAGAGCAAGTCCTAGATCTAGGTGTGGTGGTACACACCTTTAATCTGGGACACACCTTCTGCTGGAGACCTACATAAGGACATTGGAAGGAGGAAGATTTGCTCTTCGCCTGCGTGCCTTGTGCTACTGAGCAACCGCTAGGTCCTCAGACTTTCATTCACAGCTGCTGCTGACCATTGTTGGGGAGTCAGACTATAGACTGTAAGTCATTAACAAATCCCCTTACTATATAGAGACTACCCCTAAGTTCTGTGACTCTAGAGAACCCTGACTAATACAGTGCAGGGGGAAAAAAAGAGATAAGTCTCTGCCTTCCTGGAACTCTCATGTAGTAGAAGACACACCTGTTAAGTGGCCATTTGAATCTTCTATTAAATAATAATTACCACAAGTAGCTTGTTATATAAAGGATGAGTTTCTGAGGGGCGTGAGGTAAGAAAGGATAATCTAGGTTGAGGGAGCAGGAAAGCTTCTCTTAGGAGATGGCATTTTCAATGAAGGTTAACTAAATTAGGGCCTGAAGGGTGAGTGGAAGACAGCCATGTCCAGGAGCAGACAAGGTCCGAGATATGACATTGATGCACACAAGAAACAACAAAGCTGCTAGGCCCGGGTGTGATGGCAAAGGGACTGGAATCTTAGAGCAGGACTAGCCTGGCTGAAGTCTCTAGTTAGCAGACTGCTTCAGGCCAGGGTCTGGGGTGCTTTAGACTACAGGGTAAGTGACACCGAGGAGCAGGACCGGAGGGCGATACCCCTTGCGGCTCCAAAGCACTTACCGCTGCCTCACTTGCCGCATGGGATTGCTTATTGCCAACACTTGTGGTTAAAGCAAGGGCCTGCTTTCTAAGCTGTCTCTACATTACTTGGCTTACACTAGGTGCTGAGTCAATGTATTAAATTCAGATGTAATAACTTCTAAATTAGAGGCAAAGATGAAGAAAGAGGACATATAGGGAATGAGTTCCAGGGACTGGGCTCTGACACCTAAAACACTGAGATGATATTCATCAGGATGAGAAAAATGAGACGTTGTCTTGGAGGGTAAGAGCAGAAATTCATCTTTTGACAGGTTAAGTTTCATAGATGCCTGTGGGATATCCAAATGGATGCCCTTGTCTGAAGCCATAAATCTAGAGAATGCCTCCATCTCCATCCATGCAGCATTTCAAGTCATGGGACCATTTAAGACAGGATGCCTTCGCCCGGAGGCTACGGTGGCTGCCGGTCTGTGTGTAAAACTCATAGGGGCCATAAACTTAGATGGTAAAACATCACACCTTCACTTTTACTAACTCCTAACTATGGTGTAGTGTTCCTTTCAGAGGCTTGTCGACAACACAGCACAGCACGGAGGATTGAGTCAATCACAGAAATTATAGGTATTTTCATGTCACCTTAAAACTGTTGCAAATATCTTCCAAGATCATTAGTGCTAAACACAACTTCAGCACTATACAGATATCACTACAGCTCCTGGTAGATCTTGCTATTTAACACACTGATTTAAAAGCACATAAATTAGCCCAGCATAGTGACTTATGCCCATAATCCCAGCACGGAGGAGGTGGCAGGAGGACTGCAAGTTCAAAGGCAGTCTAGACTACATATTAAGACCTTAACTCAAAAAAAAAAAAAAAAAAAAAGTAGCGATCTGTGGGTGGAGACCTCTGCCTGGGCCACCAGGGGTCCATAGCCAAGGAGCGCCAGGCAAAGGCTACCCTCCCAGGAGCGTGGAAAAGCTGTGAGTGGGGTTAGGGCTAGCACCACTGCTCACCAGGACTCGCCCGGAATTCTCGGGTCACAGGGACTGAGGTAAAGTCAGGGAGAGGAACTTTCCGGTTTCCATCTGTGCCTGGGGACCTCAGCCTGGGCCTCGGGGCTCCCTGGGAGAGTTGGTATCCCAGGAGTGCTGACACACCTTTGAGCACAGGCAGGGCCACCACTTCTGTTCAAGCTCACTGGATCAAGAGGGACCCTTGCAGAGCCATCAGGACATAGGAGCCAAGAGACAGCTGGGGACAGGATGCTTCTGGTTTCTGTCTGCACCCCAGAGCTGAACCTGTGCCACAGCTCTCCAGGCCCAAGTACCTCTCAGAGAGAGCTGGTCTTCAAGGAGTATTGACACAGAGGCCTGCAGGAAGGGCAAGCCACAGCCAGAGTAAGACCAGCTAACCTCAGAGTCAACAAGATGGCAAAAGGCAAGGGTAAGAACATAAGGAACAGAAACCAAGGCTACTTGGCATCATCAGAACCCAGCTCTCCCACCACATCAAGCTCTGGATACCCCAACACACCAGAAAAGCAAAACTCAGATTTAAAATCATTTCTCATGTTGATGATAAAAGACTTTAAGAAAGAAATTAACATCCTTAAAGAAATACAAAAGAACAGAGATAAACAACTAGAAACCCTAAAGAGGAAACACAAAAATGCATTAAAGAATTACAGGAAAATTCAATCAAACAGGCAGAATTGCAGGAAAACACAATCAAACAGACAAATGAAATGCACAAAACTATCCAAGAGCTAAAAATAGAAATAGAAACAATAAAGAAATCACAAAAGGAGACAATTCTGGAGTTAGAAAACCTAGGAAAGAGAGCAGGAGTCATTGATGTAAGCATCACCAATAGAATACAAGAGATAGAAGAGAGAATCTCAGGAGCAGGAGATACCATAGATAACATCGACACAACAGTAAAAGAAAATGCAAAATGCAAAAAGCTTCTAACCCAAAACATCCATGAAATCCAGGACACAATGAGAAGACAGAACCTAAGGATAATAGGTATCGAAGAGAGTGAAGATTCCCAAATTAAAGGACCAGTAAATATCTTCAACAAAATTATAGAAGAAAACTTCCCTAACCT
>CM052704.1:78914596-78937634 GCA_028551405.1 Uromys caudimaculatus | reverse complement strand
AAGGTGGGAATATGGGAGTGGGTGGGTGGATGGGTGGGAGGTGGAATTCCCTCATAGAGATGGGGGAGGGGGAGGGAATAGGTGGTTTCCAAAGAGGAGGCCTAGAAAGGGGGAAACATTGGAAATGTAAATAAAGTATCAAAAAATAAAAAAGAATTTTTAGGAAAAAAAAAAGTAGCACATATATTTCTATAGTACAGATTGGCATTTCAAAACAACACGACCTTTTTCTACACATTGTTCTTAACGTATTTGAAAGCATTGTTGTGAGAAAGGGCGCCTAGATATTGCCAGATAGCCAAAGAATCCATGTTCTAGGATGAGTTAAGGGTCTCTTGGAGAAGACAGAGAGTGTTTTGAAGAAGAGGATCTACCAGGGAAGTAGGAGCTATCAGGGGCAGGAGAGGCAAATGAGAATGGCTGAGAGACAACACACTGAATAAAGGAAGTAGGTCAGGCCAAGGATAAACCAAAGACCGAGAAAAGCAGTAGGGAATTGTACTATTTGGGGAACAAAGAAAAATAACAACCAGGTCCAGGAACTGGCCAAGGGGTTCACAGCAAGATGAAGGCTGGGGTGCACAAAGCTGTGGCTCGTGATTAGCCTACCTTGAGCTGTAGACTCTGGGTCACATCCCCAGAGAGTAGCAGGGACTCCAAGACTGGCTTAAGGATGCTAAGCAGGAATATCAGTAAATAGATGTTTGAGACAGTAGGGGTCCAGGTCCGGTCCAGCCTTTGGGCCAACATACTTGCCTGGGTGAGCCCGTTTTCTTATTCTGAGGCTGAGAGGTTTACATTGGAAGCTCTCTAATGGTCCCTTCAATTTTGACAGAGTAGGATTTGGCCATACCTCTGTTCTATTGTGATAGCTGCTGGCTGGAAGAAGAACTTCCTATACCAAACTCTCCCCTCTGTGTTCATTTTTGCACTGTTCAGATCTCTCTTAAATAACCGTGGCAATTGTAGATCTGTTGTCTCCTTCGCCATGTCTGTCTCTGAAATTACAAACACCAAAACTAAAGAGATCACACCTTACAGATTAACTTTTAAACATGTTCAAATTTTCAATTATGTGTGCATGCGCACATCTGTATGGGGTATGTGCGTGTTAACACAGATGCCTGTGGAGGCCAGAAGCCAGTGTTGGATCCTTTGGAACTAGAGTTACATGCAGTTGTGAGCAGCTCCGTGTGGGTCCTGGGAACAAAACTCGGACCCTCTGCAAAAGCAATATATGTTCTTAACTGCTCAGCCAGGCCTCCAACCCCCAGATTTACTCTTTGTCTCTACTTCTTGAGTCACTGAATGTTTATGAGTAAAAAAAGAATCATGTAATTTTTTAAATGAATAAACGACACAATTATATGCTTAATTGCTTAGTCAACAATTAACTGATAGGGTTAAGAGTGATTGCCCTTCATGCTGGACATTGTAGCACACACCTGTAGTCATAGCACTTGGGAGATGGGGGAAAAGGAATCAGAGGCAATCATCAATGACATAATGAATTCAAGGTCAATCTGGACTATATCAAAAGAAGAAGAAGAAGAAGAAGAAGAAGAAGAAGAAGAAGAAGAAGAAGAAGAAGAAGAAGAAGAAGAAGAAGAAAAAGAAGAAGAAGAAAAAGAAGAAGAAGAAGAAAAAGAAGGAGAAGGAGAAGGAGAAGGAGAAGGAGAAGGAGAAGAAGAAGAAGAAGAAGAAGAAGAAGAAGAAGAAGAAGAAGAAGAAGAAGAAGAAGAAGAAGAAGAAGAAAAGAAAAAAGTACAGAGATGGTTAAGTGTATCCTTATGTCTATACTAAAATGGGGCTCTGATCAGTAGTAGGTGGTAAGGTGCAGATTTGCTTCAGACTGTGTTCTCATACTTTGCTTATCTGTCATCTCCACACCACAGAAGAAAATTGTCATAATGAATTTACTCTGCTCCCACTCTTCTTCCCCTTCTCTTCCTCCTCCTCCTCCTCCTCCTCCTCCTCCTCCTCCTCCTCCTCCTCCTCCTCCTCCTCCTCCTCCTTTTCCTCCTCCTCCAAGACATCAGCAGCAAATGCCTTAGATATCCACCTCACTGGTCAGATTTCAGGCCATTAACCATCCCCTCTTCTGCTTCTTATCTGAAGGGACAATAACGGAGCCCCTGCCTACCCATGTCTGACTGCAGCCCCAGAGAGACCTTCTGTAAGCATGAGCACAAGGTATATTCCAATCCACTTTACCAACAGCCCCTGTAGGGTGATGCTGAGGCAGATGTGCGTGTTCCAGGACCCACTGAGGCTTTGAGAAGCCTCATTTCTTGGACACATGTGGAGAAAGCACTGTAAATCAGATTATACTGACGTTTTGAAGGGGTCAGAGGAGATGAGGATGACTTAGAGACTGTTTAATTACCAGGAGCAGAAAGTCACTTCCTGTTACTTAGGAAGAGAGGTATTTATTGTGGAGGTGCAGGGAATTGGAGAAACAAACCGTGTCATGGGCAAAGCAGAAGATAGATGTCGCAGCAATAAGGATTATGAAAGGTTAAGCAAGATAGCAACTGTGGGTGGCTCTTTGGGAAAGTTCAGCAACAAAATAGAGGCATGAGTCAGTATCCCAGGGGAGTGTTGGAGAGGACAGAAAGGTCTTCAGAATATCAACTGAGGGACAGGAGTCACAGGAGGAGCATAGAAAAAGAATGGAGAAGCCGTGTGCAGTAGCTGGTCAATAAATGCCTGCAAATTAATTGAAACTGCCTGGGCTGGGGAGAAATAAAGTTAAATGCAACTCAGGACACTGAGAACATTTTTATTTCTGTCCTACAGTGTAGGTGACTGCTCTGATTCCTCATACACTGTGGTCTGGCTGAGGAAATCAGCAACTCTCTCAGGCTACAGCCACCAGGACAGGGAGATCGCTGCTAGCCTCAGAGCCACAGGGTCTATGGTGCCAGCTGCCTGTGGTCCCTGCCTATCGTGTGAGCCAACAGATTTGAAGAGAGTAGGAAGTAGGCAGGAACATTAAGGACCACATTTCCAAACTGACATCCTGAATCATTACTAGCCAAATATGATCCTTGCAAAAGCTAACTTTTCTCTTAAATGGACCTCTTGTTTCTAGGTAAAGAGATCTAGAGATGGGGCTAGGAATTCACCCTATTTTTACTAATCATCACAAAGAATGTAAAGAGGTAAAGTGGACAAATGATATGTTCTGGAGATGTTTTGGATAAAAGGAAGAGTTGTTCATGCAACCTAATTGGAATAAAATGGAATTTAGTTCAAGGACCCAGAGGAATCTCATAGAATAAAATTACTTTTAAATTACAATTAGTTTTAAAGGAATGAGCAGTTGATATAGTCTTTCTCTTCTTCCTTCTATTTTCTTCCAACTCAAAATGCATGTCTTTTATACCGTCTGTTATCTTTGTAGTATTTCTCTCCCCAGGCCAGTTTCTATGCCTTGTGAGCATGGTTTTTGTTGTTGTTGTTGCTGTTATTTTTAAATAAGGTCTGACTGTGTATGTAGCCCAGGATGAGCCCAAAAATTATTGAGTGGCCTCAGCTGCCCTCAAATCCATGAATAATTCTCCTGCCTCAGATTCTCAAATGCTAGGGTTATAGGTATGTGGCATCTGTTTTCACCAGGTCTATCGTGAACCCGGCCCGTTATCTGCAGAGGCCTCTAGCCCAGCTGATGGGAGTGGCCAAGCTACAGGGAAAGAGCACAAGCCGGGAGGAGGAAGTACAGTCATTGCTGCTGCTCTAATGCCACTGCCCCAGACACTGCTGTTGCTGAAAGCTTCGGGAGAGCGTTCTCTTCCCAGGCAGTGTTACAGCTCTTATACAACAGATGCTCTCAGATGATGGAGTAATTCTCACACACCTTTACACTTCTGAATAGGATCTTATACACAGTTTTGAGGTGGGTTGAGGGTCTGACAGCAAGTGTTTCCTATTGGCTTGATCTGAGGTGTTAGGGATGCCTCATTTACATGTGAAGGGCTTTGGGGGTACTGCCCCCCATGTGATTGATGGTCACAACTCTCTTTATGGGGGCTGTGGCTTTATGACAGGGGCCTGGTGTAGGGATCAGGTGAAGTTCCTACTGTCCCTTTGGGTCTCCAGGGCTTCCTCTCACAGTCCACCCTCCCACGCCCCCCACCCCCATGCCCCACCCCCGCAGTTGATAGAACCTGTAGCAAGGTTGTCTCTGGCTCCCTTTCCATACTCACTGATCAGGCATATTTATCAGCCCAGCCAAGACAGAATGTTTCTATCAATACAATTAAATCAAATAGAGAAAGACACATGATAGAGCTCCTTCCAGAATGTAATTGGATGGGCTAGCTAAGAATACGGTAGAGTGTGGGGATCTGACTAGCATATGCCGTTCAGAGTGTCTGGCTGAGTGACACACGAGGTAAACTTGATTCACCAAGTTGGAAAGCTTGAGTCTAGTCCTTCAACATCTTTAGAGAAAACTCTGATCAGATTGGAAGCAAGGATAGAGAAATGCCTTAAAAATCTTTATTAGATGGCAGCATCCCTCTGTGGCTTCCTGCTCTTGCCATGTTCCCTGTCCATGCTCACTCCCCAGAAGTGAACTATTCACAACCCTGTAAAGGTTGTGTGACTGGACCCTCTGAAGAACTTTATACTAGAAGGAACAATGTTCCTCTGGGGAATGCTGAGAGCCTCCACGTGTATCTTTCTGTATTGGATCAAGGCAAACTTGTCTCCCTTCAAGACACAGATCTAATGTCATTCCCTTTGCAATTTCTTCTGTGTTTCTCCAGGCGGAATTAGTCGAAACTCTGGAATTCCATTGATCTCTTTTCAAATCTTCATTGAGCCACATGGTCATCATCTGTCATAAATCTGTCTCCTCCAGACTGTGAATCCCAGGAGAAACATCTCATCATACATTCCTGAATCTTCAGACCACATCATGGCTTGTCTTGAACATCTGATGAATACTCAGTGAGAGAATGTCCCAGTGATTCCCACTCCAAGACTATCCAATAACAGTCATTCTCTGGCTGTAGTTACCTGATACATATTCAGATGTGATTCGGGATGGTTCTCAATGACTAAGGCTATTCCTCAACATCTTAAAATTGGGAAGAAGAAAGATGGACAGTGTATGGCTGGAAGGAGAATGAGCTGCCTGTCTTTATGTTTCAAGGCCTTTTATGTAGAATTAAGAGAAAACTTCCAACCAATGGCCATAAGGACAAACTAGATGCACAAGCTGAAATGCCAAGGAAATAGATTGTAGACCAACCATAAGAACAGTCAACAAGGCAATAAAGTCCAAAGATAGCTCTGACTGGCTACAGAGGCAGCAAGCAACTTGTCTCAAGCATGCTGAAGAAAAGTGCCATCTTGAGATGGATCATTGAACTCAATATGTTATAGATTCATTGAAAATGGCACAATTAATCTGTTTATCACTAACAAACTTCTAAATGCAGGTGAAAAATGCCATTAATTCCACAACCCAAAGTGATGACATGTGAATATAGAAGATATCATTATACTCTTTCTGTTTATCTAAGCATTAAAATGTTTAAATTTAAGCACTTAAATGCTTACAAATACGTAGTATATTGCTTAGACTTTATTGTATGAGTGGATCTTTGAGTTTTCAAAGTCTACAGTCCTTTAAAAAAAAACCTATTCAATGCTGTTTATGTTCATATGAAGTCTCTTGGAGCTACTGCTGTTTGGATGCATAATAATAAATACTCAATTGTATTTACAGTGTTAATGACCATTGACTTGCTATGATACAGCAGAGCACAATGGAAAGATAACTGAACCTGTGGGGGACCCAAGTTCTAGCCTAGCTAAGATCAAGTCAGTTGTGCCAGCTCTTTCCATCTTAGTTTACCCAGATAACATGAGGGGCTTGAATGAGGTGTTTCAAACAGGTCTTTGGAGGTTTGTTACTCCACTAGTAAATAAGTACAATACTCTGATATTCACTTTGGGAGCTACAAAGTGGTAAAGCCAGCATGTGTTTCCCAGAAACTTAAGAACTTATTTACATGAAGCAGCTGAGTAACTGTCTAAGAGCATCAGTGATGGAAGAGCTAAGAACAGCAGAAGCCATGTCTGCTGCAGACATTGAGCGTGTGCACATTACTTCTGTCTGAAGTGATTTGGAGGTCGGTATGTACTTCAAGGAAGCACTTCTGCAGAGGGTACCGTGATGTTTTGCCTACGTTTTTTCTTTAGGAGCGAGACACTCATGAGCCTCAACTGCCAAGAATTCTAAATGCAAGAAACTAAGAGCTTTTGCCTCAAGAGAGCTTCCTGGCCAAGGCATACTACCTTTCTGAGGGCAGCCTACACCCAGTAACTATCCAACATGGGGCCTCATCTGAATTTGAGACAACACTGAAGGGCCATTTTGACTGTAAATATAGCCACAGGGAATGCCGAGTATGTTTTCTTGTAACCTCACTGTATGAAAATTTCTAGATAGATAGATAGATAGATAGATAGATAGATAGATAGATAGATAGATAGATAGAGATATAGAATAGATAGATATAGATATAAATGATAGAGATAGAGATAGAGATAGAGATAGAGATAGAGATAGAGATAGATGTATCCAGGAAACCTGATATAAAAAACTCAGTAATTCCTAAGCTAAAGAGACATTTGTAAAAACACAAAATGTCATAATCAGGGAATAGAGAGATGACTCTGCAACTAAGATCACTCATTGTACTTGCAAAGGACGGAGGTTTGATCCCCAGCACTCATACGGTACTTCACAGACCTCTGTAACTCCAGCTCCGGAGAATCCAATGCCCCTTCTGACCTTCATGGGCTTCTGTATACATGTGATGCGCATATACAATCAGTCTTATAAATATACTCATAAAATAAATATTTTCCTAGTTAATCATGAGACAATTATGCTGGTACCTGCCTGAAATCCAGCATTCAGGAGGTGGGGAGGCAGGAGGATTGTGAGTTTGAGGTTAGTTCAAGATACACAATGAAGCCAGGCAGTGGTGGCGCACGCCTTTAATCCCAGCTCTTGGGAGGCAGAGGCAGGTGGATTTCTGAGTTCGAGGCCAGCCTGGTCTACAGAGTGAGTTCCAGGACAGCCAGGGCTACACAGAGAAACCCTGTCTCGAAAAAAAAAAAAAGATACACAATGAGATCCTATCTCAAAAAAGCAAATGAACAATTGTTGGAAATTAACCAGAGAGATAAAAATCTCAAAAAGTGAGTCAAAGAAAGTAAGAGAAGCTCATTATCCCACAGGAACAAAAAAATAAGAATTACAACAGATTTTTCAAGAGAACTGATGCGAGTCGGAAGATGGTGCAGTTGTGTCTTAAATCCTGAAAGGAAAGAGAAAGCGTCACGCTGGAAATGTATACAGAATTAGGATATCATTTAACCAAAAAGGCAAAATAAAGGGTTTTCAAGTACACAAAAACAGATAATTTGTCACCAGCAGAGCAGCATTTGTAAGGCAACAAAACAAAACAAACAAACCAGACAAACCTTCAGATGGAAAGGAAACAATGCAAGATTCAAATTAGAATCTACAAAACTATGGAGAAGATCTAAAATGGCAAATGTAAGAGCAGGAGTAAAAAAGATGCCTTTTCTTAGTTTTAAATCTCTTTGAAAGGTAATTGACTGTTTAAAGTAAAGGATCAACAACTCGTCTGAAGGATTTACAACGCACAACAAGGCGCACCTGAGTAAAATGGGTAACAGCATAAACTCCGCGGGAGGAGGAACACTAGAGCCTTGTGCTCGCATGCTGTTCTCACGCAAGATGTAGATGGTGTATTATTTGAATGTGTTCTATTTTAAGTTAAAATTGTATACTATAATCTCTGGAACTATGGTAAGGCCAAAGTAAAAAGTAAAACGAATAGATCAGTATAAAGGAGATGATGGACAAGGAGATGATGGACAGGGAGGTGATGGACAGGGAGGTGATGGACAGGGAGGTGATGGGCAGGGAGGTGATGGACAGGGAGGTGATGGGCAGGGAGATGATGGACAGGGAGGTGATGGACAGGGAGATGATGGACAGGGAGGTGATGGACAGGGAGGTGATGGGCAGGGAGGTGATGGACAGGGAGATGATGGACAGGGGGATGATGGACAGGGAGGTGATGGACAAGGAGATGATGGACAGGGAGGTGATGGACAGGGAGATGGACAGGGAGGTGATGGACAGGGAGGTGGCTCAGTCACTAAAGTGCTGTGTGTGAACCTGAAGACCCGAGTTTAATCCCAGCACATGTAAAAGCTGGCTGTGGGTCCACATCTGAAAAGCCAGCACTTCGAGTATCCCTGAGGCTTGCTGACCAGTCAGGCTAGCCAAGGCCTGAGTTCTGGGTTCAGTAAGAGATGCTGTCTCAAAACCTAATGTGGAGAAGCAACTGAGGAAGAGGCTTGATGTCAATATCAGTTCCCCATGCACACTCGTGCGTGTTCACATACCCATGAACGCAGAGACAGGTACACGGACACAAAAAGAAGACAATGAAATCATATAAAATATGTGATCAACAAATTAAATACTACTTGTAAAAATATAGGAGGAGTCAAGAATGAGTGTGTTGAATGGAAAGCCTTAATGTAAGGCAAACTTAACCCAACAATATCTGTAATCACATTACACAATAACAGTGTACGGTACTGAGGGACCGGGTCCATCAGTAAAGTGCTTGTTTGCAAGCACGCGGGCCTAAGTTGGCTCCCTAGAATCCACGTAAAAAGCTGGTCATAGGGGCATGTCCCCATAATCCAAATGCTGGGGATGCAGAAACAGGGGGCTCCTTGGAGCTCACTGTAGTGACATGAGGATCTGAGTGTGGGTCGCCCGAACCCACGTAAAGCCCAAGTTTGGTGATGTGCACCTTTAATTTATAAGTTATCTACACACTGTCCAAGATGTGCTGTGGTGTTACTTAGAAGTGTAGTGAGAGTATCTGTAAATGCATGTTGCAAACTCTAGGGCAACCACTAAAATTATATATATTTATATACATATATATATATATATATATGTATGTATATGTATATATGTGTACATATATATATATATATATATCCAATAAAAAAGAAAGTTGAAATGTAGGAAATGTTCGTTAAAACTAAAGAAGATAAAAAAAAAATCAAACGTTTTTTCCTTAAAAATGAAGTTTCTTGTGTTTTTTACAACAATTAAGAAAAAATAGTCTAAGAGCTGCCTTCTTTCTCTGCCCCCTCCCGCTCCCTCTCTCTGTCTGCCTGTCTACTTTTATCTCTCCCCCACATCCCCACTTGGAGATTGCCTTTCTATCTCATCTCCCCTCCTGCAGTAAGCCTCTTACACTAAAAAAAAAAAAAAAAAACCTAGTCATGATAGCACATGACTGTGACTCCAGCAGGAGGATGGAGCACGAATATCACAAGCAGGTGGCCAACCTGGACTACACAGAAGGTTGGAAACCATCCTGGATTATATAATAAGATAGAGATAGAGAGACAGGGAGAGAGGGAGGGAGGGAGGGAGGGAGGGAGGGAGGGAGGGAGGGAGGGAGGGAGAATGCTGAGATCAATCATATCTGTATCCAGAAAACAAGTCCTTATCAATTTAAGAGAACTGAAGTGGCCCAGGGACCATTCTATGACAACAGTGGAACTATAAACATCAGCAAGAGACAGTACACAGAAAGGAATCAAATATTTGGAAACTAAGCAATTTAAATAATCTGTGGGCCAAAACATAACTCACTAAATACATTAGAAACATTTGATTAAAAAAAAAAAAAAAGCACAATATAGTGAAATTTATTTTTAAGCAGGGCTTACAGGGTAATTCATAGCGTTGAAACCTTTTATCAGAAACATAGAAAGGCTTAAAGCCAATTACCTAAGCTTCTCCCATAAGAAACTAGAAAATTAAAAGTAAGCCCAGAGCAGAAGGGAGTAAATCGTAAAGACAAGAGTGAAAATCAATGAAAGAGAAAACAGAAAATAATAGTGAAAACCAATAAACTCAAACTCGTTTCTTTAAAAACATCAATAAAGTATAACCTCCTAAAGGAGACAGACTGATCAAAGGAGTGAGCAAGTGGGGTTAGGGGAAGAAAGGGAATGAAAGGGAAACAACCAACCAATGGCCCCTCCCCCAAACAAGAGCACAGATGCGATGCTACTGACAGTGAAATGAGACTAAATGAACATTATAAAAACTCGTTCCAACAATGCAATTTAGATAAGACATACACATTTCTTTAAAAGAAGCAAACTATCAAGACGAAACTCACTAAGAAGAATTTGCCTGAACAGCATCGTATACATAAAAGAGATTCCAGTCTGGAACTTTCCATAAAGAAATCTCTAGGTATGAGTAGCTTCACTGAGAAATTTTAGCAACTAGTAAGAAATATATATCTAATGTATGTGAATTTTACACGCACACACACACGCATGCACGAACACACACACATGCAAACAAATGGAAGAGGAAGCCACCCAGGCTGCCCCCACTTTCACTGTGCAGGCAGTGGGCACCAACTATGATGAACAAATATGAACGGAGAGATGGGAAAGAAAAATTTTAAAAAATGGGTGGTGTGTGCACTGTGGAGAGAGGTGGAACTGGAGACTTGGCTGGATGCTAAGACGGTGAGGACCAGACTGTGTGAGTGGCAGCCATCCAAGGCCATGGTCCAAGATCCTACTGCAGCCCAGGTCTGGGCGATGTCCATAGCCATGTTCCCACCTAAGCCTATGCAGATGTCTGTGAGCTGTGCTGCAGCCAGAAGCTATGTTCATCTCTATGGGCTGTGCTGCCACCAAGGCCATACTGATCTGAGTAGCCTGTGCTGCCAACTTGGGTCATGATGATGCCCAGGTCCTTGCTCCTGCTGAGTGGCATGTCTGGATCTGTGGTCCTGCTGTTGCTAGGGTCTGTGTTGATGTTTGTGGTCCATGTTACCACTGAAGGCCATATGGATGTCCATGGTCTGTGCTGCAGCCTGAATCTACGTTGAAGCTCATGGATCATGCTGACACTGAAGGCCATATTGATGCGGGTGGCCTGTACTAAGGCCATGGTAATGTCTGTAATCTGGGCTGCCCCAAGGGCCTTGTTTGGGTCTGTAGGCCTATTGAAATCTGGGTCTCTGTTCATGGTCTGTGCTGTCACTAGAAACCATGTGGAAGTCCATGATCCATGCTCCCACTGACTGTAAAGAGCAAGAAAGCTGCTTTTGCAATGATATCAATGATTGCAGATGCATAGTTAAGGAAGAGGGACATGGAAGGCTTCTTTGTCCAACACTATCTCCACCCCTACTTCCACCCCAAAGAAGTAGCAGCCTAAACAGGAAGCTACCAAAGAAAACTCTTAAAGAGTATGGTAAGGATGCTGAGGTTAGTTCTTCACAGTGGATGGTTTCTGGCGGGGAAAGACTCCGTTCTATTTAAGGGCAGGCCACTGACAGTTTGACCATGCTCCAGTGAGTATACAGATAACACAAATTGGACTTGTTCTTTAGGGAGGGGTATTTTTATTTTATTTTGTTTTGTTTTGTTTTCTTTTGGAGGAGAGGTCACCAGAGTGGGGAACACACATGCAAGACTGGAAAATGAGTATGATTGGGATGCCTGAAGTGAATTTCTCAAAGAGTCGACAAAACAGAATCAACTGACTGGGACTCAAGTGTGCTTGCAGAAATCAGGGAGCCTGTAAGGGTCTGACCTGGGTCTTCTGCATATATGCTATGGTTGTGTAGCTTGGTGTTCTTGTGGGACTCCTAACAGTGGGAGTAGGGCTGTCTCTGACTCTTTTGTCTGACTTTGGACCCTTTTCCTCCTGCTGGGCTGCCTCATCCAGTCTTGATGTGAGAATATATACCTGTACCTGGCCTTATTGTAACTTGCTATGCCACACTTGGTTAATATCCCTGGGAGGGCAGTTTTTGCCTGAGGAGAGGCAGAGAGAGAGAGAGAGAGAGAGAGAGAGAGAGAGAGAGAGAGAGAGAGAGGATCTGGGGGAAGGTGAGGGTATTGGGTAGTCTTAGGGTAGAGGAGTGAGGGAAACTTCAGTTAAATGTAATGCATGAGTGAAGAATAAAGAAAAAAGAAAAATACATGTCTATTGTATGTAAACTTTATGCACACACATATACATGCACACACTTGCATAAGCACACACATGCACACACATACATAAACACACAGAGATGTAAATCTGCATAAATACACATATATACATGCACATATACACACATACACATGTGCACATACACATAAACAAAAACACAGATACACATGCACGCATATGCACACACACTTCTGCAAACTCTCTTATCTCCAACATTGCCCTAATACCACACTAACACTGCTGGCAGAATACTAAACTGCCAAGTAATTTCCCCAATGAACATTGACCAAAAACTGTTGACAAAACTTTAACAAATTGAATCCAGCAAAATATGTAAAGGTTAATGCGTAATAACCAGATGGAATTTATCCCCAAACTACAAAATCAGATTAGCATTCAGTGGAGTCATCACAGGAATAACTGACAAGAAAAAAATCACACCATCATTTCAATAATCACGAGAAACCAAATGCCAAACTCCCAAGCACCCACTCATGACATAAATTCTCAGCCACTATAGAGTTTCCTCGACCTGGGGAAATATATGTATATATTTATGCAGATTTACATCTCTGTCCCACATTCCTCCTTCTTCCCACCAGAGAAGACTTCTTAAGATTGGATGTCCGTTGTGCTGTCATGGCTCTAGGATTACAGTAAATTTCATGGTTGGGGAGATGGTTCCATGCAAGCATGAAGATCTGGTTTTTGGATCCCTGAAATTAAGGTAAAGCCCAGGTTTAGTGGTGTATTGTTGTAATCTCGGCACTATGGAGACCAAGACAGGAGGATCTCAAGGGGTCACAAGCCAGTCAGTCTAGCCAATTGGTGGGCTCTAAATTGAATGAAAGACTGGGTCTCAAAAGAATAGGGTGAAAACCTGTAAAAGAAAGAAACCAGTGTCAACCTCTGGCCTCTACAATGCACTCATGAGTGTGTGGCACCCACACACTTGTACACACACAATAAAAACAAACAAACAGCCCTCTGTGTCTTTAAGAGTTTTTCTCTTCTCTGTAGAGCAGAGAGCTGAGGAGCTCAGTGCTGATATCCTCACCCTTGTCTCCTTTTAACTCCTCCCTCATTTGCCTTCATCCAGATGATGAAGCAGGCACAGAAGACGCTTAGACCTGGGCATTTCCACCTCAGGAAGCTGAAGAGGAGTGGGCAGCAGCAGGCACGTCCTAACATGCTGTCCCTGCTGACTAAAGTCTCCTTCCGACCTGGAAATAGATGTAACTTTCGGGTGAATTCAAAGAGGCCCCAGAGCTCAGCCTTCTGGAGTCTTTGCCTCTAGTCTAGGCAATAGGAGCCATCTGTGCCAGAAAAGCATTTAGGGTTTAATACCAAAGCTTCACAGCCACACATATGATCAGTTTTCCAGTTTGCCCTTAGGATAAACACTTCAGTGCTGCCAGTGGCTGGCAGAGAAAGCCAAAAGAAAAAAAAAAAATCAGAAAGCTGGGTCTCTGTCATTTCTTGCTAAGTCTTCCACTTAGCAACTGTCATAATATAATCACCCCGCAGAGGCAGAATGGACCTACCTCCCCACTGAGAATTTGGTTCCAGATAGCAAAATTGACCTTGCCCCAAAACATATGCCAAGAGGGTGTGCAAATTTGCCCTGGTCACTGAATGAAGGATGTCCCAAATCAGATTTAAAAAGAGGAACGACAGACAACTGAGCTGGGGCATGGACAGTGGGGACCTGGGGTGAGGAGCTGACTTACATGGTTTGAACTGCCTACTGGTACAAAAGCCAGGGGCACCTGGCTTTTTCATAGATTTGCCTGATGTGGTGCCTAAGGAGAGAAGAGAGTAGAGAGCTGGATCACTTTAAGCAATCAAATATGGAGGTGAATTCTTTGTTATAACAACACAGTCACTAAGTCCCTCCAGGAGCCTCCTCTCTCCTCTCAGTGTGGGGAACAGTTCCCTAAGCCCATTCCAGCAATATTACCTTCAAGAGAACAGGCTGTGGGGGTGGGAGAGTTCCTCCCACACATGGAACAGCATGCAGGAGGAAGTGACAGGGCCCAATGAGCTTGAAGAGAATATTTAAACTGCTAAACAAGATAGCATATTTACTACCATGTTTATCCCAAGCATTTGCAATAAAAATCAGAGTGATGGCGTTCTGTGATTCCCCCCGTGGCATGTACTTGGAAGCTCTTCTTTTTCAGCCAAAATTGATTGGGGTTGTATATAATTCTTCCTTTCAAAAGGCAATTGAAAATCTGGATAGTGGAAGCAGAAGAATGGGTAGGAGCTGTAAACATGGGCAGGGACAACTGCTTCGCTGCTCCTGAAAGATGGAGGGCGAGCCGATTCCTCTCTGAGGTGCTCAGACACAGCAGAGCAGTATGGCAAACTAGAAAGCACCTCAGCTTCGAAACCAACAGACTGTAACTTTAACTCTGGTTCCATTGCATAACATAAGACCTTAGAAAATTTATTATCTTGCAACCTCGCTTTGACCATCTTTAAATTAAAGCTGTCAGTACCCACCACAATGAAAGTACCATAGAAAATGAATTAGAAAATTCATGTAGATACCAGTGTGACATGTGCCACATATACAACACACAACTCTATAAGTGCACACCGACCATGATGTCAGAATAGCCACCAACAACTGGAAATTGTGGGTTTTAACAATGTCCATGCTTCTTTTCTCTCCATTGTTCAGTCTGAACCTCATAAATTTTGCCCCAAAATTACCAGTAAAAATTAATCTCATCTGCACTTTAAAACCTCCAGAGAACTCACAAGTCTTCCAGACTCTGACAGAAAGCTCTCTCTAAAGAGAACTATCCGCTGACTTGCCAGGGCACAGTTTCTCTCAAACATCTGCTAATAGAAAAATACTTTGGAAGATGTTGGCTATTGAGCAGGAAATGAAATGAAGTCTTTGATTTCCATTCCTGACAGTATTTCAGAGTAGATACTTTGAAAAACCACTAAGGTACAAAGAACACAAAGGCTGTGGGAAACATTTCTGCTATGGTTTTGAATTCACAGAGCATTATAGAGGGGGTGTGGTGGCAAAGAAAATCACCATAAACCAAATATGACATGAAGTGCCAACCCTGAGATTTGAGTTCTGAGCATTCAGATGCCCTTGGGACTCCTGCTCTTTGCTGGCAACCTAGGGTGTCCCTCTGAGGGGCTTTCCTAGGAGAAAAGGAAAGAAGCCCCATGTCTGTGTGACAGGTGGGTGGGACTGAGACCATGACTGGCCGGGAGCCTTTACATAGCTCCACAAAACTTGATAAATAAGGAAGGAAGGAAGGAAGGGAGGGAGGGAGGGAGGGAGGAAGGAAGGAAGGAAGGAAGGAAGGAAGGAAGGAAGGAAGGAAGGAAGGAAGGAAGGAAGACAAATGAGAGAAAAGAATCTACCAAACAAAGGAAAAGCACCACAAAGGAACACAGGTTGAAATTTGCCTGCCTTGGTTTTAGGCACGAAAAACAGTCATCGGCTTTCACGGGTCATGTCTGGGATTCACACATCACCACCCAAATCTATCTAATTTTTAAGGAAGAGCTAACATCGATGCTCCTCAAACAATTCCACAAAGTAGGAGGGAAAGAAATGCCCCAGCTTCAATTTTCTTGCTTGTTATGGGTTTAAACTGCTTGCAACCTCCCAATTCATTTTGGTAGACAGTGTGCATCTAGAAATTTATTCATTTCTTCTAGGTTTGAAGAATATAAGTATTAAAAATAGTCCCTAAGGATCCTCTGGATTTCATTTGAATCTTCATAACATTTTCTTTTTCATCTTTAACTTTATTAATATGAGTCTTTTCCCTCATTCTTAGGGTTAGATTGGCTAATGACTGGAGAATCTTGTTTAACTTTTCAAAGAACTAACATCTTTGATTGACTCATGTATTTTTCTTTTATTTCAAATTATTTCATTAATTTCTGCTGTGATTTCTACTGTGTCATCCTAGGTGGGGGTTGGCTTGCTCTTGGTTTTCTAAGAACTTAAGGTTCAAGATTAGGCAATTTGTTCTCTCTCTCTCTCTCTCCCCCTCTGCCTCTCTGTGTCTCTCTGTTATTTTTCTCTCTAAATGTAAGCACTTACTGCTACAAACTTTCCTTTTCAAACTTCCCTTGCTGTGTCCCCACAGTTCTAATAAGTATGTTATATTTTTATTTGATTCTAGGAACTTTTTCCCTCCCTTATTCCTCCAATGGCAGATTGTTCATTTGAGAGTATATTTTTCAGTCTTCAAGTATATATGAAGTTTCTCTTGCTGCTTTCTCATTTTAACCACTGTAATGTGATAAGATACAGGAAATTATCTGGGCTTTTTATATTCGTTAAGGCTCACTTTGTGGCCAAAATGTCATCTATTTTACAGAAGTTTCCATGAGTTGTTGAAAAATGTATGTTATTTATTTGTTGGGTAAAATATCCTATGGATATATGTTAAATCTGACTGGTCTATGATATAATTAGGAATAGGAGGGATATATTCGAAAGCATTTCTTTTAAGACCTGGAATAAGACAAGAGGACCCAATCTTTTTTTAATGTTGCTCAAGACAGTGCTGTAATTCCTAGTCACAGCAATAAGACTAGAGAGGGAAACGGAACACAAAAGGAAGGGAAAGAAGTCAAAAAATCCCTATTTGCAAATGAGGGGATCCTGTCCTTAGTACACTCTAAAGACTTCACCAGAAAACGTTCTGGCCTGATATACAGTTTTGTATTCCAGCAAAGCAGTAGGATACAAGATTAACATACAAAAACTGGGTAATATCTACCAGAGAGATAACTCCCTAATCTAAGTTCCCTCTTCAGGATTCATAGAACATGGATTCTGATATGCCTGTGAAAAAAACCATGGATAGGACAACATAGGAGGTTCAGGGTGGTGGTGGCCAGCCATCACACATAGCTCATAATAGTGACTGTTCCATCAGTCACAGGAAATTGCCAAGATTCATAGGCAAGGGCTTGCCTCAACAGTGAAGAGTAATTAGCCCTAGACTGAGCATTACTCTGTCCCTAGTGTTAAAGTTTGAATAGGGAGCACTCCTCCAACAGGCTTGTGCTCTGAAAGTTTGGCTGCAGAGAGTGGCTCAACCATGATCCATGAATGAGCCTTTGTCAGTAGATAAATTCATCAATGGATTCATAATTTGATGGCACTATTAGGACGTGACGAAAGCTTTCATAGGTGGGGCCTACCTGGAGGAAGTAGTTCCTCCAGCAATCAAATGTCACAAGGCATGCAAAGATGCAAGAAAATATAGAGGAGAAATGACATTAATAAATCCAGCCAGGTGTACCAGCACATTCCTTTAATACTTGCAAGAATCAGGAAGTGAAATTCTGAATTCAGGTCCACCCTAGGCTACATAGAAAGACCTTCTCTCAAAATAAGTAAATAAAATAAAATACCAAAACTAATCCAAAAATGATATTAGCAAATAAGAACATTAAAATGCTAATAATAACTGTTTAATTGTGCTTATACAATTTAGTACAGATGAAAAATATTTTTAAAATTTCAGTTGAGTTAGTTGCAAAAACTATAATAAAAATCAATGGGTTACTGCACAAATATCCAGTGCCAGGCATGGGATATCTCTATAGGAACTATTGGTCAGGGAGGCCCCAGAGGAGCCCCAGAAAAATATAAGATCTTACTATTCCTTTTGGTTTCCCAGTGTGGTGGTTTGAATAAGAATGCCCCCCGTAAGCTCATATATTTGGATGCTTAGTCACAAGGGAATGGAGCTGTTTGAACAAATTAGAAGGATTGGGAGATTTGGCCTTATTTTAGAACATGTGACCTTCTTAGAGGAAGTGTGTCACTGGGGGATGGGCTTGAGGTTTCAAAAGACCATACTAGGCCCAGTATCTCCTCTCTCTCTCTCTCTCTCTCTCTCTCTCTCTCTCTCTCTCTCTCTCTCTCTCTCTCTCTCTCCTCTCTCCTCTCTCTGCCTCACATCAGGATACAGCTCTCAGTTACTGCCCCAGGGTCTGCCTGCCTGCCACCATGTTCCTTACCATGATAACAAACTACACTTCTGAAACTGTAAGTAAGCCCCCAACTAAATGCTTTCTTCTCTAAGAATTGCTCTGGTCATGGTGACTAAGAGAGCCACCATATAGATGATAATACCCTGCTGCTGAAGCCACCTAGTATCTGAGAGAATTCAAGCTGGGACTAAGCTGGAAATATCCTCCTTGCTGGCTAGCTTCTGTAGAACCAGGAGGTGCTATGCAAGCTACTAGGGGTATAAAAAGCATCAGCAGCCTTACTCAGTTGTGAACCCTATAAACTACAATACCAACCTGCCAGGGGAGACGTGCCCACCTGTGCAATTGTAGCACAGCTATTATGGGAATAGCCAACTGTTCTCTGGTTGTATTTGGCACACTCTAAAGAAAGTAATCTGTCTGGTAATGTAAACTCAGTTTTTTTTTTTTTTTTAAAAAAGCACAACCCAGGGGAAGGCATGAGCCCTGGGGGAGGGGCTCTTACCATTGTTGTTTAGTTAAATTTATCGATACTGTATCAAACTGCTTTCTAAATAGCTGTTTTTATACCCATAGACAAAAGCTCCCTCAGCTTTAATCAGAGAAGCCTCTCTTCACAGTGACCAGGGGTGAATGCAGAGACTCATGACTGCTCAAGTTGCTGAGAATGAGTGACAGTTTAGTTGTTCAGCCCAAAACAAGATATTTATAACACCTCAATCCAAGACTCAAAGGATATTGCCAAAGAGGGGCCAAAAAATGTTAGAGTTGGAATGTGGGGAGAAGGGCTATGAAATTACATCTTCTGGGTGCAACACAGTCATTGCAACCATAATTTTAAAGAACCTGCAGTTACCTGCACTGGATCTGAACAACATTAGCCCTGTCAAGGATTAGTCAGTCATGGATGGGGAGTGTCCATGGGGTCCTACTCCTCCCTGCTGAACTATTGGCTACTGTGCTCATTAGTTTGACTACTTGATGCATGCTAGAGTCATCTGGGAAGAGGGAACATCAGAATGGCCTGCAGGCAAGTCTGTAGAGCATTCTCTTGGTTAATGATTGATGTGACAGTGCCTAGCCCACTGTGGGCGGTATCATCCCTATGCAGGCAGGGTGTCTTGGATTGTATAAAAAATCAGGCTGAGCAAGTCAAGAGGAGCAAGCAAGTAAGCATCATTTCTCTATGGTCTTTGCTTCAATTCCTGCCTACAGGTTCCTGCCTTGAGTTCCTGCCCTGACTTCTCTGCATGGTGAACTATAAGCTATAAGGTGAAATAAACCCTTTCCTCCCCATGCTACTTTTGGTCATGGTGTCCTGTCACAGCAAATGGAGACAGCTACTGATGGATTCTAGAAAAGGGGGAGTCTTTATCTCCAGTTGTGTAGCCACTGTGAACCTAACAGGCTTCAGTGGGTAGGTTCCAAATTTATGGCAACACAGTTGGCCCTGGCTAAATTCACTGGGGTCAGAAAACAAAACAAACAGAAACCATGAAGGTGGGAAAGGAAGATTGATGAAGTGGGAGTGACATAAGAAAGGGTAGAGTGGGGTAATAATCAGAGTGCATTCTGTACCTGTATGAAAATTTCAAATAAGTTTCATTTAAACAAACAAATGAAATTAAACAAGCCTCAGGGCCCTGGAGCCGCATGATTGCTCAAGCCACTCGCAATGATTTAGAGTATATTCTCACTTTGAACTTTTAATGAGTATAGATGCTCACAACTAAACACTAAAAATAGAGCATGTGAGATGAAAATAGGCTGAACAAAACTGAGAGCTGGTCAGACATAAAACAAGGAAAAAATAGTAAACTTCAAGACAGTAACAGAAACTATCAGACATGAACAGTGAGAAAAAGATACACTTTAAATCTCAGCTGTTGTGATTATTTTGTAGATGCATGTATAAAACACTTTGGTTCCCACTATCCTCTGTTTTACGTTAGTGTGCTGAGTAAGCATCTCTGTGCTTATTTTTTTTTTTTTCATTTCTCTATATATTTAAGGCAGACTATAGCAGAGTTTTAATGTTATTGCAATGTGTATTTTAAATATCACAAAAAATTATAATCTTTCCATGGATTAAAATGCTTTGCATAAAGCTATGCTTAGTGGCATATGTCTGTGACCCCAGAACTTGGGAGCTTGAGGCCCTAGGGTCTTGATTCCCAAATCAACCTGGCATACACAGCTCCAGAACAGCCTGGGCTACAGTGTGAGACTCTATCTCAAAAAAAGGGGGGGTGCATGCTTTCAGCTCTTACAATCCTTTGTTCAGTCTTCCATTACCCCATTTGGGTTTTGTTTTTGTTGGTGGGTTTGTTGCTTTTGTTTTTTGGGTTTTTTGTTTGTTTGGTTTTTTGTTCGTTTGTTTTTTGCAGCCATGACCCAGTTGAGCTTATTTCAGGGAATGCAAGACTGGTTTAATAGTAGAACACACATCTGTTACTTAACTACACTAACTGATTCTGCCTAATGCATAGACTTGAACGTCTCAGCAATAAATCTTTAAAAGAAACTAACAAATTCAGGATGGAAGTGAATATGTCTAGCCAATACCCTGTATCCCATTGGTAGATTTGGAGTTTTTAAAACATGAAACATCTCACATTGCCTTAGCACTTGAAATGTGCCTAGAGAACAAGGTCTACATGTAGCAATTTTATGGATAATTTGAATTTTTTACATTTTTGCTAAAAGATTAAATTTTTTTAAATCTCTAAGTAAAATTTAAAGTTTGTGATAATCTTCCCAAACATTGTCAAACCTAAATCTGATTATGCTTCTCTACCTATCTACTAGGTTACCCTCTACCATATTCCTGGGAACACAGGGAAGAAAAATATTATATCATGGGACTGAAGTTATAAACACCCAGACTATTGGACTGGTGAGACAGTCCAGTGGGTAAACGCACTTGCTGCCAAGCCTAACCACTTGAGTTTGATCCCCAAAATCAAGACAGTTAAACGAGAGAGCAAGCACCACACATTGTGCTCTGACCCCCCGCGTGTGCACCATGTGTGGCACACAGAAACTACACAAACCCACGGGCACTAAATAAGCAAAATGCAATTGAAAAGCAGATGGTGATAAACCCTATGGAGGACAAGCAGCTCAGCTTTTTCAGCATGTCAGTCATAGAGGGGCGAGGAATGGAGGAGAGGAAGTGAGTGAACGAGGAAATGCAGTGGCTCTAGCTAGCATTGCCCAGACTCCACCTGCAAACTGTTGAGATGGTGAGAAGACATTAAGAGAGCGGTACTTATCCAAATACTCACTAGGTATTGAGAATTATCATTAAATTAATAAGATGTTTGGAGCTTGATAAGAAATCAAGAGGGATTAGTGAGAAGTATCTAAGTAAAGTGTGCTTGATTGCTATGAATCGGCAGTCGCTGGCTGGAGGAAGCATGGGTAGTGGTTAAGTTATCCTGCTTTGTATGTCTTAGAAATTCTCAGCAATACAATCTTTTAAAGACAATGAACATTCCTAGCCAATCTTCTTGTTCTCGTTCACGCCAGCTATTTGCTCATCATTTTCCTTCCTTTAATACTGTGCTCTATCCTGGGGTTTGAAGTCTCAAGATGCATTTCCTTCCTTCATTTGCCAACTGGATTTCTTTTTCTTTGATTTTGTTGTTGTTGTTTATGCTAACAAAATAGTAAGCTTCACTGTGACATTTTTGCCCATGGGTGCAGGACACTTTACTCCATTTGTTTTCTCTGTTATCCGCCCTTACTCCCACATCCCTCCCACTGGCCCTCTTCTGAGTCCCTAGTAGTCTCCTGGCTTTCTTTCAGATCCACAAACAGTAGTTAGTTAGTGTGGAGTTAGTATTAGGAAAACAGAGGTGGGCAAAGAGCAGATCCCTGCATTTGGCTCCATCAATGTAGCCATTGAAGGTTGTCATAGTGACAGCAGAGCTAGTGATATTACATGGTTCTGAAGCCTGGCCCAAGGTATCCTCTCCCTGTGGTTTCAGACTTGGCCAGGACAGGATCTCTTTGATGAGTCCAGAGCAGACTTGGATCATTTCACCAACAATTCAGCAACAGGTGCTCGGTATAGGAGTTAAGTGGTTTCTAGCCCTTAGGGGTCACCCCCTTCTTCCTCTCTACTCCTGAAAGTCCTTTCCTTCTCCATTTTGCTCCTCTAAACCTTCCAAAATATTTTAACTCATTCTCTTTATTGAATTCCTTTTTTCAAAACACCTGTTCCATCTTGAACCTGATTTGTTATCAGGCTTGCTAGTAGAAAGAGGTGCTAGAAGCCGGGCTCTGAGAGGAGATGGCTACGGTTGGCCTGTTTGAGCATACGTGTGTGTGCAGTTGCCATGGGTAGGAAATGGATGCTATAAATCTGCACAGTTGTGTGGTTATTTCTCCATTCCACCCGAGGACAATTGAGAATGTAGTGCTTACTAAAGGCTCGAGACATTCTAGTAGATTTGGAAGACTCTTGGAAGCTAACTCCTAGAAATTTCCAGAGTTTTCCATGCTGAAAGAGACAGTTACGCTTTCCCTGTACAAAAAGACTCCCCAGTCACTTCTCCAATGACATCACTTTTTTTTTTTTTGATATTTTATTTACATTTCCAATGTTTCCCCCTTTCTAGGTCTCCTCTTTGGAAACAACCTATCCCCTCCCCTCCCCCACCTTTATGAGGGAATTCCACCTCCCACCCACCCGCCCACCCACTCCCGTATTCCCACCTTGACATTCCCCTTTACTGGGACCTCTCCTCCCGCTGATGGCCAATAAGGCCCTCCTCTGCCACATATGTGGTCCGAACCATGGGTCCCTCCATGTGTATTCTTTGGTTGGTGGTCCAGCCTCCAGGAGGACGGGGGGGGGGGGGGTGTCAGGGCAGTTGACAGTGTTGCTCCCTCCATGGGGCTGCAGAC
>CM052704.1:78890660-78914096 GCA_028551405.1 Uromys caudimaculatus | reverse complement strand
CACACACACACACACACACACACACACACACACACACACACACACACACACTTTTGAAGAATATCAAATAATTCATAAGATCAACCATAAACTGGAGAACTGTGATGAGAAATAAGCCAAATACCTGGGATAGCTAGTAGGAACAATCCAGGTCACTCCTCAGGGGCCATGTGTGTAGGACAGCATCTCTACGGATATACTAGCCCATAGCAGTGTAGGGACACCAAAAACAACATGGCTGAGAGCCAGCTCTCAGAGGCCCTGAGTCACCATAAGTAGCATCAGAGCTGCTCCTGAATCTTAGCAAGGCTCCCTTGAGCTTCAAACTCAGATGGTCAGACCTGATTAGATGAACAAGATGACAGACCAGCCCCCTTGTGGCCTGGGCTAGGAGAGAGAGGTTCTTCCTCTGGCTTTTACTGTGAGAGAAGAGTAGTCTGTACATGGAAGCAAAGAGTCCTAACCCTAGAGTGGGGATGTTGCTTTCTGAGCCCAAGATAAAAAGACCAATATCCACCACAGTGCAGTAATGCACATGGTGCACTAACCCAGCACTGGCTGTGAAAGGAGCACACTAAAGTGTGTTTGAAACAAGTGTGTGAATAAATTAGTGAGTGTGTAAGTGGGATGATTCTTTGCTGTGAGCAACAAGGATTTCAACAGAAAGTGGAAAGACAGAACTCCAGGGACCACAGACAGAAAACAGCATCAGCACAAGGGCTCACAGGGAACTATCCTAGCTTCCAGGAGACAGGGTCAGGGCTCCTCGTGTGTACAATACCTGCCTGGGCTCGTAGAGACCAGAGTCATAGACAGCTCAAGCAAAAGCTTAGACCCAACGGAGCAAGCCCTTGCAGACAGAACCTCCAACGATTACAGAAAATTACAACCACGGCTTGACAGAGATCATTTCCGAATGAGATTCACAGGAAGTATTTATTTCTACCTAGAATCTTCCTTTCCTCTGTGTTCCCCCAAAATAATGTGTGGTTCTAACAATCAGGAGGAAAAAAGTGAACGAAAGAGACAAACTGGTGAGGAGCCACCCTCCTTCTCTCTTCCTGTCGGAGTAAATAAATCATGTTAGGGCAACAATTAGGAGCTAAGTGTACAAGAGAAAATATGTGTCTGGCGTGCGCATCAAGAGAGAATAGCACACCGGAAAAAGTCTGTACACTCTAGCACTCTGCCCTCACAGCTTGGTCTGGGTCATTGTCAAGGCTTCAGTTGCTCCTAACTGAACTCTCAGGAATGAAAACAGAAGGGAAAAACAGAAAAGAAAACAGTAAATAGCCAAGGAAATGACTTATCAGGCACAGGCAATGAGTATGGCCATGTCTGACAACTGAGTTTGATCCCGGGAATCCACGTGATAGAAAGGGAGAACTAACTCTTGCAAGCTGTCATCTGACATCCATGTGACATGCATCCTTGTCATGTGTATGCACACTCGTGCACACGCGTGCGCGCGCACACACACACACACACACACACACATGTTGGGAGAACTGAGGGGGACAGAGGAAGGGATGGAGGAAGGAAGAGAGAGACAGAGAGATAAATGTAATTTTAAACATTAAAGTGGGCCAGAGAGTTGGTTTGGGGTTTAAGAGTGATGGCTACTCTGCCAGAGGACCAGGGTTCAGTGTATGACACCCACATGGCAGCTTACAGCCATTAGTAATGTCACTAGGACCCAGGGGATCCAATACCCTCTTCTAACATCTCTGGGCTCTAGGCTCATAAATAGTGTATAGACACATATTCAAGCAAAACACCCATACACTTATTAAAATAAAATATTTTACAATCAAATAAAATAATATTTTTAAATGAAAAAATTAGTAGAGGAAGAGGAAAGGGGAGCTGAGGGAGAGAGAAAGGAAAAGGAATACCTCAAGCCCTACAGAAAGAACTCTGACTAACTCCACAAGCCTGGCGTTTATACCCTCTTGCTCCACCTCATCCCACTTTCCCAGAAGGCCCTCTGCCATGCTTCAAAGCAGCCCATTCCGCTTGCAAAGAATGTGCAGGAACTGTTCTTTTGTCTGGAAGCCCTTCTTGGAGAGCATGCACACACCCTGCCTGCTACAGTGACCTCGGGCAGGTGTCTGAAAGCCGAAGGGACTAAGCTTGTAATAAAAGACCCCAATGCAGAGCTAGGAGATCTGGCAACCAGAGGGATCTCCTAGAAACCAAGACCAGGTGAAGAGGAGATCCAGGCCACAGGACGGTAGCTGCCATGACCAGAGGAGCAAAGGAGATCAGTGGGACAAGGAAAACAGCTAAGGAGGGTGAGGGTGGAGAGACCTGTGAACCTGACCTGAGGGGCAGGGACTGGTATCAGGCACCATGTCCAACCTGAGCTGGGCCTTTGGGTAGCATCACCGCCTGCCCTCAGGCCATGTGTTCAAGACTCCCTAAATCACCAGCCTATCAGAACAGGCCCACACATCTTATTTCACGTTCTGATCTCTGCATGGCTGTTGCCTCTGCCTACCATTATCTGTTGTCATGGCATAGTCGCTATGGAAACGATGCTGACAAGTCATCATTCTCCTTTACTGGAAACATAGCAAGGTCAAGAGGTAGTAACGAGTTGACACCTG
Organism: Uromys caudimaculatus; assembly: GCA_028551405.1. Taxonomy (NCBI): domain Eukaryota; kingdom Metazoa; phylum Chordata; class Mammalia; order Rodentia; family Muridae; genus Uromys; species Uromys caudimaculatus. Next base: position 78,911,487 of record CM052704.1, on the reverse strand, counting down.
TGATGGTTAATCTTGACTTCAGCTTCACCGAATTTCAAATCACCCAGGACACAAACCCCCTAGGCCTATCTGTGGGGACATTTCCAGAGATTTGGGGACAAAGAAGATGCATCCTGAGTGGGCACCCTCCCGTGATCTGGAGTGCCAGAATGAATCAAAAGGTGGGAAGCAAGGAAGGCAACTAGCACTCACCTCTCTGCTTCCTTACTGTGGACACAACCCTAACTGGCTGTCTTATGTTCTCCCTGCGGTGTCCTGTCACAAAGGACTCTACTCCCTCAACTTGAGCCAAAGTAAACCCTTCCCTAAGTTGCTTTTCTCGGGTACTTTGTCATGGAAATAAGAAAAGTAGTTAATACAACACTTTAAAGAGATTCCCTCCCCCTGCAGTTAGAAAACCCAAAGGGGCAGCGTGTTAGAAGAGAACTGCAAAACAAAGAGTCATACAGGGAGCTGGGCTCCTCCATGCGGGAGAGGGGCAGAATTCCATTGCCAGCATTGCTTAGAAAAGTCAGGGCATGGTGGTAATAGAAAGCAGAGAGACTGGCCATGCTTTCATTCTGGTTTTAAATTTTTCCCTACAGAAGACACCTTCTAATTCCTTGCACTCAGAGAAGACCCGCCCCCTTCCCACCTCCCCCAGTGCCTACCAGCTCTCTGAACCTTGCTGTTATGAACAAGCCTGCACCTTTTCCATCTCTCACATCAATCGTCTTTGATTTCTGTAGCAGTAAGAAAACATCCACAAACATCAGACAGTGGAGGGCATGGGGTTAGAGACCATGCGGCCCAACCCCCTCGTGTCACAGATGGAAGCAGGTGCCTTGGATGACGTGCCTTTCCCAAGTTAGTGACAGAGCTGGGTTTTGACCTCAAGCCTCTGGTCCTCTGTGTCTGGCACAGAAGGTGGTAGAGCTGGTTCTGGATTTTGCAGTTATTTATAGGTTCCTTTATCAATTTAAACAACAACTCTCTCTTAACTATTGGAGGTGCTAACAGAGTAGTAGGTTAGAAGTAACTCAAAGAAATTCATGGGCCCATGACAACTTTCTCAGAGGAAAGATCAAAACCCCTCTCCTTACAGTCACCCATATTCAGACTTGACAGCTCCCCAGGATTCTATTCACAGAGTGTCCCTGCATCGCTGTAATAAAAAGTGGAGGAAATGATCCCCTCTTGCAGACATGCGGGCTTCAGGGTCAACGCTTCCTGAGCTGTTCTGGCTTTTATAGCTTTTTCAATTGGCTGCTCTGTGCAGCTTGCAGCATTAATCACTCTCTACCCTTCATCTGAAGCCAGTGCTTTACTAAAACCTCCAAGTTTCTCTCAGCTCCAGCCATCCCAGCAACCCCAGCTCCGGGGAACCCAGCTACCTTTCCTGTACCATAGCTTAGAGATTTTTGTGGGCTAACTTTTTTTTTCAATCCTGCATCCTTGACCCTACAATGTAGACTAGCCTGATGCCACTCAGAAGCGCGCCTCGGGGGCTGCAGTGATGGTTCAAAGTGCTGCCTTACAAATTCAAGGACCTGAATTCAGTCCCCAGAAATGATGGGGGTTTGTGGGTTTTTTGTTGTTGTTGTTGTTATCTATATATGCACTTGAAATAATCTCAGTGTCAGAGAGGTAGACACAGGTAGATCACTGTAGCTCACTAGACAATCATTCTGGCCTACTTGGCAAGTTCCAAGCCAATGGGAAATCTTGTCCCAAAAAACTAAGGTAGATGGTACCTGAGGAATAGCAACCAAAGTTTTTCTATGGACTTCACGTACCTGTGCATACTGCGCATGCATGAACATGCACAAATACAAGGAATTGGCCACAGGTGCACTCATAGCAAGCAGATAAAACATGTACTGAAGTCAAAGACCTAGAATTAACTAGGCAGAAAACCGTGACAGGCTGCGTCCTCGCAGGGTGGCGGTGACGTCCCAGGCTGCGTCCGCCCACGGGGCGGCAATGTGTCCAACTGCCCATTATTTTTAGATCATCAGTACCATTCTTCCCATTATCTCAAGTCACTGAGAGTTCACAGTGAGCATGGCTGAGTCATTGTCCAAGTGACTCAGCCTCCTGATTAAAAACAGACCAGAGATGCTGGTGAGCTCACTACTGTTTACAGAATGAAGTCTCAGCTCCCTGGCAGAGCACCCATGGCTTTCCTAGGTTGGCCCCAACCGACGTCACAGGCTCCATCATCCACATCATGCTAAGTCCCTTTACTGTTTCCTTACATTCTCACTTTCCATGCCTAATGCCTCCGAGGCCCCAGGACTCAGCTGATGTCTCCTCCAGATGCCTGCCTTGACCACCTCTGAGGCCCTGCTTAGCTCCCTTCCCTCTGAGGACCATACCACTCACACTGCCATCGTTCTGACCAGACTACAGGACCCAAGGTCTCCACCGGTGAACAAACATTCCACGGTGGACAAGGCTTTGAAACGAAAGCTTCAGTTTCATTTATAGATAAGAATAAGAACGACACTTTCCTGCATTGCTTTTGGGAAGAGTCGTCAAGTCACTGCATAACGTTGGCCTTCAATACGTGACTGCTATTATTATGCTCAGTGTGCATGGCAGAGAGAGGTTCATAACTTGCATCTAGCTCAACATCTGCTACACAATAAGTACACAGTAATTTTTGGCTGAATAGATTAATTAATATATTCCATCCAAATAGAAACACTGTTACCTAAACACCCCATACCTTATGTAGTTCCTTGCCCTCACAAACTCTTTAAAATATTGACTACCCCACCACCATCTCCTTTTCTACCTGACAAACTCTTATCTTCCTTCAAGACCAAGATCAATGTCAACTACCCTTTTTACCTTCCCAGGTTCCACGGGAGCAGATTTATGTGAGCTTGTCCAGAAGTTCTCCTGTGCCTTATTACCACACTCAAGACTTTGTGCTACGCTCCCTGCCATCGTTCGCCTATATGTCAATCTCTGCCACCTGACAGTGAGCTTCTCTGGGGTGGTGAGTGATTTACATGCTGCCTGTCCCAGTCCCAGCTCAATAGAGAGTGGAGTGCTGGCATATGCCAGGTACTTGATAAGCAATGGAAAGCCTCCCTAGTGAGTCCAGAGGTTTCTCTCTGGGCCACAGAGATGTCAGGAGGGGCATAAAATCTTTTCCTGGGGAGGCAGGAAACTTTTTTTTTTAAAGGCAATTTAAAACGAGAAGCCCCCTGGCCTATCGTCTAACACATCGAGCATTGCTTTGTCCACCACAGTCCTTTATTTATATGCACACATCATTTCACAGTCACACTCATAAATGCAGATATGATTTGACATGGTGGGTATTTTTTTTTTACTTGAAAAAAATAAATACTTTTACTTTAAGAAATAACATTTTTGCGGTCATGACACTGTGTACAAAGCCATTTACTTTGGCTGCATCATATTCCATGTGGTCACTGCTAATTTACCACTGCTAAACATAATGCTGTGCCAATCTTTGCTTAGATCTTTCCCCTTAATTAGTAAGGTTTTTTTTCAAATGCAGTTGTCTAAGACGTCAAACTCTACCTTAATGAAAGAGGGAGGGAGGAAGGGAGACCAACAGAGAGAGAGAGAGGAGAGAAAGAAGAAGAAGACAACTTTGTACCATTCCCTAGGATCTGTACACCTGAATTTTTGAGTCAGGATCACTCACTGCCCTGGAACTCAGCAACCAGCTTTGCCCCTCCCCTGTTTATGTGACGCCTCAGGGAGAGTGAAGCACAGGAGATTCCTTAGAGCAAGAGTCTGGAATAATAGCTTCAGCCTCTGGATGGGCTTGAGGACACAACGATTTCAAGACTTTCATTTGAAGATCATTTACAAATGATCACCTACAAGCCCCATCCCTGTCCAGCCGAGTGAGAACAGGAAGAACTGAGAAATGGGGTTATTAGATGTCTCTGGTGATGATACCTGAGCAAATAACAGAGCCAGACTCTGCAAAGTCTGAGCGGGAGCAAGAGCATCATGACAGAGTCTGGTCCTCGTTCCAAAGAGCAGTTCCACTCATCTTCTAAGAGTGACCTCTTTAGGCCACAGGCACCAGGGATAAGTAGAGGACCTGGACCCTCTGCATCTCTTATTCTACATCTACAATCTTGTACTGACTGGTTTTGTGTGTCAACTTGACACAAGCTGGAGTTATCACAGAGAAAGGAGCTTCAGTTGAGAAAATGCCTCCATGAGATCCAACTGTAAGGCATTTTCTCAATTAGTGATCAAGGGGGGGGAGGGCCCTTTGTGGGTGGCCCTGAGCTGGTAATCCTTGGGTTCTATAACAAAGCAGGCTGAGCAAGCCAGGAGAAGCAAGCCAATAAGAAACATCCCTCCATGGCCTCTGCATCAGCTCCTGCTTCCTGACCTGCTTGAGTTCCAGTCCTGACTTTCTTTAGTGACGAATAGCAACATGAAAATGTAAGCTGAATAAACCCTTTCCTCCCCAATTTGCTTCCTGATCCTGATGTTTGTGCAGGAATAGAAACCCTGACTAAGACAAATCTCTTATTCAAGAAGTTAAAATAAATAAATAAATAAACGTACCCTTGAATTCCAGTCAAACATATCCAACTCCCTGCTCTACATTTCTGATACCAATGGCTGACAGATGTTCCCAAGGCTCCTGATCTGCTCCTGTGTTCATTCCCTGGCATCAAAGAGAGAGTAAGCTCCCCACATCCCTGAACTGTGAGTCATCTTCAAAACTACTTCCCATGGGCAGGAGAGATGGCTTAGTGGGTAAGCATGTTTGCTGCACAGTCATGAGGACAAGAATTTGGGTTCTAGCCACCATGTAACAAGCCAGGTGCACACCTGTAAGGTCTGAGCTGGGGGCAGGGATGGAGACAAAAAGATTACTAAGAGCTGCTGTTTTACAGACTTGCCCTGAAATATTTAGCCCCGGGTTTAAAGAGAGACCTTGCCTCAAAAAAGGACACCTGGAGCTGAACAGTCAGGTCATAGTTCAGAGCATTTATTTGTTGCTCTTGCAGAGGACCAAGGTTCAATTCCCAGCATCTACATGGTAGTTTTAAACTACCTATAACTCTAAGTCCCAGTGGGTCTGGTATCCTCTTCTGACTTCCACAGGAATCAGGCATGCACATGGTGTACAGACATACATGAAGCCAAAACATTCATACACATAAAATAATAAAATAAATTTTTAGAAAAGGATGCCCTCTTCTGGCCTCAGTGTCTGCACAGACACATGTACACACAGACACACACAGACAGAGAGAGAGACAGAGACAGAGACAGAGAGAGACAGAGAGAGACAAACAGAGACAGACAGAGACAGAGAGAAAGAGAGAACATATTTCATGCACGCACATTTAAAGATATATACAAATACACTGTGTGTGGGTGTGTGTGTGTGTGTGTCCCAGAGTCCCTAGTAGGTCTGAGCCGTGTGCCTATGTCTTGTGTTATCTTCTTTTCCTTCTGTACAGTTAGAGCTTCGAGACATCCCCTGGTCTTACTTGAAAACCCCATCTTGGAACACAGCATAATACAGAAAGCTCAACTGGAGCCCAGGGGGGCTTCTCCACCTTGACTTCATGTCTGTGGGAATTACACAGGTCTCTGCAGGGAAAGCAGTGTACAGGGAAGGCTGTGAACACAGACAGAAGACAAGGCTCCTACCCAGAAGAGTTGCTTCTGATCCAAGCCTCTTAACTGGCCCCCACAATATAAAGTGTGATATTCAAATCAGGCTGAGGGCCTGAAGGGAGAGGCTGGCTGCACAGGCCTGGTGGTGAATTTACTGAACAGATTAAGCCAATCTGCATACTTAAGAACATGCAAATCATGTTATTTCAACCCATAAGTTTGGACATGTCCATAGGAATAAAGATTTATGACAGTGATGAGATGTATGGTTGGTGTAAATGCGCTAGCCCAAGCAAAATATGGTAAAGGGGCTATGGAAAGCGACCCAAGTGAAGGCAGTGATGCCAGCCACAGCCTTCAAAGCATGGCAAGGACGCCTAGTCACAGCTTTGGGGTGCTGCCTGCTACCTCCAGTCACTACAAAGAAGAGACTATAATGCTCATGCTTCTGCACCTTTGGGGGTCTGCCTGAGAGATGGAACAGAAATTGCCGCAGGGTCCAGAATATGTCTTTGCAGTCACAGAAATAATGATAGTAAGTACCTGTCTTAGTCTCGAGACCTCTGTGTCCTCATTTAACCCTCAAATAACTCCCTGAGGAAGGTACTGTTTACTATGTGATCCCTTTCAGTAGGAAGAAACCAAGGCTCAGATATTACACAACAGGAATAGTAGGCTGGGTTCAGGTGACTGACCTGGGAGGTTGCATACCAAACCCCAAAGCCCTTCTGCTTCCACTGAACAGCGGCCGAAAGGAACTCAGGGAGTGATTTATTCCCACCCTTTACAGAAGTGGACACAGTGAGCTAGCTGCCCAAGGTCATGTAAATGGCAGACCCTGTGATTTCAGACACCACCATCAGAGTGCCCAGGGATCCGGAAAGGCCCAAGAGACTAGATCCAGGTGAGACTGCCAGACCTACTTCTCTTTCTAGTGAGCCTTCACTCTGGGGTTGGGGGTCAGTCTGCTTCAGTCAGTCTGTAACACAAGGATGGGTCATGTGGAGAAATTGGCTCCTGCTCTCAAAAAGGTCCTTGGGGATGAAAGCACACATCAGAATGAACACAAGCACACTTCTGGTGCTTGCCATGGGTCTCAACTCTGTCCCTTGGCTGACTCATCATAGTTCACAAGAACCAGGGTTTCTTGTCTAGCACTCATTCTGATGCAAGTGGTCAACCCAAACTCAAACCAGCTAAACCCAAGAGGTTCAAGGGGGACTGGGAATCCAGAGCAGAGCAGAATGGGTCTAGAGACTCTGGTGATGTCTTTAGAACTTGGTGTCCCCTTCCATATATGGTCCACATGCTTAGGGGGTGATTTTGCACTGATGGGAGAGAGAACTTTTAGCTTGTATCTAAATGCCAACAGTGCAACAGGGAGAGAGACCACCCTCCCACGTTTCCTATGAAAGCATTTAAAGAGCATCTATTGTAGTCAGGCACCAGCAATGCTGCCACACACAAAACAAGGCCGTGGAGCTGGTAAATGACAGAATACTCTATTGGAAACAGTGTGGGGAAGAAATAAAGAGCAAGATGAGTAGGTAACGTACATCGTATGCTGTGTGGAGATAATGGCAAAGAAAATAAAGGCAGAAGGCAGCAGGAGTGCCAGGTGGCACATTATTAAGCTGGAAGTGGCGGGTAAAGAAGACAGGGAAGCATCTGAGCAGAGCTCAGAAAGCAAGGGAGTAAGTGATGCAGGTGGCTGAAGGAAGAACATCTCAGGCAACCTCGGCAGCCCATGCAGACAGGTGGAAACATGCCCACACGGCGGAGAGCAACCAGAGCAGCTGGCTAGAGCAGAGCAGGAAGGGGGGCCTTACCTCTCACATGATAACTTTAGTCTCCAGAGCAAAGCTCTGAGGTGGATACAATTACCTTCCCCCATTTATAAAGGGCTAAGTAGCTGGGCCAAGGTCATGGAGTAAGTAAGACAGAAGTGGGATTTGAACCTGCGTGGCCTGGATTCAGTGAGATAATGGGGTACAGGAAATTACAAGTAGGTAGGGCATGTTTTACATACAGCCATTAAGACAGGGAAATAGGTTGTCACTGAAGAGTCTGGGGAGAAATGAATGACCTGGTGACCATTATCCTCAGCACACTCAGCCCCTTCTTGAAGACAAAGCCCTAACCTCAACCCTTTCAGTCTGCCATAATGCAATGGCTTTTCTGTTCCAAGCTGCCCTGGATTTTCAATTTTTCTTGTTTTCTGGATAAATGCAAAGATGAGTGAAGGATATTGTCTTAGTCAGGGTTTCTATTCCTGCACAAACATCATGACCAAGATGCAAGTTGGGGAGGAAAGCGTTTATTCGGCTTACACTTCCATGCTGCTGTTCAACACAAAAGGAAGTCAGGACTGGAACTCAGGCAGGTCAAGGAGCAGGAGCTGATGCAGAGGCCATGGAGGGATGTTTCTTACTGGCTTGCTTGCTTCTCCTGGCTTGCTCAGCTGGCTTTCTTATAGAGCCCAAGACTACCAGCCCACAGATGGTACCACCCACAAGGGGCCCTCCCCCCTTGATCACTAATTGAGAAAATGCCTTACTGCTGGATCTCATGGAGGCATTTTCTCAACTGAAACTCCTTTCTTTGTGATAACTTCAGCTTGTGTCAAGTTGACACACAAAACTAGCCAGTACAGATATACACAGAAAGGAGACTTCCTTAGTGTCCACTGTATGGCTTCCATACCCCTCAACACTCAGGCTGGGGCCAGGACAGAATGTACAGTCAGAGCATATGTATCAAATGAGCCAGTGCTCCTCAGGAGAGGAGGTGAAAGAAGATGCAGAGATGCTCATGGGACTGATGAGATGGCTCGGTAGGTGAAGGCTCTCACCACCAAGCCCTGACAACTTGGAACCACATGGTGGAAGGAGAAAACCAATTCCTACAAGTTGTCCTCTGACCTCCATATGCATACTACAGAAAGCACACCTACCACACACACACTAAATAAATGAATGAATAAACAAACAAAGATACCTGATGTTTGCAAGATATAATACATCGCACAGAGAAGGAGAAGCCAAGGGCATAGCTCCATCATCAAGGTAACAGCTGTCCCCAGACATCAGATCATAGCATGACAAGCAAGAGACCTTGAGGGAGGATGGTGTTCAAGAGAGCACATCTCCATAGAAGAGCAAAGGATGTGTGCACTGAGTGGTACAAAGCTGGGACAGCGGGGAGTCGGAGAGTTTGGTTTAGAGCGTAGACTTCAGAGCCAGGCCGTTCAAGTTCAGGTCCCATCCAACTCTTACTTATTCTGAGACCTTGACCAAGCTGTTCCCTTTCCCCATCTTTAAATTGGAAGAGATCATTGCACCCACCTCAGAGGTTTGTTTAGAGCAAACAAACATGAGGCAAAAACCCTTAGGACAACAGTCTGTTGAGCAATAAGTACTGCCTTTCTGTTTGCTACTATGAAAAGAACAAAAGCAAATTCACACGGGGCAGAGTTGTGAGTGCCACCTGGGAGGACATGCTAGAAGGAAGGTCACTAGAGCACCCTTTCCTCATATGTTGTAATTTGGTCTCCCCACCAAATGTGGTTTTTATTGTACTGTTTCAAAACAACCACACCCCACACTTGAAAGCCACACAGCCAATTCTATCTTCATTTGACACCACCTGTAAAGTTTCTGATATGATTTTTTTCCCCTACAGGAAGGTGAGGTCCATTTGCCACCTGCTATGGGACTTGGTGTAGGAAACCAGTCCAGAAAAGGAGGATGGCACTTCTACCTGAGGCTGGACCCAGACAGAGACAGGATGGCAGAGGTTAACCAAGTCATAGGCCAGAATAGAACATGGGTCAGAGTTCAAGTCCCTCAAGGACACTGTGTGACCTTGGGGAAGTGGCAGCTGCTCTAAGCTTCAGTTTTCTGCAGGCAAGGAAGAGGACCCTCACATCCAGGAGCAGTAACAAGGCTCAGTGAAGCGAAAGAAGCTGGCTCTCCAGAGTGACTAACTCCCTCAGGCTCTGCAACACAGCCTGCAACATCTTTGCCTTGATGGTTCTCTAGAGAAACATCTTTACTGCACAATGGCTGCCAGGGAACAGGGGACAAGGAGGCATGTGGCCCTTCCCATCTGGGGTGGTCTCCTGACAGGATGCTCTTCCCTAGCAGAAGCTTCTGGTCTTTTCCCAGTTGCTCCGAGGCTCCTCTGAGCTGGCCCCTTTTCCAGAATTATCCAAAGGCTTCTCAAGAGCACCTGCCTCCAGGAGGATGAAAAGAAAGCTTGGGCAAAGCTTTGAAGCTGCCATAATGCTGCCCAGCTCCTCCTCCCTGTTCAGGACATCCCCTGAAGGGGAAGACACAAAGAGAATCTGTGATGAGCAGGCGGGAGGCAGCCGGGGCTGGGGGGAGGGGGGTCAGGATTGTATCAACAGTTTAATTCTCTGCCTTCTTGTCAACGTTGATGGCTGGCAATGAGGATAATTTGAAATGAAGAATGTTTTTCAAGGAGAAGCAAGAGTCCCTCGTCTGAAACTAATTTGTTGTCCAAAATTGTACTGCAGACATTGTTGGAGGATGCAGATTAAGTTGTGTGCATAATAATACAGCCAACTCTTCTGATTATCCACACTCATGGATAATCCAAAAACAACAGATACTTCAAAGCGATTTCTATTTGGTTTCATAATGCAGCATTATTTTTCCCCCTCAACATTTTCTGTTTTCTGTATTTGTCTTCAGGGTATATCTGGAGAGCTAGGGGGATCTATAACCTTCTGTTTAACAAAACAACCAAGGTTTGAGCGCCCTGCACTGCAATGCATAAGCTGTCTGGATGGTATTGGTAGATAAAAATACTCTCCAGGAGAAGGAAGGAAGGAAAGAAGGAAGAAAGGAAGGAAGGAAGGAAGGAAGGAAGGAAGGAAGGAAGGAAGGAAGGAAGGAAGGAAGGAAGGAAAGCTGTTGGACTTTTCTACTTTCCACACACTCACCAAGGAGTTAAGAATACTAGTTTCACAACCCAACTCCCAAATTCAAATCCCAGATCAGTCACCTATAACTTGGGACAGATCAGTCAGCCTCAGTTCTGCATCTGTATATTAGGATAAGGAGCAGTTATCAATGTCACTAGGCCATTATGGGCTGAATGCAATCATCCATGGTCACATGGGAGGCATTCAGTGAATGCAACATTCCAGAATGTGTTTGTCCCAGCCAGCTTGTAGCAAGCCGGGTGGGTGATCTGCAGCCTGTGCTGGAGTCTGTCCTGTGGAATTCAGGGAAGACCTTCAGGGTCTGTGAACTGTGAACAGTCCCCTCTAAGCCTCTGGGAAGAGGGACAATGCCAGGTTTCATGGGGAAAGGTAACCATGCCTATAGATAAGGGTCAGGGTTCACTGAACAAGGCAGATGTCAGTGCTGGTATGCTGAGCAACCAGGATCACCATCCAGTCTGAACGACCCTGTATAATGGAATAAGGTAATTATGAGCCACAGAAAATGGGCCATTAGCAGCTTGGTCAGAGAAAGAAAAACAGCTGCCCAACTCGGCAGATGTACTGAGTAGAAGAGCAGTCCAGGTGGAACAAGAAGAAAGCACAGATTCCAGGGAATCTGCTCCTGAGAGAAGGAGCCATGCATGAAGGGAGAGGAAAGAGTCTTGGCCTATTCAAATGAGGTCTGAGAGGTGGTAAAGTAGGAGGAAAGGCCTAATCACCAGAATAGAGTCTGATTTGAAGACATTGAAAGGAAGTATTATGTTTTCTCCATTTTAAAGACTTCAAGATGAATCTTCAAGAAATTACCTTAAGTTACCCAAGTAAATGGATGATCTGGGGTTCAAACCGAAGTCCCTCTTTGTTATTCATTAGTTTTAATCAACTTGACACTATCTAGACTTAGAATTAGACTCTCAATGAAAGATTGTCTAGATCATATTAAGTTGTGGGCATGTCTGGGGGTGGGGCAAGGGATTGTCTTCATTATGTTGGCTGAGGTGTGAAGATCTGCCCACTGTGGGTGGCACAATTCCCTAGACAGAAAATCCTGAACTGTACAAGACTAGAGAAAACCAATGAACACAGGATGCATGCATTTATTCTCTCTCTAGTTTTGTCTGTACAAGAGTAGAGAAATCTAACTGAACACAGGATGCATGCATTTATTCTTTCTCTGGTTTTGTCTGTGGGTTTGACTAAGTTACTGCCACCTAGAATGCTGTGCTTCTGGTATGATGCACTGACCTGGAAATGAGAACTAAAATAAAAGCTTTCTCTGTTAAGTTGCTTTTGTCAGGGTATTTCATCAAAGCAATGGGAAATAGAAGTAATATACGAGGTGCTTGATTCTAGACACTCCCCTGGGTTAGTCAGTCACTTTACCTGTGAAGGAAGGAGCTCAAAATTTGGTTGGAAACTGCAGAAAGAGAATGGTCAGAGGTAGAAGCTCTTGCCTGAATGAATGGGGCAAACTTGGAGAGAGGGGCTCTGAAGGGCAGGCTTTAAGGTGGCAGCCAGGCAGGAAGCTGGAGTAATATTCCTTCCCAGTGTGTGTGTGTGTGTGTGTGTGTGTGTGTGTGTGAGAGAGAGAGAGAGAGAGAGAGAGAGAGAGAGAGAGAGAGAGAGAGAGAGAGAGAGAGTGTAGCCTTTGACCTGTTTCCTGGTGCTTTTTTATACACCCTTTGGGTCTCTCCTCCATATTCCCACTTCCTAGACCCACTGAACCTTGAGGCAAATGCTCCCCCAGACACTGCTCTGTTCTTTTCTCTGCCCTAGGCTAACCTACCACTGGCCATTTAGACATATACACTCAGCAGACTTTTGAGCCAACTTGGAGTTGTACTAGACCCCCAGGGGGGAAAAAGAGGCAAATGCTTCCAGAAGGGTCACTCCCTTCCTCCCTCCCTCTCTTCCTCCCTTCCTCTCTTCCTCCTTCCCTCCCTCATTTCTGCTCCACCTTTCTCCCCTCAATCTACCCTGATCCCCACAGGACCAACTGGAGGCAGGTGGCAGCTGAGTCAGCTGAGTCTGAATGACATCAGGCCTGTCTGTCTAGTTTTGGAGAAACCTGGTGCTGGACTGATCAGTATTCAAATAACAAGTCATCATTATCATCCCCCACTGTCCTCCTGGTCCTCCAAGATTCTCAGCTGCTGAGCTAATCCTATGTGGTCAGCAGACTGAGTGTTAAGAGTCTCCATCTATAGTCTTCATCTATCATCCCTCCTCCCTGAACCTAGCCTCCCATTTCTCTTTTCCCTCCCCCTGACTCCCAACCACCAACCCATCCTCCTACTCAGTAGAGAACTAGGAAGAGGTGGCAGGTGCCTTATAGACTTCTTTATGCAATGTCTACTCTGCAAGTGACTAGTGAATGAAATTCACCTTTCTTTTCCTTAATCTCACCAATTGCTAACATTCTGCTGCTTATGTATGTAGCTGAACCCCAGGACCTTTTATCTCTGTCCAATGTTATCTTCTTCCAGGAAAAGCTGGTCAAGGACCTTCAAAGTGTGTCCGGGCAGGACTAGGTCCTTAGGAACATCTACGCAAAGGTGGCTAACTGGCAAGCTTTCTTCTTGTTTTGTGGTATTCTGAGACAGGATCCACTCTGTAGCCTAGCCTGATCTCAAGCTTATAGCCATCTGCCAGTCTCATTGTTCTGGATCCTGGGATTCCAGGCATGAATCACCACATCCAGCTGGCAAGCTATCTTATCTTCCCACTTGTTCTCTCTCTTTGGTGTTGTCAGGAAGACAGTAGACTAAACAGTGACTGATGGGCTGATCGAGCTCTGCACTCAGTCATCATTTCATCTCCCCTCTCCTTCAATATGGTGGAAATCTCTTGAGGTTCAACTATAGATCAGGAGGTGGACTTCATAGCCAATAGGGACCGTCAGACCAAAGAAACAGGTGATGTGCAATTATGCTTAGTCCCTAGGGACTGCTTAATCACCCCACCCTCACCCCACCAACCCTCTAAGCACTTGGACCTCTAAACTAAGTTTCTCTCATCAGGAAGTAATCACCTTTGGCTCCCTTCACATCTAATCACCAAGCCAAGGTATTAGTTCCTAGGAGCATGATTGATTTCCAGGGACTTGGTACTTAATTACATTTTAGTAAAGTCTGTTTGGAATCTGCAGAGAAGAGGGACACTTTCTACACTTTGAACTTACCACATAAGAGGGCTTCCAGCATCTCAAACCTTCCACCCAAGAGCCAAGGGAGCGACATCCTATAGACATCACCTTTATTCATTACTCAAGATCTCTGAGCCCTAGAGTTTGGCCAGAGGAGCTTAGGTTTCTCATGCAGAACTACTTACCAGGTCCTGCCTATACCACCAGTGATCCTACATGGTCCCCAAGGAAGCATGAGTTCTGCCGGAGCTCCAGGCCTGTGAGTTACCTAACAGCAACAGCAGGTTCAAGCTCTAGCCTCACCTGCCATGCCAAGTTGGCCTAAGCTTCTGGTTCTAACCTCAATCTCAACAGATAATTCTCTCCTTATTCTAATCATCACTAAGAACTGCCATTTCTGGAATGCTAACTATTCTGTATAGCTACTAGCTCATTACATCCTCAGAATTAAGGTAGGGAATATACCTCAGTGACAGAACACTTGCTGCATGTACAAAGCCCTGGGTTCAATCCCCAACACTGCAAACAAATAAATGAATAAGAATACCCAGGCATTGAACCCTGACTTAAACCTCAGAATTAATGCCTGATAATCTAGCTGTGAATCTCCATATTCACCAGCTAGGAAGTGGGGGGGTAGAGAGAGTTGGTTTGAGTGGTGTGAGCCATGGGACACAGCCTGTGGATGGGGGAGCGAGGTCTGCAGTCCCCAGGACTTCACAGAGCCAACTCTTCTGGTTCTCAGGCTCTTGGGTATCCCAGGCACTGCTGGAAGCCTAGGAAGAGCTGAGAATGGAGTAGGGGCCAACGGGCCAAGGGGAAAGGTGGAAAGGAGCCCACTGGGTCCCACCAGGGACTGAGTCTCTGGCTTGTCAGCAGCTAGCTGGCTTGGTTTGGCAGAGACCGTGGCTGGGAGCACTGAGAGGCCTTCTGTGGGAGACTAGGCATGGCTCTTTAGATGAAGACCTGTTCCATCGTTCTCCATGGCAGATCCTGATGAAGAAAGACAGTCCATGGTTTTCGGGCATTTATTGTCATGGTGGAGAATGGCGATGAGTGAAACTGTACCCCACTTTCTCAGGGCAGGCCTGAGGTTAAAATACTTTTTTCCAGGGAGGAGTGGTTGGGAAGGGGAATTTATTGGCTAAGCCTCTAGGTATCTCATTAAAATGGGGATGTCTTGAGGCTATGTGACCACACCTCTACCTGTGAAGGGGCTTGGGGTGTTGCCCTTATGTGACTGATGGTGACAGACCTATGGAGAGCTGCGGCCTTGTGTCAGGAGCCTGGGGCCCGGGAGCATGGCAAAACACCTACTGTCCCTTGTATGGTTTTCCGTAGCTGGGGACCCCCTACTGGGCCTCCGGGGTTTTAAACCTTAGCTCAGCCAGAAACCAGGCTGCCTTTCACAGTCCTACAAGCATACACCAGCTACTCCACCAACCGACTCTCACTGGTCTCTCCAGGTCCCTGTGATTGCAGAATAGCCTCATGGCTTGGGTACTATTCTTGATCTTTAAGAATACCTGAACTTCACAAAACAAATGAGACAAAATGACAGAGTAAAGACAGACTAGAGTTCACCATGCCATTCTTGTAAGGTCTATAAGTATGAAATTATATCAAAATGTAGAGTTTAGAAGAATGGGGCTGGTGAGATGGCTCCGTAGTTAAGATCACTTTCTGTTCCTTCAGAGGACCCAAGCTCAGTTCTCAGGGCACATGTCAGGCAGCTCACAACCACCCTTGACTCCAGATCCAGGGACTCTTACACCCTCTTTTGGACTTACATGCACACACACACACACACACACACACACACAATTAAAATAAAACAAAAATTTTTAACTTAGAAAAATAGAGTTCTGGTTCAATTGATGTAGCTATTAATAGTTGTTTTTCAGCTTCAGTTTATATCTTACATGTTATATTAATGACTAAAAGCTCAAGGATGATTTTAGTAACAGCTATATAACAAAGCCATGTGATGGTGCTGTAGAGATGATGGAGAGTTATAAATAAGCCAATGTAAAAAAACAGTGTGAGGGAAGTGTTCTTAATGACAACCATATGTTTATTGACCTTCAGGAACCACAGGAGCTGGATTTATTGTCTCTCTGCAAACCGCCTGTCAGGATGTCTCTTACAAGACCTGCATTGCTCTTAGCCCCATACCCTCATGCTTCCTGACAGCTCACACCAGCACACCGTTGCTCCTGAGGATTCAGTACTCACTCACCATGGCTATTTCCCCAGGCCTGTCTCTTCCCAAAGTGGACCTAATCTAGAGTCTGCCCCAGCCTACAATATCACACTGCATCCCCTATGAAAGCCTGGGCCACTGAAAGTAAACCAAAATGAAGAGAGCCTGAACCAAAGGAAATCTAATCTCTTGATCCACTGAAATCTGCCTTCCTTCATGAGCCCAGAGGTTTTGGATTACCAGACAAGATGCAAGTTCACTGGAAATTCTTTCTCACAGGGCTGTCATAGTCCTGAGACAGACTTGAGATGTGGGTCTGGTTAAATCAGCACAACTTTTGAGGGCATTCTGAGGGAAGAAGCCCAGTGGTTTCAGGATGATTTATAACCTACCTTCTTTCTAAAAGCTGGAGGTGAGTTCAGGTCTTGTTGAACATCAGTGTTGGTGAAATATGCAGCTTCATAGAAAGGTAGCAAGGACAGCCCTGCGGATGCTCGTGTGTCTCAGCAGTGAGGTGTAGGGCGAACCGTGGACATCTCCATGTCAACATCACCAACCACGATTTCCTCCATGTTCTTGAGCTAGTGTCAGTGTAGCACTATGTCTAAAGCTTCTTCTAACATGTTCAAAGGAACAGTAAGCTGGCTCCTTGGAGCATAGTCAACCATCTTGCAAATGCATGGCTCTACTCCAGAAATGCCAAAGGCACCCTGCCATTTCCCCCAACCCTAGCTGGGGCCCAGGTCAAAGTGAAGATAGAGACTTTCACAGCTTACTGATATCTGCAATGCTACACTCTGAAAAATTCCTCTAGTTCAGACCTTCTTAAAGGTTTTTCACATCCAAGAAATTTTACACAACTCTAGGCATACAAATATATGAGCTGGGTGTATAAATAAAACATTAACAAATAATAAATCACAAAAACATTTATCTGAAAACAATTCTTTTTGAGAACCAGCATGATGGTTCAGTGGGTAATGGCACTTGTCATGAAGCTTAATGACATGAGTTCCATGCCTAGGACACACGAGATGAAATTAGAGAGCTGAGTCCAGCAAGTTGTCCTCTGACCTCCACAAGCATGCCATCACACACATGTGTTCAAACAAACAAACAAACAAATAAAATTTTAGATGAAAAATAATAAAAAACAAAGAGCAGGTGCTCACAGTGCGCCCATCTTGTGGCGCTGTGGAACTCCCTGGCTTTCCGAGTTACTAAGAAGAGCATAGTTTTTCCCTCTACTTTAATTTCTTTTTCTTTTTAATACTGGCCAAAGCCTTGACAATTTTTTTCCTGTATACTTTGGGCTTTCTGATTCTTTTCTCTGAGGCCACCCAACTCTGCTTCTCCACGTGACGTGTCCAGGATGCAGCTGCTTACAAATGGCAAGGCTTTCTCTCTTCCTCTCCTTCAGCTCCCTTTGCCTAGTAGTTGCTGAAATTTATACCTTGCCTGCCCTGAGTTTTCTTTTAAACTTTAATAAGCTTATCTTTGAAGTTCATAGATGATAGATAGATAGATAGATAGATAGATAGATAGATAGATAGATAGATAGATAGATTAAACACCAATTTTTTGTTGTATATAATTTCACCATTTATTAAAGCCATAAGAATGCTCTGGGGAGATGGCTCAGCATTTAAGAATAAATACTACTCTTAAAGAGGACTGGAGCTTGGTTCCCATGGCAGGTGACTGACAACCACTTGTAACTCCAACTCCAAAAGATCCAATACTTCTGACCTCTGAAGGCACCTGCACCTGTATGCACATACCCACATACATAACCATATTTTTAAACAAATCTTTTTTAAAGCCAAAAGCTGATTTACATATTGCTGGCTGGTTTTATGTCGACTTGACATAAGCTAGAGTCATCCGAGAAAAGTGAGTATCAATTGAGAAAATGCCTCCAGAAGATCAGGCTGCAGACAAGCCTGCAAGGCAATTTCTTAATTCGTGATTGATATGGGAGGGCCTTGTCTATTGTGGGAGGTCCTACCCCTGGGCTGGTGGTCCTGGATTCTATAAGAAAGCAGGCTGAGCAAAACCATGGAGGGGAGCAAGCCAGTAAGTAACACTTCTCCATGGCCTCTGCATCAGCTCCTGCCTCCGGGTACCTGACCTGGTTGAGTTCCTGTCCTGACTTCCTTCAGTGATGGACTACAACGTCGAAGTGTAAACCACATAATCCCTTTCCTCTTCAAGTTGCTTTTGGTCATGGTGTTTCACCACAGCACTAGAAATCCCAACTAAGACAGCACAGTAATGGAACGGATGTGCTTGCTAATTTTTATGTTAAATTGAATCTTGGCTGAATATTTAATACTGCAGAACATAGAACATCTCCAATATTTTTTAGAGTTGATCAATATTTTTATTTTATAATTGTCAGTGTGGAAAATACTGCTTTGCATAAGACTTAAGTACAAAAGAGCAGAAGTTTGTTTAGGATTTACTCATTCAGAATTTATCAGAAATCCATTCCTAATCTCAGGTCAAAATTCACTTAAGATTTTTAAATAAAAACTCAAATCAACAGCTCAAACAGAAAATTTTAAAATCAAACATTTCCAACATAACACAATCTAAGAATATATTCATTTGGTATTTATATGCTGGGTAATGATGATAAGACAATATTGTCTTTGTTTTGATGGGCTTGGTAGCACAGGTCTTTAATTCCAGCACTTGGGAGGCAGAGGCAGGTAGAACTCTGTGAGTTCAAGTCCAGCCTAGTCTATTTAGTGAATTTCAGGCTAGCCAGGGCTACATAGTGAGACCATATGTCTAAACTAGTAAATAAATAAAGTCTTTGTCTTCCCATCATTAATCTATTATGTTTTGGTTTAGTTAGACTTGCTTTTCTAAGACAGGGTTTTTCTGTGTAGCCCTGGCTTTCCTGGAATTCACTATATAGACCAGGCTGGCCTCGAACTCAGAGATTCACCTACCTCTGCCTCCCAAGTGTTAGGATTAAAAGTTTAAGCCGCCACACACATCTCATACTATTATGTTTCTTTAACAGCAATATAAAACTTCAGTAAGAAGTACAGTGAGAACACTGCAATTCACAACACCTCAAATGTGAAGCAAGCTGTTTCAGGCAGCGCCTGTTAACAGTGAGTACCATGGTGTGTACACAGCTCAGATGTGTGCATGCTGTATTTTCAGAACCAAGGCTTCAGTGAGGTTGCATGATCCAACCCAGGCAAGCACTGCCAGCAACACCTTAGATTTTTTTCCTTGTGGAGTTGGTTCTCTCTACCTTTATATGTGTTCCAGGGATCACACTCGGGTCTCCATACCTAGCAGGGCAAGCTTCTTTACCCAGTGAACCATCTCATCAGCCTTAAAAGTTTGATTTCCAATTAAGTTTTGGTCATTGCATGTTCCAAAACCTTTTATTGTTGTCAATATTTCTATTTTGCAATGCCACATCGACATGTGATCATAACCCATGGTTTGAGAAGCTGGGCTCTAGCCTCAGACATCACAGAAAATGTGTGAGGAAGGGAACCTGAGGACTGGATTAGAAAGAAAATCCATATCTACAGAAATTTCCACGGCTGTCATTGAAGTCAAGGGGCCCTCTATCTCTTCTCGCCCCTCCCTGCCAGCCTACTTGCCACCCACATTTACAGGGACCCATTCATCACATGGCCTGGAAATGTCCCAGCCAGATCCAATCTTGCCAGATAACAGTGAAGGCCAGCCCTGCTCGGCAGCAAATCCCGGCTCTGACTGCCCCTAGAATAAAGGCAAAGAATAGAGGCAGCAAAAGAACAGAGGTGGCAAAAGGGATGGGGTTCAGAGAAATGAGCCTCCAGCTTGAATGTCAATAGCCAGCTCAGAAAAGTGCATGATAGAGCCAATAAGGGCCTGCTTGAAGCTGTATGAGGGGTGGGAGAGCAGCCGAGGGCAGATGTGTGAGCTTCTACCAGGGGCCAGATGCACCGGGTGGAGGACTTCAGGCAACCTAGGATAATGAGGATGTTCCTACCAGAAGTAAAAGCAGTTCAGGCTATCAGGAGTAGAACTGGGTGGAAGGGACAGGCATGGAGAGGAGGCCTGGTGACCTAACACTCTCAGGACTGTGTCTGGCCCGTCCATTCTCTTCAATTCTTTTTCGCTCTTATATTCATTTGGGGTTTCTTGTTGCTCCTTCTTTGCAGTTAACCAAGTTACTATGTTTACATCTTCACTGCTCTCACCAGATGTACCAGCATTCAGACGAGCATCCCCTGGCCTTTGGAATGACCCAACCCTTTTCCATCACTCACCACATCCCCATAGCCAAGAGTCCTGGTTCCCTCCTGAGACCTCCTCCTCCTTGCACCTGGATACTGGGATGGGGCGAAGAGTGGGGGACTAAAAGCAATAGAGACCACGGGCTCCCAGACAGCCCACCAGAGTTTGGTCAAGCTCCAAGTTTTAGGTCAGAGCTAAAGACAAGGGAGAGGAGCTAAATGGTACAGTAAAAAAAAAAAAAAAAAAAAAAAAAAAAAAAAAAATCATCTCCATTCTAAAGACTCCCTATTTGCCATGTGCCTATCTCATTTAATACTTAAACAACCTTCAGGAAGTAATTCTCCCACCTAAAGGTGAGAAATCCAACTGCCATATAAACTGAGTAATGTATCCACAGCCCTAAAACCAGCAAGGCCAAGATTCAGGGAAACCCTGGCTGTTGGCCCAAGACCAATCTGAGTTTGCTTGGGAAGAGAGCGGATTCCCTGAAAGAGACAACCTCATAGCACTGTCTCCCCTAGGCCAAGCAGGACCTCAAAGATCTACGCAAGGCCAGGAGCATGGGTACTCTAGAGAGAGAGAGAGAGAGAGAGAGAGAGAGAGAGAGAGAGAGAGAGAGAGAGAGAGA
>CM052704.1:78844061-78890560 GCA_028551405.1 Uromys caudimaculatus | reverse complement strand
AGGAAGCTCTACCTGGTGGTGCTGGGCCAGACCGGGCTGAGAAGTCACATCTATAAAACATCAAAAAGAAGGCTCCACTGGCTGTTCTCAGCTCTCAGACCCACTCTCCTAGGAATTTCTTCCCAGCAGGAGAATTCTAGAGCCTGAAGCATGACTCAGCGATGGTCCTGATGACTCTTACTAGCTGGTAAACATCATCCCGGGGAGAAGGAAAGACTGCAGCTCTCCAAAAAGGAGAGGCTTCCTTCCTCCATCTGTATAACAGTAAGACCATCGGAACCTCAATTCAGTGTCTATTGACTACTTTGAGCCCAGACTCTGTGCAACACCTAAGTGGTAAATATGAGGCCCTGTGCCCCAGGAACTACTGGTTAATGAAGAAAACCAGTGGGTACACTAACAACTACCACATGCATCATACTACACACAGCGACAGAGACATAAGAAATGCCGACAGAACACAGAGGCAGGAGAACACGGATGTCTTTACAAAGATGTGACAGTAAATCTGGTAGTCAAAAGAGAAGTAAAGCCGGGCAGTGGTGGTGCACGCCTTTAATCCCAGCACTTGGGAGGCAGAGGCAGGTGGATTTCTGAGTTCTAGGCCAGCCTGGTCTACAGAGTGAGTTCCAGGACAGCCAGGACTACATGGAGAAACCCTGTCTCAAAAAAAAAAAAAAAAAAAAAAAAAGAGAAGTAAAGAACCCACCCAGGAAGGAGAGGGGCAAGAACACCTGGGGCATAGGGAGCCATTCCTGCCCCTGGGAGGCTATGGAAGCACATGACTGATTTTTTTGGCTGGGGGGGAGGATGCATGGGAACTGGAGCTCGGGTCAATGCTCAAGTGTCAGGAACAATCATTTGCTGGACACCGAACCCATGGAGAAGCATTATGAGAATGTTTACACCCAATTCAATTGTCCCTACTCACAGTTAGAGCTTGCATAGCACAGCCATGTTGGGAAGAGCACTTAGTCTGTTACTGGATTTCTGAAAGGGTCATTAGGATATTCTATTGAGGCCCCACTTTTCTTCCAGAGGCCATTCTTAAAAGGCAGACAGATTTGACTAGAGTCAAGTAGACCCTGGATGCTCTGTCCCCAGTCCTTGTCCCAGGCCTGGTCTGGCCCAAGCTATCAATCCTGAGTCATCCCTCATGCCCCCCACACACGCCCCCTCCCCTACTCCATTCTGCACTGTAGTAGAGACAAGGAGGAGCCTTGCCCTGCCATTTGCACCCCCTAGGTTTCTGGCTGGGTCCACTCAAGTAGAGGTGATATCAGGAATGTAGCGAACAGGAGAGACGTCTAAGGCTAGGCTGCCCTCTCCTCTCTGGCTCACGTGGAGTCTCTAAGGCTGATGTTTGGAGTCCCGTGGTTCCAAACTCCAATTAAATATATTTATCCTAGTCCAAACTTCTACCAAACACAACCACCATGGCTCCCTTCCGATGACCTCAGCCTTGGAAGTTGGTAGCATTTCATGTTCCTTTGATTCTTCCCTAGTTTAGGGGTAGCAGTCCCATCCAACAAGCATTGATTTTTGAGTTGCTGTGTAATTTCCTGGTTGGCTTCCATTAAAAACATTTCTATCGCCACCTCTTATACCACATTTTCTATGTTGTAAATACTTTCTCTCTTTCTCTCTCTCTCTCTCTCTCTCTCTCTCTCTCTCTCTCTCTCTCTCTCTCTGCTTGCTGGCACTCTGACTAATGCAGAGACTGCTTCTGAGTCATCCTTCGGTCTCCTCCAATACCTGATTTGGTGAGTGATTTTCTGAGTGGGTAAGTGCTAAGTAACTGTTTAATAGATGAGCAGATGGATGGGCAGGTGATTAATTAGACAAATAGCTAGATGGAAGGGTGGATGGAGCATCATGATTTAATGAGAACATTTTAATTCTGTGAAGGTAAAGGCTAAAAAATCCAGGAGAACACTGGAAAGCGATCCTGAGACCAAGCCAGGGTTTACAACTTCCACTCTGTCACACACCCATCCAGAGGAGAACCCAATCAGAAAGCAAAAGACAGGTGGCTTATGCTGGCTTCTGAACTGAGTGCCTCACTCTTTCCTCTCCTTCCAGATCTCTTCCGATCCCAAAAAAGATGGGGACAGCATATGAGTGACAACGCTCCTTAATTTTCACCTGGCAGACATCTCCACACTGTTCATTACCCCTGAGTCTCTGAAAGGGGAGAGGCAACAATGGAAAGAACCCCATCACTACTGTCAGTCACATGCACTTGAAGATGCCAAATGGCTGTGGGCCTGGGATGCAAGGGATCAGACGGAAGGGACAAATGCAGTCTGCGAGGTTCTTGGGGTTTTCCAACAATTACATTCTCAGAAACTCACACCCTTTTTCTGAGTAGATTGTCTTGAATAATTAAGAACTCAGAGACCAAGCCTTTCAGAAGCCTCTTTGCTCATCTCCCCGATAAGCAGGGTGACTCTAGAAGATGTTTAATAAAGATGTTTCCACCTTAGTCACTGGCACTTGAGAGCTTTGACCATCCTAACCCTGGCTCTGCCACTTTATTTGCTGAGATCCACAACAAGGCAGCTCCTTTCTATGAGCCTAGCATTTCTTCCTTCACTGAAGTTTTTGTGACGTCCAGATGAGTGTGAAAGCAAACCGAATACGGATAGAGTTCAACCCCACAGAGCCATTTGTTTTCTGCATGTAACTAGCTGAGTGCCATGCAGCTCCTTATTCACAATGCAGGTCATCTTGCCCTGTCCTACAGAATTGATCTGCCCACGGATGAACGAGAATGCACCAGGTCCTATTAAGGGTCAGAGAGAAGCGAAGCATAGTAGCCCGTGCTTATAATCCAGAGCCAGTGAGGTGGGGTGGAGGGATCTAGAGTTTAAGATCATCCTTAGCTTTGTACAACTTTGATGACAGACTGGGCTACAAGAGACTCCATCTTTAAAAAAAAAATCAGAGAGAAACCTGGGCATGGTAATCGTACTGGCTAGTTTTGTGTGTCAACTTGACACAAGCTGGAGTTATCACAGAGAAAGGAATTTCAGTTAAGAAAATGCCTCCATGAGATCCAGCAGTAAGGCATTTTCTCAATTAGTGATCAAGGGGGGAGGGTCCCTTGTGAGTGGTACCATCTGTGGGCTGGTAGTCTTGGGTTCTATAAGAAAGCCAGCTGAGCAAGCCAGGAGAAGCAAGCAAACCAGTAAGCAGCATTCCTCCATGGCCTCTGCATCAGCTCCTGCTCCTGACCTGCTTGAGTTCCAGTCCTGACTTCCTTTGGTAATGAACAGCAGCATGGAAGTGTAAGCTCAATAAACCCTTTCCTCCTCAACTTGCATCTTAGACATGATGTTTGTGCAGAAATAGAAACCCTGACTAAGACAGTAATGCTGTGGCTATAATTCCAGTACTTATAAGACTGAGGCAGGAGGATTGAAAGTTCAAAACTAGCCTGAGCTATATAGTAAATTCAAGATCAGTCTGGGTTACATAAGGAGACATTATATCTAAAAATAAAAATTAAAAAAAAAAGACTGTCTACCAAACCTGCATTAATAAAAAAAACTTTCTAAAGCTGATGCAACCTATCTTTTCCACCTTCCTGTTTCCCTTTCTCTTTATTCCTAGAGAAAAAAAAAATCATCTGAGATTTTCTCCAAAGATCAGTTCTCTGGAACCAAATTGTGTTCATCCTTTTTGTTTACAGAGGCTTCTTCCTCTTCCTATGCTGCTGATCTCCCTTCATGATCTCGAGTAAATAGTACTGATAGACAGTCACCCCAAGGCATAGTATAACCCGGTATACCTTTAGTTGTAATGACACACTATCTTTTCAAGGCTTCGGCATCAGCCACGATGTCTTTCGGTAGCATTTCAGGCAGGGTGAAAGTTATCAGGACAGTAGAAGGTAGGAGATGAGGTCTAATGGTTTGAATAGGAATGGCCCCCAAAGACTCATGTGTTTTGCTTGGCCCACAGGGAGTGGCACTATTAGGAGGTGTGGCCTTGTTAGAGGAAGTGTGTCGCTGTGGGAACTGGCTTTGAGCTCTCCTATGCTCAGTGTGGGATTCAGTCTCCTTCTGCTGCCTGCAGAAGATATAGAACTCTCAGCTCCTTCTCCAGTACCAAGTCTGCCAGCATGCTGCCCTGCTTCTTGCCACGTCAGTAATAGACTACACCTCTGAAGTATAAGCCGGCCCCAATTAATGTTTTCCTTTTATAAGAGTTGCCATGGTCATGGTGTCTCTTCACAGCAAAAGAAACCCTAAGACACCAGGACTTTCTAAAAAGTCATCAAGTTACATGTTTAGGGGGAAAAGATGAAATTTCAAGTGAGCACGGTGTTTCCACTGAGAGACTTCCTTCACTCTACCCGTCTTCCTCCTGGCCCCAGTTAAAGACAGAAGCTGACCTGAGGAGTCTGAGCCCCTCCTCTCTCTCAAAGTACTTCTTTGTGTTGCTAGTTGTTGAGAAGGGAGAGACTCTCTCCTCTCCAAGACTAGCCTTCAGCTGACATGTAACCATTCTCAGGAGGACTAATTGTTTCATAAAATGTCTCTGGATTCCTGTCAGACTGGCTTCTTCGTGCACTCTAGCTGTGCCTCTACTTCTTCTTTGCACTGTGGCTTGGTAAGAGTCTGCAGGCACTGACTCCCACAATGCATTGCAAAACCAATTTAAAGAATCAAGTCCATCAGGTCCTTACCTATTGAGCAGCATCTCTAGCTACACCCCACACCCCACCACACACACCCCGATACTCAGAAAGCGCCCCCCACCACCACTTCCTCCTCAGCCTTTTCACTACCCCACCACCACAGTCATTACAAATTATCAATAATCCGATTGACATATCTTAGGGGGCTGTCCAGAATGTCAGAACTGCCTGTCAAACCAGGGGGTGTAGATGGGGTCGGGGGTTGGAATTAACCAGCTTCTGTTTCCTCTCTTTGTCAGTAGGAGGAAAACGATTATCTATTTTCTAGTCTTGCCCAAAGCCATCCTATTTTGAGGGTCAGTTCCCTCCCCCCCCCCCCCGCATCTCAAGCCTACCATTAGCTTGACTGACAGTAGCCCCCATCCAAGCACAGTTCCAAAGAGGCCCTAAGCGACCCTGTTCACACTGCCTGGAAGTGCCTCTGCACTGCAGAACTTTCAGTTTCGAGATTTTGCAAATTTTATGAGAATCTTTCAGGCGAGCTGATTTTTAGCTCCCTCTTTCCCCTCCAGCTAAAAATCAAGATCTTTCATTGGGCTCTGATCTCGGAGGGACTTTTTCTCCTCAGCACTTGGGACAGGATTAAATAACAGGCACACCATCCCCAAACCCTTTTATTTCCCAGTGCTTTCTTCAGTAATGAAGCCTGGAATGGAAAACTACTGTGCAGCAAAGCCGTAGTAACGAGAGGATGAGGAATGGAAGATGTTCCAGCCTGGATCCTCCTGAAGGAGGTTTGCTCGGGGCGCAGGGCAAATTAAGAGTATGTATCAGATGGAAGCCGGCTGGAAGAGAAGTTTCTGGAGTTCTGGAACTATCCGTTCGGGGTCCATTAGTTGTGAATAAAGAGAAATTGGCAAACATGTATCTTTCTATCACCTCCAGAGAGTCTTAGAGAGAGAGAGGGATTGGCTGCCATGCGTGCTCTTTTTCCTCGTCCAGTTGACATGATCATTAACTCTACCAATTATGGCAATATAAAGAAATCATTAAAATGCAATTATTACAGCTGTATAAGTTTATAGCTGCATAACTACATCAAAAGTCCGCCTTTGTAGGTCTTTATGTGCTCCATAAACCTGAATAAACTGCAACAAAGAGAAAAAGATTACTTCAATATGAATCAAGAACAAATGTCTGTGGAAACCGTAGCCATGCAAGCTGGGTCCTTCCCTCCACCCCCTCCTGGGTGCCCGCCACAGTTTTCTTTTGCTTTGGGCCTGCATCTTCCTGCACTTGCCCCTTGTAAGATCGATCCAAACAAAGGAAGGTCAGCTAAGCAAAAGAGCAGAGGGGTAGGAAAGACAAACTATATTCTGTTTTCTCATCAGTGTGACCAAATGCAGACAGAAACTTGACAGAAACAACTTACAGAGGGAGATTCTTTATTTTAGCTCATGGTTTTGGAGCTTTCAGTCTGTGGTCCTTGGTTCTCTTGATTCTGGGCTGGTGAGGCCTACGTCACAGAAGTGAGACTAGAATCATGGCAGACATAGGCTGTTCACCTATCTCATGGCAGAAAGAAACAAAAAAGAGGCGAGAGACGTGATAGCCCAGAGGACCTGCCATGTTTCCTCTCACTATGCTCTCATACTAACATTTCCAGAGCCTCCTGCCTGGCAGTAACACTACCTGGGTACCAAGATCCCAACATTCAAGCCCTTAGAAGGTATACTTCATGTCCAAAGTACAATACAAGTCCATTTGTTATATCTTAAAATCCTCTAACTTAATACTCTGCTGAGGCTAGATAAAAGTGCCATCCTCGCCTTACAAATAAAAAGCTGAGAATCATAAGAAACTTATCCAAGATCACATGGTGAGCTGAGTGGTCTTGGTTTGTGTCCTTTCTCCAGCCTCAGATTGACTGTCCAGGTTTCTCCACACTGCTCTAAACCAACAGGGACTCTGTCAGAAGTTCCTTGACCCTCTGACTTTTAGTCAGGTTGAGCCAATTTGAGATTATAAGCAAGAAAATAAAAGAAGAGGGAAGTTGAGATTTTCCTGGACCCCTAATATAAAGGTATACCATATTGGGTTTATAATTCCAGCATCAGTAAGAGTGGGCAGAGACAGACAGATCTCAGGATCCCAGGAATTCACTGGCCAGCCATTCTAGCCAAAAGATCAAGCTCCAGGTGCAGTTAAAGTTTCTTCAAACAATAAAGATGGGGAGTAAAAGAGGAAGAAGACACTCATTGTAGACCTCTGGCCTCTACGTGTTCACATGCAATTAAGCATCAAGCATACCTACACACAATATACATATGCACATATAAACCATACACACACACACACACACACGAGTCTCCTCTCAAGATCCAGACTGAGACACACAGCTAATGAATGCTGGGACCTGAGCTAGAACCCAGATCACCAAAACCCTAGGAGTCCAGGCTTGAATAATTTAGAAAATTTAATTTGTTTGAGACACAGACATACTAATTGCCATCACTATCAAAGTTGCAAGCCTCACTTGGCGCTGTGCTGGGATGCCTGCTGCATCAAGCACACCGACATCAACCATGAGGTACAGCGTGTGGGCTGGCAGCAGCATCCCTAAACACCTGCATAACCAGAGACGGGATGAGGGTTATCCTACAGAATGAGGGTAAGTGACTCAGGAGCTGAGAGTGGAGTGTCTAGAAAAGCACATGCTCTATTTCCAAGCCAGGTGGGAAAACTCACTGGGTCAGATCACAGAAAATTGCAGATGATCTCCAAACATTTCTATTTGCCTTTCACTTGCATGACTAGATGATACATCATTGATTTGTTTGGGGATTTCTGTTGCAAATGTGCCTACCTAATTAATGTTCATTAGACTAATAGTGGAGAGAGTTCGAATTCTTGGAGTTCGCACACATGGCTGCCACCTGGAAGGCAGAAACCACGCAATCTGCCCTCTGATGTTTCTGTGAGCCTGCTAAACAGCAGATTGCCCAGATGTGCGTGGCTCACCATAGTCTGCTGCCCACTTTTGCTCTGTAAGAACTGAGCTTGTGGCGTGTAGAATGTAGTTCATAGTACACAGACCTTGGCTGGTCCACAGTATGTGGAGCCAGTGTGTGGGTTCGTACACCTTCCCTGAGGCTGTAAACGCCTCCACATACTAGGGTGGATCTTCTTAATCCTGGACTGGGGACAACAGTAAGAATAAGAAGATGAGGTTGGAGCCAGAAGACACCGTCTCCAGGCAACTATGCAAGGTCTCCCTGGGGAAGCCCTTAGACCTCAAGGAATTTTAGTACTTGACACTTTAAAATAATGAAAGTAATATTTATATCTAGAATTAAAGTTAAATGAAAGAGCTAGGAAAATAGTTTAAATGATAAAGTACTTGCCTGGAAATCATGAGTTCAATCTCCAAGAACCCATGTTACAGTGACATGTGTGGTGATGTCCTTCTAATTCCAGCACTGGGGAGGCAGAAAGGATCCCTGGGCTCTCTGGCCAGCCAGGCTAGTCTAATTGGTGTGACCTCCAGGTTCAGTGACAGACCCTGTCTCAAAAGGAAATGGATGATTCTCCTGAAGATGGTGTCTAAGGTTGTCCCCTAGCCTCCACATACATAGAAAACATGTACCAGCACTCACGCACACACAATCACACACGCACATGCACACACGCACGCACGCACGCACACACACACGCACGCACATGCATGTAAAGAGAGAGACGCTAGCCCTGACTCACAGAGTTTACAGCCTGAGTGTTGATAGGCTTCTTGTGGATGAACAGTTGCTTGTCCATCTTAACATATGTGAGCTGCTGCTGTTACTATAGGCTTTTAGAACTGGAGTCCTCTTGCCTAGTTTGCAGACATTCTACTGAATTTTCCCCATTATACATGGATTGTCATCTGGCTTTTATTTTTTATTGTGTTTTGTTTGAATTTTCTTTCTGGTATGTATTATGTATTGAGGATATTATCCCCTTCCCCCAACCCATTCTCACTCACACACAAAGTCTTCTCTTTTTAATCTTTAATTTGGTTGAGGGGGGAATGTTTGTTTGTTGTTTTGAAGTAGGGCTTCGTGTAGCCCAAGATGACCTCTATGTAGCTAAGGATGCCCTCAAACTCTTGCTCTTCCTACCCCTATGTCCCAAGTGTTAGAACTGCAGGTATGCCCTGCTACACTCAACGCTCTGCCTTATATTTTTTAGAAATGACAATGGAAAACTTTTCTGTGGTATTTACCACAGATACTGGTCTATCTTCTAAGCATTTCACAAAGATTAAGCCATTTGATCCTTCAAATCACTCTCTCAAAATAGCTGTAATTCTCCCCGTTTTAGAGACAAAAATCTTAGGACTCAGACAACCCTTGATTCCTATAAGAATATAACATCTAGTAACCCTCAAGCGTGGAAATAGACTGAGCAGGTGGATGAAGAGGGAAGGCTGCCCAGGAGGAGAGAAAGCTAAAGAGTGCTCAGGAGATTCAGCCTGTGTGCTTCTATGACTCAGAGCACAAGACCGTGCAGAGTGTGCTGAGGTACAAACATAAGTCATCAAAGAGAAAAAAGGGGGTACCTGAGTCAGACTTGAAGAACTAAAGGCTATAGCTGTGCCCCCTGTTTCCTAGACATTTTCCCATGG
This sequence comes from Uromys caudimaculatus, assembly GCA_028551405.1. NCBI lineage: Eukaryota > Metazoa > Chordata > Mammalia > Rodentia > Muridae > Uromys > Uromys caudimaculatus. Next base: position 78,881,252 of record CM052704.1, on the reverse strand, counting down.
CCATGCCCTGTGCTGAGGATTGGAAGTGGATAGAAGTCCCCTCTCTATTGAGCAAAAAAAATCCTGGACAAAACCTCTGAGATGCTGGGTTCTGCTTAAAGACCTCTGCAGGTTCCAACTTACTCGGTGAAAGCCTCACATAATTGGGTGTGATGTCCCTAGGTTGACTCAGCCCTGCATGGCTGGGCCCAGCAAACCTGGTAGAAAACATTTAGATGCCCTTTGCCCAAACTCAGAATGCACGTCATTAAAGGAGGAGGAGGAGGTATGAGGATCCCCTTATGATCCTGTCCCTGGTTCCAGGAACTCAGATCTGAGGTACTGAAAGAGCCGAATCACCATCTGAGAAACAAGTCCCTTCCATGGAGCAGACCATTTTGGGTTAATAAAGCAAACAGACTATTTTGGGTTTATGATCTCCATCTTTGGCCAACCTAGCTCAAACATAACTCCCTGAGCAGGCAAGGGGCCCAGATTGCTTGTCTTAGCAAGCAATGGGCATAGGGAAGAATCAAAGGGGACAATGATGACAGAAACAAGCCTTGGAGCAGTTAGAATCTAGTGGAAGAGAGATGGATGGCTGGGGAACGTTATTAGAAGTGGCCTGTGCTATAAGCAACAGAAGGATGAATGAATGTCATTAATTTGCTGTTTATTATGGTATCTATCATATATGTAAAAATTGTTATATATTCACTTCAAATAACAATTAATGTTCATTCACCCTTCAGATCCACTAAGCAAGAAGATTCATTGTACACTGGGAGTTTTTTCATCTTCCTGGAATTTTTTGGCAAAATATACCTTTGCTGTTTATTGTGTTCATATCTATTCCTAAGCAATATGGTGGTTGGTTTTGTATTGTTGGATGGCATTTATTCTTCCTCAGGGGGGAGTCACTGAACTTCTTTAATCTTAACATTTATAGATTCATACATTTAAAAATATTGGGAGGGGAAATGAGACTCAGAGAGGACATTTGTCTGGGGTTTAAGTCTGAGTGACATCAGAGCCACTGCTCCCTGCCACCATACCTACCTGCCTCAGAAAATGCTGGCACAGGAAGCCATCATCAGCATCATTGGTGTTTCCTGGCTGAGGTCACAAGAGGTGGTTCACAACCTCTAGTGCGATCTGGCACCCAGGATCTGCAGAAACTGCACATGGACCTCAGCTAAAAGCAGGACGGGGAAGACAGTTACATGGTGTGTTAAAGAGACAGCACGCAGTCCCACTAAGGCCATGAAGGGGCTTAAAAGCAAGAAGGAGAAAAACTTAAGGATGGGCCAGAATGCTGCACCCCCAGACACTAGGCAAAGCATGCATTTCCTGGAGAGAGTGGGGAGTCTGTCACCAAACGTGTCTGAGCCGAAGTTCAACAGGATCAGAACTGTATCTGAGAAAGAGTTAATGTTGACAGTTGTGTGTAGGATGGTGTGAGGGGGAAAGACTGCAGGCAGAGAGACCACATGTCCCAACTGTCCAGTAGGCTGCTCTGCACCCACTGAGATAAATAAAGACTTGTTGACCGACTGACAAACAAGCTGATTGACGCTCTGCCTTCAAACCACAAGCCCATCAATGTCACAAGTCCCCTCCCTCATAATCTACCCACAGCCAGATCTCTGCCAGGAAAGGACCCACAGCTGAGGGTAAGGTGATTAGAAAGAACCAGAAAGCTGCATTTGACAATGGAGAAGGACTGAAGATGAGGAGACCCACCCCACAATCGAAAGAAACACCTCCTCCAAGGAGGGAGGCCAACTGCCAGAGCAAGAGCCCCTGAGAACTGAAGACAATCGCTGTTCTTTTCCCTCTCTTGTATGCCTCAATAATAAGAGGGAAATGCATAGCAGCTGTGTTAAAACAAAAATGATGGTTTTATTTCCACACGTGAGGTTGTCTTGAAATTTAGCTATAACCTTTTATTAGATGTTAATAATTCAGAAGAGGGAGAGAACATTCCCCAGTCAAATCTAATCTCACACAAATAAATACAAAGAATAATCGCACTGCATTCATCCTGGTTCAGTAGGCAACTGGCAGCCCTGGTGTTGCCAACATCTGTCACCTGAGCCACTCACTGTGGTTGATGGCAGCTACATTGCTCGCCTTGGGTCTGTCTCAGCAGTTAGATTAGTAGTCCTGGGTGTCTGACTTCTAGACTGACTTTCCAAGGCTTCCCTCCACATCAGTGGTTCTTAGCCTTCCTAATGCTGTGGCCCTTTAATACAGTCCCTCATGTTGTGGTGACCCCCCAATCATAACATTATTTTCATTGCTACTTCATAACTGTAATTTTGCTACTGTTATGAATTGTAATGTAAATATCTATGTTTTCTGATGGTCTTAGGCGACCTCTGCAAGAGGGTCATTTGATTCCCCCAAAGGGGTCATGACCCACATGTTGGGAGCCACTGCTTTATACTGTCTGGAGACTCTATCTGTTGTGTGTTTGTTTGTTTGGATGGGTGGTTTGGTTTGTGTGTGTTTGGTTGGTTGGTTGGTTGGTTGGTGTGTTTCCGTGTGCATACTCCAACAGATATGGATAGGGAAGTAGCCTATAGTATCTAATGTTCACCACTAGGCCGGTGTCCAACTTTGGCCCCCTGTATTGAATGTTCAGTTAAAGCCGAGACATTCATTAGACTGAAGAAGAGTCTTGCGCTTTATGCTTACCAGCAGGGGCATTCGTGTAAAGGAAAAAAATAACCATTTGATAATTAGCTTCTCAGATTTTTGCTACATCATTGGTCAAATTGCTAACTGGGTACAAGTTGGTCTTCTGCATCATTGCGCACACTCTGTGAAATGTGAGTCGTAGCATGTTTGCTTGGGATTTAGGAACCACAAGCCACCTTTTCTCTTCACAAAGGAGTGAACAATAAAAAACCAAAAATATAGTAGACAAAACAGCAAGAAGAGGGGTCCAGAAAAATGGCTCCTCCAATAAGCTCTTGCATTGCAAGCATTCGAATCAAGGGTCCGGTCTCCAGAAGCAATGTGAATGGCATCCTGTAATCCCACTACTCAGAGAGCAAAGACATGGGATCTCTAGAGCAAGCTGGCTAGGTAGACTAGCAAATCTGTGAGTTCTTTTAATTGAGGAATTCTGCTGTGATAATTAAGTAGAGAGAGACTTAGTAAGACCCCCAACATCTGCCCCAGGCCTCCATGCACTCAAGTGCACACACACATAACACCAACACACAAGCAACATACACTGTAAACACAGGCACATTTTTAAAAAAGATAACCAGGAGAGGAATTTGTTGTGAAAACCACATGAAGTTTTTCGTGGTAAACAGTCACTAAGCTTCCGCTTTCTACTGCAGACCTGCAGATCAGAAGAGAAGCTTGTCCAGCCAGGCCTTACTTGACAGAACGAAGATCTATTTACTTTTATTTTCCTGTTCCTCTCCTACACTAGCCTTCTCATCCTCCAGGGAAGCAATTCTCCACAACCGGTTCACTAACCCCTCTATCCAAATCAGATTCCTGGGCAAAGCCCCAAGCTTTACCCTTCATCTCTCTCTCTCTCTCTCTCTCTCTCTCTCTCTCTCTCTCTCTCTCTCTCCCTCCCTCCCTCCCTCCCTCCCTTCCCTCCCTCCCTCCCTCTCTCTCTCTCTCTCTCATGAGAACCCAAAGTGAGGCTGTTTCCATGCAGGGCTGGTAAACCAGTTCTCCAGGGTGATGTAACTAACCTGAGTTACAATGTTTTCCAGTTTTCATGGCATAAAAGTACCCGAAATGGCCAATTTCAAGCTACTGCCGTTAAACAACTTCTTGTACCATTCTAAAGTATTTAACTAGCCTCCAGTATGATCCAGCCTTAGCAGAGCCCTATCGGGTCCCCAGGCCCCCACTGCCACTGAGACCCTGTGGCTTAGGTAGGTCTTGGGGTGCCCCCACCCACAGGCTTGGTCTTCACACTCACTGTGCAGCCCTTGGAGTCTGTGAAAGAACTCACTGTGTCCTTAAACAGCATCTTGTTCAGAATGTGTCACTTGCCATAAATACTGGCTTTTAGCCTGTCTTCTTTGGCAGCTACCTCTGGGAGTAGGGACAGGGAATTCATCATAAATTTCAGAGCTGGTAGATTTCAAGGGAGTCAGAGAGGCTCTTTGCCCACAGAAACCATGGAGTAAGCACATCTCCCAAGTGGCATCATGGAGCAGGCAAGCAACCTTCCATCTCTTCAGCATCTGTCCCTTTTCTTAGTATCCAGGCCAGAACAGAACAACAGCACAAACTCTGTTGTCATCAGAAGCAGGAGAGAGGCTAAGGGAACATGGACTTCAGAGGTGTGTGATTGCAGTTCAGAGCTGGAAACCCATCAGCAGTTATTAAGAGAATTGCAGGAAACATTTGATAACCATGAAGGCTGCTGCCAGGGACTGGAAACAGTAAACAGACAGAGAACGGGCAACTAAAAGAGGTCCAGAGGCAGGAGTGAGCGGGGAGAGACAGGTGGACAAAGATGAGCCCCATTCTGCTGAACCGAAAAGCTCCAAACAGGTGTGTTTCCTTATTGAGTGCCAGCCCCAGATGCCTTCGAAGCCTGTTCAGCTGCTGCTCCTCCGTCAAATGCTGATGCTCTCAGCCTAGCCAACAGCACAACCTCCATCTTGTTCAAATTCATGCAGGCCTAACAACCTGCAGGAAATCTGACTGCAGCTTCCCTTGGGCTGTATCCCTTCTGGAAACAGTCTCTTCGCCTCTGAATGACTTGCTCCTTTTGCAACCTGGTTGAACCTTCACCTCACACAATAGATATCCCGACTTGGTTCTAAGCACTTTATCTCTCACTCCTTCAGTATTTAGATATATGATTTTGACAAATCTTATCGATGTGCGCACACACACACATGCGCGCGCTTACTTGCATGTATGCTGTCGTGTATGCATGCATGCACAGTGGAAGCAGGAGTGTACATGTATGAAGACCACAGATCAGTGTCTGCTTTCTTCCACAGTCACTCTCCACTATATTTTTTGAAACAGGGTCTCTCACTGAATCTGGAACTCACTGTTTCTGAAAGATTGATTGCTTGTCTAGCAATCCCTGCATGTCCTCTTGTCTTTGCTCCCCCAGCACCAGAGCCATAGGCGTGAGCCAGCATGCCCAGCCTTTACTGAGGGAAAACTCAGGTTCCCATGCTTATACAGAAAGGAGAGTAGATGTTTTTTGTGTCCTCAGGAGATGTTAGCACAGCAGCATGCATCTCCCCTTACATTCCCCTGCCACACCTTCTGAGACAGCCCAGATGCCAAGTAGTTTGTCTGATACCCCTAAATTTCAAAAGAAAAAAATGCCAGCATTTAAATTGCATCAGCATAACAGTTGTTTACTGTACACCTCCGGAAGCTAGAAGAAATTATTTTAAATGTGTTCATCATAAAGAAATGGTGTTTGAAGATATAAATAGACTTAACCTGGCAAACATTATGCAAGGTGTTCGTGTATCAAAACATTGTGTGGTACTACATTAATGTGTTCAATTTCACATACCTGTTTTTTAAAAAGTAAATTTAACTTAAAATGTAACTGTTTTAAATCTTTAAATAGCTAAATCATCAAAACAATATTTTAAACATAAGATCAGAACTTAAACCCCCATTTAAAATCTAGAAAATCCAATCTCATACTCATCAACCTTTCTAGGTACTCAGTTGTTTGTTTGTTTGTTTGTTTGTTTGTTTGTTTAATCTATTGATTCTTTTTTTCCCCTTGAGAGATTAAAAGTGTCTCGACAAGACCCCTCAGGCATCTAAGAGGAAAGAATGATGTGCAGGGTTAGGGATGGGGATGAAGCAGGACAGGCTGAGGCAGCCTAATTGACAGGGCAGCATCAGGACCAGCGAGAAGATACTGGGCCTGCAACAATGACCAGTGAGTGGGCCACCAGGCCGGGAGCATGAAGCTTTGCTGACAGAGCATGTGAAGTGCAGGATCCCTCACTCACAGGGAAGTACAGATGAAAGTAAACATCCAGACCTGCTGTTGAGAGCAGAGAACAGAGTGCCGCAAAGGGATTGTTTAAAGAGAGACAAACTCACAAGGACAAGACAAAGTAGGAGAGGAGGAAGCAAGAATAAATCTTGAACACTCCAAAAGTATACAGGCAAAGGATAACAAATCTGAAAATCAGAATCAAGAAATCTGAGTCAGGGCTGGTAGCATGTAAAGCCAAAAGTCAGCCCTGTAAGAGACCACAGGACCCTCGGGGTTCCCTGGAGTTGGCAGCACCGGGCACTTCTGGAAGTAAAGGAATAAGGAAACAGATAAATGCTATTCACACAACAGTCTCTGAGTGCCACCCCTATTTTGACCTGGGGCAGGGTTCATTCCACACTAGCAGATACTGTGGGCTTATTGTCTATAGATGGAAGACGACTGGAAGGTCCCAGTGCCCCCTGAAGGTAGGTTGTGTTACCACAACAGGACAACCAAACATATTTGTGTCTTTCTCTTACATTACCAAATATCACACAAGAGCCAAGCTGGGTCACAGTGACTCTCTCTAGCTCTCAGTCAGTGCTGTGTGCACTGTAGCTCCTCCCCCTTAAGCCCCACCCCTAATTCTTCCACTTCCACTTCCATTCCCTGCTGACTACCGAATGATCACCATCGTTTGGTATAAGGACTACTGTCTTATGTCCTTATTGCATTAGCTTTCGCTGCCATTACTATGAGACAAAACAAAGAAATGGATATTCTCATTTCACTTTACTTTAATAAATAAAAACAACAATAAGCATTTCTCATTTATTTAACTTGTTTAGATTTAAAACAAGAGAAAAGAAAGAAGAAGAAAAAGAATGGAAGGACAGAAATTTTTGTTCAGACAGTTCTCCATAACAAGGCCTACACTGTAGTGACAAGAGACTCAAATTTCTCCCTGACCTACACAGATGAGTGTGATTTCCTCAGTGTGGCCTGGGGGCTGGGTTATCATCTACAAGGTAACTTGTCAATGTAACAAAGGTGGTGCAGAGAACTGTTATCTGACCATTGCCTGAGATGGAGAGAAAAAGGCAAGGGGGTGCCAGTATCCCACCCTAGTAATAGAGACCACTGCCTGTATAGCCTTCCATGGCCCCTAAAGGTCCCCAAGACCCTTCCTCCCTCTGCCTCCCTTGGAATCTCAGGAGGCTTCCTTCACAACACTCAGCTGCTTGGTCAACCAGCCAAGGCAAGCATGGATCTGTGGGTATGGTGACAGATTCCACTGTAGAGGCCACATACACTGAGTCTGAAGATGATTTATGAGAAGGTCTCAGATTCTCTTGCTTCAGCTCCCTCTGGAACTCTCTGAAAGGTTCTGGTCATTTTGTTTCATTTAAATCACCAGACTGTCCTTCACCTTAGCACCTGGCCCTGGGACTTAAAGAGAACTACTTTGGTACAGTCATTAATCACAAGCCTCTTTGGGCTTTGGGGGCGAACACTCTCCTCTCCTTCCCTGCCCCACTCAAGGAGTGTGTTCTGTTCACTGACTTGGATTCCACTTTGAGCAGTTCAGGCCTTGTTGGGGGGAGCATTTCAGAAAGAGAGAAAATGACTTTGTCTGCTCCTGCTGCTTTAACTAGATACCACAGGATGGGTGGCTTATAAATAATAAAAATGCATTTCTCACATTTCTGGAAACTAGAAGGTCCAAGGTCAAGATGCCAGCATATTTGATGTCTGGTGAAGAATTATTCCTTCTTGTTGCACCTTCATGTGGCAGAAGGGTAAAAAGGGAATACATAGGGGACTGTCTTTCCCAAGAAGATGCAGGGATTCAGAAGTGACCTGTGCTCCTTTGTATTTTCCATCACCTGTGGAGACAGCAGGTTGCCCTCCCATCTCCCATCTGTCCACATCCTAAGGAAGGAGCTTCAATACTTTGTAAATATGGATGATCCTGGAAGGAGCCTCACCTTGCAGTTGGACAGCCAACACTCAAATCCAGTTATTATTTAGGCAGAGATGTGTTAAGAGTCATCAGCTAAATACACAGGACAAAGACAACATCAGATAGAAAGAAATGTGTGTACATAAAGGATGTGAAAGACTGCTAGGACAATCTGCTCTCCTCAGTGTTACCTCATCACCTTTAGAAGATGCTCTAATGTCTTCCATCTGTCTCTGCTGTATAACCCACATTAGCATCATACTTAGTTATCATTTGGAACATGACTAATGCCCACTCAACACATCACAGGAATTTATTCAACACATCACAGGAAGTACTAGCCAGAGAAACTAGTCAAAAGAAAGAAAGAACATCAGATATGAAATAAGGAAAACAAGCTGTCATTGTTTACAGCTGATATAATCTTATACAGAGAAAACCAAAAACAATCTTTTAGATCTAGCAAATGAACCCAGCAAAGCCACAAGATACAAAATCAACATTCAATTCGTAGCATTTCTGGATTCCAACAGCAAGTTGCCTAAAAAGAAGTCAACAAAGCGATCCTATTTATAATAGTTACCAAAAAAATTTTTAATGTCTAGGAATAAATTTAACCAAGGAAACAGAAGGGTTCTACATTGAGTGCACATATTTCCTAAGGTCTGTTATATGCCAGGGGCTAGAAAGAGCTAACCCTCCCCTCAGAAGGTCCACAGCAAAGGAGGGAGGAGCATGCCCATAAACCTCTAACTAAATGCAAGAACACAGTCAATGCAGAAGGCTGCAGAGCACAGAAGAAAGAATGAATTTTTAATGAATATTTGGGGAACTTCACTGTAAAGATGACATTTGAGCCAAAACTTGGAGGAGAAGAAAGTTGTCCAGGACACTGAGGGCTAAGGACAGCATAGCCAAGGGACATTCAAAGAACAGATTGGCTTCTTACAGCTTCTGCACAAATTAACCCAAACTGATGGTTTACCACAACAGAAATGCAGTCTCATACAATCCTAGGGACCAGAAGTCTAAAGTTGTGGTGTCGAGGGGACTGCATCTTTCTGGGAACTCGGAGGAAAAGCGACCCTGTGTGTCTTCTGACTTCCAGTGGTTTCAGAGGAAGAATGACCCTGTGAGTCTCCCGACTTCCGGTGGTCACCTGGCAACCTACATGCTGCTTGGTTTGTAGAAGTGCCACCACTGCTACACAACCTGCATCTCCACGTCCTCTCTGTGTGTCTCTGTGTCCTCCCATCATCTCACAAAGACACTTCTACTATGTCTGTCCTAAATACACAAGAATTTTCTCCTGCTTTCTTAACTAGTTATAGCTACAAAGACCTCACTTTGAATAACATCACATTCTGAGGTTCTCAGTGGGTATGAATTTAGGGATAAGGATACATTTAACCCACTGCTGTGGTTGGACTTGTGATATGTCATATTCAATATGCAAATATTATCTCCACACACTTAGGCAATATGCTAATGTTTCTGAATCCTGGCTAGCTATAAGCTCAAAGGTGATAATATCCAAGACCCCATGTCCCAGTGCCCATCTCTTGAGAAAAGACTTATGGATGCCACCTTCAGCTGAAGAAGAGACCAATATCAAAGCTCCCAAGAAGCCAGAAATAAAACGAATCCTTCGCCCCTGGGTTTCTGTCCATTCAAAGTTCAAGCTTCCATTTCAACATTTCTCAGTTTGCTAAGAAAACAAGGGATGGTCTCAGGCCCCTCCCCCCTCCTTCTCTCCCTACAACTGGGTACAGTGTGTTCTGAACAGAGAGGAGGCTTCAGTGAGGTATGAAATGAAACAAATCCGCAGGCAAACAGCAAAGGAAGCTGGTGTATTTTTAATATGCAGATACCATTTCAGGGATCATGGAGAAAGTTTTGCCTCTTCATATTGAAAACCCAGAGCTCTGGAAAGGGAGGTAGCAGAGGGGGGAGAAACAAACAGGTCTCTCCTTGCAGCACAGCCATTTCTTAAGAAGCAATTGATTAAAGACAGAGAGTAGGGAACGGGCTGTTCACACTTGCCAAACATTTCTAAAGGTTTCAAAATCACTCAAGGTGGTGGATTTTCTCCCACAAAGTGTCTACAAAATCTGTCACCTTGTCACCCAGTGTTCAAACAGGGCAGTGTCTTGAGAAATGACTTTGTTCTCGGGATCTTTCGCAGCACTGGCCTTATGTGGCTTCTATTTTCTACATCAGTGTGAAGCTGCTTTAAAAAAACCAACTGCACCAGTTTTCAATCCAACAGCTAACAAAAACCAGAAGAGCTGCCTCCATCCATCCGGGCCCCTACCTCTTCTTCCCTAGGAACAGTCCACAGGCTCATCATCACCTCTTAGCTGAAACAAGGCACTAGAGCCATTGATGCCAGAATCCAAAGCGAAGGGTCAGCCTCAGCACCACAGGCTTGGGAGCAACATCTAGTCCTAACCTTCTCTCCACAGATGAGGAAAGTCAGAAACAGATAAAGCAGTGACTTGCCTAATGACTAGTGGACACCTCTCATTTGCTTTAGTACTCTGCACCTCTGGTCTACCTTTGTGTTCAGGATTAGGAGATATGTTAGTTCCTTTCCTCACTACTGTGACAAAGAAACTGACACAAGTGACTTGAGGGAAAAGAGGTTTGTGTTGGCTCATAGTTTGGAGGGAGTGCAGCAGGAACATTACTATTCAGGACCAGCTCCTTTCTATGGTGGTAGGACCATTAGCCACCTGGGACAGCTAGTCACTCATGGCAGCAGTCCTAAAGCAAAGAGATCTGACATAAGCAGCCATAAGCAAGCTGGTATCTTCAAAGGCCTGCTCCTAGTAACCTACCTCTATAAGCCATATTCACAATTTCCTAAAATGGCATCACCAGATTCAAACCATAGGAAACCCTGGTGAGGATTGCAGTCTGTCTTCACAATAGAAGCTGAAGAGACTTCGATTTTCCACGCCTCTCCTCAACCCAGAGCCCGGGTTTGACCTAAACTCTTATCAACTATGCATATCTGTGGAGTGGTTGGAAGGTAGATGATAGATAGGTATATAGGTAGGTAGGTAGGTAGGTAGGTAGGTAGGTAGGTAGGTAGAAAAATAGATAGATAGATAGATAGATAGATAGATAGATAGATAGATAGATAGATAGATAGATAGATAGATAGATAGAGATAGACAGACAGATAGAGATGGATGGATGGATGGATGGATGGATGGATGGATGGATGGATGGGAAGATTTTTACCTGATTCAAATTTGATTCAGTGAAATAATTATCCAGCATCTTTTATCATTTTAATCAATCTAGCTTACTCCTAACATGCCCATAGTTTATTTATGTGGCTTGTTTATCAAAAAATAAAAATAGAATCTTTGCTACTTCCCAAAGTAGAACCAAGTATTAGGCAGAAACAGGCACTCCAGAAATCGCCAAGAATCTGGGGTAATTAATTTGTAAAGGTTGTGGTTTAAGGCAGTGAAGATTCAGCAAGATGTGAGAAGCAGACTCTACCAAGGACATAGGAAGTGGTGGCAAAGCACCTCAGTCCTACCTGTGGACGCCCGGAGTTTGAATCACCTACAGAAGTCAAGGCTTATGGGATGAATCACTTGCCAGCAAAAAACAATATAAAAAGCATGAGTAGATCAAAGCCTTAGTGAGAAAGTGTTTGCTTCTGATAGCACTAAAGGGATCTTTACTTCCAATTAAGAATGGGAAAAACTATTCACAGCTCTAGGCCCCAAACAAAAAAAATGAGGATTTGTTTTTCTGTGTATTTGAAGAATACTTTTTATCTGCAGAAATAGATACAAATCAAACTAAAGTTTGTTCTTGAAGAGGGCTGAATTATAAGATCTTAAGTTTTCAGCCTCATGCTATTGCATAGGTGAAAATTAGGGCATTGACTAGGTAAGAGGTAGAGCTAAAAACTGAACCTGATTTATGGGACAAATCGGAGGACTCAGAGCACTCTGAACTTCTAAGCTGTATTGATTCTGATGTCCCTTGTCAGTCCCTCCTCTCAGTATTCAGCTAGAACATCTTGATAAAAACCCTGCTATGATCTAACTTGAGGGCATGTGTTAGTTAGACTTGGTTGCTATGGCAAAATACCTGACAGACAGAACTTAAAGGAGGAAGAATTGATTTTGCTCACATTTACAGAGGTTTTAGTTCTCTGCAGGGTGAAGTCGGTTTAACAGAGTAAAAGCTTGCATCACTGTGACCAAAACAGAGGGAGGGAGAGAGAAAGTGTGTGTGTGTGTGTGTGTGTGTGTGTGTGTGTGTGTGTGTGTGTGTGTGTGTACACCTGCTGGGCATTTCCCTTTCATTCCACCTAGGCCCTGAGCTATGGGATAGTCCCTTTCATAGTCAGACAAATTGTCCCCTTTTTACTTATTCCTCTCTGGAAATGCTAATCAAGCAGTCTCAAGTCAAGCAAGTTGACAGTCAGGAGTCATCATCACACGCCTACCCCTTCTCATCTTGACACCTCTTACCTGAACCACAGCATCCCACCCCCGGATATCAAAAGGCTTATGTCCGTTTTATAATGCAAAAAAACAAGCAAACAAACCAAAACAGCATCAGTCTACCTGCAATGGGTTCTAAAGTTTTAATAGTTCCGACATTGCTCCAAAATCAAGTTCAGGATGTCCTCCGAGACTCAAGGCAAACCCTTAGCGGTGAATTTTCAAAAAGAAAATTATATATCTTCAACATGCAATGGCATAGAATAAATGTTTCCATCCAAATAAGAGGAATCAGAAAATAATAAGAAAAGATTCAGCTAAAGTAAAACTAAAACCTGACAGAGAAAATATATATCCTGTTGCTCCAAATCCAGCCTTCAGGGTGTGGGTATCAGGATGCAAGCGCTGATGCTCTTGAGCAGACCTGAGCCTACAAGCTTGCTGGTTGCACACTACATACATACTCTCTTTGGGCAAACTCTGCTCACTGCCTGCTGCTTTTATTAATCCCACGGGCAGAGAAAAAAAACCACTCCCACAATTTTGAGCCAAATTTGAAGCAAGCTTTATTAAATACTTGTCAGGATGGTAGACACTGGCCAGGTCCATACCTGGGATTCCCAGAGAATGTCTCCAAATTCCAGTGCCTATAAAGACCTGAGGTGGTGCCACACTCCTTTAATCAATTCCAGGGTGGGCTTAAGGGAGGTAGGGGAGGGTAGATCTATGAGTTCAAGACCAGCCTGGTCTACAGAATGAGTTCCAGGACAGTCATGGCTACACAGAGAAACCTTGGAGATGGGGAGCAAAACCCACAAGGCCATTTATTTACCACTTTCATCCAATTAGGAGCAAGCATACATCCTGACGTACTCCCTGTCTATGTGTGATCAAGCATATCCTATGAAGTTGGGCAACCAACCTTGTTTACAAAACTGAAAACACGTGTCTTGTCATCTTCATAAACAACCCCAGCATTCTAGAAATTTATCTGTTGTTGGGCAAGTGATGCTTACAGGTTAAAGGCATTTTTATTTTATAGATATCTTAAGTACAGCAATTAAACCTTAAAATGTAACTTTAGCCTTTACACTTTCCTCAGTGGGCAGCTCATGTTCCTGGAACTTCTAACTTCTTGTGGCTTGACTTCACCCCCACATCTTTGACTTCATCCTCACGGCTTCATGCATTGCCCTCTCAGAGGCTGCCTGAAGAGATCTTGACCTTGCTGCACATTGTTGACTCTATAGGCTTCCCTCTGAAATCTTGTGGAAGCTCCATGACCCCATAGCTTTTATACTTTGTATGCCTGCAAAACTAGCAGCATATGGGTGATCCCAGGCCCTTGCACCCCTGGACAATGGCTGCTGTAGCCCCTGAGTGCCTGGATAGAGGAATGTGGGGCAACACTGCTGTAGATAGACCTGTGGGAGCAGGGTGCTCACACACTCTCTTCTCAGAAAAGCCTTTCATGAGTCACAAATTCTACATTCTTGATCCTATTATGAGTGGTGTCTGGGATTATCTGAGAGTCCCTCAACATACCTCTACTACTGTCTTGACTCAGAATACTTGGGTTTTTTTCCTGTTAGCCCTGATCTCTTCAGCAAGTATGCTCTATCTGTGTCCACAGTTTTAAAGGAGTTCCTTTTCTGGCCAAACTACATGTTTTCAACATTGTTTCCCTCTGTTTTGCTCACAGCTCTCACTATAAACCTGAATAAAAGCAGCTAGCAGTAACTATGCTATAGTTTTAATGCTAGGTTTCCTTGAAAAGTCCCCTACCATTTTAATAGTCTGTTGCCATTAAGATCAGCCTCATACAAAGTCTCAGGACAAGGACAAAATATAAACAAGGTCTTTGCTAGAATATTCTGGCCACAAAATAATAATAATAATGATTATTATTATTATTATAATTATAATTATAATAATAATAATTTCTAGTCTAATTCCCAATACAGTTCTTGTTCCTATCTAAAACCCCACAAGTATAGTCTCTACTGTATGCATTTCTATTTGTGATCCAGTCTGTTTCCCCATCATAGCTCTCCATTAAGTTGTGCTACAGAATTCTAGGGTTTCTGTAGTCTACATCTTCAAAACTTTCCAAACTCCTTCCATAAACCAGTGCCAAAGGCTCTATATAGCATGGTCAGGTGGTCATAACAATGGCCCCAGCCATGGTATGAGTTTTCTGTATTAAACTCTACATCACTATGACAAAATATCGAACAGAAAGACTTTAAACAAGAAGGGTATATTTGTTCAGAAGTTTTAGTCCACTGAGGTATGAACAGAATCAGAGCAGAAGAGTTCGCATCATATTGACCAGGAAACAAAGAGAGGATGCCTGGTGCTGGTAGCTTTTCTTTCTCTTCTTTTATTCCATTGAGCTCCTTCCCTCCCCACCACATTCAATATTTTCCTTCTTTAGTTGATCCTGTCTATAAACATCCTCACAGATATGCCCAAAGGTATGTTTTACTCACCACCTGGGTATTTTTCAGTCCAATCAATTTGGCAATTAGGATTCATTATGACGGGAGACCTCTGCCTGGGCCACCAGGAGTCCGTAGCCAACAAGCGCAGGAGAAAGCTACCCTCCCAGGAGCTTGGAAAAGCCATGAGTGGGGTTAAGGGGAGCAACACCTCTCACCCAGACTCACCCGGATCCGCCGGGATCCAGGGCCTGAGAACCCGGAGACAGAAAACCTCTGAACCTTCCGGTTTCCATCTGTGGGTGGAGACCTCTGCCTGGGCCACCAGGGGCCTGTGCCTGGGGACCTCAGCCTGGGCCACAAGGCTCCAGGAGAGAGCGGGTATCCCAGGAGTGCTGACACACCTTTGAGCACAGGCAAAACCACCACTTCTGTTCAAACTCACTGGATCAAGAGGGACCCTTGCAGAGACATCAGGGCATAGGAACCAAGGGACAGCTGGGGACAAGATCCTTCTGATTTCTTTCTGCACCCCAGAGCAAACCCTGTGCCACAGCTCTCCAAACCCAAACACCTCTCAGAGAGAGCTGGTCTTCAAGGAGTACTGACACAGAGGCCTGCAGGAGGGGCAAGCCACAACCAGACAGAGTAAGACCAGCTAACTTCAGAGTTAACAAGATGGCAAAAGGCAAGGGTAAGAACATAAAGAACAGAAACCAAGAGTACTTGGCACCATCAGAACCCAGCTCTCCCACCACAGCAAGCCCTGGATACCCCAACACACCAGAAAAGCAAGACTCAGATTTAAAATCATTTCTCATGATGATGATAGAAGACGTGAAGGAAGGATTCATTATGACATCATATTACCTTGCAAAAAGAAATCAACTCTTTTCATGCCCATCCTCCCTCCTCACTGCCTCTACAATTACTGTTTGATCTCAGCATATCATCAGACAGGATGGGGTAAGGGTGAAGTATATACCTCATGTCCCTACCTCAGATATGAAATAAAAAGCTCATAGACAAAAATGCATTCCTGTGATAGTTGATATTGACAAAGAACTGGGCAATATATGAAACTGTAAATTCTAACAGTGCTACATCAACATGGCAGAGACACTTTAGAACAAGATAGGTTTACTCATGTGGCAGTTCTGCACTACCATATTGCATTACTTTGGGGAACTAGGAGACATTGTAATGGTTTGCTAGCTGACAGAAACTTGGACTCATTGATGCCTTGTATTAAATGCAGCTTTGATTCTAGAAATTACAAAGTATGATTTAGAAGAATTATATTAAAAGGCCTAAGGAGACAGAAATTTTGGAGTGGAATTATCATTGAGTGCTTGGTTACTCTTAACTGTATCTCTCAACTCCCAAGAGTACTCAGAACTTCCTACTGTCAACAAGACAATGGTAAATACATTAGTAAGGGGAGTGCCTACAGTTTTACAAAATGCCAAGGTAGCTATTCTCTGTCAACAAAAGATACTGGAGAGAGGCTCTGGATGGAAACAATATGCATATTTTCAATCACACGAGTATCATAAAAATAGACCAAGGTGGGAAGAACCATAAATGACAGAGACACAATGAGCTTGACTCATACCAGGTAGTGAACAGTTGATCCCTATGCATCTTGGTATGACAGTTTACTGAGTTGTCAGAATGAAAAGAGATGAACACATCAGCAAGATCCTTATTTTTATTTGACAGACCTGACATATAGAAGTCTAACCTCTGCCATCATAATTGAGAATTACAAACCTACAGACTAAAGTGGATAACCGACTATATTCATTTAGCATCAGTAAACTCACCAACCCTTCTCTTCCTCCTTTCTATCAACAGTCCTATTAAGACTTCCTGGAAGACAATTCCTTCCTCCAAGAAGCAATTCTAATAGACCCTCTTCTGTTAACCATCACCTGACTGGATGTGGATTCTACATCCAGGATGAAGCCAGTTTGCAACTACAGAGGAAGTAAGCCAGAACTAAGAGGGGACAGAGCAAAGGACAGGAAAAAGCTCAGATCATCAGGTAGATACATAGATAGATAGATAGATAGATAGATAGATAGATAGATAGATAGATAGATAGATAGAAAGATAGATAGATAGATAGATAGATAGATAGATAGATAGATAGATAGATAGATATGTGTATATATAATATCTACATAATATCATATATATGATGTATGGTATATATAATGTGTGTGTGATGTATAGTGACAGTGAAACTAGACGCAAATGTGACTTGAAGAATAAAGTAAGGGAAAAAAAAAAAGAAAGTGAAAGATGAGAGGCAGAGACATGGAGGAAAATATGCTCAACAAATGATGCAGACTTATATGCTAATGTCCTTATTTAACAGTCCTACGTACAAGCAAATATATCCAATAAAATTTTAAAAATAAAGAAATAAAGCATCTGTTATAAAAAAAGTAAAAAATAATAACAAAAATAAACAAACAACAACATAAATCAGGTAGTGCCTTTAAATCTTGCCTGCACATTTGAACTGACCAGAGAATCTTAAAGAACCTCAGTACCCAAACAGCACACAGACCAGATAAATCCAACTGCTAAGTCTTGTTTTAACATCTCCAGATGTTCCTTTTGATCACTTCATCTGGCCTTCAAAAGAAAGAGAGAGATTAATCAAATCACTTCCCTAAGGAAGAAATACAATCACTGTCTTCAGGGTGAGGTTGGCATTTCAAGTACTTCTGGAAAAGAAGAAACAAACTTGGTGGGTCCAGATGCCCTCTCCTCTGAAGGGCTGGATGAATCCTAGAAGCAGCACAATGGCTGATCTCCAGTGGGCCATGTTTATCAGTGAAGGACCAGAATCTCCAGGAGCTTGGACCGCAGCTATCACCACTGTGTACAACAACACTGAGCAAGTCTCCTTCCTGACAAATGAGCCGATTCCTAAATTTACTTCTTTTTCTCCTCTATAGTTCAAACATGAGGAAGAAGCCTCCACCAATAGGATACTGTCTGCAGAGCCACTTTGGACCTGGGGATAGGAACTCCTTAAACTGGGAAGGGAGGAGCTCTAAGCAGCCATTTAATCGGCTAAGCCTCCATCTGACTCTCAGGCCAGGAACTCTGTATCCAAAACAAAAACAAAAACAAAAAAACCCAAAAACCTGCTAATGGAAGAGACAGGAGATCCAATAACTTTCTTTCTCTTCGAGCTTGAAAACAATACAGATCTTAGAGCAGTGATTCTCAAACTGTGTGCTGCAACCCCCTTATAGGTAAAATATCCAATATCCTGCATATCAGATATTTACATTACAATTCATAACAGTAGCAAAATTACAGTTATGAAGTAGCAATGAAATAATTTCATGGTTGGGGTCACTACAACACAAGGAACTGTATTAAAGGATCACAGCATTAGGAAGGTTGAGAGCCAGTGCCTTAGAGAGTGTGCCAGCAAGAGGCAAAGCTGTGGTGGTGTGAGAGGCACATGAGTGACACCTTAGCTAGGCTTCCAGAGCTCTTGGGTACAAAGCCAATTCTGTCAGCAACAACTGATTGGCTTTGACAAGCCTCATCCTCTCTGTACACCTGCCTCTACCATTGACTGAAAAGAACAACTTACAGGTGTCTAAGGTGCCTTCTATTTTCATTGTCTATGAGTCTGTGCCTCTATGAAGAGAGAGAGAAATTCTCCATTTAACTGCCATCCCAGATGATAAGGAAATGACTAGAGGATGCCTTGCCCAAAGGGAGTAAGTAAAGGTGTCTTCTGGGGTTAGAGTCCTTCCTGATTGCCAGCCCAGGCATAGCAAGCCAATTACCAGATGAAAAAATAGCAACGGGGGAGTTGGTAAAAGTGCATCTATCCCTGCCAGACATCAGAGGACTCTGCAGAGCCATTCTGCCAGCCCCTGGGAATTCTGTTCTGGGCCCGGAGAATTGAAGAAGGCAAGGCAAGGACCCCAAAGGCTCCAAGGCTCAGCCTGATTCCAATTTGAAGCTGTCAGAACTGCAGTTAAAATTCTGATCAGCCTTGGTCTCAGGGGGTTAGGGGCTTCTCGTGGCTGCCGGAGGAAATTACTCACTTGGATAAACCCAAATTAGACTTGGGAAAGTAGCACATTTCTCTTTACCCTGATGTCTGGAGGGTTTCTTCAATGGCCTGTCCCCCTCCTTTTTTTTCCCTCCCTCCAGCCACTTCAAGTCACAGACCTGAAAAGTTCTCAGGCCTCTGCAGTCTCTGGAGTTTAACAAACATGTTGGTGGCTATGCTGAAATTCAGCAATTCGGATTGTAGGACCCTGAAAGGCAGCCTGGTTTCTGGTTGAGCTGAGGTTTAAAATGCTGGCGACCCAGTGGGGGGTCCCCAGCAGGGGATAACCATGCAAGGGACAGTAGGCATTTTGCTATGTTCCTGGTCCCCAGGCTCCTGACACGAGGCCGAAGCTCTCCGTAGATCTGTGACCATCAGTCACATAAGGGCAATGTCCAAGCCCCTCCACAGGTAGAGGTGTGGTCACATAGCCTCAAGATCTCCATTTTAATGAGGTACCTAAATACTTAGTCAATAAACTCCCCTTCACAGCCACTCCTCCCTGTATCTGGTATTTAACATCAGGCCTGCCCTGAGGTTGGGGGGTATGGTTTTACTCATCACCACTCTCCGCCATGACAATAAACACCCTAAAACCATCGACTGTCTCTCTTCATCAGATCCACAGTGGGGAACAATAGAACAGGCCTTCGTCTAAAGAGCCTGCCGTCTAGTCTCCCGCAAAAGTCCTCTCAGTGCTCCCAGCCCGGCCTCTACCAAACCAAGCCACCACCCGCCAACAAGCCAAAGACTTGGTCCCGGCAGGACCCAGCTAGGTTCCTCCCCACCTTTCCCCCTCCGCCCCAGGCTAGAACCAGCCATTGGGCTCCCACTCCTAGGATGCCCAAGAGCCTGAGAACCAGACGGAGCTGGCTCAGTGAAGTCCTCAGGACCACAGGCCAAGCTCCCCCACCCCAGGCAGTGTCACACAGCTTCTCACAGTCCGAGACCATCAAGCGGTGCCATGGGGTGAGCGCAGTCGCAGTCAAACTTCCTATGTCCTGCCTTCCCCAGTGGCCGGAGCCCTGGGGTAGACACGGGAGCCCCACTTTAACCCAACAGCTGATAGTGGGTTTGGGGAGACCCATTCATAGGGATGAAGGGCCTGGAGAACAAGAAACCAATGTGTCTTGCCAGGCTACAGTCAGACCCACTGTGACTCGGTGGAGACATTAGGAAAGTTTCTTTGACTCTTCTGCACCTTCTTCCAGTGAAGGAACCTCCTTCCCCTCGCTCTCTCTCCCCCCTCCCTATATTCCTCTGTAAAACAAATGATGAAAAGGCTAGGTGGGGTGAAAGGAAGGTTGATCATAGGAGTCATGGGGTTTTTCATTGGCCATCCCCGTGCTTGTTTCCTACCTTTGCCCGATTGGACCAAGGGCTTGGAACCAGACTGAGTTCACCAGGACCTTAAATCTAGAATGAAGACAGGAGCACAGTCACACAGAGAGCAGTGGGCAGTTGGAACTCCTGGAATCCATTGTCCTGGAGACACAACTGAAAGTCATCTACTAAGATTGCTCAGGTTTAATGACAATACGTTTCACCTTGAGCAGGCTAGAGTCAGCTCTAAAGAAGCTTAATTGCTTTAAGAAAAAGAGGAAAGAAGAAAGAGGGAGAGGAGGGAAGAACAACAACAAAAAAAAACCCTCCCCTACGTCCATCCTTTTTTCCCTGGGCAGTTTCACGCTTTTATAAGAATCTTCTCCTTTGGTCTTATCTTCATTTTCCCAGCTGTAGTGGTTTGAATGAGAATGGCCCTATAGCCTCTATATTTGAATACTAGGTGTCTTAGTCAGGGTGTCTATTCCTGCACAAAACATCATGACCAAGATACAAGTTGGGGAGGAAAGGGTTTATTCAGCTTATCTTCCAATTGCTGTTCATCACCAAAGGAAGTCAGGACTGGAACTCAAGCAGGTCAGGAAGTAGGAACTGATGCAGAGGCCATGGAGGGATGTTTCTTACTGGCTAGCTTCCCCTGGCTTGCTCAGCTTGCTTTCGTATAGAATCCAATACTACCAGCCCAGGGATGGCACCACCCACAAGGGGCCCTCCCTCCTTGATCACTAATTGAGAAAATGCCTTACAGCTGGATCTCATGTAGGCATTTTCTCAACTAAAGCTCCTTTCTCTGTGATAACTCCAGCTTGTGTCAAGTTGACACTAAACCAGCCGGTACACTAGGTCTCCAATTGGTGGAACTATTTGGGAAGGATTAGGAGGCATGGTCTTGTTGGAGGATGTGTGTCACTACAGCAGACATTGAGTCACCCTCAGTGCCCCTGCCTACCTCCTATTTTGGGATCAAGATGTGAACTCTCATCTGTTCTTGCTTCCATGCCTTTGCATTGCTATCATGAACTCTAACCTTCAGAAGCCCAACTAAAGGCTTTCATATATAAGTTACCTTTAAATCTTGAACAACAGCAACAGAAAAACAACAATACACCAGCCATTCTTGTAACTCTTCCATCAGATCACAAATGAATAGGACCAGCATTCCCTAGCCACCATTTCCTAAACCCTTCATAGGGAATAGGTTTCCTGGCACTAGGTTCTTTCCCTGTGGAAATGTGCTACGTGCTCACTTGTCTCTTTCCCTCTGTCAATGTGTTAATTACTTATAACAAAACTATAGATAGTTCTCTGAGGCTTTTTGGATATTCTATCTCCAGCCCATAATGCAATGCCTAAGACATAGGAAGCACACAGTAAATATTTGTTGAGTAAACACATGAATAAATGAAGACATACACACTAATCTTCTCCCCTCCTTCTCACAGGAAAATAATAGAAATTAATTGCCTGGTCCAAATTATTATTCATCTCAGAATACAACCAGTCAGTCAATAAATTAGGACTAATTGGAGTGCCAAAGTCTGTATTAATCTATGTAGCTTGGACGAACATGCAACATACCCGGAAGAGGGGCAGAGGAAGGCGTCCTCATAAAAACTGTGGTCTATAATAGGTCCCACTAAGTTTCTTTTTGCCTAATCTGAAGTAAGCTATTCCTCTGCTTTTTATATCTGGAGAATGGACAGTTAAGAGTTGCATAAAATGGACACTGGGGCTGTAGCTTAGAGGTAAAGCACTTGCCTTGCATGCCGAGTTCCATCCCCAGCACTACAGGAAAAAATTACCATTAATGATTTATTAGGTTTGCAACTGGCTCTGAATCAATGAGCAGACACTTCTAGACTCTCACTAGATCCAAATGAGGTAGAAACCTTTGGGCAAAATTCTACTTTCTGTCTGGCTAATGCTGCAGTCTTGTGACTACTTCACCTCTACCTCATGTCTGGCTCAGGAGAGCCACTGTGAAGATTGTGGACTGAGAGGCCCCAGGGCAGTGAACAGGAGTGGGGCCTCTGAGGTTTCTCTCAAGGAACTTGTTTCTACCATGAGAGAGAGAGAGAGAGAGAGAGAGAGAGAGAGAGAGAGAGAGTTCTTTCCTGCCCCTAGGCTAGCAATTACAGGAACCAAATTGTCTCTTGCAAGAAGCACTGTGGCTCTGGTGTCATTTCAACATACAATAAATTGTGCTGCCCATCAGGCTGCTAGAGGCCAGCCCTTGCTGGCGTTTCCTAGGGCTCTCAGAAGGAGCCCATGCAGATGTGAAGACAAGTCAGCCAGCTGCAGCCAGAACCAGGAGTAACCCCTGCTGGCTGAAGGAGTGTCATTCTGTCATGCAAGGGCCCAGTGCATGCCTGAAAGGGCACAGCTTCAAACTGGCACCAGCGACAGATCTGCCAGGCTTGTCTTCTATTTGTCAAATCCCAGCAGAGAGAAGGATAAACAATTCAAAGCAATACAGAATAAAACGATGGCACAAATGTGATGTCTATTATTCTAGGGCAGTGTGTGTGTGTGTGTGTGTGTGTGTGTGTGTGTGTGTGTGTGTGTGTGTGTGTGTGTGGTGTGATGCCGGTACTGCACAGTCCTCTCATCACCTGCCTGGATGGTTTCAGTAACTTTTTCATGGGTCTCATGACTCCATATTCCCTCTCCTCACCAGTCTTCCCTCTCCTGCCTCAAAACTTCTCTTTCAGGGATAGGGATTATGGTTCATTGGGTAAAAGTGTGAGAACCTAGGTTCAAATCTTCAGGACACTTAAAGATGCATAGTTTGAGCCCTTTGTGCTGCTGCTTCAAGATGAGAGACAGAGACAGGGGAATGCCCCAAATCTTGTGATTCAGCTAGCCTGGGGTATGCAGACAAAAAGCAGCAAGGAGGCCATGTCACAAACAAGACAAGGACCATCACTTGAGGTTGTCCTGTGACTTCCACACTGTGGCATTTTGCACCCACCCACAGTCACACTGTGGATGCACACGTATACATTATATACACCCTCACACTGTGGATGCACACGTATACATTATATACACCCTCACACCGTGGATGCACACATATACATTATATACACCCTCACACCGTGGATGCACATGTATACATTATATACACCCTCAAAAATTCCTCAATGTTTATAAAACTTTCCTGATTGTACTCGCACCAAAAATGGTCTCACCTCTGCTAGGATGTACGCGCCCATTTCAAATGTTTATACCCTATGGGATCTCTGAGGTCTATCCTAAATATTCCCTCTTTTATGACACCCCTCCTCTACTCTCCCTATGCAACCCCAGAAGTTCAAAGTTACCTGTCCTTCTAGAAAACAGAACTGCCAGTAATTCTCAGTTGCCTGTCACTCGCCTTCCACTTTATGTGCATCACGTTGATGCTATCAGTACTCCCATTTTACAGATGAAGGCTGAGGTTTAGGCAACTTAGCCAAGATCACAAAACTCTGAGGAGTTCTGTGAGAGTACACAATCAGAGCTCAGACCCAGAACTACTGGCTCCAACACATGCCCATAATTGCTGCACAGAATTCTCTCTTCACCCAAGGGGGTGGGCTATGATGGTGTGATTCCCAACATCCAGGTGAGTTCATAATCCAAGCAGTGAGAGATTAACTCTGATGCCAGGAAGACTTTTCACCAAGGTCTCTCACTCCTGAAACTCTTCCTGTGTTTCCAGAGCCACCCTGGAAATGTTTTTTGCAAGACATTCTACTATGCTACATTTTAACCAAATTTTGTCAAAGCCGGATGTCCCCAGCCTTTCTACCACTGGCTGGATCTGAGTAGCACTTAAGGATACAGAACAAGAGAAACTGAACTGAAGTCATGGGTCATGGGTTCTTTATATTCATTCAGTTCATAGCTAGAGCTAAGCTGGGGCCATGCCGCTCGGCAGAAATGACACTAGGGAAAAGTCCCATCCTCTCTACCAACAACTCCAACCCCTCTGGCTTCACCGCATGGCTGTGCAGGAATATAACTGAGACATCTCATCCTGGCCTTTACCAGAGCTTCTGAGTCACAGAATACAAACCTGTAGCACTGTCCCCCAAAACAAATCTATCAGTGAGTAGAGTCTCATGTTTTATGAATCCTATCAATAATTCAAAACAGACTTGATCAATTGCATTAGAAGAAAGACAGGCTTATCTCTTTTATTCTGCCTTGAGGACATGACATGCCAAAACTCTTGTCATATGAGGGAACATCAAAGAGTATGCGACCTAAAACGTGGGAAGAGCGTTCTGGAGAGATGTGCCAACTGCCTAATTAATTTTTCACTCTTGTTACTCTTCTGTCTTTGTGCTGTCTATCCTCTTTTGAAATGTATAGTTTATAATTATCTGTCTTCTTGTGTGTAATAAACATCCATTTTTATACCTAGCTCTGTGTCCACCGTGTTATTTCCTTTTTCTTAAATAGCTTTCCTCCTGTTTGATCACATTCTGCCCTTCCTCGGAACAAGCCATGGATCTGTCCCATGAATCCTGGCTAAAAACAAAACAAAACAAAACAAGACCCCCAGCACTCTTGCTGTGCAGTCCCCACTTCACCTTCTAAGGCCCCTTCTCATCTAGCTGCAATATTGCAACAGTTACTCTGGTCTGTACATGCATTCTGAACCACAGCTGCAGTTTCACAAACTGGGTCTCTCTGATGGTCTCCACCATGGGTACACATATTTATGGCTGTATTTTATCTCTTTCCAGTGACCCTTCTCAAGGTCTTACATAGACTTGATAGTGTTTCCAAAGATGAGTCTGTCTAGAGACAAGCGGTTTAGAGTAAATAAGGAGGGAACACTTTGATCCTGGTCTGTGTGCTGGCGCTGACAGATTATGGCTCTGATGTTCCTCTCTGTGTATTCAGATTGTATGGGGAGGAGCCTTCCTTCCTCTTTCCCTGCATCTTAGGTCCTGAAGGGCATTATTCTGTCATCTCCGTCTCTTCCCTCCCCCTTCTACCTCCCAGCTGTGCTAATTTGACTACTACTAACTAATATAATGATCTTTGAAAGGAGAAAGAATGAGAACAAGGAAACATTTACAGTCCCAGATTTTTCCATCCTGGGAAGAATTAGAGAGAGTTACTGCAGATAAACAGAGAGTATTCCAGGGGAACATCAGACCCAGTCTGTTTCCGCCTGACTTGAGCCAGGAACAACCTGACACACTCACATTCCCTGAAAGCAGGAGCCAGCCTCATCCTGAGATGAGAGGCCCTCCAGGAACTGAAGCTAAAGCAATGAAATCCATTTCAAAGATCAGAAGGTGTAGCCCCTGCCCAGGAAACGAGTCTACCAGCCAACTAGATGGGAATGAAAAGAAAGAATGTTGGAATCACACAATTACTGTCTGGCTAAATTAATTGTTACATTCGTCTAAATGGATGAGACATTTTAATTAGCAGGGTCTGGTTGTTTACCGAAATTGAATATTTGGCATGTGGGTGTTATGTGCACATGTGTGTTTGTTCTAGCGGAGCCCAAGCAGAAGCAAATCTACTCTGATTCCTTTCTCCATGGGTGAAGGGAATAGAGGTGTGGAGGAGCCAGCCTTCTCTCTGCAGATCCTCATCTCGGAGCCACAGCCCTCGCCTGGCCACCACAGGGAACATTACAGCTGGAGAAGACTTGTGTGGGGGAAGAGAGGGTAGAATTGACTGAGAGCAGAAAGGGGAGGTAGAGAGAACCGGGTCTGATGTAAGACTACCCACTTGATTTTGTACTGGGTTTGGGAGTCTTCCAGATATGCCTGTAGAATGTGTGCCCCCAGGGGGCAGCAGAGGACCAACCCTTGAGTAGTCAGCTGCATAGTTACTCCATTGTAGCCAGAAATGTGGGCTTGGTTAAACAGTGATTAGTAACAGGGAAAAAGAGAGTGCAAAGATTCAAACCACCTGGGGCTTTAGGAGCCAGTGCCAGCGGGCAGGAAGAAGATCCAAATTGGGGGAGGAAGAAACAAGCTGGGACAATAAAAGCTAAAACCAGGTTGATGTCTATCTCAGGAGAGAAAATGGAACTGAGGACCCGCTGTGCAATTCAGAACAAACCCACCAAGGTTCAGGACCTGTAGCATGAACAGAAAGCAAAGATGGACCCTACCACTGTAGATGCTGTCTATACGGAATGTCAAAATATTTCTGAGGGTGTGGGAAGTTAGAGCGTTTACCAGAATCCCCCTGTCAAAAAAAAAGACTGTAGGGGTTAGTTGGGTACATGGTGAGACCACGTGGGTCTAGAGGTAGGTTGGATAATTTAAAAAGAATTCAGATAGACAGGAGCAAAACCAGAGCATGCCGCTGTTGTGTACACTAAACTATGCTCTTAACCTTGGGCCTTTATTCCACTGGTAGGATATGTGTGCACAGTTAGGAAGAGACTGATTGGCTGGGGACAGCACTGGACAGGCAAGGCCTGCACCAGCTAGGGAAACAAAACTCTCAGCCTTAACTAGAAGGGAGACAAATCATGATTCTAACAGGTGCTCAATCTAGATCTGGCTCCACTTGCAACAGTCCGTGTCCCTAAAATGCTGGAGTGGGGTAGGGGACCTCCGCTGTCCCCCGCCCCCACCTACCTACTTCAGGGTCTGAAGAATTAAAGGCCAAGTAGAACTAGAGCATCTTTTCCAAAAACTGAAAGTGTTCTTCTCTCTTCCCCAGGCTGGACCAGGGAACGAGCCTCTGCCTAGAAACAGAAAACAAAGACTTTGATTCTGCCTCCTTCATTTCAGAGTCTGTCACTAAGGTCTGTCTTGCATCTGTTATAAAAAGATGCCAGAACGATGCTTGTGGCTACACAGTTGGCAGATTGGAGGCAATGAGATTGTCTCTGGACAGGAGACGATAATCTCATTTTCTCTGTCTTTTTGATCATAGGAACAGGGAGGGGAATGAAATTTCATGCAAGTTACTCCTTTCTACTGCAACTGATGGTAACCGTTACTTAACATTTCTTGAATGCTGAAGAATTGTGAGGCACTGATGGGTTTCTCTTGAGCTTGGAAGCTGGAATGGGCATAAAATCAGCACCAAGCAGTTCCAGAGAAAGCTACATTCCCAAGATTATCTTACCCAGGCCGCATGTCTTTGGGCTGGAGTACGCAGAGAAGGCATAATAAAGAAAGAGGTGTGGCCACACTTCAGGTCTCTCCCACTGGTAACTTGGAACCTAGCTTGCACTTAGTGGAGTCCCTGCTACCACCACAGATCATGTCTTGATATATGGAAGAGAAAGAGTACTTGACAGCTAAAGCAATCGGATCTGCCTTCTCAGATGAGCAGGGCTCGAAAACCTGTCCCTAACATCCTTCTACCCATTTCCCAATCCAGCATATCAAGGCCACAACCTCCTGTGTGGATATGGGAGCAACAAATGGAATGCACTTGAATGAATTACTCTCTCCTCTGGTCTCAGTA
This sequence comes from Uromys caudimaculatus, assembly GCA_028551405.1. Classification (NCBI taxonomy): domain Eukaryota; kingdom Metazoa; phylum Chordata; class Mammalia; order Rodentia; family Muridae; genus Uromys; species Uromys caudimaculatus. The sequence continues at coordinate 78,853,546 of CM052704.1, read as the reverse complement.
TTTTCATTTAGGAAGAAATGACACAGTTGGGCCAGATAACATCTAGACCCTCTTTCCCAGTCCTGGTTTCAGACTCACTCTCAAGGAGAAACAGCCCAAACAGGAGGCTGAGATGAGTACCCCAGCCATCGGACAGGGGCTCATGAAAGTACCTAGAGTAACAGAAGCTGTGGTGAGAGAAGAGAGAGGAAGGAGAGAAGACAGAGAAGGGCTTGAAAGACATTGCTCTAAGGGGTGTTTGACATTCATTAGATTGTTTCTTCTGAGCCTTCAAAAGAAAGCCACTTGAACCAGCAAGGCCGAATGCTTTGGGTGGGGGAGCTAAGGAAGGGAGTTGTCTCTCCAGAGGCTGGAGTTAATGGGAGTGCATGTGGTAGTCTGTGAGGCCCCAACAGAACCCTGCCCTAGGATGGAGTTAGCAGCTTTGTAGTGAGGAGGCACCCATGGGAGCCTCAGTGGGTTATGTACTCAATCCCTGGGCCCAACTCACACCACCAGAGGCCATTCTACTCTGAAGAATAGAAGACCTGTCTCTCCAATGCCAAGATATGAGAAGATGGTTTAACAGGCTCTGAGAACTTTAAAGCTAGAGATAGCATGGAGAAGGGGATGAAAGATGGCGGGGGGGGGGGGGGTGTGGAGTGATAGAAATCATCCTTCCATTTGTGTGGAGCTTCCGGTGCGTGAGGGCCTCACAATACATCACCTCATTTAACATCCCTGCAGCTGAAAAGCCAGCAAGGTAGCTGTTCTTCTCTACTGTTTTGTAGATAATGAAGCCAGAGTGTAAATGAGTTGAGTGGCCTGCCCAAGGTCACACAGATAACTGGATAAAGAGTTATCAGGAGTAATTCCAATCTGGCAGACAGACAGACAGACAGACAGACAGTCAGACCCAAGCCTCATTGCTCCTCTGTCTGGCCTCTGGCCTTATCTGAGCTTTTCTGTTTTTATTCTACAAAGCTAAAATAACTTGGGCAGTTGAGGCAGATGATGGGTCTATGAAAACAACCCAGGGATCTATTCTTCTGTCTCCCTCTAGGACTGGGGCTATGGCTCAGTAGTATAATAGTTGGCTAGCATGCTGGTTTAAACCTTAGTCCCAGACACTGCAGAAGAACTTCTCTCTTTAGGATAGGCAATAAATGGGCTTAGGGGGAGACAGAAGGCCTGATTTCAAATCCTGCTTACTACTTCTGGCTATGTGATCCTAGACCAAGTTGTTAAATTTTCTAGTAATTTTTCCTTCTGGAAACGGAAAAGCAGACCTCTTGACAGGTGAGAGCACAGAGAACTGACCTAACAACATTCAGTCTTAAACTCAGTCCCTCTGTCCACTGCAGACATGAGCAGTCACCTTTTCTGAAATCTGCTAACAAATTCTCAAAGTCCTCTTCTACCTTAGGCTATGGATAGTTAGTACTTATTACTATCTTTGTTGTTTACCAAGCATTTGTTCTGACTCAGACACTGTTCAGTGCTTCAGTATTTAACCTGCATTATCTTGTTTGGGAGTCTAGGTTTAGTTGATGTTATTATTTTACATTTTTTGATATAGAGTCTTGAATAGCCCTGAGTGACCTTGAACTCACTAGGTAGTCAAGGATTACCTTGAACTCCTGATCCTTCTGCCTTCACCTTCCAAGTGTTGAGATTAGGAATATGCCCCTGATGGGCTATCTTATTTAATTCTTACCTTAGCTCAAAACTGCTCTATAACAGACAAGAAGTTCAGAAGCTCACCCGAGGCCATACTGTTAACAATGGCAAAGACGAAAACAGGCTCTAAAGCCAGAGCTTTTAACCTAACTAGGCTTGAGCTGACTCTACACGCTCATACATGGGAAAGAGTGGGATTCAGTTCTTCATGTATTAGTATCCCACCTTAGATCTGAGGAACCTAGCAAATTGGGAAGCGCCCTGGCCAAATTGAAAATGCCAGACATAATCATTTATGCAAATTCCAGGATTCTGTTTGGTTAAGAGGTTCCAAGTTGAGCTGCCTTTGAGAAGCTGGGGGATGGGGATGATCTCAGAAAGCCGATTAGTACACAAAGAGATATTATCCCCTGCTGGAAAGGACAGGCAAGCGCTGAGGAGATCAAGAAAACTTACCTTGTGCAAAGTATTCAATTAGAGAATCAGCCAGTAAGATTAGGAGCAAAAATGAGCATTAGGAGTAGGCATTCTTGACACCTGCAAAGGAAAGAGTTTGTTGTCTGACCTTCAGGGAAGATGAAGTGACACACAAAGATCTGGGTGCCTGGTACTCAACCAAGCCCCTGGCCCTGTATAAGTAATAAGAAGGATGGATGGATGGATGGGTAGGTGGGTGGGTGGGTAGCTGGAGGTGTGGGTGGATGGGTGGATGGATGGATGGATGGATGGGTAGGTGGGTGGGTGAGTGGGTAGCTGGAGGTGTGGGTGGATGGGTGGATGGATGGATGGATGAATGAATGGATGGATGGATGGATGGGTGGATGGATGGATGCATGTAGGCAGGCAGGCATGCAAAACAATTCTCTTACTGAAGATTGTGGCACATTTATTAACATTCAATAATATCAGGAAATTCAGGAGACTGAAGATCTCATTGACAGTTGAAAAACAGGAAGTCAGGGCAAAGCAGGAAGATTATCTTGCTAGGAAGCTGAGGATGGATAGAATTGCACCAGCCTCCTGAATCCTAAAGGAACAGGGTCACCAAGCAGAGAAGCTCCAGTCCACGAGGGACATGTGTCCATGACATAATTGTTTGTTTTCCTAGAAACTGATGTTTTGGCCTACCCTTCTTGTTAGCCTGCCTCACTTCTCACCCTGCAAGCCTACCTCAAATCCCAGGAGCTTCCTGTTAAGTGACAGTTCCTGGAGGATCTAGCACATGTCAAAGTACAAGCTAGATATACTCATAGGACCATTTACAGTAGGACATAATTTTTTCCAGTTCTATGCCTGTGATTTTAAAAGTCACTTCTAAAAGACTCTGGTCAGTTTAGAACCCAGTGGTAACAGCTACAGTTCAGAGAGTCCTAATGTAGGCAGGCAGCTAGGCTGGGCACTCACATGGACCCTATTTCAGCTTCAGATTAACATAACACCACCAGTATTTAATTAGCCCCTGTGAAGGTTTGAATGAAAATGGCCCATAGACCCTTAGAGAGTGGCACGATTAGGAGGTGTGGCTTTGTTGGAGGAAGTGTGTCACTGGGGATGGGCTTGAGGTCCCAGGTGCTCAAGTCAGGCCCAGTGTCTCACCCTCTTCTTGCTGCCTGCTGATCTAGACATAGAATTCTCAGCTACTTCTCCAGCATGTTGGCAAATGACTAAATCTCTGAACTGTAAGCTAGCCCCCAGTTAAATATTTTCCTTTATAAGAGTTGCCGTAGTCATAGTGTCTCTTCACAGCAATAGAAACCCTAACTAAGACAGGCCCCATTTTACTGGGGAAAACTCTGAAGCTGGGATGAGTTAAGAATTTGACCCAGGGAGCTGGAGAGAGGATTCTGTGGTTATGAACACTGGCTGTTCATCCAGAGGGCCTACCTTTGATTCCCAGTATCACTTGGCAGCTCACAATAGTCTATAACTCTGTCTCAAGTGATCCTACAGCCTCTTCTGTCCTCTTTGGGCATCAGGCATGCACATGGTACATAGGCATGCAGGCAGGCAAAACACCAATACACTTTTTTTTTAAAATCATAAAATAAAATTATATCCTTTTTTTTTAACAAAAAAGAATTTGATCCAGAAAACAACTAATCAATGAAGGACCCAGTTTTGAGACTCAAGACATGAAAACTATTATGAAACTCCCTCCCGATATAAGGCAAAGACAAAACGTTGGTGATAAAACAGATATAAAGAATTCTACAAAGATCTTAGTTTCCCCGTGACTCTTTTAAATACAATTGTTTAAAAGTAGCTCAGTGGCAGCTGCTTACAGAGCCTGCATACTAAGCTTGCCCATTTTTCTGAGCTCTAACTCAAAAATATAATGTCCCCTCTCCCTTCTTTCATCCTCTTTTTCCAACATACCCAAGATATGCTAAGAGGGCTCTGGACTTCTTCATTGCTCTCTGAAGAACTCCTACCCCCCCCCCCCCCCATGCAACTGCTTGCCGACCTGCATGCCTAACTTTAAAGGCGTGACTCTTTTTCTTCACCTCCCTCCTTCTGGTAACTGCCAGGATTTATTTAACTGCTTGCCTGGCCTATTGTTTTTCTCTCAAACTCTAATAAAATGATCCCCAAGCTTAAACAAAAAGAAAAGAAAAACATACTTCCTTAACTATAAGTAAATCTACCAGGATGAATAACCCAGGGCTGCCTACTCTAAATATGAGTTCTTTTATAAACATATTTGTATTAATTCTTGGCCAATTTCATACATACGTACATACATACATACATTTATCATAGTCACCCTCCACTCTTCCTAACTCCCCTCAGATCCACCCACCACTTCCCATTCTCTCCCAGTTTCATGCCTCTTTTCTTTTTTGAAAGAACCCTCCAAGTCCAATTTGTGCCACTCACATACTCATGGGTACAGAGCCAAGGGTATGGTTGACTTACCAGGGGGCCACACCATTAAAGAAAACTGACTTTCCCTCCCCTAGAAGCCACCAACTGTCAATAGTCTTCATGAGCCCTCCCTTCTTCACAAGCATGAGTTCCTAACCAGACTCTTCCATTACTACATGGACATTGTTTTTGTTTGTTTGTTTGTTCTGTTTTGTTTTTCTAAGCATCCAGAGCTTCCAGAGCCTTGCGACCCTTCCAAGACCCCTAAGTATTCGTTTCTCTGCAGAAGAGGTCAGAAACAAATGTTGCTAGAGATGTTGCTAAGTAATCTGCTGGCTCACTCAAGTGACTTGGACTTCTTATCTGAGTCAAAGAAACCACTGTAGAAGGGCAAACCTATCTGTTGGTGCGGCTGGTGCAGGAAGACTCTTCTTTGCCAGGAGCTGAAGAGCTTTTGCCTTTGTAATCAGCGTCTTAAGAAAGTGCGGTCACTCAGGCTTGTCTAGAAGGCCCAGCAAGTGCCCGGATCCAACAGGTCCTGTGAAAGGGAAGAATCTAGGCGCATCCTGACGCTGCCTTCAAACATTGGACACATTTTGAGCTCAGTTTGTGGCCCTGCTCTGTGGAATGATTCTTGGCTGGAATGTTCAAGTCCAAGATCATTGGAAGCTTAAGATGACTGACAAGGGTATCTGTGAGGGCTAACATTATTATTTTATTTTATTTTATTTTATTTTATTTTATTTTAATTACTGTGCTTAAGAGATCTATAGGACAAAAATGCCTTTAACCTGTAAGCCCCACATAGTGACAATTTTGGAATTTTGGCATCTTTAAAAAAAAAAAAAAACCACACAGAGAAAAATATTTTAAGAATATGCTTTTGTTTTAATACCAGGTGGGATATGGGGCTGCTTCAGGTTGTCCACAGCAGCTGACTATGATTTGCCCCCTGCAGGAGCATGATTTTGCCAGTGGCAGATAGTTTCTGTGATTGTGTGATGTTTGAAATTCTGGGGACTTTTCAGAGGGTATAGAAATGCTAGGGCCCTGAGAGGTAGTGGGGGGAGGAGGGTGTTGTTGGCTGGTTGCTGTTAGTTGTGGTTTATTAAGTAGTCATGGGCAAAGAAGAAGAAAGAAGAAATTAGATGTCCTAAAGACTAAGATCAAACTTGCCCCAAGGAACTTGAAGTCCTTAATCAGCAGGAAGTAGACTAGCAATAATGTCACCCCCTTTCCTTTCCATCCTTTTTTTCTCTCCTATCTAGTGTTAGGGAGTTGAAAGGGTGGAAAGGGTGGAAAGAAGAAGAACCCACAACAAAGCTGGCTAATGCCAGCTACAGCCCCACTTGCCCAAGGACAGATAAAGTCCTATAATGCTGGGGGCTGTTCATGTAAGATAACAAGCCGCATGGTTTCACTTCTATAAATAAGGTTGGTTGCCTCAACTGCACAGGATGTGCTTGATCACACATAGGCAGAAGGTATGTAGGCAGGAAGTACATCAGGATGTATGCTTGCCCCACATTGGACAAAGAAGAGAAATATGTAGCCTTGAGGGTTTTGCCTTTATAAGCATCAGACTAACATCATTCATAGTCATTCTCTGGGAGTCTCAGGTTTGGGCCTGGCCAGTGTTTATCATCCTGACAAGTATTTAATAAAACTTGCTTCAAACTTGGCTCAAAACTTGTGGTAGTGGTCTTATTCTTGCCTGGAAGGGTTAATATATCCAGTCTTCCAGACATTGTTCTTTCCCCTGCATTTACTGTAGAAGGTACTTTCAGTAGTCTCTGCCCAGAACACATACCACACTTGTAAGGATCGATTCTGCCATCAGAGGAGGCACGTGACACTTTTCCATTCAAAGCTGATAAACTAAAGTGGGCAATGAGCACCAGCAGGGTTGAGCACATCTTTCTTCCTTAAGTATAGACTCAAAGATCTGGAAGTCAAGTTGGTGGAACCTCGGGAGCTCAGAGACATGATGGCTGACACCAGGGTAGGGTGGCCATGTTTTACTGTTGGAACCCATGAAATAGCACCCAAAAAGTACAGCCCTGTGGGGTCTGGAAGGCTTCTGAGGGCTTCTACTATTCTGTCAACTTCCCCTCTTTGTACCTGAAAGTGTATCAGAGAACTCAGCATCCCTTTCCCCAAGGTACATCATTGAGATTAGAACCCCCTTTCCCTCAAATCAGGGATAAAATCTAGAGGGTCACTCTTTCCTTCTCCCTTTACCCAGAGGCCTGGGAAGAAGGAAGGCTGCAGTGAAGCTAAGAAGAATGTGCCAACAGCCGACCCTTGCTTGGTCTCTACCCTACCTGTCACACCAGGTCGTACCCTTTTGTACAAGGTCATTCACCATGGCCATCCTTCTTTCACTGAACCTAATCACAATCAGTTTCCTCTCAATCTTTATGTCTTCACTTCTGAAGCCTCTTATGGTACACAAAATTAAGTCGTTATGCTTGTCTTTGGGTTTTGGTGGTGGTGGTGGTGGTGGCAGTGGTGGTGGTGCAAGAGCATCAGCTGTGGTTCTTAGGATAGGTGAGAAAAAGTGCCTCCCACTCTATGTCCATCCCAATCCAACCAAGTACACACAAAAAGAGAATAAAGGGGAAAGAGATGAAACCACACAGGGACAACAGCTATCCCAGTCCTTAAAACATCTTCCTTCCTGTCTCCTGATTCTACAGAAGCCCAAGTTCACATTCTGCTTTTGGGTGTGGGCTAAGCTCCACTCCATTGTGCTTCCTCCCTCCAGAAGTCTCTCTGAGTCTGTTCCCATATTGGCAGTCAAAAGGAGAGTCTTGGAAAGCAATTAACATTATCATCCAGATTAAGAGTCTACTAATAGTTATTGAATACCTATTTCATGCGATCCAAAAACTGTCATGATTTATCTCACTTATCGTCATCTCTTCATCAGCAACATAATGACCATTAGCATCAAAGAGTATTTATGAAGAGCCTACTTTTCTATAGCAACACTCAGCTAGACTGAAAGAGAGTGACACAGGCCACATCCAAGTCCCTTGACAGTCTTCTAGACAGGCATGCTGATGTGAAGACAAATGCACAGGGTGTTAGATTAGGACAGGAAGAGACAATGAGATATTCCCCTCATTATCAGGTAAGAAGAGAGGGAGGGAAGCCAGAGTAGACTCAGCAGATAAGCAGAGGGCCTGCTAGGTCAGAGTGTAGAGAACCAGTCCCAGTGGAGGAAAAGCCCCAGGCTTGCTCAACTTGACCAAGAAAATGCAAAGAAAGGAACATAAAAGAGACTGAAAGAGCCAGTCTAGTACCTAGGCCAGTTTCTATGATATAGTTCCATATATGCTTAGACTAGGAATTCAGAGAGGAAGGGGAATTGTGGGAAGAAAGAGGTGCTGGCAGAGGTAGACGGGCTAAGAGAAGAAAGGCCAAAAGAATTTGTCAGTGTTGGTATCAATGTATCTGGGAGATGTCAAAAAATATCCAGCCTGCAAAACAGAATGAGCAGGCAACTATTAGGAGGGAAAAAGGGAGGTATGATAAAACCCCAAATCCAAAGGGCAATACACCATGGGGAGATGGAGAGAGAGGGCTCAGACGATCTAAGGATGAAGGGAAGGACAGAAGAAAAGAGATCAGAATGAGGGTATACGACGGGATCAGAGGTAGGAAACGCCAAGGGCTCGGCCAGGGAAAGAAGACACAAAGGAACCTCAAAACAGAGAACAGAGAGGGTCCTAGAAAAAAAGCAGTCAAACTAGGCTGCAAAGGAGGGTAGGAAGGGAGAGGGCTCTCCGGCCTCAACATTCCCCTGAGGATATTGCCTCTCCTGAGAACACTGCCTCCCCGAGAATACTGCCATTCTCATCCTTCCGTCCTTTCTTCCGTCCTTCCAGCTGGGAGCCTTTCAGGTTTTTTCTCTCCTCCCTTCTCTAAACGGATAGTAGGCATGCTGCTGTACCATCCTTCCAAACACGATGTCATCCTCCACCACTCTGCCAGACTGACACCAAACCTGCGCTTGCCTCTAGTAGACTCTAAATCAACAGTTCTCAATCTGTGGTCGCAGCCCCTCTACCAGCCCTCTATCTCTGAAACTATTTTTACATTGTGATTCAGAACAGTAGCAAAATTACAGCTATGAAGTAGCAACAAAAAGAATTTTATGGTCAGCCCAACATGAGGAACTATACTAAAGAGTCACAGAATTAGGAAGGTTGAAAACCACTGCCCTAAATGGTCTTTATTCCTGTCCCAGCAACATTGATTGATCCTATTTTCAATAGTTTTATAAAGATCTTTTGAGATGCCTTTAGATCCTCCTCCTGCCATGTGAATTAATAATTAATAATTGATTAATAATAATTAATCTCACCCAGTCCAAGATCCATTCAGTCATTAAGTACATATTTCCTGATAACTAGTCCCAACCCCATGCCTGTTCCTTGCTGGAGTCTCAACCTTGAACATCACAGAGAAACTTCTGATCTATGGAACTTGGTGACTCATGGCCAAGTCAGGTATTAGTCAACCAATTACTACTATGGCAATGCCACATGGGAGAAGCAGAGGGTGCCATGAAAATGTAGAGCTGGAGATTTGACTGAATCAGAGTATTGGGGTGGTAATGTTCCCACTGACCTCTGAAGAAATAAGGGAGCTTGACAGTCCTGGTGGAATGTGCCTGTGATTCCTGCATCTGAGAGGTGGGAGCAGAAAGATCAAGAGTTCGTAGCCAGCCCATGCCATATAGCAAGCTCTAAGCACCTGCCTGTGTGGCAGAGCAAGAGCCAATCTCAATTTAAGAATAAAAATAAGTTTTTGATCTTAGCCATTCTGACTGGTGTGAGGCGGAATCTCAGACTTGTTTTGATTTGCATTTCCCTGATGACTAAGAATGTTGAGCATTTCTTTAGGTGCTTCTCAGCCCTACGAATTTCCTCAGTTGAGGATTCTCTGTTTAG
>CM052704.1:78826992-78843561 GCA_028551405.1 Uromys caudimaculatus | reverse complement strand
CAGAGGATGACCTTGACGGCCATCAGGGAGAGAGGAGAGGCCCTTGGGCCTGAGGGTGTTAGAGGCCCCAGTAAAGGGGAATGTCAGGGTGGGAATATGGGGATGGGTGGGCGGGTGGGTGGGAGGTGGAATTCCCTCATAGAGGCGGGGAGGGGAAGGGATAGGGAGTTTCCAAAGAGGAGATCCAGAAAAGGGGAAACATTGGAAATGTAAATAAAGTAGCAAAAAAAAAAAAAAAAAAGAATAAAAATAAGGGAAGGAGGAGGGAAAGGAACAAATGATTGGAGAGGTTGCCAGGCGTGTCCTTTCACAGGGTCCGGAAACTGCAAGACGTTTCAGAGCTAGACTCAAAGCTACCCTGTGGTAGCATTCTGCCACCCTTACTTCTATGTTGCTCAGAACACCATCTGATAGGCATAGGATATACAGGTCTAGACACAACTGCCCTGCCTTCAGGGAAGACTCCATGCCACTCCCAACCTCAGTGTCTCTTTCTGTGTCTTTCACCCAATCCAAACCCCTCTGCCTGCACCCTCAGGACCCACAGTCTCATCACACCCTTCTCTGCAGGTCAAGGCCTGAACATGAGTTGGCATCTCCCATCTTGACCTCATTGCTGTATTTACACCTTCATCCAACACCTTTTAGCCTTTACTGTGCCAAGTAGGCACACTGCAGCTGCCATTTCTCCTCTCTGAGAGGTCATGCCCCAAGCTTTCCACTACTCTAAATCCTACTCACCCTGAGGCTTATCTCCTCTTCTTTCACTCCTTGCTTAAATTCTCTCAACTTGTTGCCCTATCAGCAAAATGGGGGCATAACAGAAATATTGACATAGGAATCAAAATGTCAAAAAAAAGTAAGCTTCTATCCAAAAATCCTTCATAAGTTGAGAAGCAACTTCAAAGAATGAGAGGTTGACTGATTGCCCCCAGTCACCAGAGGCCCTCTCTCCACAAACAGCATGAAACACTTGTGCCAGAACTTGAACCCTGGTCTTAGTTTTCTCCCCCAGTCATACTAGAAGCCACCCAAGGGACAGGTATTCTTCATACCCTTCTTCTGTCCTCTGTGGTACATAGGAAAGAGCCGGGTATCTAACAAATAATCCGGGTGAAACTAAGATCTGTGAGGTCTGCGAATGTGATGGAGTTATTCTTATGTCAAGTGGGCTTAACTGCCAGACACTGACGCTCACGCAGCTTCCACTGAGTCAGCGGCTCCAGGTACTGTCTCACAAACTCCAAGAATGAATTTCAAAGACAATGATAGATGAGTTCAAATTTTTTTTTTGTTTTTTTGTTTTTTGTTTTTTTGTTTTTTGTTTTTCGAAACAGGGTTTCTCTGTATAGACCTGGCTGTCCTGGAGCTCACTCTGTAGACCAGGCTGGCCTCGAACTCAGAAATCCATCTGCCTCTGCCTCCCAAGTGCTGGGATTAAAGGCGTGCGCCACCACTGCCCAGCTGAGTTCAAAATTTTTTATTACAAAGAGAAAGCAAGCAGAGTTCCCACACAGTAGACAGGTTCACAAGAGAGGGTTACTGCCAAGTTTAAACTTGGGGGATACATAATGGGAAGGGGCCTGAGACTGAGGCAGAATTGCGGCCAAGGATTTTTATCTAGGGGCTAAATAGGCTCATTACTAAGGATGTAAATTGGTCTTTGAAATGATTTGGCTGAGATATGGGGTGGAGAGATGACCAGTCCAGCTGGTCAAACCTCAGAGCCCTGTGAGATGTCCCACACTTCTCCATCCTTGTGACTAGACAGGTTGCAGCACAATGCATCCAAAGATCAGTGAAGCATCTGATCACATGTAGCTTCCAGGCAGCTCTGCTCATTAATTTTCTGTGCAAAAGAAGAAAGATTTAAAACCAAGGACACAAACCAATGTCTCTAGTCAAAATATTTTCCATATTTCTGGTGACCAGCCTGCCTCCATTTTAGGCTTAAAAAACATCTTATAGTAAAGACAAACTAGGCTTGTTCTTGTTTATAACTAAATCTCTGTTTCTCAAGGACTGGGCTACACCCCACCTATAACCTTAACTACAAAGGATTCTGCACTGCCTGTTCCAGGAATGGCAACCATGTCTTTGTTTCAGAAAGTTGTTTATAACCACCTTGAAACCCTACCTTTGTTCAAAAGGTTGTTCTGACTACCTGTTATGACTGCATTGTTAGGACCACCTTGTCTTTGAGTCTTTGTCTCAGGAAGTTGAGGTCATTATGACTAACTTGTTCTGCTTATTTTTTGTTCCTGTGACCCCACCTTTACCCACCAAATCCCCTATTTGGAACCCCCTTACCCTCTGAGCTATAAAAACTTTATTTCCCCTACATCCAAGGCTGATCTCTTGAACCCCACTCCCACCTTAGGGGGAGGCAGCCGATGTACACATATTAAACAGCTTGCTTCAATTAATTGTCTGCTTTAATTAATTTGCCCATGGTGATTTGGGTCAGTGGTCTTTCTCCTAGCATCTTTGGGATTCACACTGGCCTCCAGCCAGGACGCAACTTCAGTGAGGCTAAGGACATTCCTGACAGAACGGGTTGCTTTCAGGGTCTCCAAATGATCTTGCCCCCACAGGTTTCTTTCTACTCGTCTCATCACAGGTTTATGGCTGAGCTCTCCCGAAGTATCAGATGGCTGTCCCGTGGTGATGTGGAGTTATTGACACCTGCAAGGCTGTCTGGGAAATGAGCCAGCTCTTCATGCCTCTAACCTCAGAGATGTCAAGACTCCCAATGCCACCAGAACCAGCAGCCATTAGATTGATTTAGAGAGACTTGTTTTTTCCCCCAGAAATATCTGGATTTCTGTTCCCCTTGCCAGCCTAGCTATAGCCCTGGGATTATAGCAATAAATTTCCATTTAGCCATGACAAATGACTCCACAGCTCCCTTCCTCCTATCACCCCAACCTAGTTCTAAAGTTTCCCTCTCAGAGGCAGCTCAAGGGCCTTGCCTTTGTGTGACACTGGCAGATTCTACCATTCACAGTTGTCTAATACCAGTGTTATTTCAGAGCAGACTGTGCCCTGGGAGGAAAAGAAGCCTTGTGGGACAAGGTTGGGGTGTAAAGCCTTCCCTGGGTGAAATCCCTGCTGATCTAGGATGAGGACAAGAGAAATCTGAATAATAAGAGGCTGGTGGTAGAGGGGAAGGAGGAAGAGGCAAAAAAAAAAAAAAGTTCATTAGCTGCATTGATTCAAGGGGAAGACAAGTGATTAAATAATTCACCCCCAAGGAAGAGGCTCCCCTCCTGCTCTTTCTTTGGCAGGATGCAGAGATAATTTTGTATCGAATCAGTTCTTGCTCTGTCTGAACAGCGACTAGGGTGAGGGGCTGTGAGTGAGGTTGCCACACCTCCCGCAGCCAACCCTTAGCCATGCATCTTAGAGGAGGAGGGGCAGCGCCCTCTGGCTTCTGAATCAGCTTCTCAGGTTGGAGGTAAGCTGAGCTAAGCCCAGCACCAAAAGGGGCGATCATAAAGCTTCTGTTCCCTGAGGCAGGGGCCCATGACAGGGGAGAGGAGCAAAGGTGGACCAAGGACTGGAAAATGTACAAAGTAAGCAATCTTCATTCTCAGAGTCCAAAGCTAACTGTCACACCACTTAAAAAAAGAAAGGAGATAGTGCTTCCATTGAGCCTGCTTGGGTCTGAGGGCATTCAGCTTGACTAATATGTTTTTATTGTCCTCTTGTTATCTGCCAGGCAGAGAGATGGAACACAAAGGGACAGTCCCTCAAGGCTTTCAGTCACTCTACATACGGAAAGGAAATGTGAACAAGTAACTGTCATCAGTATACGTTAAGGCTGGCAGAAGGTGGGGGTGTAAGAAGGTGGGGGTGTAAGAAGGTGAGGGTGTAAGAAGGTGGGGGTGTAAGAAGGTGGGGGTGTAAGAAGGTGAGGGTGTAAGAAGGTGGGAGGAGTCCAGGAACCTCTGGAAGGTTCCCAGAGGAGGTAGGTGCTGAGCCGGCTCACATACTCCTAGGTCTGCTGCCCACAGTGTTCTAGCCCAGACTCCTTGGCCAGTTCACAGCTGGCCAGATGTGGCTAGCCTCACTCCCGCTTTCCCCAGCCCAGGATCCTTGCTGTAGGACCTCTTGCTGGAAAAAAGGTACAGTCCAGCCCCTTCCTGTAAGAACAGCAGTCTTGGTGCAAGAACTTCTTCATACACATTTCCACAACAGGATTCAGCCTTGCAGACTTGTTGCCATGTTTTGGTGAGTGAGCAACGCTCAGAGAACCCTCCCAATTTTCTCTTTAGCTTATACAGTCTTCAAATCAAGTTCGAATTCAGCCTGGGAGACAGGGTGTCCAGCTGCCCTGGGCTGCTCCTTCATTCGGGTGGAAGAAAGAGAACCCACCGCCGCCACCAGGCTTCCTTACCCCATATCCTTCACTCACTCTTGGCTCTGAGACAGGAACCACCAAAAGAGGAGAGGAGGCAAAATAAACTCCTGCCTCTCAGCTTGCTTCCCCACACCTGATGCCCATCCACTTCCACCCATCCTGTACTGAGTACTCGAAGACCTTCAGGCAAGAAGCTGACCTCCCATTAGCCCACCTCTGCAATCAATAAGAGCTTGCCCTTCCCTGTGGTTAAGAGTAGCCTGGCCTCCTCTTTGGCCAGTTGCTACTCTCTTCTCCCACAAGCCAAAGCCCCCATTAAAGCCTTGCCTGTAATATACACACAGTTGGCAGGGTCTAATTTCTGTTGCTTCAAAGCCAAAAGACCCAGGTCTCCAGTAAACACATCCACTTCCTATTTAACCAAAGACTTCCAGCAACAAATTCACAAAGTAAGGGGAGATTTTTTTTTTCTGTAAGAACTCCATAAAGAAATAAAATTTGTTTCTGCCAAGTTGAAGGAGAAGCAAGACAACACATAACTGATCCCAATCTCTTAATTTCTTGTTTCTGCTTTTTCAGTCATACGATGCCAACTCCTGCTTCCTAGGTAAGCATTGCACCTGGAAGGGGGAGTCTTGCAACAACTCCAGGAGAGCTTTATCTTGGCTTTCTTTGAAAGTTCTTTCTATGAAAGTACCCCTGAGGGCCAAGCCTCAACTGTCTAGATGAAGGTGTCAGGATGTCCCTTTCTGATCAAATACTTATTTGAGTCAGGCCATAGGTTCCTTTTGCCGCCACCTAACAAGTCGCTCACACTTAACAACTTTGTCAAGATTGAAATAAGAATGTCTGTGTTGGGGATCGGTTCTAATGCTTTGTCTTATTTCAGCTCCCAAAAGCCATGCTTCCACAACTGAGGGTCTCTGTCCCCAGCTGGCTTCCATTGATAATAAAGAATTGCCATACAGCCAATGGCAGAAAGATGGAGGTGAGACTTTTAGATTGTGCTCCCAGGAGAGGGAGGAGAAGAGAATCGCCATGATGGGGAAGAAGAAAGATGAAACGTAAAGGCCCACCAACATGTAAGAATCCAGGAAAGTGGCCCTAGAGGACACTTGCCCAGTTAAGTCTGGGGTAGCAGAGATGAAATACAGATTTTAAAAGATATTAACTCAGGAATACTGGAGGGGAGGTGTTTGTTAGCCACAGAAAAATTTAGAAGTGCCCAACCATTGAGCTAGTCAGAACACATCAAAATTAGCGTGTGTGTGTGTGTGTGTGTGTGTGTGTGTGTGTGTGTGTGTGTGTGTGTGTGTGTTTCATTTGAGAATCCAGAGGGCTCTGGCTGTGGCTGGAATAGTGACTCACCTGAAGAGCCAAAGCAGTTTAACTAATTTGCCACTACAGATGGCACCAACATGGTAAGAAAGAACTCACTATTAAAAATTATTTAGAGATTCTCGAATGGAATACACAAACGCCATGATGTTAGATTAAGATTTGGAGGAGAATTGGCTTCTTAGCAGGCTACAGATTTTGCCTGAGCCATGTGGAGATTTCTTCAGAACAATACTAAGAACTTGAGCTTAGAGATGCTGAGAGTCCCTGCTGTGCAAAGAGACAGACTAGATGCGCAGAGACAGAGAGAGTCAGATGGTAGAGAGAGTCAGATGGTAGATGCTGCTTGTTTCCTACAAGCAGACAATCAAAGGATAGAGATGAATGAAATTTGGTTTAATTGTTTTGAAGGATATAATGGTAATTGTTTAAATGTTCTTAAGTACACATGGAAAAAAGAAATCTAGGCTTTTGATCTTGAATTATAGGTCAAAAAGCAGGGGGCAGGGAGCCTAAACTATCTCAGACAGTGAAAACTTAGGCCTTGATCTCACTATTAAAAAATAATCATGTTAAAAAACAAACAAGAGATAGTGGAGGAGCACTATCTCAATAAATAATATTTGTTTAGATTGTTTTAATTGCTTTGAGTTGTTTTAATTATCAAAATGAAGATGATTATAAGTTTGGTGGTATTTATATTTAAATTCCTCTGGGAGAGAGGTCAAGCTATGCTTTTATGATTTCTGGTTACTGGGCCAAGGTCATGCTATTTTGAGAAAGAGGCTCTATATTTGTGTTAACAGGAAAGGAGAAAAGGCTTTGGACCCCTTCTAAAATAATATGGATCAGAAATGATAGGGGAAGACCCCTGAAGATCTTGGCTACAGACAGAAAAGAAAAATCAAGAGGACCAAACAGGACAGGTAACTTGATCTGCTGATTCCTTGACATGGGAACAGCCCAATACCTGATTTAGAAAAAAAAAAAAATTTCTCTAGCCAAAACTTCAGCTAATTTAGACAATAACATCTGAATGTTTACAAATTACTAGTCTCTTCCCTTCCAGTAATAGTCAGAGGTACCATTGGCCAACTAAGAAGTGGGACTTTTCCCAAAGTATTAATACATGCTTCATGCATATGTTCATATTTATGGGATTCCCCCATTGACCTGAATTCCACAAGGGAAGTGGGAACTGCTGAGCATGACCACTTAAGCCACAACCATAGTTAGCATAGAGAGATGAGCTGAAATATACAACAGAGGGGGCATTTATATACATTTAGTCTGGTCCTCAGCTGAAAACAGCTAACAGTAGCTTCCGAGTTAGATAGTTGAGCTCCAAGTGCAAAGAGTTGGAGGAGCGTTTCAAGGTCTCAACTTCTTTGATACTCACTCTCCCTAAGAACTGAAATGTGCAATGGACCTGAGATAGTATCTAAGCCAAGCCCTGGAGGCTCAAAGAGGGGAGTAACTTAAACCTCCATGTCACCTGACCCCAGTATTGGGTTTTTAGGACATCATCACACAGCCACTGGCTTTTCCAAGAGAGGAAAGATGGATAAAGACTGGCAGATGAAAACATTCATAACGACCTCAATCACAACGCATTGATTGATCAACTATTATGTGCTTAATGCTTTTCAAGGCACTTTGGCAAATAGAAAAGAGTTAGCAAGTACTCCACATGCTAACTCTGCCTGAATCCCGCCACAGGTGCTCATTAAACATTTGTAGCATTACATCCCATTAAACTGCAATGATACTGACCATTATTTACTGAATGCTTAGTGTGTGCCAGGGATCTTGTTCAAAGCTCTTCACATCCATTTATCTCATTTGGTGCTAACCACACTTCTAAGTTACTATTTCTCCGATAATGCAACTGAAATGTAGAGAGGTCAAGCCCAAAGCCATATCCTGGGCAAAGGGCAGAGTAAGAGTGTGCATTCAACCACAAGATTGTAGAAGCCTTGAGACACACATATTGTGTGTGAAAAATCAGTCACTTCTGGCAGATCTGCATTTGTCAGGTCAAAGCTAGTAGAGCCTCTGAATGCTCATAGCATACCCCTTTCCTTCCAAGGGTATAGTGAGCGCAAGCACTAACGTACACATAAACCCAAATGCATTGGGTGAGGAACCATAAAGAACTTCTATACCATCAAAATGAGGGCAATGCTTTTACCTGCTTAAAGAGGAAATTTAGGGAGAGACTGAGTTAATAGAAAGGGGAGCCTGAAGAGAATCTGGCAGTGTGCACACCATGACTACCACCTGCCAACATTATCATCATTGTGCCACCATCATTGGTGGCAGACGTGTACTACAATTAGGCAGTAGAAAACAGAGCAGGACTACCTGGAGAATGTTTCAGTGAGTGGCAGAATCCAGGAGAGACCCCAAAGAATGACTGAGGTTTACAGGGACACTGACAAGTAATAGTACTAGCTAACAGAACCGGAAATGGGATTCCAGCCTCCGGGTAAGTAGAAGAATGTTTACATGAACCCAGAACACTTGCACTGTTTCCTCTTCAATTGTGGGCAGGAGAACTGAATGAAAGGTTTTGGCCTGGGGGGGGGGGGGGGTGGAGAATCAGCAGTTAAGAGCACTTGACTGCTCTTTCAGAGTACCCGAGTTTAATTCCCAGCACCCACATGGCAGCTCACAACTGTCTTTAACTCCCTTTCCAGGGGACCTGACACATTCACACCAACATACATACAGGCAAAACACCAACACACTAAAATAAAAATAAATAAATAATTTTTTAAAAGAAGTCTTGACTTGGGACCATGAACCCTGGAAAGGGTGCCCCACCTTCCTGAGAGGTAATGGGTCATCAAGATCTAGGTTTTTAAAGAACTACTGTGATTTGGATATGTTCCCCAAGGACTCTCATGTCACAAACCATGGTGATACTATGGAAGGGGGTAGAACTTTTAGAAGGCAGAACATAGTGGGGCATCCTTAGGTCCTTGGAAGCATGCCTCAAAGAGGAGTATGGGATCCTGGGCCTCTCTCTCTCCTTCTCTTGCTTTCCGGCCATGAGGTGGGCAGTTTCCTCTGCCACGTGCGTCTCACTGCCAGGCACCCCACCAGAGGCTCGAAGTGATGGTTTTTGTCTAACCCTGGATAGGAACATCTAAATCCAGAAGCCAAAACAAGTCTTCTCTCTTAATAAAGTTTTTATCTCATTTATTTTGTTTTAGTGCCTGAAAGCTGACTATTTCCAGAACTGTATCACAGGAACCTAGTGGGGCCACAGCAAGCCTTGAAAAGGGTGTGATGGGACCTGGGTTCCCGGATGAGTACACAGCAGTCCTTTCCTCTCCACAGCCCTCCACCTGGCCAAGCTATATTGGATTTGTGTGCTGATTACAGAACTGCCCTCTTATTCTTGAAGTTGAAAGCTTTACTGGGTATTAAATTCCAGCTTCAGACTGCCAGTTGTGCTCCTGGATGAAGAAAAAAAGATGGGGCTTTAACGCTTTCAAAAAGCAGAACCTGAATCATTTATGCACAGGCACCACAGGAAGCCCCAAGCCAGTATTGGGATAAACACTGCTTCCAGGAAGAAAGAGTTGACTGTGGAAGGTGGGGTGCTGTCCTCACCCCATCAGCCCCTAAACCATGCAAGCAGGATCACGTGCACTGGCCCCTTCATCACTAATGAACACCCTGGCAGCATGTGCTATGGTGAAGTAAATCAGCCCACAACACTGGGACAGAGAGGGCTCTGACACTTGTCTTTCTGTGATAAAAGAGAATTGCTCAGTCCTGAATCCCATGGCTTCTTCTTGTTCTTGTTGAAATGTTTAAGCCTCCTTGTGTTTCTCCTGGGGGAAGCTGGTGCCCAGTGGGCTGCCCCAGTTGATAAAGCCCACTGAGTTGACAATGGATCCTAGCTATTTCCCAGGCCCAAGCCCAGATGGGGACTGTACAATGTCAAAGCTAAATAGCTCCTACCATTTCTGTTTCTTGAAACCAGTAGCTCAACCCTTTCATTAGAACAGTTATAATCAGCAGCAGAATGCTTCCTTTTAGC
Source organism: Uromys caudimaculatus (assembly GCA_028551405.1). Lineage (NCBI taxonomy): Eukaryota > Metazoa > Chordata > Mammalia > Rodentia > Muridae > Uromys > Uromys caudimaculatus. The sequence goes on along the minus strand of CM052704.1, from coordinate 78,833,806 downwards.
ACTGTAGCATTACAAAGCTGAAAGGGACGGGAGACAACAAGACCAAGTACCACGGCCATTTAGAGGATAGGTCTCTGTCCACACCCAAGCACCCCCTTGCCTCCCGCATATCCCAGTTCTACAGATGTTCCAAATAGTACATGGCTGTCATTCCTTCTTAACAGCTGAAGGGATCTGTCACTCAAGACACTGTGGACTACCCATCCTTGAGTTGCCAAGGCCCTGAAATACTGAACATGGCTGCTTCCAGAGAAATCTTGAAGGTGCTGGTGTTACCCAGGTCAGCAGCTGCCAGGTCCCTCAATACCCAACATAAGCTATGAAAAATCCCAAAAGGACCAAGAAGTCGGGTTTCAGTGTACCACACAGGATTCTGCCACAGCTGGGAGGATAGGTATGCTTTCTGCTTTGCTAACCTCACGGAGCTGCTGGGCAGTCATTTGGTGATGGACCCTTGCTTGGCTTTATCCCTGAAAAGTAAGGCCATCTCTGTCACTAATAAACTGTAGGAGTTAGGTTTTCAACTCCCTGACCTCCAGTGTCTTCATCCTAGACAGGAAGGAGTTGATGGCTCCTATGATCTCCCCAGCTCTGTGATCCCAGATGAAATTTGTTGTGAAGACCATCATAAGTTTCTGCCCTACCTGGTATGAGGGAAAACAGGGTCCTGGTACCCAGAGCCATGTGTGAAGGCAGCTACCCAGACCCCATGCACTCGGGTGAGACAAGGTACAGAGGGGGTGAAATAACCTAACAGAAGCTCAACAGTTTCCCACAGGGTCTAAGTCATACACAGAGGGGTCTGATAGACCAAGACGCCATCCTCATCTGGGAAGTAGGTGTCCTCCAGGATATAAGTCCCTGCCCTGCCTCCTTACAGTGTCAGGCAAAGGATCCTCCTCAAAGGGCCTAAGGAACATTCACCAGATGCCACCTTAGAGTCAGTCTGGAGCTCTGGAGGTTAGAGAGGTCCCATGTAGAGCTAATGCATGGCACACAAGACCAAGTGTCCTAGGGGTTGGAAGGACAAGAGCAGAGACCCAGCCATGATGCAGAGCACAGGTGCTACTGGCCTGGGTCTGAGGAGTTGCCTGGTAACACCCAGGATAGGAAGCCCAGAGCACTCAGTAAACACAAGAAGCTGATGCCCAGGAGTATGGAGCACTTGAGCAAGAGAGAGCCAGTTAGCTGAAAGTAGAGTCATGCCAGGAAAGCATTATCCTGGGAGCTTGTGCCAAGGGCCACCTACAGCTAGCCCTGCATTAAAGCATCAGCTCATCTGGGAGCGGAGCAAGCTCAGGACTGTCATGAAGCCAGACCACATGTCCCAGAGCCCTTATCTGCCCACATGCACGGGTTCCAGACAAATGGCCATCCTCCTGGGGAGGATGGAGGTAGGAAAACAAGAAGTTGTTCTGGAGTCTGAGGATATCTGGGAGTCTCTTCTCCTTACAAGGCCTGAGTTTTTCCCATAGTCAAAGAAGGATTTGAGGTTGATAATCATAAGATACCTACTCAGACATTTTGGGATTCTATTATTTAAGAATAAATAAATAAGATCATATATATATGTGTCTTTGTCTATTTTACATAGTATGACATTTTATGTTAGATCATAGCTATGTTAGGCAGATTTATTTAATCACTTTACAGTGGATACACAAATACCAAAATGTCATGTTATAGACTACAAATATATGTAACTTTTATCTGTCAATATCTTAAAGCTGAGGGGAAATAATTTTTAAAAATAAGAATAAGTGGAAAGGGGGAAGAGAAGAAGAGATGAAGAAGGAAAAGATCAATTTATGTCATGGTGACCATACAGGGAAGAGACTCCCAAGGTCCAGTCAATAGCACAGGAGTGGGGCTGGCCTCTTTTGAACGTAAACATGCTTTAGTGCAGAGGACGGAACTCTTTGAGTGACACTCTCTGTTATACTGATGGGAAATAATTTATCAAGACCCAGAACTTTCCTATAAAGCCTTAGCTTAGCTGTAGAGACTCTAAGTCATTTGGTGTCCTTCCATTTAAGCCTGTACATCGTGCCAGGGATACCTTGTACCCTGACCCTTACCCTAGAGAGTTCCAGTCAGCTGACACAGGACCCTGAAACCTCTAATTACATCATCAATAAAGAAAGCCAAGTTTCTGGGCCTATAGCTATAGCCAAAGCCCTGTCACTCATGCCTAAGTGGGGCAGGGCCAGCCTAGGCAGGAGGATTAATGACAGTGATTGAATATTTTATAAGGGGAATATTGTGTATTTTCCAAAACCAAATGGAATGTCATTTTTCTCCCCAAGAAAGATGGGGAACGTCACTGTCCTCGTTTCCCATTCAGACCACATACTCCAAGGCAAACAAGATGAATGAAACCAGAAGTTTCCAGTGGAGGGGGAGAAGCAAGAGATAAAGAGAGTTCTTCACTTCCTCTCCCTGTCAGCCCCACATGGTTGCATCCACCCTAACCCGATAGCTGAGGCCCCGTTAAACTGCCTACTAGGAGTATACCCCTTCCAGACCACAAGTTCATCTCTGTCTCACAGGGCGATTAAATAAAAATGCCACCTAACCTGTTCTTTTTCTATAAACAGATACAGAGAACACATCGCCAACTCTTATTCCTAGTTCAAGCTCTCCTTTATTATTATTAATTATTATATTATTTATGAGTCATGTGTGTGCATCTGTGTGTCTGTGTATGTCATGTGGAAAGAGTATTCACACAGGGAAGTCAGAGGGCCACTTTGTGAAGTTTCTCTATTCCACACTGATGTGGGATCAAACTTAGGTTGTCAGGTTTATTCTGCAAGTGCTTTTTACCCACTGAGCCCTCTCACCACCCCCGCCACCACCAAGCCCTACTTTTCTTTAGAAATTCCTTCCTTCAGTCTAACTGAGGTCCACACACTCTGAATGTTGACCCTTGTGGAGAATGGAATGTAAGTGGCCACCTTCCTTGGGGAGGAAATTCTCCCAGGTCTCAATAGGAAAGTCTGAAACTAAAGTGCTTCTGAAGGCCTGCATCTCCTAAGGCAGGCTCTTGAACACATCACTGGCCTGTGAGTGATACTGCTTGATTAGCCCTGGGGTGGTGAGACGCCTCTCTTTGCTCAGTGCCCTGGTATGTGCTGCAGGGCCACCCACAAGCTCCACAGCTTTACATTTGCCCTGCAATCTTTCATGCCAGTTGACTTCTCATCTCCAAATCCCTTTTCACATTAAACACAAACCCACACACTCTGTCCCATTTTCCTTTGAAATAAATCATAAGCCCATGCCAGAAACGACTCAGGGTGTTCTCTGGAATTTGTAAACAGCATTAAAGTCTTGTGGGAAATGTCACAGAGTGTTGGGCTGAATTTATTAAGTAATTTCTCAGCTTAAAATATATCTTTCCAGCCCGCTGTCTGACAACGTTTACCTCTAATGGAATTTTATCCACTCTTGATCACTAAGCAGTCTCATCCAAGAGTTCAGATGCCCAAGCCCCACTCATCCTGTTAGGCTCTCCGTGGGAGAGTGTCAGACTTACTATCCAGGCCCTTCCTTCCACAAGCCAGTTGTGGGAGCCCAACCAGGCTGTGTTCTCAGGATGTCAGTGTGTCACCAGACAGCAGTGCATGCATGTGACCAAACTGAAGACCAAATACATCACTTGCAGCTATAGTCAGCCCACACCAGGGGCAGAACCAGGCAGTGTCTGAGAAAAGGTCTACCCGATGGCCCTTGGCTCCAACCTACTCTGAACATAATATTTAAAATAAAAACCCACTATTTTCCGTATGAAATAGCTTCAAGACACATCCTTTGAAACTGGCCTCCTCATCTCCAGCCAATTATCATCTTTAAGTCCTCCTTAGTAGAAAAGTTGACATCATCCTTCGGCGATTTTGACCTCTGGTCTCAATTGGTCACTTAAGTTCCACATCTGTAAAGAGTAACTTTTTATTCAAATTTATAATAAAGCACATAACTGAAGAGGTTGTTCTCTTTGGTCCTTCTAGATCAAGGCCAGGCTGCTGTCTTCTGTGACCTCAGGCCTGTGGCTTCAGGGCCCATCCTATCCAATGCAGGGAGTAAAGCAACAGCATTTGGTAGACCAGCCCTGCAACTGGAAGGTAGGCTGCTTGAGTAGTTAATTCTGCGCCTCTCACACTTCTGCCTTTTCTGCTGTACAATACAAGAAACACAGTACCCTGACCAAAATATCTGCAGTTGGAGCTGGCAAGATGACTACATGGGTAAAGGAGCTTGTTGCCAAGCCTCACAACCTGAGTTTGAATCCTGGGTTCACTGTGGCATATGCAAACAAAACACACACACACACACACACACACACACACACGCACGCACGCACGCGCACACACACACACACACACACACACCTTATACATTTAACTTTTAGGTCTCAGGCAATGCATATGTCCAGAAATGACAGTCTTGCTCAGCTCAGGCTGGACTATAGAAGGATTTCTGGTGGTTAGATACAAACCAGCATTCCCCCAGGAATTTGTAAAATGGGTTCCTATCTTTCATTCCTCTGCGTCTGACAGAAGGGACATATGACTCTCCACTGGCATATACCTGTGGTTGCATATCAAAGCCCATGCTGGCCTCCAGGCTCCTTCAGCCCCTACTCACAAGTACTTGATATATGGGGGTGGGTGTGTGTATTATATATGTGTACATGTATATGTATATATACATACATATACTTGTGACAGGATGCTAGTGTGGGCTTTGATATACATATATATACATATACACATATACATATATACATGTATATATGTTTGTGGATATATATACACATACATATATGTACATCTATATGTGTGTATAGCATACCTATACATGTACAAGGGCCAGGATGTTAGTGTGGACTTTGATATACATATATACATATATGTGCATGTACATGTATGTGTGTAAATGTACATATATGTGTATTTGTGTGTATGTATGTATATCAAAGCCCACACTAACATCTTGGTCCTCAGTACACAGGCTTCCCTCCTCTGACATCTGTTCTCTATATATTGGCAAGTTTTTCCCATCTCCACTGTTATCCCTTCTCTTGAAATGGCCATATCCAGTTTGCTTTCTTTCTCCCTGCTTTGGACTCATCCAGATGCCCCTGGATGTTATCTGTCCCCTATCCACAATAAAAACCTTCCCCCTTGTGATGGTGTGAATATTCCTGGGCCACGGGAAGTTGCACTATTAGGAGGTGCGGCCTTGTTGGAGGAAATGCTTCACTGTGGGTGGGCTTTGAGGTCCTATGCTTAGGCTCCACCCAGTGCAGAGGCCAGTCCTTCTCCTAGCTGGCTTCCAATCAAGATGTAGAACTCTTGGCTCCTCCAGCATTATGTCAATCTGCGTGCTGCCATGCTCCCACCATTGTGATAATGGACTGAACCTCCGAAACTGTAAGCCAACCCCAATTAAATGTTGTCCTTTCTAAGAGTTGCCTTGGTCATGGTGTCTCTTCCCAGCAACAGAACCATAACTAAGATACTCCTAATTATGGGGCCTCCATTTTGGTGTATATTTATTGTGCTCTTACATACAGTCACTTAAATGTTTTTCCAAAAACTCTGCAATCTGGAATTCCATTGATGGAATCTCAGTTTTGCTCTTCACTTGCTAGATATTCGACAGAATTATGGCTCAGTGTAGTTTAAATGTACACCCAAAAGTTTCATGTGCTGGAAGATTGATACCCATTTTAAAAGTACTAGAAAGTTCTAAGACCCTTCTGAGGTTGGGTCTAATAGGAGGTGGTTGGATCAAAACTTCCATAGTGATGAGACTAATGCTGCTTTTGAGAAGTAGGTTGGAAGTGGCTAACCCCTGCCCATGAAGATAGTGGTGAAGAGCAAGGGTGGCCTCTCCCATATCTGTTGCTTCCTGTCTTATCACGCAACCACTGTCTTTGCATGTGTCCACTATCCCTTCTATTTTTCTGCTGCTATAAGGCAGCCATGGGCCTTCACCTGACCCTAGCATTGTGCTGTTTGGACTTTACTGTGAAGCAAACAAAATGTTTTTATTATGTAGTTACCAGAGTCAGGTACTGTGTTGTAGTAACACAAAGAGACAGGATGAATTATTTAACTGACTTCTGCTTCAATATTCTTATCTATATGATCATGATTATATTAGTGTCTATAGGGTTATCTTGAAAATCAAAATAATATGCATAAAATGTCTAGACTAATACCTGGTTATTATTCTTGAGCAATTATCAAGCATAGTAAGTAATCATCACTTGCAGCCATTAAAATGTTTGTTACTATTTTATTGTCTGACCAGCATATACCCTTTACTGCTTTCCTTCTAATTAGATAGCCCAGGTCCTTAGCCTTTGTGAGGTATTTTTCCTTTGTCTGAGGAGAAAGTTCGAGCTGACTTCTCATGCTGGGGGAAGCTCTGCTTATGGTACCACTGCTTTAAGGATTTGAAGTTCATCTCTCAAGAGGTTTACATTTCTGAGGAGAAGGTAAAAGCTGCTCAGCTTTCCTCCCCAAAGACTGAAAAAAGCTCCTTCTTCACTAGGCTAGGCCAGAGACTCTCCTGTGCATGTGGAACCCAGAGAGTGACAGTCTCTGGGAAACTGAAACTTGTTTCACCAGCCAATTTCAGAACAAATGTTACAGCAGAGCTGTCAACAATTGATGGCTGCTGGGGAATAGGGAAGCCACTTTCCTTTAGGGGATGGCCACAGGAAGGTTCCCCATAACCAGTGAATGACTGCCCAATCAGGCACCACACTAACTGGACTCAGTGGTTATTTTTTTTTAAAAGA
>CM052704.1:78815881-78826892 GCA_028551405.1 Uromys caudimaculatus | reverse complement strand
TCACAAGTCAGTTGCATCCTGAAACATTGTGCTCTGGCCCTGAGGTCAGGTCAAAGTCACCTGTAGGAATGTAGCTGGGTGGGATTTTTGCCCGGGCATGTCTCGGCTCTAAGTTTGCTAGGGGTCTTTGCCCGGGCATGTCTCGGCTCTAAGTTTGCTAAGGGCCTAACCTTCCTCATAAGGGGTCAGATCTTTCATTAGAAAATATGAAGTTGGAAGGGAGAGATATTGTGGGGTAAGGGAGAGCTGGGAGGAGGAACTGAGGGTAGATATAATCAACATAGTCTATATACTTATAAAATTTTCAAGGGATAAATTAATAATTAATTTTTAAAAGCTAAAGCAACAGTTAATCAGGATGATCACAAAATCCTTCTTCCAGATCCCAAAAATCTAGTAAGGGACAAGAAATATAAGACAAAAAATATAAACATACTAAAACCCACCAGCACAGCTTAAGAAGCCAATTGTAAAATTTGAAAGTTATGTCTATTACAAGTTTCTGTTTGTTTGTTTCCTGGAACATACTATATTCAGGTACCTCTGTTCTCTGTTCTAAGAATAGACCTACAGACCAGATGAAAAAGTGAGGTGTGGTGGCATACACTTGTATTCCCAATGCTTCGGAGGAGAGAGCAGGAAGATCACAAGCCTGAGATGAGTCCCTATGAAGGAAAGAAAAAAAGAAAAAGAAAAAGAAGGTAAATGCACTGAAAAAAAGGTCCCACCTGGAACTCAGTTTTCCCTCAGCTGGAGAGTGCCCTTCTGTTTCATGGCATCACCTTCAACACAATGCAGTTAATTATACCAGGACTCTCTTTACGTTTTAATATAGGAAGATGTGGGTGGCATCCATTTCTGAAGATTTAGGAATTGGTCTAAACACATTGAAAATGCATTTATGAACTCACATTGGGTTAGTTATGTGTGTCCTACTGTTTTGGTTTTGGATTTGGGGTTGTTGTTTTTTTCTCAGCCAATGGCTTTCTAACTCTACAACTGAAGTCTAGAGGATATTTTGAGTCAGTCAAAAGGCAAAATAAACCATACGTTTATTTATTTGTCTCATATTTTGTGTTTTTAAATAAATGCAAAGAATTATGAGACCATTTAAAATATTTACTCTGCCTCTTCAGTCCCAATTAAAACATCAGAATGAAAGACTGTTCCTCCAAGGTAAGACAGAGGCTCAGGTGGCTGGGGAGGCAGACCACTCAGAGTAACCCAAGAGAGAAAGCCTGACCTGGTAAAGTGTCCTGTGGCTGTAAAATCCCACAGTTAATGAGCAAAACTGAGAAACAGCAGAGAGCAGGCAGACAGGAAGGAAGGTCAAGAGCAAACAGGCCAGGGCTGAGAATAAACCAGGGATTAATTATAAATGAATTAAGTCTACCATCTCAAATTAAATAGGCAATTTCAGTTTGACATTTACAAGTATTTTTGCTAGTTACCATTTTGGTGTGTGTGTGTGTGCTCTCAGAGGTGATTCTATTTGTGTTTTCTTAAAATTTGTTAAGAAATTCCCATTTCTGGGGCCAGAGAGATGAGTCAGCAGGTAAAGTGCTTGCCTAGGGAGCCAGGCGTCCTCGGTTCAATCCTCAGAGTGCATGGAAAGGTGAAAGACAAAAAACCGATTCCTCAAAGCTGTCCTCAGACACTCACTCATACAGACACAGACACACACTAAAACCAAATAAATAAACACACAGCTAAAAAAAATTAAAGAAGAACTTCTCTTTTTTCTTAAATGTTTAACAATTCATGTAGCTGCCGGGGATGTAACTCACTTGGTAAAGCTCTTGCCTTGCCTTGCGTGTGTGAAGCTCTGGGTGCGATCCCAGTTACATGTGCTGGCGCATAACTCTGGTGTCAGCACTCAAAAGGTGAGGGCCGGAGACTCAGAAGTTCAAGGTCATCTTTGGAAAAATAAAAAAGGAAAGGGAAAGGAAACATGGCTGCTCCTAGGTATGGTGGGGAAGGTTTCTTGTAGTTATGTGGGAGAGCATCGCCAGAGGCAGGGACATCTGGAAGAGTCCAGAGTGGACATGACCAGACTGAGCTGGGCCATGTTGGGAGCAGGGTGGGGGCTGGATAGAGGGGGACCACGTGCAGCAGACAGGAGACCCAAAAGGAGGGTGAGTAACCACAACGGTTGGAGGAGCAGTCCAGCCCCTGGGCTGGAGAGTTCCGGGTGGGGGTGGGGGTGGGGTGTGTGTGTGTGTGTGTGGAGTCAGCCAGGAGGGCCCCTGTAACAAGTTGGGACTGAGGGATTTCATGAGAACCTGGCAGACAATGTCAGCTTTGATATGTTAAACAGGCACCTCAGCCATTAGTCCCAGGTTTGAAACCTAATGATCTTCAGCTACTCCGGGTTTATGGCCAGCCTAGGCTAGAACCCTGTCTTTTAAAAAGTCATGTGAGATTTGCTATATAGTTGATTTTACAAATCATGGTCCTGGCAAGTTGTTGTCAAATCATGTTTTATATCAGAGCCCCTGGGACTCTCAGGCAGTCCCGTGTGTGAGCCCCAGGACCAATGAAACTTTAGAAGCATAGTCCTAGAAAGCAGCGTGCTTTCTTATACTGTCTGGTCAGTGCTTTCCCTACCTTCTATCCTTGTTCACACTTGGGAACCCATGAGAATCTAAGGAAAGAAACCAGGTTAATATGAAAAAAAAAGAAAAGAAAAGAAGAAGAAGAAGCAAGAACCCTGAGATGCTGTCCTGACCTCTAGTGCTTACCTGGAGAACCTAACAGGCTGCAGAGGCACAGACCTGAAAGTTAATTACTCTCACAAGGCAATCAATACAAACCCCAAGGTAAGGGTACTGTACATCCAAAAACATGGCAGAGCTCAGACTAAGGCTAAGGTTGTAATACCCTGGAAAACTTTGTGATGCAAATAACGTCTTGAGCAAGCCCTGAGGGACGGGCACAGACGATTACTTGGAGGTAGGTGGATAGGGTGAGAGAAGGCAGCAATGGAGGTTCAGAGCAATGATCCGATCTGGGTTTGCTGTAGTAAGATGCTAATTAAAATTGCCTTCAGTTCCCACAGGCACCATCTAGTTAAAGCTCAAATAGGTGGAATTTAAAAAAAGAGAGAGAGAGTCCATAAAATTTAGTACCAACTTAATTTTTATTCATTGTGAATCAATGCAGAAACCAGAATAGACCTAACACATCGTTGTGGAGTGGGGTTTGGAATCACAACACATTCTTGGTTAGAATCAGAAAGGTAATAAAACTGAAGAGAAAGCACCAGGTCTTCCATCCCACTGGGGCCTGTAGTTCTGTTCTTGGTATCTACATCTCCAGGAACAAGAAGTTGCAAAACCCAGTAAGTGCAGAAGGGATCAAGGCTATGTCCTCTATAGTATATGTGCTCAGTACCACCTTTGGATCTGGGGAACAGGACGTTGTTGCCACTATTTAGAGACCCTCCTTAGCTACTTGTAACCCTTCTCACATGGAAAGAACCCACAGGATTAAGAGAGATGCATGTCTATCAGGGTTTAGTGACCTCCCTCATAGATAGTACTGTAGATACAGGAAACATTAAAACTCCCTGTCCATCATTCCCTGTCCCTTCTTTCAGTTCTGTTATCCCAACATGGACAGTCTGCACTCTCAGGCCTGAGAAATGCTTGGGGGAGTCTCTGGGGAAACGGTATGGACAGAGCTTAGACAAACAGGGGAAATTCAGGAGGGGGTTGGGGGGACAGCATCAGAAAGGAAAGGAAATGGAGGTGTCTAGTGAGACTTGAAAGTCTCTGTTTGCCTAGGCTGCAGAGTGCTAGGAAAGAGCATCACAGAGCCTCAGCTTTTTTGTGGCAGCCCCTACCTTCACGGTTAGAATGAGAATGGTTCCCGTAGGCTCATGTATTTGAATGCTTGGTCCCCAGTCGGTGGAACTCTCTGGGAAGGATTAGAGGGTGTGACATAAATGGCAAAAGTGTGTCACTGGGAGAGAGCTTTGAGGTCTCAAAGGTACACACCATCCCACATTATCTCTCTCTGCCTCACTCTTGTGGTTCAAGATGTGACCTCTCAGCTACTGCTCCCGCACTATGTCTGCCCACATGCTACTATGTTCCCTGCCATGGCAGCCATAGACTCTAACCCTCTGGAACCATGAGGCCCAAATTAAATGCTTTCTTTTATAAATTGCTTTGGTCACACTATTTTAGCAAAGCAATAGAAAAGTAACTAAGACACTCTTTCCCATGTTCACATTACATATTTCCATGACCAAAGTGAGCATTTTACTCTATCCCAAGAGAGAAAAATGAGCCTGTCTCACCCTCAGATTGTAGTAACTCGTGTGGTGGGGGCAGTTGGGAAAATTCCTGTAAAGGCCTAAGCCAGCCTTTCCTGCCTCTCCTGGACTCCACTGGCTTGAATCTATCACCTTTTCTTCTCCTTTTAGGGATCAGAGATCAAAGCTAAAAGCTTTTTTTATACTGCTCTGATCTGTCTGTGGATTCAATTCAGGAAAAAAAGTAGAAGGCTGCCTTCAGCCATAGATCTAACCTCGTCTTTGAACACAGAAGCAGTTGCAGATCCCCAGGACCCTCCAGCATCAGCTCAGGCCTGTGGAGCTGGACAGGTGACTACAGCAGAGTCAAGCCTAAGATGTACCACAGCGAGTCCATGGGTAAGAAGGCAAGTGAAAGTAAAAAGAAACAGAAAACAGTCTTCATTCAGGAGAGAAGGCAGCCAGAGCAAGGGGTGAAACACCATGGACCACAAACCACAAAGAGCAACCTGGGTGGCAGCTGTTGAGGAATTGGCTGGAAAGTGTTCAGGACAGACTGGACCTTGACCCAGGAGCTAGGAGTTAGGCACTTGTTACTGATAGGATGTCATCTAGGTCTTGGAGCAAAGAGGGGAAAAATGCTCCAGGGAACTGAACAGCACCTCCAGTAGGGTTTGGGAGTGAGAAACTGGAACATTGAGGAAGAGGCCGGCATTTCAAAGCCCAAGAACGGCCATGTGCTTTACCATCCACCTGGTATGTTAGACATGGTTAAAATGTGCCTATGACTCTGCTGAGAGCTGGTCCTATTTACATATTCCTTGAAACCTGAAGCTCCTCCTTGGTGAGTGGAGCTCTGTGGGGATCAGCTAGGTGAGTCACCATGGAACCACTGTGCCCAGCTAGACCACAAGCTCAAAGTTGAAAGCCAAATCTGATGTTCCTAATTCCTGTAACCAGAGGACGGGAGCGGGGAGGGGAGGGGTGGAGGCAGGTACTGCCAGAGACCCCGTTCCTTTATGAATACTTTTATTAGGGAATATTTTGTTTTAAATTTTCCCATCTTTACCTTGGCTTAACTGAAACGAGTACCTTGGGATATGAAAGAAAAAAAACCTAGACATTGGAATTCATAAAACTATACATTTGTGGAGTTGTGTGCCCAAAGCTAAAGAGATGGGCTGATCTATAAGAAGGTGGAGGGCAGGAACGCTGGAGGGCAGAATGGAATGCTTAGAGGGTCTTTCAGGAGAGGATGTTTTATAGAGAAAGAGCCAGCAGGATGACTCCAGGAGTAAGGCATCTGCCAACAAGCCTGATGGCCTGAGTTTGGCCCCTGGCACCCACACGGTGGAAGAACAGAACAGAATCCCACAAGTTGTACGTGCAGGCCACGGCACATGTGTGCATACAAATATATCCAAATAAATAGGATAAGTCTAATTTTCTTTCTTTCTTTCTTTCTTTTTTTTTTTTTTCCCTAGACAGGGTTTCTCTGTGTAGCCCTGGCTGTCCTGGAACTCACTCTGTAGACCAGGCTGGCCTCGAACTCAGAAATTCACCTGCCTCTGCCTCCCCAGTGCTGGGATTAAAGGTGTGCGCCACCACTGCCCAGCAAGTCTAATTTTTTAAAAAGTAAAGAAGGATCTAAGGAGACAGCTCGGCTGTTAAAAACTCTGGCTACTCTTCCACAGAACCAGGGTTCAATTCCCCACATCCACCTAAGTCACACCCTTCCACAGCTCCAGTTCCAGGGGATCCAGTGCCCTCTTCTGGCCTCCATAAGTACTACACATGTGGTGCAAAGACATAAATGCAGGCAGACGCATACACAGACAATAAAAATAAAATGAAATATTTTAGAAGAACTTTTAGAAGAAAAAGACATAGCAACAGGAAGACTTTTTAAATAGGAGAAAACAAAGAATGGGAGAGAGTGAATGAAAAGAGGAGGAAGTGGAAGAGAGGGAGGGAAGAAGGGAAGGAGGGAGAAAAGACAGGAGAGGGGGAAATAAATGGGCACATGGAAAACAGAAAAGCAAAAAAAGAGAAAGAAAACATAGATGCTCTGTAAGTAAAACATCCTCATCTGAAACAAGGATGTCCGGGTTTTCACTCGACCACATTGCTTTGCTGGGTGTTTGGTTTCAAAACCAGCAGGCAATGTCACACGGCTGTTCTACAGCCTCTGTCACTTTGTGAAAACCAGCCTGTGCTGTCCAACTGTGGGCACCAGACAGCACATTGGTGGCCAGGCACTGTGGGTAGCAGATGTGCAGAAGCTGCAGGCAGTGCTGCGAAGCTCATGCCTGGGCCCCGGCTCCCCCTTTGGAGCAGGAGCCTGGAACCAGAACCCCTAGGAACACTGCCAGGGAACGATGAGCAAACAGTCCCGGCAGGTTATCTCTCTCCCAATTTTAAAAACTCTAGGAATAGTCTTCCCTTGGTGGAAACTACAAAACACAGACTTAGGCTCCAACTTGACCACAGGCCAGTTGATTTACTGCCAAGTCTCTGTTTCCCCATTTACAGACTGCCAATAATATTTATCAGGGTTTTTATGTGAGTTAAATGACATGATAGCATGGCACACAGCCTGGATATAATCTTCCCTCAGCTAATCTTCATCCCCCTCTTCTTCCTCCTCCTCCTCCTCCTCCTCCTCCTCCTCCTCCTCCTCCTCCTCCTCCTCCTCCTCCTCCTCCTCCTCCTCTTCTTCTTCTTCTTCTTCTTCTTCTTCTTCTTCTTCTTCTTCTTCTTCTTCTTCTTCTGTTTTTTAGGGGGTGGTGGGGGTGGGGAGGTGTTTGGTTTGAATTGGTTTGGTTTGGTTTGGGGTTTTTTGGGTGGTGGTGGTGGTGTTCTGTCCTTGAACTTGCTCTGTAGACTATGCTGGCCTTGAATTCACAGAGATCTGCCTGCCTCTGCCTCTCAAGTGCTAGGATTAGACATATGTATCCCCACCACCCAGAAAAATGTCTTTTTTAAAATATTGGGGAAAACAAACAAACTTAGATGCATGGATTCATGGGTGTGTGGGTGCATGGGTGCATGGATGCATGTGGAGGGTGCATGGGTGCACGGATGCATGGGTGTGTGGAATGCGTGGATGCATGAATGCATGAATGGATACCAGAGAAGAGACAGATATTCAGGAGACCTTCAAATAAATGTTTGGTTTCTGGTAAATTATAAAAAGGTAATTTTTATGTCCCCTCCCACTTCATGACAGTAGCAGAGCTACTTGGGAATCACAGAGGCAACTCTCCTTCCCCCTCCCCTCCCCCCAAAACCCAGCAGTACTACTCTGAACACCGTCTTCCCATCAAGCTGGATAACGGTCATGTCAAGGGACCCCAAGGATAAGACTTCCTCCTAGTGGCCTATTTCCTCCTGAAACTTACTGCACAACTTTGTGATGTATCTGCATTGGAGTGGGAGTGGGGCCCAGAGTAAGATCTGAAGGCTCAATAGCAGCACTGTGAGAGAGGAAAGGACAGCAGTCTGCCTCTCTCACAGGGGAGCATGGTCAAGAGAGGGGTCAAAGGTCAAGGTACCTAAGTTTCACCCATCCTCACTAGAGCACTGTTTTCCAACAGGCACCTCATGAGGCTCTGCCCTCATCATCAGCATCCATATCTCCATCATCAGCATCCTCGCCGTCATTACTCTCAACCCAGAGCAAACCATTCCAGAAGACAAGTAGGTCTTTTCCACAGGGCATGGAGAGTCCTGCCACCCACCCCCACCCCCAATGGGCACTTTACTTGGTTGCCTGCAACTGTGGCCCAGGTCCAGCTTGCTTCAGGGAGGTCTCAGAACCTGTTTTCCTCATCTGTCCCAGGTCTACCCCCAACTTCCAGCGCCCAGATCATAGGAGTTAAAAGTTATAAATCAAGCCAACAGACTGTTAAAACAAATATACTCTGTCCCCATACCTCAACAAATACACTTTTAAAGCCTGGAAAGTTTAAATTTAGAATTCTTGGGCTCCTTGGAGTTCTGCGCTGGAGTGGGGGAGCCATGGGAAAGATGATTTCTAGCCTGCAGTCTATCCTTAACTATTCCCACATTGAGCTCTCTCACCCTAGAGAGACCACACACATACAGAGAGAGAGAAACAGAGACAGAGACACAGAGAGAGAGACAGAGAGGACACCCGACTTGCATGCCCAAGTCCTGTCCAACCCCATTCACAGAGTCAGTCTCTAAAAGACTGCTGGAAAGAGCTTACAAGAGCATAAGGAGCCAGCTTAGGACACTTAACAGGAAGCAGCAAGTTCTTAGGATACAGAGAGAAGGGACTCTAGCCTACTAGATCATGTGGCTCTGGCAGACTCTGCCCTTCTCCCCCACTGCCTCTGTCTGGCTGAAAACCATTAGATTACATTCCTAAAACTAGCTCCCAAGGTCTATTTATTGGGCCAATTCCTGCTCCTGAGGCTGACTCCCAAGGTCCAGCTATCAAAGTAGTGAAGTTCAGAAATCAAAAGCCCCCTTTGGCTTACCTAATTAACATGCCCAATTAAAATTAAACTCCTCATCCTAACACAGGGTCTCCCCTTGTACCTTTTTAAACTGTCATTTTTCTGTGTGCCCCAACTGTCTTCTCTCTATCCAGAAACAGTCCTTTGTCCTCTCAGGGACAAATACCCCTTATCCTCTCCCTTGTCCCTTTCTCCCCTCCCCTCTGTCTCCTTCCCTTCTTCCCTCTCCCTCTATCACCTGCCTTATCCTTTATCCTTGCCCTCTGTTCCTCTGGTGCAAATAAATCTCCTCTGTGCTTAGGACTTGGTCTTGGGCATCCCAGGCAGATATCTTACACAAAGTGTGTGTGGAAAGGGAACCATAGCTCTCCCATGTGTTCCATTCTTATTGCTATGAGAAAAGTAACTTGAGGAAGGAAGGTTTTGGTTCATGAGTTGAGGGTACAGCCCATCACAGCAATGAAGGCTTGCTGTCAGAAGCAGATGTTTGGTCCCGTTGAACCCAGAGGGGAAGCAGAGAACAAGAATGTTAGTGCATAGCTCACTATTTTGATTCCGTCTGGTTCCCTAGCCTAGGGGATGGCACTACCCATACTGAGAGTGGAACTTTCCTCCTCATTTAAACCATTCTAGACACATCTAGGTGATTTCAAATCCAGTCACACTGACAATGGAGATTAACCATTACTGACCTTAAGGGGGTTTATCTTCTTGGATCCAAGGACTCCTTTCCTTTTGGGGATAGTAATGGCATAGAAGGGGACAGCAAGCAGGCCCAGAGCAGGGTCTCCCTGGCCACACTGCCATCAGCATCTGCATCTGCTTCTCACCAGAGCATGCCCAGTGCCCATCCAAGAGAGTAGAGACCTGCCTGGGCCTTGCTGTCACCTCGAGCTAGATCTTTTTAACAACTCCAACCAGAAGCACAGAGACTTTCAAGCCCAAAGGCCTTGTGGAAAAGAACTACAAGGGACAGACAGAAGGAGACCTATGTGAAGCTGAGTAGAGCTGGAATTTCTCAGCCAGGTCCCATTTTTCAGCATGCGTGTGCACGCGCGCGCGCACACACACACACACACACCAACACCAGATTTAATGGCATGATTCTGCTGTGCTTTTCACAGTGTTTGTGGCTCTTAATAAGCCCCCTGGTGGGCTGCTCAGTGGCTTTCTCAGGGAGCTATCACAGCACGTCCTGGAACAGGCTTCCAAGAAAGCATCACAGTTTAGTGTATTCCAGAAGCTTCACAGCTGCTGCCTGGATGAAAGAAAGCTGCAAAAGTCAGTGCCAAGCCACTCAGGAATCTCCGGAACAGTCCCCAATCTCCACCGAGAAAGGCCAAGTCCTGACAATGTGGGCAGGGGCTCCACATGTGTCTGGCTTCACCTCCTGCCTGGCAGAGGACTGGGGCTGTCCCAGAGGAGGTCAGACATTTGTCCAGACCTCTGTTGATCTTGAGAGAGGGCTGCTAGCTAGAAAACTCAGGGAGCAAGTCAGATCTCCAGAGGGGTGCATCACCCACAATTGTGTGATCTTCATCAATGCCTCTCTTTGCCCAACTGTAGAATGGAAATGAAAGGACTTCCCATTCTCAGGGCCATGCCAGTTTTCAGAATACTAAATATTTAGTTAAGAGCCATGGGTTCTAGGCCAGGACCATCAGCATCACCTGGGAGTTGTGAGAAATTTATACCTGGGCCTACCAAATCAGGAACTCTGGCTACAAAGCCCAGTGATCTACTTCCACAGTTTGCTATAGTCTATGCGTGAGGACCCCTGAGCGAGCAGCATATCAGTAAGCTCCCCACCCTATAACCCAGAACCATCCAGATTGCCTGTAACCCAGCAACTAAAGGATCAGCACCCGGCAGAAGAGAGGTCTCCAGGCCTCTGCCCAACTGCATCCGTTCTGTGTGTCAGTGCCCATGTCATACCACTTTAAATGTTTTCACTATAAGCCTTACTGTGGTCAGCCTTCCGTGAGTCCAGCCCATAGGCACTGGCATAAGAAAGCCAATGCTCTGATGTTATGTGAAGGGCTCTTACTGGTTCTTTGAAATCTCTTGGTTCCAGATGTCCCTCATCAGAGGAATGGATACAGAAAATGTGGTACATTTACACAATGGAGTACTACTCAGCTATTAAAAACAATGACTTCATGAAATTTGCAGGCAAATGGATGGAACTTGAAAATATCATCCTGAGCGAGGTAACTCAGTCACAAAAGAAGGAACATGGTATGTACTCACTGATAAGCGGATATTAGCC
>CM052704.1:78759813-78815381 GCA_028551405.1 Uromys caudimaculatus | reverse complement strand
CCCTCATCAGAGGAATGGATACAGAAAATGTGGTACATTTACACAATGGAGTACTACTCAGCTATTAAAAACAATGACTTCATGAAATTTGCAGGCAAATGGATGGAACTTGAAAATATCATCCTGAGCGAGGTAACTCAGTCACAAAAGAAGGAACATGGTATGTACTCACTGATAAGCGGATATTAGCCCACAAGTTGAGAATGGCCAAGTCTCACTTAACAGTAACCGCTGGACTGAGAGTGAGGTCCCAGATGGAGTGGTTGGAGAAAGGTCTGAAGGAACTGAGGGTATTTGTAGCCCCATGGAGGGAGCAAGAGCGTCAATGGGCCCGAACCCCCCCCCCCGGTCGTCCTGGAGTTCGGATCACCAACCAAAGTATACTCATCTATTGACCCATGGTTCAGACTACATATGTGGCAGAGGATGACCTCGATGGCCATCAGGGAGAAAGGAGAGGCCCTTGGGCCTGAGGGTGCTAGAGGCCCCAGTAAAGGGGAATGTCAAGGTGGGAATATGGGGATGGGTGGGCGGGTAGGTGGGAGGAGGAATTCCCTCACAGAGGCGGAGAGGGGGAGGGGATAGGGGGTTTCC
This sequence comes from Uromys caudimaculatus, assembly GCA_028551405.1. Lineage (NCBI taxonomy): Eukaryota > Metazoa > Chordata > Mammalia > Rodentia > Muridae > Uromys > Uromys caudimaculatus. The sequence goes on along the minus strand of CM052704.1, from coordinate 78,814,787 downwards.
AAAGAGGAGACCCAGAAAAAGGGAAACATTGGAAATGTAAATAAAGTATCAAAAAAAAAAAAAAAAAAAGAACACAATCAATAACAGCCAGGACAATATGTCTCCACTATAGCCCAGCTATCCTACCGCAGACAGCCCTGAATATCCCAACATAGCAGAAGGACAAGGAAAAGACCTTAAAACCAATTATGTGAAGACGATTGAAGTCCTTAAAGAGGAAATAAAGAAATCCAGGAAGACACAAACAATTGGAAAAATGAATAAATCCCTTAAAGAGAAAAAAAAAAGAAAGAAAGAAAGAAAGAAAGAAAGAAATGCCTATGGCATTAGTAAAGCACATATTTGGGCAGAAAAGTGAAAAGTATGCCAGAGAGAATTAACTAATGGAGAAGGTATGCTGGATATGGAAGGCACCATCCAACATGCCAGGTCTCAAACCAAATAAACAAGGCAAAAAAGGGAAAGCACCAGTGGGCCCTTGTCTCTGCTTTCTGATGTAATCAAATGTTCAAGCAGCCTCCTGCCACCACAGACAGGAGCTGGCCCTCCCACCATGACTTCTAACTGGTGGACTGTATACCCTGAACCAGGAGCCAAAATAAACTTTTCCTCCCTTAAAAAAAAAAAGAAATCTCTGGGTTCACAGCTCTGTCCTGAGCATGCTCTGTCTTCCTTCCTTTTGCTGCAGAAAACCAGGCCACTGTTAACTTGTAATCGTCAGTAGACCTTCAGTGGCCCTGACATAGTATGGTGTGGTATGCTATGCTGTGCTGTGCTGTGCTGTGCTGTGCTGTGCTATGCTATGCTATGCTATGCTATGCTATGCTATGCTATGCTATGGTGTGCTATGCTATGCTGTGGTATGGTAGAGTAAACAGTATAGTACCTGTTTCCCACCTTTTTTCTAAAGAAACCAGCAGCCTTGTGCAGTGGTTCTCAGCCTATGGGTCACAACCCACTTGAAGGTGTCCAACGACCCTTTGACAGGGGTCACATATCATATATCCGCATTACAATTCATAACAGAATCAAAATTATGGTTATGAAGTAGCAATGAAAATAATTTTGTGGCTGGATATCACTTCAACATGAGGCACTGTATTAAAGGGACGTAGCATTAGGAAGGTTGAGAACCACTGGGCTCGTGTATTAGGGACTTAGCTCCTTGCAATACAACACCTGACAAACGCAGCTTAAGGAATGAAGGGTTTACTCTGGTTCGCAGTTCCAAGGGGTACAGTCCGTCAGGCAGAGAAGACATGGCAGCAGGAGACAACTGGTCACACTACACTCAGTCAGGAAGCAATGAATACTTGGGCTCAGTTTGTTTGTTTCTTTTTATTCAGTCTGAGGGTCTCACAACCTCAAGTAGCTTAATCCAGACAGTCTCTCATAGACATGCCCAGACAGTTGTTTCCACTGTGACTCTGGTCCCATGGAGTTGACAAGGAAGATTAGCTGCTGTGGTTAGCATCCTTTTCTTTTGCTATGTTATGCTTGCATCTTGGCTGCCTGTTGTTGATAAACAGACTTTTTAGAGTAGTTTCAGGTTCAGAGCAAAACTGAGCAGAAAGCACAGAGTGTGCTGTGAACTTCCAACCTCCTATAAGCACAGCCTATGTCTCTATCAGCATCTATCACTGGAATGGAAACATTTCCTCCAACCAGCAACTCTACCCAGCCACGTCATGATCACCCAGATTCCACAGTTGATAACTGGAGGGGGTGTCATTCTTGGTGTGATCAAATTTGTGGGTTTAGGCAAACTAGAATGGCATGTGTCCAGTGTTATAGTACCATCGAGAGCAGTTTCTTTGCTCTAAAGATCCACTATGGTCTGCATACGCCCCCAACCACTGATGACCACGGTGTCTTCACTGTGTTGTAATGTTGCCATTTGAAGAGTGTCATAATGTTGTGATCAGAGTTACAACCTTTACAGGCTGACTTCTTTCACTCAGTAATTTGCATCCACATGTCCTCCACATCGTTTCCTGGTTAAAGTCAGCACTGAATGACACTTCACTCTCCAGAATGCCCCAGTTTCTCCACTCATCTAACGAAGAGTATTTGGTTGCTTCCAAGTTTGGGCAATTACAAATAAAGCTACCATCATCATTCATGAGCAGTTTTTGTGTGGATATACATTCTCAATTAATTTCAGTAAAGGCTAGGAGATGCCATGACTAGATTATACCAGCAAAACTGACATCATCTTGCAAAAGGGCCAGATCACTTTGTGCTTCCTTTAATGGTGCAGAAGCACTCCTAATGCTCCACAGCCTCTCCAGCATTTGGTACTAGTAGTCTGTGTGTTTGAGCCATTCTAATAAGTTTGTGATTCACTTGCTTTAATTTGCAATTCTCTATTGATATATAAGGTTGAGCAGTTTTCTCCATGCTTAAATAGTATCTGAATGTTTGACGAGACCTCTATTCAGATCATTAGTCTATTTTTAATCTGTTCATTTCTCGATTGTTGACTTTTAAAAGCTCTTTGTATATGTTAGTAAGTGTCTTTCATCAGATGTCTTTTAAAAATATTTTGTCTTAGTCAGAGAACTGCCTTCTCTGTCACTTGAGGTTGGCTGCTTTGCTTTTTTTTTTTTTTTAAATTAATTTATTTTTTATTTATTTTTGCTTTTAATGTTTTGTTTTTATTTTTTTCCTTATTAGTATATGGAAGAGAAGTTCACAGCTCTATTCTCTCAAGGTTCACTGAAATAAACTCACAAAGATTAAGAAGAAGAAAAACCATTCAAGGTTAATAATGTGCAAAAGGGGGAAACCGTACCAGGAGAAGTCACAGAATTATAATTATTTCTTTATTTAAAAACGTAGATACTCCTTTTTCTATAGAGAAAGCAGAAAATGGGGGGTGTAGACAATTTTGAGAGCTTGGAAATGATTCTTAGGGTAAGCGAATGGTCCCTGAGATGGTCTCTGGGGTTTGAATGAACCCAGGGGACCAACACTATCTTGGAGGGAAGTCTGTCTGGAGTGATCAAGCTCCCTGGCCTCCTTTGCAAGGATAGACACTAGAAGAGGGGAGGAGGGCATCCTCTCTAAATGCAGATGAGGAGATACCCATGTCTCTCTCTATCTTGGATCCAGAAGAATAAGGATGTTTTTAAGGTCTTTTAATTCTCTTTAGATCAGATTGCTCAGCATTGTAAGAAGCGCCATGTTTACAGGGCAGGATTCAAAGCAAAGATACAAAGGGAGAAAATAATGAACGTGTAGGGAAGGGCTCTAAAGTTCTCTGTTCTGAAGGTCTCCAGGCTCCTGTCATCAGCCCCATCCCTCCCCAGAAACAGAGCTCTAGCCTTACATAGGAATCCCACCAGCAGCAGCCAAATGTCCCCAGAACAACTTTCAGCTCTAACAGGCAAATGATCACATTTTTGGGGCCAATGGACTCTCTGAGAATCTAACCAACACATAAAATTCACATATGCACATAATACACGCTTTTACATACTATCTGGGGTACTTGCAAACTTCTCAAGACCCATTCCCGAGGTCAAATTTGGTGAGAGTGTTCAAAGGTCTTGCTAAGGCAGGGTGGGAAAAAAAGGAAAAAATAAATAAATAAAACAGTTGAGTTGCTAAAAGAGAGCCTGGCAGAACACCAAAGATTAAAGTGTAAGCCATTCTCCTTTAATGAAAATGTCCCAAATTGTTCCAAATTCAGTCTATACCCTCAAACCCCCCTAGTCCGTTTCCTGGGCAATCACTCTGGGTGAATGTGCCATAATGTCTGCTGGACCAGCTCCTTCATTGAGTTGAAGGAAGATACTCCATAAGAGCCAAATATTGGACATCAGAAGAATTGTTCTTTCCAGTTTCTGCCCTGAACTCTCCCAAGCCCTTCCTACAGCTCTGCAGTCTTACCACCCTTTACCCATAGAAGTAAATTCTACTGCCCAGCAAACCCCAGCTCTTGGCTTTCTTCTGTCCATCCCTCACTCTTGCCTGTCAACTGTCTGAGGTTTCCCTGGTCTTTCCAGGCCTAGGAAATTCCAGTTTAGGAGAGAAGGGACAGATATCCTCCCAGCCTTGTAAACCACCCTCTGGCCCTGGCGGCAAAGAATTAGAGAGGAATGTGGTGGAGTAGCCAGTAACTGATAATGGCAGGGAGAAGCTCATCAACAGCTACTCAGGTGTGAAGCCGGGGAGCCCGGGGAGCTAAATAGGGTGTGAAACACATCCTTAATGTCTTTTTGAATGGAGAAGCCTTTACATGCTGGATCTCCTAGTCCAGACAATCTAGAGGACAAAACGAGATGGTGTCTGTGTCTTCAATTTAGGCTGTTCTATTCCCCCTCCTGGGTTGTCCACCTCTCTGTTCCCCTGTTTTTTCTGCCTTTTTCCAGGCTTGCCTGTCATAGCTGCTGTGTTCAGTCTTGGAAAGGGATGATGCTGAGGCCACTGAAATAGGGAAGGACAAGTGGGCAGGGAGGACTAGAAATTGAAGGAATTTTTTTTCCTATCCATTTCTCTTAAGGAAGGTGGTTTTCAGAGTTAGAAGACTACAGCTAGTGACCTTACTATAAAAAAAATATGCTACAAAGAATGAAGAGCCTATATATCAGTTAAAGTGTTCAAAAAAGAACTTTTGATGGCCTCGGAAAGAAAGTTTAGAAATCTGGAAGCTGGCCATGTAACTTCGAGAGAGTGCAGCTTCCTCACTGGGAAGGCATCCCGCAGAATGTTTTGCTTCTTGGATGTCAGGAACACAACAGATTCACTAAACCTCTTCACTGGATCAGCCACTGAACTAAGTAAAGGTGATCAAATTAGTAACAGCCACAAAAACTATGTGTTTCTTATGGAATGACCAAGGTGTTCTAACAACTTTATCACACTGGATTCTCACAGGCAATCTATCTATCAGGTAGACACTGTCATTATCATGTTAATTAAGCAAATGGTTCATAGTCTCCATCTGGGAATCAGTGAGACAGGATAGACCCACAAGCCAAGTCCACAATCTTAATCATGTGGAAGAGTGAATCATATCTCTCTTCAAATGTATTTCTTTGGCATCGTTTGAGTTGGTGGCTCAGAGAAAGTGTAAACCTCTGCAGACCACAGGAACGGCTATGAAAGTCGGCCTCCATAAAAGAACTTTACATCTATTCAGGAAGGTTGCATTCATGGAGGAAGCAGCCAGGGAATGTAGTCAGGCTGTTCTATCAGACATCTTTCTTTCTGCCTAGAAGGATCCTTTTGCGGGAAATAAAGACCAGAGTGAACTGTCTGCCAAGTAAGGGCGACCATGGGCAGCAAGAGCAGGGCAGCACACGGTGCGTGCTGTACCCCCCCCCTTTGATCTTCTACAGTCTGCATCCCATTCCTTCCCCCCAGTAAATCCCATGCCCTGCCCCTTTGTCTGCCACTAGATAAACTTCAACTGTCTAGCCTTAATTTGAGTCTTGTGCTTTGTATATGGCTTTCGTAGTTTTACACATTAACAAACTTGTCACGTTTTCTTGTTAATATGTCAACTGCCCATTATTTATGGACAAAAATGATTAAACTCTCAAAGGCAAAGAATAAACTGAAATTTTTCCTAAACCAAGCTGGGAAGATGGCTCAGTGGGTAAAGAGCTCACTGTGCAAGCATGAGGACCTAAGTTCAGTTTCCCAGCACTTACAAAAACAGACAGGTCCTGATATATACATTGGTAACCCCAGCACTGAGGGAGGGGTACAGAGCTAGGAGGATCCTGAGTGCTCTCTGGCCAGCTAGTCTAGCACAAACAGCAAGCCCTAGGTCCAGGGAGAGACTGTCTCAAAATCAGACTTTAAGGTGGTGAGTGAGAGAAGACACCCAACATTGACCTCTTGTCTCTACATGTGCTCTGCACACACACACACACACACACACACACACACACACACACAAACGCACAGACATGCGCATACACATACACAGTCCTTAAGTTTAATTTTTCCCCTAAACTACTATTATACACTGCCTCTCAAGACAAAAATGGAAGGAAAGGAAGGAAGGAAGGAAGGAAGGAAGGAAGGAAGGAAGGAAGGAAGGAAGGAAGGAAAAGAAAGAAGAAAAGAAGGAAAAAAAATCCCCTAAACTACTATTATAGACTGCTTCTCATGCAATAAATAAATAAAGAGGAAGGAAGGAAGGAAAAAGAAAGATTCCCCTAAACTACCATTATACACTGCTTCTCCTGCCCCCCCCCAAAAAAAGGAAGGAAGGAAGGAAGGAAGGAAGGAAGGAAGGAAGGAAGGAAGGAAGGAAGGAAGGAAGGAAGGAAGGAAGGAAAGAAACAAAGAAGAGAATCTGCATTATGGACCTCACAGCCTGTATTTAGCCCAGCACCTACAGCTTTATTGAGGACTGAGGCAATGGTAGAGCCAATGGAGCTTGCCTTGCAAGCTCAGGGACCTATGCGTAGATCCCAGCAGCTGCATAAAAAGCCAGGGATGGCGTCACCCAACTGTGCTGGGGCAGCAGCAACAGGAGGATTCCTGGGACTTGCTTACTAGCTAGTCTTGCTGATTCGGTTAACTGAGCTCAATGTTCAGTGAGAGGCCTTGTGTAAAACAGTAAAATGGAAGATAGAGAAGATACCCAACCTTGACCTGGCTTCCACCAGAATACACATGCATGTACCACACCAAACAATAAAATAAAATAAGGCTTTATTGAACTACACTCATTTTTCTATCCATTATCTATGTCTTTTTTACTATGATAGCAGATCTGAATGACTGACAGAAATTGCATGGGCCACAAATCTTTTTTGATTGAAAATAACTTTTTCACGAAGTACATTTTGATGATAGTTTTCCCTCTTACATCTCAGATCTTTCCCAGATCCCCTCCAAAAAAGGGGGGATAAAACAAAGCAAGAGACACGTAAGGCAAAAAAGTCCCAAAACCAAAAATAAACATTATGAGATAGAACATCTCCAGAAGAACCACTGAGTTCATTTATATTTGCCATCTACTAATGGGCACGGGGCCTCCCTTACGTGTATCCCCAGTGTGACGCCACTGGGGAAAACTAACTTTTCCTTAGTGAGCACTTATCAGTTGGAGATAGGTTCCGGGTTAGAGTTGGGGGGTTGTATCCAGTCCCCCTTTCAGTGCAGAGACCCCCCTGGCTTGGACCTGTGCAGGCCCTGGCATGCTGCCACAGTCTCTCAATTCGTGTGTGTCAGCCCTGCTGTGTTTAGAAGGTACTCTCTGTTTCCGTGGGGTCCTCCATCCCCACTGGCTCTTACAATCTTTCGTCCTCTTATTCCACTCAGTTCCCTGAGTCCTGAGCAGTAGGGTTTGATGAAGACGTCCCATTTAGGACTGAGTATTCCAAGGTCTCTCATGAGTTCCTACCTACTGCAGGAGAAAGCTCCTCCAATAATGGCTGAGTCAGCCGCTGATCTATGGTTATAGGAGAATGTGTTCAGAGTAATTTTATTGTTATGTTCTTTTAACAGAACAATACTATTTTGTTTTGTGGGTCACAAACCTTAAAGCATTGCTATATCATCCCTCTGTGTGTTAGATTTTCATTCCTGTGACCAAATACCTAACAGAAACAAGGGAAGAAAGATTATTTCAGTTCATGGCTTCAGAGGATTCCGGCCATGGTCACGTGGGAAGAACATCATGGCAGCAGATGAAGTCCTTCATTTCTTGGCAGCCGGGAAACAGGGGAAGGTGCCATACAGGAAGTGGTCTGGCCAAGATGCACTCCCAGTGAGTGACATACTTCTTCCAACTAGCTGTCCTACTATGGCTACTCTCACCTCCTCCCCAAAGTACCATCTCATTTGAGGTCTTTGAGGGATTAGTCACAGGAGACAAACCTCATTCCCAGAGAAACACAAAGAGGCTTCATTAATCCCCTAAGCTTTTCTTAATCCAGTCAGGTTGATTATCAAGACAACTACTGCAGTCCTCTACAGAAAGAGTGCCAAATCTTAGTCTGGTGAAAATAGAGCCATGCTTTCTTTCCCAGGGACATCAGAAGAGTTCCTGAGATGAGGGCAGAGACAATACTTTGAGTCACTGATCTAAGAAATGAGCAAAGCATGCCCAGCACACATTCAGCCTGTTACCCAGATAGATGTTATTCCATCTCCAGAATGGCCAGAAGGACAATCTGTGAGCAGCCAGATCCTCATTATTCCACCATCACCTTGATACCAAAGTCCAAAGGAGGCAGAAAGGCACCAGGCAGCAGGAGTCCTAGCTATTTACTGTTAGTCGTAGTTACAAAAGGAGAATCCATAAAAATTGGAGCCACTAGAATATTCTCTGGGTCAAATACTGACAGCTTGGGTCAGTGAGCAATACCTTCACCCTGTGGGGCTACTCATCCATTGCATCTAACCATTCAACATTCATTAATCACATACTGTATACCAGGCTCCAGAGTGGGTGTTATACTAGTTGGGAGTAATATAATTGACATAATTCAAACAAAAATCACATATTGGTCTAGAACTAGACAAAACAAACAAACAAAAACAAAAAAACCGCCATACTCCCCTTTATAATTCCAAAATGTTAGGCTTGGATGGTCTCCTATAGCTTGTTTCTTTACAAGGAGCACCTCTGCTTTTGGGTCTCAGAGAGCACAGAAGTACTGTGTGAAACTATTCCTGAAGAGATGTGAACAAACATCTACTCTCCCGAGATAGGAAATTGATGACAGACTAACGTAAGGGAACCACTAAAGTCCAACCTGATGTACCAATGAGTTTGTAGGGGATTTTTACAGGAGTGTGGGAGAGGGGGCATCTTACAGGAGCAAAAATGACTCAGCACCAAAATGACCCCAGCATAGGTGATGGTTCATGAGAACTGGAACCCTGAAGCTCACTATATAACTTGAGGCAGCTTGAGAGGTCAGAGAATATCTCTTCTAGCCAACTCAGCTAATGTAAACCTCTTGGTCAGCACTGCTAGTCTGAGCCTTTTTTGGACAGCTTGGCTGTTCTGATCGCTTCAGCAATCCTTACTGGGATTCTATTCCTGCACAAACATCATAACCAAGAAGCAAGGGGAGGAAAGGATTTATTCAGCTTACATTTCCACATTGCTGTTTATCACCAAAGGAAGTCAGGACTGAAACTCAAGCAGGTCCAGAAGCAGGAGCGGATGCAGAGGCCATGGAGGGATGTTACTTACTAGCTTGCTTCCCCTGGCTTGCTCAGATTGCTTTCTTATAGAACCCAAGACTACCAGCCCAGAGATGGTACCACTCACAATGAGCTAGGCCCTCCCTCCTTGATCACTGATTGAGAAAATGCCTTACAGCTGGATCTCATGGAGGCATTTCCTCAAAGGAGGCTCCTTTCTCCATGATAAGTCCAGCTTGTGTCAAGTTGACACACAAAACCAGCCAGTACACTTATTGTTTACCTAGGCTTAGGAGGGGTGGGGCCTTGTGCACCTGGTCAATTTCAGGGACTTCCTGAACCAAGTTGGTTTCTTCCTGAGTTTTAAGCAACCTACCTTCAGAACTTGCTGAACCTTAATTAGCATCCTCAGGATGGAATATTCACCTCTTTTTTAAAACATCCTGAAATCTTTTGCAGAGAAAACTGCTTTGCAACAAAAGGGCCAGACTGAGAACCAGCTGCCCCTCTACTTTCACTGCTTCTATGTCTACCCTCTTTGTTCTATAGAGTAGCTCTCAGCAAATACTGTTTCATTCACTAGTTTTCTACATATATGTAATTCATATACATTATTTATATATGTATATTCAAGATTCTTTTGTTCAACCTTTATTAAATGGTACCTAATTTAAGAAACATCAAGTAAAGAAGATATTGACATAAGCATTTTGAGGATGTGAAACCTTAGGTTAGCCTGGGACTTGGACTGACAGATGAAAAAGGTTAGAAAATATTTACATATCAGAAACAAAAATTTGGTTAAATCCATACTTCTTATCAGCATACAGTTGAGTTTCCATCTAAGTCTGTTGGGGGGAGATTCAAGGAACTTTCCTATAATACTGAATAGTTTATGAGTTCTAAGAACTGCCAGCTTGTAACCAAGAGACCACTGAAGTTTGCTGTTAAAGACAACATGTGTGAAAATGTTTGCGGTAGAAAATTGTTCACTTAAAGTAGCTAAGCTGTGTTTATCAAAGAAGGTTGAATTTGTCACACCCTCCTCGCTATAATTAATCCACTGCCTATGACCTCACTAGTCTTGTTATAATTTAGACAGTGAAAAGAGACTCAGCCTAGCCTCATAAAATTAGGAGTGTAACTAAAGGCATTTCTTCGGTTAAAAGGACATTTATTTGGAAAGTCAAATAAACAAGTGGTCCTGACAGATTAGCTTCAAAACACCATGCAGAATCTTGATTTTCCACGACAGCGGAATTGTCATGTCAGGAGGTTTGATGAGAGCGCCTGAAGATCTTCCCCTCTTTAATGCCAAATGTGGGCACATCTTCAGGTCACCAAGCTGTTGTCCTCCAGGCCTAATGCTGTTCATTCCTACTTCACTCCAGGTCTCAGAAAAATATGCAAAGTGCGTCCTCTCCACAAGCCACTGGCCTGAATCTTCTTTGCCTTCCCGCAGCTTGGCCTGCAGAAAGGCTCTGGGAAAACTAGCTGGGGCTGAGTGTGGAGAAGCTCCCTGGAGGACTCCAGCTGTTCTCTCACCCAGCCTGGAGCCTCCCAGAGCCAAAGACCTGTGACTGGAAAAGCAATTTGCTTTTCAATGCATTTTCATCTCCCAATCTGGGACCGAGAAGTGGTGCTAGCTGCTGGTGAAGGCTTTTGGGTTAGACACAAACGCTAATGGAATGACAGCTGGCAAAAGGCAAACAGCGTTGTCATGCCAGGTGACTCGTGGGGGAGTTGGCTGGATGGCCCCAGAAGGCCTGCCAGAAACCCATGTGGGGGCATTCAATGCAGCCTCACAAACCAGGACTTCTCTCATGAGTCCCAAAGCCAGCACCTGCTGACGTGCTCACGTGATGTGGTTCACATGACCCCAGGAAGACTCAGAGTGGGACAAGGTTTTAAATGATCCATTACTCCATGTTTTGTTTGATTTTTGAGACAAGGTCTCTAGTAGCCGTAAGTGGCCTCGCTAGTGATGATCTTGAACTCCTGGTCCCCTTGTCTCTACTTACACTCCGACATGTGCTGAAATTGCGGTATGTGCCACCATGCTCGGTTTTATGGCGCGCTGGGGACTGAACTCAATGCTTGCTGCCTACTGGTCAGCACTCAGTCAACTGAACCACATTCCCAGCCCTGCAGCTCAACTGTAAACAGCTGAAACTACTGTCAGTTTCCAGAGTAAACTGGGAACTAGCTCTATACCAAAATCATTATGCCCCCTAGATTCCCAGGTGCTGGAATCAGGTCTGACCACCCAGAGGTAGTCTGCCCCTCCCTCTCACCATGGAAACTGCATAACTCCAGCTGATCCAGGGAAGGCTAAGTGTCTCCCGCCTCCCTTTCTTTATAGATTGTCTTTCTTTCAAGATTTTTAACTTCTTGGCTGTTACTTCCTCCTTTATCCTCTTCTTCTTCTTCTCCCCTTTACTAAGTCCCTTTCCTTCGATGATCAATTGAAACTCAGGAGTTTCTAAAGCAAAAAAGGCTCTAGCTGGGGTCTTAGTTTGGAAAATGCAGGTTTAGAGTGCGGTGAGTGTTCAGAGGAAGGCAAGAGAGGAGGCATGTGTGGAACTGGGGCTGTGTATCTACAGGACAGAAATGTGCATGAAACAAAATCCCCAAGAACCTCTTAGTGTGTATATGGAACCTCTGGGCACTTTAGTTGCAGATGCCAACAGTCAAAGGGCAGAGGGAAGAGTTCCCATCCCCAGCTGTGCTGGCTGTGCTTCTGCCCTGTTTCCTAATGGCCTTCAGAAGCCGTTTGCAAAGCTCTTACAATGTTGCCTCCATTACACGTACTCCTTCAGTTACACTTACCCTGCCTCTTCCCCATCTTCCTTTTCTGATGGTCTCTCCCTATTGACCTGAGGATTCCTCTGCTCACTGGAAAGGAGTTGCTCTCAAACTCAGGAGGATCAGATGCACAGATCCACTGATAGACCGGTTGGTGAAGGAGCCAGAGCCATAGGGAATCCCAGCTGAGCTGGGGGGTGGGGTCTTCTTTTCTCAGCTCTGGTGAAGGGAGTATACCTCAGATCTGATGGCAAGGCTGCAAGGTATGATTTCTAAGTCAGAGAGTTTGAGTTATGGCTCTAATACTCATAAGCTATGGGATCCTGGCAAGGTCCTCTAGCTACCTAGATCTCGGCTTCTTAATCTCTAAGAATAAAAATCATACCTATCTCAGAGTTTTGAAGATTAAAAAGAGTTCATGCAGATAAAATATCTGGACCAGAACTGGTGACCAAGGCAAGCCAGGCCCCTTTCCTTCTCTCTTTCTTCTGTGAGTCAGTAGTGTGTGTCATCCTGTAGAAGTAGCATCCTTGGAGAAATGGTCCAGGAGACTCATCCATCCATATTACACTCCACTGTCTGCCCACAGCCTAGGACATCAATATCTGCACTGTCTCCTGTGTCTTTGGTCAATCCTCTTCTGATCAGGTTAGAAGAATAGGGGCCTGGGAATGTAGCTCTGTCAATGACACGCTTCCTGAAAAAGCCCGAGGCCCTGAATTCAGATTCCTAGCCCTCATCTAAAAAGCAAGGTATGGCAATGTCTGCCTATAATCCCAACATTAGGGAAACAGAGGCAGAAGGATCAGAGTCTGTCGAGCAGCCAAACTAGCCAAAAGAGTGATCTCCAGGTTCGGTGGGAGACAGTCATAAAGAACAAAATGGACAGCAATGGAGGAAGGCCCATGACATTGGCCTCTGTTTTATAGACACATGTATACACACAAATAAATAAATACGCACACGCACACACACACAGGTGGACTGGGATAAACAGGGAAAGCAACCCTGTGTGAGGGGAACAGAGTTCTGAGTGGCTCACATGATCAGCCAATTCTCCCAGGGCCTGTTGATAACTGGTTCAATTCCATTCCCCTTTTCTTTAGCCCTAGAATGCTCAGCCTATGAGCAGAGGCTACAGATAGCCACCGGCCCATCAGATGTGCCCCACTGCGCTGCATACTGCCACCTAGTGTCTATTCTGATGTAGGCCTGCTCCTCTGTGCATGAGGGACCAGCCAATCAGAACTCCTCTTCCTACACCCCTTCACTTACACAAAGGCATGCTTAGTCAGACCACTGCATATGATCCAAGGGTCTCCCTTGGTCCTCTCCATCCTAGAAAAGATTTGAGGACTATATAAAGCCTGGAAAGAAGTCCCCAGCTGTGCTTTCGGAAGGTTTTGTAGAATAAAAGCTTTAATAATAACCGGTAACACTAGTGTAGCTCTTTGAAGTTTCTGAGGAATTTTTATCTGTTTAAACTCTGTCAAAAGTAGGCTAAATGCTACAAAGAATGACCCCAAAATTTCAGCAGCTTAACAGAATGAAAGTGTTTCTGTTTTCATCACCGTTCAAGGCAGATGGAAATGAGCCTGGCAGGAAGGAAAATCTGTCAACGGAGGCAGAGGACCAAGGCTCCTTTTGTGTACCACTGTCAACACTTAGAGCTGGAGTCCCTAGCTTCCAGTCCTCAGGAAGGGAATGCAATAGTGTGGAGGGCCACGAGAGAGGTCTCTATGTATCAAACCCGGGACTGGAGACATCAGGTCCACCCAATGATGGTATTAGCCATGGGCCTACCCAATTCCAAGGGAGGCTGGTGCTGAGACGGAAAGGAGCCAGGATGTGGTAAGTGAGTAACTCTGTGCTATCCTTGTTATAACACCATGAGACAATACTTTCCCCGAGAGCAAGAAACTGGATCTGAGAATAGTTGATATACCCCATATACCAGCCAATAAATGGCCTTGAACTTGTATCTCCTTCCATGCCTTATCTCAGGCAGGACTTTTCCCTTCCACAGGTACAAGCTGTTGAGCAACTTATGGAGTCTTAAGCATAGCCTGGTTCTGTCTATGCCGTCTCTTTTCTTCCCTACCTCCAAGTATTCAAAAGCAGGAAAGAACCATTGCTGTATAACACATACACTCCCATTACCTCCCAGTTGACTCTAACTGTTGTACCACAGAAGGCAGACCAAGGCCTCCCCCGGGGCTCAACTATGGAAAAAAAGATGCTTACGGTCTACTGCATTTCTGGCCCTGGGGAGAAAACATGGTCCTCTATTTCTAGGAGTGCACAGTCTGATGACAGAAACATAAACTTTTATAACTTGGCTTGATTAGACATCAGCAGGTCTCTGCAAAATGCTTTGAGAACACACATGAGCAGGAAACTGATTTTCTCAGAGAGTTAGAGAAAATTACAAAAAGCAGGTCATGCCTGCCTTGAGCTGTGAGTCAACAATAGCTGGCAGGGGAGATGAAGGAGGCTGGTGGGCCAGAAAGGAGCATTTGCCCAGACATAGACATGAAAGAGAATAGGCAAGTCCTTGACAGGAGAGAGGGAGTACTCCTAGAAGCAGAAGCCCCTGCCTACCCCCTGACTCTAATGGAACCCTGGGAAGATGGAAGACACTGAAGAATATCATTGAGTAGAAAGAGTTCCAAGGTGTAATGCTACAAGTCTGAAAGACTGGAGACCACGGTTGTGGTAGCATCAGCCATCACTTGTGCAATACGATATCTAGAGTCTCTAAGGATCATCACTGCTGGTCCTCACTATGCAGTTGAGAGAAGCAAATGTTAGGGAAGTTTAGTCTGTAGGCAACAGCAGGACCAGAACTTACCCTGGGTCCTATACTCCATAGGCCATAGAGAGCTGATTCTGAGAGTATGACCCAGGAGGAGCTCAGTGCAGCACCCCAACCTAAGGGATGAAGAATCTCCCCTGATTCTGAAGCAGACCTACCTCCCGCTTCCTTAATCATCAATAGTTCCTCTTCAGCATTCCTTCCCATCCTTTGGTTCTTAGAGTATTTCTGCTCCTTCTTTCACGGTTCCTTACGCCTTGTAGAGGGTTGATGTAGACATCGCACATAGGGCTGGGCACTCAGGAATCACTTTTTCTTAGCACTTTGACTGGTTTTGAATCTCTGCATTAACTTCTGCCCACTGCAGAAGCTGAGAGCAGCACTAATCTATGGGTATAAACATAAATATCAAGAAGGTAATTTGACATGTCCATTTACCAATACAACAGTTGTAGGTTCCCCATGTCCTATGACCTCCAGAGACGTTGACTTTTGCCGAGGTTTACATTGCCAAGAAAGAGTTCTTTTCTGTGGAGCTGGCCTCTAATCCAATCAGAAAGTGGTTGGTTGTCCCCATTACCTTCATACCACTATTGTATTATATTGGGCACGTCTTGCCTGGCAGATCGGTTTGTAGCACACAGGATTTACTGCTGCGCAACCCCACTGGTGACGTCCTCCTACCCCAGCAGCCTGAGCAGAGCATTTGTGAAAACAAACCAACAGGGAGGCAGTTTTCAGGTCAGTTCTTGTTTGCTTTCTATATGTCCTGTAGCCAAGGTGTGTATGTCTTAAGCAACAGGGTTTTGCCATTTAGTGATAGCAGGCAACCAAGCACAATGGCAGCAGCCTATGTGCACCTAGGGTCTTCCTGATCAATTACTCATATGCACAACACTTTGGGGGAATATGCATATTAGGAGTCTGTGTGACCAAAGTTAATACTGTCTTCATCTTCCTGATGAGGAGCCTCACTGAAATCTATTAAAAACTTTAAATTGGCCCATCTGTGAATTGGGAGACTGCAAGCTATGCCCACCAGGAAATCTATGTTTTACAGAACTCTGCTCTTAAGTTTATTGCCTTAACTTTAGAGTAAAAAGTCTTCAAAAATCAATACACTGTTAGTTGCAGTCCAAAGGAAGGAATTTTGTCCGTGCCAAAATGTAGTGGTAGCAGTAAGGTCCATTTTAGGGGTGGCCAAAGACTGCAAATGCAGGAACTTGGTAAGCTTCCTAATTGTTCTTAACTAAAACTGAATTAAGGAGTGTGCAACTAGACCCCAAGCTACAGAACATCCAAGGGTCATTTAACACCAAGGAACCAGGAAACTGTTTTGGTCTGAGAATAGATGTCAATAATAATAATAACAATACAAAAATCACCAGATAGTGAAAATGGTTGCGCCAGGAAGATCTGTTTCACACATGCTAAGAAAAACTTCATCAGAAGAGACCCTAGAAACGCAGCAGAGGAATCTTCTGCAGGTGCTCCCATCATGTCGCGGCATCTTCCCCCACATTTCTTTTTTTTTCATTAATTAATTTATTTATTTCTTCACCTTACATCCTAATCACTGCTCCCTCCTCCCAGTCCCCCCTCACACAGTCTCATCCCCCTTTTCTCCTCTGAGATGGTAGAGCCTCCCCCCATATCACCCCACCCTAGCACATCAAGTCTTTGCAGGGCTAGGCGCATCTTCTCCCACTGAGGCCAGACAAGGCAGCCCTGTCAGGGAAACAGGATCCGCAGACAGTCAACAGCTTTAAAGACACCCTGCTCTAGTTGTTGGGGGACCCACATGGAGACTACGTATGTGCATGGGGGGGGGGAGTGTCTAGGGTCCAGCCTGTGTATGCTCTTTGGTTGGTAGTTCAGTCTCTGAGTCCCAAGGGTCCAGGTTACTTGACTCTGTTGGTCTTCCTGTGGAGTTCCTATCCTCTCCAGGACCCTCAATCCCCCACATTTCTTAAGAGTAATATAACTAATTAGTATTGAAGACCATTGCAGCTGCAGGGGTGTTTACTATTTTTCTCTTTTTGCTTGAATCTTTAAAGGATACTGCTTTATAAGTTTGCTCTCTCTCTCTCTCTCTCTCTCTCTCTCTCTCTCTCTCTCTCTCTCACACACACACACACACACACACACACACACACACAGAGAGAGAGAGAGAGAGAGAGAGAGAGAGAGAGAGAGGAACTCCATGCATGGTAAGTTTGATAGCCTTAAAGAGTTAGGAAAGACATGCACACTGGCTAGATAAATAGGAAAAGCAGCTGGCTCTCTTCAGCTATTTAATGCAATTCTGCTCTGTTTATAAGGGAGAAAGTTATTCCTCACCAGGGAGCTTAACAAAACATTTATTGAGGTCTCCCTGTATATTTTGTTGAGTAGATACAGCCAGATAGTAATTAGTATAAGCTAAACTTTGGTAACAACTCCCCAAAGTGTACTTTTGGGTCTTGGTTACTGTTTGGGGTTTCCTTTTATGGGGTCCAAGAGAAAGAGGAGCTGGCTGCTAGGGACATAGCTTGGGTGAATCTGTTTTGATTGACAGATTTGTGTTATGTAAACTTTTTATCTTTTAAGTATGTCTTTCCCCACAATACATCTGATTCTAATCATATGTGCACCCAACTAATAAGCATTAAATGGTAAACAGAATATTCTTCCTAGTTCGTTAAAAAATCACAGTTTGCCTTATTTTGCATACATCCAAAATCCCACCAGACCAGATTGGTACCCTATCTTCCAATTCTGGGTATATTCAGTAACATGTTTGAATAGAAACAAATCAAAATCAAGAAGTTGCCAGGGGATTAACTTATTTCCATTTTTTTTAAAGTGTGTACATTCAGCTCTATGCAAGTGGGAGTTCCAAGTTGTCAACAGGTCATTGGGTGCATCATTAGGAAAAGGGTGTCTTTATTGCCCAACACATGGAGTCCCACATTGCTAAGCTATTCTTGTGTTTGCTGGTTTCGCTCTCATAGAACTCTATGAGTCAGGGGAGACATAAAGTCAATAAATGAATAAATAAATAAGATCAGAAATGACATCAAATCAAGTCCTGGTAGATCAAAAGAAGGTAGAGTGAGACAGAGTTAGGTGGTTGGTTGGTTGCACACATGAGCAAAAGGCAGCTTCCCAAAAGCACATAGGTGTTGGACAAGTTGGGGTGCCTGACTAAATTTGAAATCCAAGTAAATGAGAATTGCATGGGACGTGTTTAATCTAAGAGCTACTGTTTATCTGGAAATCCATTTTAACTGGGAAGCCCTGCATTTTCATTTGCTAAACTCAGCAAGAATGAGAGAGGGGGGGGGAGAGAAAGACCCAGGGGTGGAAGCATGTGTGACATCTTCAAAAGACAGTACGGAGGGTGCACTGGGCCGTGGAGCAGCAGAGGACGCCGGAAGGAAACGGCGCCTGCGCACCGAGACCATGTGCGATGGAAGGTTTTACGGAATTCTGAACAGTGCGTGAGACTCAGCAGAGCACAGGGTCGCTCCTCTAAAGAGTGTCTGCTCCTAAAGAATCAGGACGAAGTTGATAAGCTATTCTGCACCCTATCTGCCACTGTGTAGCATAAAGATGGGCGTGGGGGAGTTTTGTGGTCACCAATGCAAGTGGGGCCATCATAACATGGGCAGGGATCATGAGTGCCCTTCCCAACGCCCCCTTCCCATTCAGTGAAAATCAAAAGGTTAATTGGGATGTCCACCACTATTTTCTCATCGTATATGGAAAAACCTGGTCAATGCCACTGCTATCCACAGACCCCTGGCCACAGTCCTAGGTCCACAGGCACTTCCTCTGTGCTACTTCTCAAGGAGGGAGGGAGAGAGGGAATGAGGAAGGGAGGCAGGAAGACAGCTTGTGAAAGCAGAAAGGGAAAAAAGAAAATAAGACAACCTCTCCTACTTCTTCCTTTGATCTGACACCCTTCTGCTAAGTCCAGAGTCTATGAGGTAAGAAAGAAAGGCCTAAGTTTCTCTTGGTTCCGCTGCTGCTATTGATTCTTTTCTCACAGTCAGACTGTTGGCAATTCTATGTCTACAGTCTGGGTTCCTGGTGTTCCAGCTGTCTACTTTAATCAACAACAAGAGTAAATACAGGCAGATGCTGATGACTCCCAGGATGCTTTATAGAGCTTCTCACACTCTGCCTGAAAAGGAGTGTTTTCTGAAATTGATTCAGTGTATGTGACCCTAGAAGCATCCAGACTGCAGCCAAGGCAGACAAGGATGGGACCCTGTCTCACAGATGTGAAACGAGGTTTGCTTTGTGACTTAAGAAGCTGTAGACATCAGTTTCCATCAGCAGCATCAAATTCCAACATCAGCGGCTGACTGGGCCTGTACACAGGGTATTGATTTGAGATTGGTGTGAGAGACATAGACCTTTCTTTCACAGGGTTTCTTCTGTGACTTGTCTCTGCCCTTAGCTGTGTGCTATGCAGCCCCGATTTCAGCAGCCTGAACAGAACCATAACATTTCAGCGTAAGGATAGTGTGGTGTGGGAGAGATTCTGAGCCACCTCAGTAGCTGGCTGAGCTTTTGTTGATTGTTTATCTGAAATCCTATTTTAACAGAATGTCCTCTGTTTCTGTTGATTACGCCCAGCAGCCATTAGAGAGGAGAAACAAAATGTAAAGACCCAAGGCAGGAGGCTGGACGGGAAGCAGATGCCTGCAGGATTTGCTGAGCCACTCCGAACTGCTGTTCCCACCTGTACATAGGTAAACTCCATCCTGCCGCTTCAGATTGTTCTGAGGATTCACTGGGACACTCCATGCAAAGCCCTTGGCTCAGTATCTGGCACAAAGAACCTTGTCATCTGCAAAATAGAGGCAGTAAAATTATATGTGACATTAGAACTCGAAACCCAGCGGACTCCAAAAAAGAGGACTTAATTATTGGATAACTACCATGCACTCAACTAATAGATCAGAATTAAGACAAAGGGCATTAATAAGCCACGCAATTAAAAACCAATAACAGTGTGGAGACTAAACATGAGCTTGATAAGGCTTCCAATGAAAAAGACTTGGGAGTTTCAATTAGCCACGAGCTCCGTTTAAAAGGAGAGTGGGGTGAGCAGTTCGTGAAATGGTAGATTGTGTAATGATAATTCACATCCAGTGAGCGCTTACTGTGTCCCAAGCGCTACTTTAAGTACTGTACTGATTCAATGCCCTCAGAAACCCAGGGAGATGCTACTGCTATCACCAGTTTATAGATGACAATACTGGGCAGACTACATCAAGTAAACTGCCTGTGGTGATAGAGCTTGCTAATAGCAGGGCTGGGACAGGCTAAAGTCCCTCTGTGCACAGCTCTTCTAGATTTGCTGAGTAGGTTGCCAAGGCACAGCCACAGTTCCCTGACTCCACATAGCCCAGAAGTTAAGCTCCTTCTCCAACACTAGGCTCAAAGGCCACGCCTTGACTTCAAGATGCCCACAAAGCTTTGTATCAGACTGGGCAAGGGACTCTGCCTGGAGGAGTGTCTGTGAAGACTGCATCATTCCTAAACCGTCACTTCTCTCTCCCCAGCTCCCCTCGGCCCACTCAACGGAACCCCAGAAGCTAAGAGCTACCTGCCATTCAAAATTATGTTACCAAGGGAGGGCTCCTGTTCCCCAAAGATTTATATGCAGTTAGTGGTCAATGAAAAAGGAGAGACATTTTCTTCAATGGTGTAGGCGCTCCCTGGTGGAACTCAGTGGGTCACAGAGGGGAAAATAAAGACATTAAAGCCGGAGGAGGGCTGGTTACAAAGAGCAAGGGGATTAGCTGACGTGGGGCGGGGATAAGGGAAGGAAATGAAGTGTGATAAACATGCGTGGCGTTCGTGTATACAAGAGCAATAATGAAGGCTGTTTACTCTGCACAGTTAATTCGCTCTAACAGACATCTTTTAAATGGCAATACCAAAAAAAAGGAGGCAAACTTGATGTCTTTGATGCCTCAAATCTTCTAAAAATTCATGAATATTTTGTACTCTCCTTTGTATTATATCTAGCTTTGTTTGAACATAACGATAGTATTTTAAGCAATTTAGCACTGCGTAGAATTGATGTTCTAAGTGTGATGAAGAATCCCTGCTGCTTCATATGACTCCAGCATACTTTTAAACATGCCCAGCCTGAAAAGCTCAGAACTGCAGATGCGTGTTTCGTAACATGGAGGGGTTTCCACGGCATTTCACCAGGGGCTAAAAAGGTTGCCAAGCCTAAGAGGCTGTGTTGTGTACGTCTGTATACCAAAAAGTTCACAGAGATTACACAGATGGCCTAGGAAAATGTGGGAGGTTTTAGTTTG
Source organism: Uromys caudimaculatus (assembly GCA_028551405.1). Lineage (NCBI taxonomy): Eukaryota > Metazoa > Chordata > Mammalia > Rodentia > Muridae > Uromys > Uromys caudimaculatus. The sequence continues at coordinate 78,793,718 of CM052704.1, read as the reverse complement.
CTCTTTTTTTCTGGTTATGCCGCATTATTTTTCTACTATGATCATATGAAGAAGTTATGCAATTTGTGGTAAGTTTTTTGGGGGAAAGATGGTTAGTTTTGTGTGGAATTTTGTTGTTGTTGAGGTTTGGTTTTTTAAGTTTATTTTTATTCGTGTGCGTGTGCGTGTGCGTGTGTGTGTGTGCGCGCGCATGTGCACACTATATGTACGTGGGTACCCATGGAGGCTGGAAGAGTGTGTTGGATCCTTTGGAGCTAAAGGTACAGGTCACTGTGAACAACCTGATGTGGATACTGGGAACTGAACTCTTCCAGACCCCTGGAAAAGCAGCAAGTGCTCTCAACTACTGAGCCATCTCTCCATCCATGTTTTGGGGGTTTTTGAGACTGGATTTCACACTATCTCCTAGAGTGACCCAGAACTCACTATGTAGCCCAAGCTAGCCTCTAACTTGAACAATACTCTTGCCTCAGTGCTGGGGTTACATGCCTGAGTCACTTTGATGGGCTGTTAGTTTTGCTTTTTAAGATTCAAGAGTTAACCACTGCCTGAATTATTTAGACACCTCTTCAGCAGGCTTGTCCTTTAAAAGCTTGAACCCATTTCCCCCTGATACAGAGACACAAAGCCACAGTGCATGAGAGTTTACATTCTCCCTGACTCCCTTTGTCACTTCCAGCAGTGACCTGGAATTCCTGGGGTGCTTGCACAGACTCCTCTCCCCTTCAGGGTTTGCTGTGATTAGCCCAGCAGCCTGTTCCCCAACACTGTTTAATTTCACAGCCAAAGGTTGCTGTGTCCTGACTGTACTGCCCCAGCTGTCAGCACCAGTCTACCCCAAGCTTTGCCTTCCCGACAGCACTCTTAACACATGTCATTGATACACACCACTGCAGGATAAGAAGTAAAGGGCTCCCCACTCTGGATTGATTGCCCTCAAGCTGGATGCTGGCTGAAGCTTGTCATAACCCCCTGGACATTTGGAACTTATAGACTAGCCCTCTTCTTATTCTCAGAGATGCCCCCCATGCAAGCTCAGTCTCCCACCCTTCTGCCTTTACCTCATTCTAATGTCTCAACCTAGATTCCATTACCTTATCACCTATGACACTATTAATCATATTTATTGTATAATTATATTATAACAGACACAGGTAGAGTGACATACATACACACACACATATTCGTTGTTTGTTTGTTTGTTTGTTTGTTTGTTTGTTTTGACAGGGTCTTATGTTTTCTAGGCTGGTCTCAAACTCACTATGTAGCAGATGATGAACGTCTAATCATCCTGCCTCCACCTCCTGAATGCTGGGATTGCAAACATGTGACGCTATAGACTGAACCTAGGGCTTGGTGCATGCTAAGCAAGCACACTAGCAAGTGAACCACATCCCCAGCCCTGTGCATTGTCTTTTAATGCCCATGGTAATCCTGTGAGGTAGAGCTCATGAGCTTCATTTCACAGATAAGGAAACTGAAACTCGAAGAGCTCTGATAAAGCCTGAAATACCATCCAACTCCCTTCTGCTGCATACTGAGTGGCTCCTAAACTTAGAAGCTAAAGACAACTATTTAACTCAGAGGTGGATCAGACTCAGTGGAGTGATTCTTACCTGAGATTGCCCATGCTTTTGCAGTTAAATGGTTTTGCAGTTAAGGGCTGGATTCAAGCATCTCAGGGGCTTTCTTACAGTACATACAGTTACCTTGATGACTATTTTTTTCTACTAGGGTCTTACTACATTATATATTCTGGACTCGCCTAGAACTCACTATATAGCCCAGGCTGGCAATGAACCTTCAGTCCTCTTCCCCCAGGTCACCCAGTGCTATGATTATAGGCATACATCCACCGTGCCCTGTTTTTATAATAAGTTTTTGTGAGTGTGGGTTATAAAGGAAGACCAGTCCACTTAGCCACTTCTGCCCTTTAATGGTTGGCTTGCTTCCTACTTCTCCACCATGTGACACTGTCAGATGGCAGCACCATAGTATCAGACTTTCCATCCATACAAAAAACGTAATTCAAAGAAGACTCTTTATATATATATATATATATATATATATATATATATATATATATATATATATATATATATATATATATGTCAGTCATTATGTTATAGCAGCAACAGCGAGCCAAGTCAGCGACAAAAGAAACACAATGAAATGCAGGCATTCTTATGACTTACCCTCAGAAGTCACACTTAGTTTGTCTCAAATGTCTGCCCAGGCTTCAGAAGAAAGAATATAGACTCTGCCAAATGGTAAAAGGAGCATTATCACACTGCAAGAAGAACATACTGAATGCAACATATTGTGGTGGCCATCTTTAGAATATGCAATCTGCTACAATCACACGGTTAAAAGCTTGGGCAGAGTCAGCATTTGAACCTAGTTTGGCCTAACTTACTTTGCTTGCTAGGGTTTTTCTTTGTGTAGTTAGTTGGGTAAGTAGGTTATTTTAGTTTGGTTTTGTGGTTTATTAGAAACAACATCTTGATACGACTCAGCCTCCTGAGTACCGGGATTACAGTCCCCCATTTCTGTATCAGCAAGTTTGTACTCTTAAACCATGAGAGTATACTGCCAAGGCAGGTTCCTAACATCCCAAGCAGTAGTTTGTGATGGAGAACACAGTGCATCAGAGAGACACTAAGCAATAAGTGCATCCCAGAAAGGTAGGCTGGGGTATTGAGATACCCAGAAACAGAACAGCATCGTACAATTTAACAAATAGTTGAGAATATTTAGCCTAAAGAAAGAAAAAAAGCTTGAAGATATCGTGACATCTTTCTTCAAATGTGTTAAAGGCAAATGTAGCTGAGAAAGACAAGTCTTGCAGTCTCTAACAGATAAAGACATGGGGAGCCTGACACTGACTTTGGACTTACTAACTGCAGTCATCGGCAAATCACCTATCTTCTCTGGGCCTCGTGGTCTACATTTATCGGACAGTAATAAAGTTTCTCTTACCATAGAAACCAAGGTCTCAGTAATTTGTATATCCAAATCCACAGTAGTGCTGTTCAGAGTGACCTAACTGCAGACATAGCTCGGGTGTCTACCCATGGGCAATTGTACAAATACAATGTGGTAAATGCACGCAGTGGAGTAAAATTCAGCCTTAAAAAGGAAGGGAAGGCCGCTGTGTGCACCCAAGGGTAAACCCAGTTGCATTGTGTAAACTAAGATAAGACAGATTAGTGTTCTGTAACATGGGAAACGTCCTAGAGTGGTAAATGTTTCCCAACAATAGAATTGTACTTACTGTCACTGCACTGCACACTGGACAAGGGTTACAATGTGACTGGGGACATGTGGAGCATATAGGTTCAGTGCCTAAAGAAAATGGCTAAGACAGTATATTTTATATATTGCCTTTCATCAATTTTAAATGTTGTAAGAAACATATAGCGTTGCTCTTCATATTAGAGACAGTGCATGTGCAGCCGCCCAGCACTCAGTAAGTACTCAGCAAACTGGTGGTGCTTATCAGAGCTACTTAACAATAAGATGATCTCAATCTGCTTGCAAAAGCAAGCATACCAGTCCTGGTGAAATGACTCAATGGGTAAGGCTTTTGCCTGACATGAGTTCAATTCCTGGAACTCACATAAAGGTGGAAGGAGAGAACTAACTCCACAAAGTTGTCCCTGATCATCAACACAGAAACACCACAGCGTTTGCACCCCTATCCTCCTCAACACACACACACACACACACACACACACACACACACACACACACACACACACACACACACAATAATTTTTGGCCAAAAACAAAACACAAGTGTTTCCAAGAAGGGTTGTTACATAGGAGAGAAAAATTATACTTGGCAATAGAACTCTGTGGATGGAATGAAGGTTGGACTCAACACTTTGGGCCTTGGGCCCACTTGGCCCACCCAAGATGAGGTCTAAAGTCCCAGCTTTTATGACTGATCATGGTTCTTCTGATGAGCTAACCTCAGTGTCTCCCTGGGACCTTGGCAGTTCTCCCTTGGGACTATGGCTAGGGAACAACAGAAGACCAGGGGAGCCCCAAGCTACAGGGTCAGCAGTGGACCCTCGAGGAGTGTGGTTGAGGCAGCACAAATTACCAGCAGTGATTAGTGTCAGAATGACATCAGTTCAGTTCTAGAAACATCCGCCTAAACCAGATCAACCTAAGCATGGCTTCTGCAAGTGGGCTCCAATCCCTAAGAGAAAGACATGGTGAATTAGGAGTTGGGACCCCCCATAATGGTGACCCCCAAGAAGAACGGATTACAAATCAAGAAGCTAAGTCTCAAATCAACAAAGAACACAGGAGCAAAAATGACGAGAAGAAAGGAAAGAGATGTGGGGAACTTTCGACTCCCCCACTTTTTTAACAGTTTGTGTAGCACACACCATGCCCGAGGACTGTTTTAAGTATTTCCTGAATACTCACACTAGCTTATGCATCATGATGCTCCTATAAAGTACTGTCATCGTTACCCTGCCCCTTAAGTGTGAGGAAATCCATTCAGAAAGATTAGTTTAATCATTTAGCTGCCCACACACTCACAGCTACAAAGCTGTAGTCATGGAGGCTGGGAATGCAGTGTGATGGGTTGAACATTTACCTAACAAGCAGGAAGCTCTGCATCTGATTCCCAGAACCACATAACAAGTACAATGGCTCACACCTGTAACCCCAGCACATAAAAGTTGGAGTCAGAAGGACCAGAAGTTCACAGTCATCCTGGGCTATAAAAGACCCTCTATCAAAAAGGGGTGAGTGGGGGATGAGGGTGGAGGGAGGCTAGAAAAATGGCCCAACAGTTAACAGCACTGCTGCTCTTCCACAAGACCCAAGTTTGGATCTCTGCAGCTCACAAAGACCTATACTCAAACTCCACAGGACCAATGGCCTCCTCTGTCCTCTTTGGGCACCCCACAAATGTGATACGCACTCACACGGACACACACATACACAAAAAATAAAAAGAAATTTTTTTAAGTTGTCAACATCAGGCTTGAGGCCAGAAAACCTAGCTCACATAGTCTTTACCATTTAATCTTCCACCTTACTGGTGCCAGCCAGTTGTACACATATATCATGTAACTCAGCTCTGCAGGAAGATAATTATGATGCCTCCTTCCGAGGGAAAAGAGAGCAGAGGCTCAGAGGGATACGGAAGCTCCCAGACATCATTCAGCCAATAGAGAACTCAGATAGGGGTTGAAGAAGCTTGTCAGCTCTCCCCAGCACAGCATGTCTCTATTTGATAGGCTCAAGGACACATGACCCACCTGGTGCTAGGCACCAGCTTACAGTTGCAGGGTCATTTGAATTCATTCCCTATACCTGGAGGCTAAGAAGCCATCAAATCTCAAGATCATGGCAGAGTCCCAGTACCCTCTTCTAACCTGCCACTCCTCCATTACAAATGCAGCCCTGCCTGGGCTTAGTGTCACTGTGCTAAGTTTCTGCCTTTGATGGCAACCCTCCCAGGCCCCATCCCTGACTGCCTGTTAAGCTGCAAGACCTTTTCCTGGCTCACCAGGGAAAACCTTGGAAAAGAAGGGAAGAGGCTGGGGGTTTCCAGAACATTAAACATCCATTGCCACTGCTGCCTGCCAATCTCCGTGCTAATCACTTGGAGAAAAGAAAGCCAGTGCACCTCAGAGGGAGCCTGAGCAGGGCCTGCTCTCAACAGCACTGCCTGCTGAGAAATCCTTGTCTTTCCGGCAGGAAGGGACCTTGGAAGGTCAATGTGTCCCTTCTCCTGCCTGGCTCCAACTCACTTCATGCAGTAAAAGAGGCCTGGCACGGCCAGAGGGATGTTTCTCTCTCTATATTTGGTAACGAAAATATCAACCAGAGTTTATTCAAAAGCCAGCAGATACTCAGTGAGTGCTTTCTACATACCAGACTGATTAAATGGGCCTTCATTTTGTCGCCACAGTTTATAATCAGAAGCTTAAGCAACGAGGGCCAAGGAAGGCATGCTCCTCAGATAGGGTGTGCTGACCCTCTCTCTCTCCCAGTCCAGTAAATCCTTCCTTCTTTCCTGGCTTGGCTGACCCAGGGATGATTTTCATCTGTGCAGAACTTTTCCAGTGAAGGCTCTGTGGAGTTGATCCAGCAGTGGGTATAGTAAAATAACTGTAGAGTTCCAACTGGGTTGTTTGTTTGTTAAGAAAACTACATTGAATTTAGGGTCAATAACATAGCTCAGCAGGTAGAGGCACTTACCACACACACCTAGCAACCAGAGTTCAATCTCCAGAATCCAGATAAAGGGAGAAGAAAAGAAACAACTCCAACACACACACACACACACACACACACACACACACACACACGAGAGAGAGAGAGAGAGAGAGAGAGAGAGAGAGAGAGAGAGAGAGAGAGAGAGAGAGAGGCCAACAACAACAACAATAATTTTTAAACTACATTTGATGCGTCAGTTATGTTCGGTTTTGGTTTTTGATAAGGTCTCACTATGTAGTTCAGGATGACTTTGAATTCACAGGTGCTAGGATTATACCTGTGAGCCACCACACCTGGCATTGGATTGGGTCTTTGGGGGTGGGGGAGCGTGGAGGATTCAAACTTGTATCCTCCTTCTGGTGTAGCTCTGGGCTGGGTCTATGTATGAGCCTGGGAAGTCCCTCAGATTCAGTGGGTCCCGGTTTTCTATAAAGTGGGATTTATTATACCATGTGATGTAGTTTGCGAATGTCCATTCCATTGCAATCTTTCACCACATTGCTATCTTTAACAAAAACACATTTTCTGAGAAGTTGATAAAAAGGTTCGAGGTGTGGGTCCTTGTGTACTGTTGGGGGAGTTGTGAGCCCACGCATCCTTCTGGGGAAGTGAGCAAGCTTTTACTCATCGTTTCTTCCAAAGTCTTTCCAGGAATTTACTTTGTTCACGAAGAGATACACACTACATCAAGGGTCATCACATAACTTTCCATTTTTATCATATCAGACACGTAAAACATATATATGATGGATGCCTACACTTCAAAGAATTTACAAAAAACCAACCACCCAGTATCCAGTCTCTTTTTACAAGTCAGACCTGCTACTCTGTGCCTATCACCCCAACAACTGGGAAAGCTAAAACAGGAAGACTGCAAGTTCAAGGCCAACCTGGTAGCAGTCAGGGAAAATCCTCTCTCAAAATAGTTACATCTCAATGGTAGAATGTTTGCTTAGCTTGGGAGAAACCAAAGGTTGACTCTCCAGTGTGCTGGTGACTTTTATGTCAACTTGACACAAGCTAGAGTCATTTAGAAGTAGAGAACTCAACTGAAAACTGCTTATGTTTTATACCACACACACACAAACATACACACACACACACACACACACACACACACACACACACAAAGATAAAAGCATTTAAAATGATTTTTAATTTAATAACAAATTCACTTACTATCATTTTAGACAACCAATATTTAAATATCTGTCATTTGCTCTCTTCATTGTTTATTTTTGTACTTTAAATTTCCTGGGAATATTTTCTTCCTTTCTGGTGTGCATCTTAATAAATTCCTTTAGTAGGTGTTCTTAGTAGCCAGTTGTTTAATATTTTAAAACATTTTTCATTGTCTTTATTTTACCGTCACTCTTGGAGGGGTCAGAGTTCAACTTGACAGTCCTTTTCACACTGTGGTACGAAGCTGCCATCCCATAGTCTCTTTGGCTTCCACTGTCTCTGTTGAAAAAGGAACTGGTGTTAGAATCCTCATTGCTGTGTGGGCAATCTTTTCTCTCTGACTACTTTCAAGATCCTCTCTTCATCTTCAGTGTTTTCCACTTTCTATAAAATATGAGGGAAAAGAATCTGGGGGCAGCATAGATGGTTCTCTGGCCCAGGGGTCTCTCTGGATACAACTGTCCAAACACTAACAGGAATTACAGTCACCTAAGATCTGATGAGAAGACAGCCCCCTCCATGATGGCTGGCTCAGAGCAGTTCCCAGGAACTTTGCACGTCTTCTCCCAGAGCTGGCAATGTAAGAATAGAAAAGGTGGACACAACGTCATCTGTGACCTAATCTCTGAAATCACAAGGCATCACTGTCACTTTACTGTTGGAAGTCACTGAGACCAGTCTAGTCAGGTGCGGGGCACTGGGCACCACTTCTTGGAAAACAGAGTATGAACATACTTGTAAGCTGCCTCAGGAGCCATGACAGAGGCCTGAGGTCACCAACGCCTTTGGTCTTCCTAAAGGGACCACGTGAGTACATGGTTCAGTAACGTTAATGCCCCTGGGTAAATACTGATCATTAAAAGACAAGAAAAGAGAAAAGGAGAAGGAGAGATGGGGGAGAGGCTGAAGTGTGATGCTTTCTCATGGCCCATCTGGAAGAAGTGCCACGTGGCTGGACAGCTCCGTGAGTATTCTCAGGAGGCTGTGGCGCCTTTCTCTCCTCCCCTGCCTCACTTTGCTTTTTTGCTTTATCCTTGATATCCTGAAATTGTACCACAGAAACATTTTAACATATCTGCACCTCAGGATCAGTACTCAGAAACTTGACTTAAGAGGAAAATGGTCTGTGTGTATGTTATCTTTGAGAGAAAGCCTCTTGCATCCCGGACTAGTCTACAACTCAGTATGTAGCCCAGGCTAGCCTCAGACATGAAGCAATCCTCCTGTCTCAGCCTCATGAGTGCTGAAATCCTAGGCAGGAGTCACCACACTTAGCCTAAGACATGAACTTAAAACCCTGAAGTTACTACCATTGGTATGCACGGCTTCTTGATGGCTCTGTCTGTCTGCACTAACTATTTAGATTGCCAGATTCCCTTCCTAGACACTTCACCATCACTTTAGCTCTTCCTTAATGGAAACTTCCTTAACCTAGAGATGTTTGTAGGGAAGAGCTAAGCTCTGAGCCCTGTTGTTACTCTATACTTGATTATCCTATACTCTCTATTCTATATTTCTACATTCTATTCTACATTATTCATCTAGTCTGGTTCCTAGATTTTGCCACAAGTGATGCTGACTTTTCAGGATAGCACACCAGCATCCACAGTTAAAGGCTGCAATTCCAGCCCTATTGCTCCAGGTACAAAGTCTCCTGATCTGTGAGCTCTATGTTCCAACCCCAGGCCTCTGTGGAAGTGCTGGTACATCAGCAGGGCACAAAAAATTTCTGAGTGCAACTGCACAGACATCCTAGGCCACGGACAACAAGAACTGCCTGAGTCTCATCCACTCCCCAGCTCCCTTCCTTTAGCTCCTGAGCCACGTTAAGGAGAACCTGTGTCTCGAGGCAACAATCCCCACGGTCTTGAGTTCCTTCATCGCTACCTGGATGTTTCTGCAGAGTCCTGTGATTCAGACTTGTGACACATTGTAGAGCAGGAAGCAAGAGTTGGGGACTTTGACTCTTTTGTCCCTTTCTGCTTCTCTTCCAGTCTGTGTGGTGCTGGGGATGGAACCTGGGACTTGGTACACGCCTGGAAGGGGCTCTACCACTGAAATCTCCAGCACCCCTATTCTGTTCTTCATAGAAACTGTCTTCTCCCACTCTGAGATTAATGAATTTAGAAAGCTCTCGCTACACAAAACCTTACTTTCAAGACCTTTGCCCAACAAGGAATTGGCTTGGAGATTTAAAATAAACAGTAGCTTCCCTTCTGAGGTGCTTCCTGACCTCTCTGAAGCACTAAAACCCCTTTGCCTTGTGGGAGGAAAGCACAGTGAACTAACTCAATGTGGCTATTCATCCAAAATACACTCAGTCTGTCCCCTTGGAACATGTAAGATGTTTTCTCAGAAACGGCCTTGTTGCCATCAGTCCTCTGTGGAGACCACCAGCATCTTGCCTGTTAATTACTCCTCCCTCTCTTCTTTCAGAACTCAATCCCAAATGCTCAGTTTTCCCTTTTTGAACCCAGTTTGGACCCACTTTTCCGGTTTTGAACGTAGCAATTTTCCCAGACTGTGACCTCCAGTCTTTAAACACAGAATAAGAAAGGATTCTTTCTGGGAACATTTCCTAAAAAAGAGAAGTCAAAAGGAGGTACATTCAAGTCATGCTAAGAAATTACATATGAGAAGTCAGTTTGCAAATTCTCATGCATTACGTACCTATCAAGTGATAGCTCACAAAAGAAGCTGAGAATAGCATTTTCTTTGTATTGTCCTTCTATATACTTGCCTTTGTGATAACATTTGTCCCAGGGGCCAGGAAGGAGAACCTTAGAGTCAGAAGATGTCTTCTTTAAGTCTTTAGAGGAAAAGGGTGGCCCCAAGGGGGGCACCTGTGAAAAGGCATTGCAGACGTAACTCATCTGCCTAGACAGCCACTGGCTTCAGGCATCTGCTGGCAGATTGGGATTAGAAAATGCAGCTTACAGACCCTATCTAGAGAGGTCCAGGTCACAGTGTGAGATGGTAGCTCATCAGAACCTCAGAGCCGCCACTGGTCGTTTCTGTGGCCCTGGGCAGAGATCCACCCAGGCTGCTGTCCAAATTCTCTCTGCTGAATAGAAGAGGAACTGATTTATATCTCCAGCAGGTATGCCAGAGAAAATTCAAATTGATCAAAAATTAAATATTCATAGGACATTATTCATTAAGATTCATCTCACCGAGTGGATGAAATGAAGCAAGGGAAGAAATTAGCTTGCTTGAGAGTGTCAAAGTGATTATGTGATTAAATTGCAATTTATAATTTCTCCTTCAAAGAAAAAAAAGTATTACTTCTTGATTTGTGTTTTCTCCTCCTTGCTGTGTCCCCTTGTTGTCTAGACGTGAGCCAAGGACACTCAGGGTTAATGGGAAACAAGAGGTCTCCAAACCCAAGGTCTGGGATAACTCCGTCTAACCTCCCCTAGCCACACTGACTCCAAGCAGGGTCTGAGAACCCATGCTGACTCCACAAAAAGCCGTTCCACCAGCCTCAGGCCTCTGCTCTTGGTGCCAAGGTCAGGAACTCCAAAGCAAGTGACCACCTCCCCAGAGAAGAGCATCCAATCTCCACAGCGCCACTCAGTGGACAGTTTCCAGATGTGCCCACAACCTTTCCTTCCTCCACATGAAAAATCAAATGTATGCAATTTAATATCCCCACCCTTCCACTGGTCCTTACAGGGTCTATCCAGGGAAGTCCCTACTCCCAGTTAGTGTCCCCATTCTCAAAGAGAGAGGAGGTCCTTCCCATGCCCTGGGTCCCCTCTCCTGAACTTTCAAAACAGTCTTGAGTTGTTCTCAACCTTCCTAATGCTTTGACCTTTAATACAGTTCCTCATGCTGTGGTGACCCTTAATGGTAAAATTATTTTCATTGCTAACTCCATAACTATTATAAATCATAATACAAATATTTTTGTTTCCCAGTGATCTTGGGTGACTCCTGTAAAAGAGTCGTTCAACCTCCCCCACAAAGGGATCATGACCCACAGGTTGAGAATCACAGGTCTTGAGGCAAAGTCTGAGTCAGGTAGTCAATTGATGAAGTTCACGCAGTGAGAAAACTTTACCTGGAAACCAGCAAACCAGCTCCCAAGCTCCGCCATCAAGGTACCCTGGGGGTAAGATTGTCAGAGTTCAAGAACCCAAAAGGTTAAAAAGCAAGCAAATATATGTTCAGTACTGAAACCCAGCTCTTGGGCCAGGCAGAATATTCTGTCCTCCACACCCCACTCTAAGGGAATCCAGGGATGGTGCAGAGACACAGGCAGCCTAGGCAGGTTAGTTTCCCAGCCGTGTCCTTCCTGGCCTGACAACGCTGTGGAGGGAGACAGAGGAGCCCCGAGGAGCAGTAAGTCCCAAGTGGCACAGCTCAGCTTTTATCTGTTTTAGACAAGATGTTTCTCTGTGCAATTTCATTTCAAGAAAACGCTTTGCTGCTAAAAATAATTTGAAAACCACTGAATTAGATGACCCCTTCCATGACCTTCCTGTCCCAGAGCCTCTGATGCCCTGACTTCAGTGGTATAGGAATCAAAACGTTCTCTGAGCTAAACAAAGGCTTTCTCGTTCATATAAAGACACTTTATCTGTCTGTTGGTCAGTCTGTCTAGAATCCAGACTCTAGCTAAGCTGGTACGTGTGGGACTGGAGACAGGTAGAGAGCTGTATTCATCCCCTGTCTTTCTATCTTCTTCCATCTTGGCCTTTTGCTGTCTCTCTAACTCTCTGTGTCTCCCTCTTGCCACTTCCCAGTACAGATTTAGAGGCTGGCTCCAGCAGCTGAGAAGGGCAATATTAATTCCAAGCTTGTTTCCAAACACCACGGAGGCCTGCCCGGGTTAATTAGTTGCACAGGCTTTTCTGCAAGTGAGCGAGCCAGCAGGATTTTTTTTTAAACCTCTCTGTCACTGCATTTATTTGTTTGTTTTCTGTTTTATTTGAAAATATGTTTATCTGACAATAAATAACATCCACCATGACTAGGGCTGATAAAGACAATGAACAGCCCTTCCCAAGGGCTTGGAGAAATCACATTTAGAAGGTTTTCTAGTCCAGTCCTGCTACCCTGAAGGCTGTCTCCAGCCCTTGGGAGAAATGGACAGGCCGGGGAAGTAGAAGGAAGCTGCAAGAGGTGACAAGATCAAGAGCAAGGACATGTAAGTTGATGCCCCCCAGGAAGCAACCACTGCAGGAGGAGGGGGGGGACACCTGAAGGTCTCAGTAAGGGACATAAGGATGTCTGCACTTGCAGCAGGATACGGTGAGGTCTCCAGCCCCAGTTCTACCAATGATAAGCTGTGCCACCTCAGCTGCTCACCTCCGCCTCTCCGGCTCCTCCACCCAAAACTGAGAATAATAATCACACCATTCTGCCCAGACCACTTGCAAATACATCAAGGAGATGATGGAAGAGAACGTGCAATGCAAACAATAAACTCTCTTTCAGATGAGAAGTGTTCAGGTGGACTCGCCTGGAATATATAGTTAGGATTCTGAGTCTCCCTGGAAGAAAGCCAGTCTAACACACTAAACGGGATTGATGAGAAAGGATCGGCCTTCCGTCTACAGGCTCGGTGCTGAAGATCAAACCTAAGGGCTGGGTCTATGGAGTCCTCCAAACAAAAGATTATAGTGTGTACCTTACTCTCATCCAACAGGGTTCTGTGAGCAGGGGGGAGGGGGGAAGGAATGAGAGAGGCAAGGGGCAGAAGGACGTGGCCCCAAACCAAGCAGCCAGTCTGTCCCAGGAGAGGCAAGGGCAGGAGGGCGTGGCCTAAAACCAAGCAGCCAGTCTGTCCCAGGAGAGGCAAGGGGCAGAAGGCTGAGGCCTAAAACCAAGCAGCCAGTGTGTCCCAGTTTGGTTTTTGCTGCTGTGATAAAACACTGACTGAAATCAGCTTGGGAAGGAAAGGGGTTACTGCATCTTACAATCCAGATCACCGCACAATGCTGAGGGAGGTCAAGGCAGGAACTCACTCAAGGTAGGAACCTGGAGACAGGATCTAAGGCAGCGGCTGTGGAGGAATGCCTCTCTTGGGCCTGTTCCTGTTTTGCTCAGACTACTTCTTATACAACCCAGGACTGCCTCAGGGGTGGCACCACCCACAGTGGGCTGGGCCCTCTCACATAAATCATTAATCAAGAAAACTCCCCACAAGTTGCCCATAGGCCAATCTGATGGAGGCAGGTTTTTTGTTTTGTTTTGTTTTGTTTTTTCTGGCCCTCTTCCCAGATGACTGTAGCTTGTTTAAATGGACAAGACAACAACAACAACACCAGCACAAAGTCCTACCTGTGGGTAGAGTGAGCCAAGGAGTCAGATCATCTCTCTTTATGCCGCTTTCTAATTATAAGGTTTAGATGCAGTGTTTAATAGTTTAGTTCGTTTTCATCTGTAAAATGGGGGTAATGCTGGTACCTAGCTCACTGCACTGTGCTGTAAGAACCGGGTGGAATGAAGTGCATGGTGTGCTCCAGACACGTGATGGCACATAGCAAGAGCTCGGGCTTAGTAAACACTGGGGAGGTTCTACTGAGGTCATAATGCATACATATCTAAGATACATGCAAAAACACGGCAGTAAGTAGGAACTAGCTGCCAACAAGAGCCCGAGGCACACAGTAAGGAAAAATCCTGGAGGGATAGGATTGAACTGAGAATGCTTGCAGGAGGACAAGCAAACGAAACACAGTCTTAAAAGGAAGAAACGAAACTACGCACAGTTAAACCCGTCCTTCCAGCAGGAAGGTTGCCATGGGTTCAAGCCTAGACTCCACGGTGCGTTCTAGGCCAGCCTCAGTTAGCAAGTAAGACCCTGTCTCAAAAGGATGGTGACCATGATGATGGGCAGAAGAAACAGGGTTCCCTGCTTAGTACTGGATTTGCCTCCCAAGTTTCCCCAGTGGTCAGGAATTAAAGCCAAGAGCCAGCCAACACCAGAGTTACCAGGAGTGACCAGCAGATGGAACCAGTCACCACCACACAGGGCTGAGGGAACCAGCACACCACACCCCCAAAATGTACCAGCAACCAATCCAGCTCCAGTCCAGACAGAAATAGGTGACTCAATAGTGTATGTGTCAGAGGCCATCTCTCTCCCGTGGACAAGCTGACAGGGGTGATTTCTACCCAAGGAAGGAAGAGAGAATCCAAACTCAGAAGCCCAGAGCATTCTAGGTCTGGAAGATTGAGATGCAGCCCAGTGTGCTTTCTACTCCACTGCCCCACTGTGGGAAAAGAAAGCAGAGCACCTGATGCTGCTGGCCTGACGTCTGGAGCTGCGTTTGACTGTAGACACTGCTTTCATAACCTGTTTTATTTTATGTTGCCAGAGTTTGATCCTAGGGTCTTGTACATACAAAGCAAGGACATCTAAAACAAAATTGTGTGTGTGTGTGTGTGTGTGTGTGTATGTGTGTGTGTGTGTGTACAGGTTCATGCATCTTAGTGTGTGAGTGCAGGTACCCCCACACCTCAGTGCACATGTGACGATCAGAGGACAAACTCAAGTCCGTCCTTGCCTTCTACCTTGTCTGAGACAGAATCTCTTTTTTCCTCCTGTAAAAGCCAGACTCTCTGGTCCACAAGCTTCCAAGGATTGTCCTACCTCCACCCGCCATCAGCCACTGCGCACCAATGGTCTCAGGATGTGGGGGAGCTGGGGAGCAAGGTCTTGGGGGGGTGGTGAGCATGGCAAGTATGAATGATCCGTGAGGAGAGCTCGTTTATTGCAATAGCAAGGCTGTCTTCTATAGCTTGAGGCAGGGAAGGGGAGGTGCTGCTCACTGGGGCAAGGGCCTGCCAAGCATACCAGCTAGATTAGCAGACTACAGGTCACATGCTTTCTGAGAAGCCAGTTCTCTGGCAAGGAAACCGAAGCCTAACTGGTTTTATCATGATATGACCTTTGTCTTTAAGGAGTTGAGTAGGCCCAAGCCTGATCTAAGTAGGGAATGGCCCCACTCCTGCAGTGCTCTCTGAGACACATCCCAGATATGGGCAACACTACACCATCCCTTATCTGACTTGGGAACCATAACTGTGCCTCTCTTTACGTGGACTCTGAGAGGTTCTGGGGACTCGAACATGGGTCCTCATACTTGTGTAGTAAGAACTTTTACCCACTGAGCCTTCTCAGCCCCTAAGAAAGCACTCTTGCATTGAAACTGGTATTCATCGGAGGCTTAGAAGTGCTGAAAGCAGGAAGTCCACTGATTTCCATCCAGAAGCAGCAGACATGCCTACTAAAACATGCCTGGGCAGAAGATAGGGTACCCTTTCCATCCGATCTGTGTGTCCCTCACAGAGTTGCTACAAAAAAATCCAGAAGACCCTGTGACTCCATGTGGTGATGCTCAGAAGTCAGCAAAATGACCAGAGCCCAGATTTACCTGGCAGCTTCTAAATGAAGAGTTGTCTGCACAAAGCAGAGATGGTGTCACTGGGCGCCTCTACGACTGGTGAGACTAAAGGTGCAGCTAATGGGTGAGGAGAGGAAGGGGTGGTCCTGGCTTGGGAAGAGAGCTCCATGAAACTCCAGCAGAGCCACACTGGACCAGGAAGAGGTAAAAGACACTTGCCCTTCCTGTAAGTCATGTAAAGAGGCCTACCATTCCCCATTCTTCCTCTCTGCCCAGAGGCACTGAGGCCTCAAAGAGAAGGGTGATGGGGTGCCTCCAAAGCAAACCCCATTTCTCAACCACTACTCCAAGCAGTTGTGGACTGACTCCAACACATGCTAAAAGGGAAGGAGAAAAGCTTTAATTAAAAATTGCAATGCAATTTTTAAGATAAAAGACTGTGTCTTTATTAACATATTAAGACCATTGTGGTGGGTGAAAGTGGCTGAGAAGTTATGGACACACAAAGATGGTTAAGGGGGCTGCTTCTCGGCAGGAGAAAGACCTGAGCCATACACATCGAGTGCAGGCAGCAGTCGCTGAAATAACAAAATGACTTCGTGTTCGTGTATCAACAAGTCAAGACGATCCAGTAAATCAAACCCAATTACATATATGTGAGAAGTAACAAGGCCTTGGAGACCTGTGTCCCCACCATGGTCAACACCCTGGTGAAGAATAATGATTCAAACAAAACACATACCTGTCTTAGCCATTCACATGTTGTCCTACTTCCCAGAATATGCGAGGCAGGAGACTCCGTCCCAGGCTTTTAAGGAGGCACTTAACAAAGGGAACACAGCAGTCTCTCCTTACGAAGATTCCTGGTGGGATGCGCCTACAGGTAGCTGTAAGAGATGCAGTTTGATCATCCTCTCTCAGGTATATTCTAGAAAACAATAACCTCATCTCATGGGAACAGGAGCCAATGGACCCATCTGGGAGCGTCAAAAGCCAAGGAGGTCCTGAGTCTCCAAGCTGAGATCAGGAGATTAACAAGTCAGGGGACACAACAGGTCCTGGGACACACATCCAGAAGATGGTGTGTGGGAGTCTGGGAGGAAAAGAGGCTTTAAATGAGCAGGGTGAGATCTGGTTCAGAGAACACAATGGTAGCCTGGTTTATTTCCACCTAGCAAAGGGGAAGAACACTGACTGGTGTCTGCACTGTGACAGAGAATGTTCTCCGCTGGGTCTATCCTTTAGTTTACTCTTGGTTTTGGAGATAGCATCTCACTCTGTAGCCCAGCCTGACCTCCCTCTCCTGACCCTCCTGCTTCAGCCTCCAGGGCCAGGCTTACAAGCATGAGTCACCACACCCAATGTCTTGTCTTCCCCACAACCCTGTAGGGAAATGTTTTCTCCATTTTACAGACAGGGAAAATGAGGCGGAGAAGTCACCTGATGTCACATGCTGCTGGCATTTGAACCTCAGGTCTGTCCTTAGGGTAGACTTGACGATTCTATACTCATGTGATATCAAAACACTGACAGGTCTACTCCTAAATCTATTCGGTTTTGCTTCATAAGAAGTCACCTCAACTTTTGGGAATTCTCTTAGAGGTGTCCCCCACCAGTGGCTGAGCAAGGTAGTAGTGTAAGATCTTACTCCTTTCCTACCAACCAGGAACTCCTCTGACAAGCAATGTGTGCCCTATGTGTGCCACTGAACCGGCAAGGGCCTTCTCGGGTCTGCATCACCCACTGAGAGCCAACCTGCTGCCTCACCTTCCTTTCCTATAACTGCCAAGCCCCTGTATGCACCTAAGTCTGTCTCACTCAGCACACGTGCGTGCTAAATCTAACCCCAAAATTCTCTCTGACATTTCTTCCTCCTCACTAATCTTCAGGTACTGCAGAGACTGGGTGCTCTATCAGTAGCTGTAGCTTCATTTGGTCCAAAACTTCTAAACTAGGAAGAATTAGGGCAAGTCCCAAAGAGTAACTTAACCTTGGTGATTAGATGCTAATGCTCAAAGGAGTAGCTAATGAGCCTGTGGACACCAAGGGCAGAGTGTTATCGGTTGAAAGTGAAATGTCGCCTGTATGTTCATGTGTTTGAACACTTGGTTTCCAGCCGGTGGTACTATTTTGAAAAGCTGTGGGAATTCTCTGAGGCAGAGGCTTCCTGGAGGAAGTGAGTGACTGAGAACTGGCCTTGAAGTTTCATGTCCCAGCCTGACTTCCTATAGGACCTCTGCTTCCTGTTTCAGGAAAGTGTGGGGAGGCAGAGGCCCAGCTACTTGCTCTCACAGGCTACCTGCTGCCAAGTTACTCAGCCATAGTGGACTGGATCCTCTTCAAGAATAAATGTTCCCTTTGTGAAATACTTTAAAAATTGAACAACGGGACTGGAAAGATGGCTCAATAGTAAGAGCACTAGTTGCTCTTTCAGAAGACCCAGGTTCAATTCAGCTATCTGTAACTCCAGTTCCAGAGATTCCGACTCCACCTTCTGACCTCGGGTATGAAGCACACAAGTGGTATTCAGACATGCAGGAAAAACACTCATACACATAAGATTTAACTGCACAAGACAATGGCTAACAAGCCACCGTACTTAGAAATCTAAGTTCCAGGTGAAGAATGTCCCCAACTTTCTTCCTTTTCCTCTACTCTGTTCCACTCCTTTCATTGAAACAACATAGAATTGAGCACTGCAGTTTCATTATATGCTGTACTTAATGGGGAAGCTTTCTGATACCTGGCTGTAGAAAGCAGATGCTCATAAGCCACAGAGGAGAATCATCAGAATAACTGGAGCTTCGTCAAAAGAAAAGCCTCTGATGCTTTAAAGCATCCCATCAAGGGAGGGAAAAGACTAGCCTAAGAACGGGAGCTGCGTTTGCAAACTGCATTTGATAAGAAATTAGTATCTGTAGTATGTAATTAGCTCCCACAACTCAACAGTACAAGATTAAGAAACTCAATTAAAAATAAGCAAAGAATTTGAAAATTTTTTCTGAAGAAAATATACAAATGGTTGTTACGAGCATGAAAAGATTCATGTTCAGCCATATTAGTCATGGTGGAAATGCAAATCAAAACCACGGTGATGGGCAGGGCCATTCAACTTAGTGGTAAACACACATATAAGGAAAGGAAAGAAGCAACTCCTACAAGGTTGTCTCCTGACTTACACACACACACACACACACACACACACACACACACACACACACACACAAATAAATAAGTAAATTTTAAAAAAGAAGAAGAAATCATGATGACATATCCCTTAGTGTGACCATAAGTTTTTTAAAGACCAGGCATGGTGGCTTATTTCTTCAATCCTAGCACTTGGGAAGCAGATCTCTGAGTGTGAGGCAAGCCTGGGCTACATAGCAAGTTCCTTACCTACTAGGGCTACATAGTAAGACTCTGTCTTTAAAAAATAATAACAAAAACAGGCATTAAGGTATTAGAGAACATGGAAGGAAACTGGAACCAGTTATAATGTAAGGTAACCATGTTGGGATGCAGTTCAGGCAATTGTTCACACAGTTAGCAATAGAATTTTGTACTGGTTACTTTCGTGTCGCTGTGATCAAAACTACCTTACAGATTCGATGAAAGTGGGGGAAGACTTATTGTAGCTCATGGTTTCAGAGGACGCTGTCGATATGACATGGAACACATGGCAGTTGGCAAGTCTGGTGGAGATGGAAGCTGTTCACATCATGGCGGACCAGGAAGCAAACAACACAGGACCCAGCTATTAGATGTGATCTTCAAAGGCCTGGCCCTGGTGATCTATTGTCAGCAGCAAGGCCTCACCTCCCAAATTTTCCACAGCCTTTCAAAACAGGAACAATCACAGGCTAGGGAACAAGCACTCATAGCCTAAGTCTGTAGAAAACATTTCATATTCAACTATAATAATTACCATATGACCCATCAGCTCGGCTTCCAGCTGTGTATCCAAGGGAACGGAAACATATGTCCAAATAAAAACGCATACACAAATGTCCACAGACATATCGTTTATTTAAAAAATAGAAAAAAAAAACGAAAATCCAGCAATTCATAAACAGATAAAAAAAAAAGATAAACTTTATGTTGACACCAATCAAATGTTATTCAGCCATAACATAAACAGAAATGGAATTCTTATACATTATACAACATGATGAAACTCAAAAATAAAGTGAAGAAGTCAGATACAAAAGCCCACACACTGTGTCAACCATCCCATCTATATTAAATGTCCAGGATGGCCAATCCTGAGATGCAGACAGTGGGTTCGCATGGTTGCCAGGAGCTAGTGGTAAGAAGAAATGCAGAGCAACTGCTCAGTGGGTCTGGGGTTTCTTTTAAGGGGATGAAATGCTCTGAAATTATATAAAGGTGATGGGCTCAGGGCCTTCTGGATACACTAAAAATCACTGAAATGTGCACTTTTAAAGGGTAAATTTTATGGTATGTGAATTATATTGTAATAGAAAATTTTAAGCCAATAAGTTAAACATTTTATATATCTCTAAGGAGACCAAACCACTTCAAATTTGGTGTCTCAAGATATGACCTTTGACTGATTTCTTCCCTCCGGGTTGATGGTCTTTGACAAAAGACCCATCCTTGGTCTAAGAGGGTCATATTTCAGGCAGTCTCATGTCCCAGGGCAAGGACTAGATTGACTAAAGCTATTAAGGCTTTAGTTTAGAAGTCAAAGAAGGAAACTAATGAGACCTGGTGAAAAGCCAGGTGTGACAATTAGAACAGATCACTCAACCAGAAACAGAAATTCCAGTGTGTGTCCTTCCTGTCATAAGAAAGCAGCTCACCAATAGGTAACCTGTGAGACAAAGACCCCCAGAATTCTAGGAAAATCCCATCCTAATCCTAAAATAATTGACAGCCCAAGTAGTTAGTGAACTTAACCACAACCCTAAGAAAGGTCTGAAGTTGTAAAGTTATGACTAAGACTTCATAATGAGTAGTGGATATGGTCTGTGGGGTTTATAAGGCAGCCATGTGTCTCCTGTTTTTAAAAAGCAAGAAAATTAATGACTTATATATACCAAACATGTATATGTATGTGAATATGCAGGTGTGTGTGTGTATGTGTACAGTACTAGATTTTTGACAAAGAAGAAAAATTAGAATTTTCAATAAAGGGTGCTCAAATAATTGGATGTTCACATGCAAAAACTAAAATGAATTTTAATCCTGACCTTCATACCATATATATTATATGAATGATAAAAACTAAGATAGACCACAGATCTGAATGTAAAATCTAAAACTAAAAACAAGCAAACAAAAAACCTTCTAAAAATATATAAAAGAAAAAGTTTATGGCAAATATGTCTTAGATGTTTCATCAAAACATAATCTATAAAAGGGAAAGTAAATAAATTGGGCTTCACCAAAATTCAAAATATTTGCTCTTTAAAAGATACTAGAGTCAGGCAGTGGTGG
This sequence comes from Uromys caudimaculatus, assembly GCA_028551405.1. Classification (NCBI taxonomy): domain Eukaryota; kingdom Metazoa; phylum Chordata; class Mammalia; order Rodentia; family Muridae; genus Uromys; species Uromys caudimaculatus. The sequence continues at coordinate 78,772,470 of CM052704.1, read as the reverse complement.
CACATTAATTTCAGCACTTGAGAGGCAGAGGGATCTCTGTGAGTTTAAGACCAGCCTGATCTACAGATCGAGGGACATACAGAGACAGGTACCAGGACAGCCAGGGATACAGAGAAATCCTGTTTTGAACCCCACCACCCAAGAAAAAGATACCACTAGAGAGAATGAGTAGATAAGCCACACACTGGGAGATATTCTTTGCTGAGCATGTACCTGATAAAGGCTAATCTATAAAAGATATACCAAGCTAAAAACTCAGCAATAAGAAAGCAAACATACAATTTTTTTTCAAACATACAATTTTTTATTGGATATTTTCTTGATTTACATTTCAAGTGTTATCCCCTTTCCTGGTTCCCCCCCCCCAGGAAACCCTCTATTCCATACGTCCTCCCCCTGCTTCTATGAGGGTGTTCCCCCACCCACCCATTCCTGCCTCCCCGCCCTCGAATTCCCCTACACTGGGGCATCTATCAAGCCTTCATAGGATCAAGGACCTCTCCTCCCATTGATGCCTGACAAGGACATCTTCTGCTACATATGCAACTGGAGCCATGGGTCCCTCCATGTGTACTCCTTGGTTGGTGGCTTAGTCCCTGGGAACTCTGGGAGGTCTGGTTGGTTGATATTGCTGTTCTTCCTATGGGGTTGCAAACCCCTACAGCTTCTTCAGTCCTTTCTCTAAATCCTCTGTTGGGGACCCTGAGCTCAGTCCAATGGTTGGCTGCGAGCATCCACCTCTGTATTTGTCAGGTTCTAGCAGAGCCTCTCAGGAGACAGCTATATCAGGCTCCTTTCAGCGAGCACTTCTTGGCATCCACAATAGTGTCTGGGTTTGGTGACTGTATGCGGAATGAATCTCTAGGTGGGACAGTCTCTGGATGGCCTTTCCTTCAGTCTCTGCTCTACACTTTGTCTCCATATTTGCTCCTGTATTTTGTTCCCCTTTCTAAGAAGAACCAAAGCACCTACATTTTGGTCTTCCTTCTTCTTGAGTTTTATGTAGGATTTTCTTGGTATATGCCCAGGAGTGGTATAGCTGGGTCCTCAGGTAATACTATGTCCAATTTTCTGAGGAACTGCCAGACTAATTTCCAGAGTGGTTGTACCAGCTTGCAATCCCACCAACAATAGAGGAGTGTTCCTCTTTCTCCACATCCCCACTAGCATCTGCTGTCACCTGAGTTTTTGATCTTAGCCATTCTGACTGGTGTAAGGTAGAATCTCAATGTTGTTTTGATTTGCATTTTCCTGATGACTAAGGATGTTGAACATTTCTTTAGGTGCTTCTTGGCCATTCAATATTCCTCAGTTGAGAATTCTCTGTTTAGCTCTGTTCCCCATTTTTTAATAGGGTCATTTGATTCTCTGGAGTCTAACTTCTTGAGTTCTTTATATATATTGGATATTAGCACTCAAACATACAATTTTTAAAGTAAGATAGATTTGAACAAATGCCTTAGCAAAGAAAATAGATGCAAAATAGGCTCAGAAGAAAGTGATCAATACAATTAGTCATTAGAAATACAAATTGGCACACCATGAGAAACTACCACACACCAACACAATGCTTACAGGCAACACAGGTGTTAGTGGAAGTTAGAGCAGTTGGGATTTCCGTAGCATAAACAGTCTGAGAATAGTTGGACAGTTGCTTCAAAAGTTTTACAAGGGAGCTGGAGAGATCACTCAGCCTGTAAAGCTCTTGCTGAGCAAGAATAAGGACCTGCCAGACAGTGGTGGCACAGGCCTTTAATCCCAGCCCTTGGGAGGCAGAGGCAGGTGGATTTCTGAGTTCGAGGCCAGCCTGGTCTACAGAGTGAGTTCCAGGACAGCCAGGGCTACACAGAGAAACCCTGTCTCGAAAAACCAAAAAAAAAAAAAAAAAAAAAGAATAAGGACCTGAGTTTGACCCCCAGCACTGACACAGAAAAGGAGCTGTGGTGGCCTGCGCATGTAACCCTGGCACTGGGAAGGAAGAGACAGGCAAGATCCCTAGGGCTCACTGGCTACCCAGCCACTCCCACTTGGCCAGTTTCAGGTCAGTGAGAGATTCTTCTAAAAAAAACAAACAAAACAAGGTAACAGGTCCTGAGGAAGGGCACTCGAAGTTGACCTTTTGCCTCCACACACATTACACATTTGTGCACGTGCACACACACAAACACGCACACAAATCCATACATAAACACTCCCACACAAGAACCTAGAATCTCAGCTCTTGAGAGACTGAACAGAGAAATCGCTGTGAGTTTACAAGGTGGTACTCATTTTGAAGGCCTGAAGAGGTCGTGGAGAGTAGCTTGGTTGGCCTCTACTCAGTATAAAAATGTGTTTCCCTTTAGGAAGAGTGAACTGCCCACAAAAGAGCTCTAAGCTGGCCATGAGAAGATGGGCGAGTGATGGTCCAAGAAACCGATGGTCCTCAGCCAGAAAACAGCTTTATAAATTACATTAATCTCTTATTAAGACTCTGGAAGCATCGCTTAAAAATCTTAGTTGTGCTTTATAGCATTTTTTGGAGAGAAGCTTTACAGTACAGCAGTGTTAGCAGAATTTGAAATTTGAAAAGGCTTTAGGCCTTGCCCCTCGATAATGTCAAAAGTGCCCAGTAGCTCTGGCGAATACTGTTTGAGTTGCATTATGATTGTGTGTTTAACTATCCCCTCTCCCAGGTCAGAAGCAGTCATCTGGACCCAGTACTGGGGTCAGATTTCAGTTCACTTAATAGCCAGGAGGCCTTGAATGCATTATTTTACCTTCATGTGCCACAATTTCCTCATCCTTTGCCCTGGCCTGCAGGACTTTCGACTGCTGAGGAGGGAACTGCTGGATAATGGAAAGATGACAGAAGACGAGAAATACTTGGGGAGCAAGTCAATTGCCCGATCAAGCTCCCAATTCTTTATTTCTGAGTCCATATATAAGCACTTAGGGCGGGAAGTGGCAGAGGAAGGGGGATTCCTAAGGTAGCCAAATGTCACACATAGCTGTAAATCAAGATGACAGTCATTGCTGTCTTGAAGCCGCAGGCTACTTCAAACAGGATGTCTTATCACTTGCTGGAGGCAGTGGGAATGGGAAGGAATCAAAGGAATGCCTGCTGTGAAGCCCAGACACTTTTGGTTTGCTAATTAAGTCAAGGCCTTTTGGTCTCCGACAATCCTTAAAGTAAAATAGCACCTGACTGATGGAGTTAATTTTCAAAATTAAATATGGCAATACATAAAAAGTACTTCAATCAATGTTTGACCCATCAAAATCGATTGATAAATTCCAGTAATTAGCTTGAGAATTCCCTGTGGGGCAGAGTTTAAGTCTTAGAGGTGGTTTTTACAGTTTCTAGTTCTCCAGGGGCACATGAAATGTTTGTCCTTGGTATGGCCTCAAAAAGAGCCGGATGGATAAATGTGTTGGTAAATTTTGCTCCTAACATCTGACATTTTGTTCCTCACGTCTGAGTTGCTTTATTGCTAGTGTGGTGGGCCATTTTACCCAAACACACCTGACAATCTGGCACCAGTAATAATGGCCCTCCTTCCCACCATGACCACAACTACCACTGTAATCAGTTTGCAGTTATTGAAGATCGTGGTGCAATGATTAAGAGCAGAGAGGCAGAGATGCTTGAAGGAGCCACACCCTTACCTCTGTACTGCATCTTGCTGCCATGATACAGAGATAAGGCTAGCATCTAACAAAAGTGTCCAAGAGAGATTCAGACAGACCACTGCCTCAAGATTCAGGTAGTCCCCCTGGAATCAATCATCAACCTAGCACTCAGAATGACCCTGCTAAAATCTCAGTTAAGTCATGTCACCTCTCTGCACAAATCCCACCTCTCCTCTTGCTTGTAGCAAATCCCAAGATTCCCACAGTAGCCCAGAAGGTCATGTCTACCATCTCCCAGTTCACCCCTTTCCTCGGGTCTTCTTGCATGGGCTACTCCAGCCATCTTGTTAGAACTAGCCTTACTGCAACTCAAACATTCCCAAAGGGCTCTTGCTTGGAGTCTTTACACTTAACCTTTCCTCTGCCTGCTATGCTTTCCCCCAGAAATTCATCAATTCTCTCTTCAAAGACCATCTCAGCAAAGAGGCCTTTTCTATCCTTTTGTCTAAAACTCCCTAAGAGGGAGGACTTTATTCTGCACCTTCCTCCACCCCAGCAACTAGCCCAATGTGTGGCACAGCAGATTTAGTGAGTTCTTATCAACTGTGTAAGTGATTCAAACCCCACGGTTCATTTGTCTCCTGCTTGTTTCCCTTCCAAGGCAAAGTCCTCCCTAAGGGGAGACTTCTCCAGTAGTGAACTGTACCCAAAGATGACTCCTTGACCCGAAGCAGAATGAGGAACATAGATGCAAACCATTGGAGCAAAGAAGGAGCAGCTGACTAGAATTCTCTCCTGGAAAAATTGAGGCTCCCTGGCTCAGTGCAGTGAATTGTGTTTGTCTGTGTTTCCAAAGCAAGGTATAATGTGTCAATGTCCAAGAAGCCTAAATGACCATTACGTGACTTCGTTAAACAGGTATAATGAAAGAGGGCACAGATTTATACAAAGAAAAGGAATAAGAAAGGAAAACCATGTTGTAGAGAGATTTCCAACCTTTTGACATTGAAATACGACACTGTCACTAACAAATGTGTTGGGCCACATTCTTTCCTGTTTTAGATTGATTGATTGATTGATTGATTGATTGATTGATTGATTGATTGATTTTGTACATGAGTGTTTTGCTGTGTACATGCCTGGTGTGCCCTCAGAGTTCAGGAGACAGCGTGAGACTCCCTGAGACTGGAGTTACAGACTGCTGTAAGTCACCATGTGGGGGCCGGGAATCAAACCCAGTCCTCTGCAAGAGCATAAGTGCTCTTAACCGCTGAGCCATCTCTCCAGCATCAGTTTTAATTCACTGAACATTCCTGATTAACAATTTTTTTTCTTGAAACAAGGTCTCACTATATAACCCTGGCTTGCTATGTAGATCAGGATGGCCTTGAACTCACAGAGATTCACCTACCTCTGTCTTCCACACACTAGAACTAAAAGCATGTGCCTCAATACCTGGCCACATTCTTGAGCCTCACGTGGTCCAAGGACTGAAAGTTGGACATGCCCGAATCATTGATAAGGTTTTTCCTAGAATATACATTTTAAACAACTTCCGCAGGCAATTATTGTGTGTGGGTTTTTTTGTTGGTTTTTTTTTTTTTTTTTTTTTTTTTTTTTTAGTTTTGTTTTAAAACAAGGTTTTACTATGCAGCCCAGGCTGCCCTTGAACTCATAAATTCTCGTCTCTGCCTCTGAGGGCTCAGTTTACAGATGTTTACCACTACACCCAACTTGAGGCAGCTCTTACTGTGAACTAAAGAAGAGTCTTGGAAAGGATCTTAAAGTGTGAGGCTACACTTTAAAATGGAAAGACATGAGCTATCACAGCCAAACAGGCCTGGGTTCAAATCCTGCTGCCACTACTTCTTATATGTGCAGCATCCTGCTATTACTTCTTCCTGAGATCCTAGGATCCATTTCTAGTTAAAGTAGAAAGCTATGCGTATTCTATTAAGACACTGAGATGGCTAAATAAGTATAAACTGTACCTGGAACACAGTAAGTGCTTAATAATGGCAATTTGCTATTAGTATTAGTCTGCATGTGGAGTCATTTCTCTTCTTCCAACTTTATGTGGGTTCTGGAGATTACACTCAGGTTGTTTGTGTAACAAACACCTTTACCTGCTGAGTCATCTTGCCAGCTCACTACTACTAGTTTTTACAGCCTCTATCTTTTCTGAGTGCTTAAAAATCTCTATAAAAATGTTTTCTTTTTCCCCTCCCTCTTCCCCCCCCCCCCACACACTGGCATCACAGAAGTGAAAGCATATAGTCCAAAGAGCCTATTCTGCAAATAAAAAACCCTCTCGCATCCCTCTCTAGAGGAGTAAATCAGGGGATACATTTTGCTCTTAACTACATTGATTATTAATAATAAATCCATATATTTTTAGAGTCTTCACTCTCTACCAGAGTTCTCACATATGTTATCTGAGGACTGAAGCTGAAGAAGGTGCCAGAGCAGACTTCCTTACCACTCACAGAGAGTGGTCTGTCTGTGAGAATATTATTGTGCCTGGATTCAGAGACAACGATGTGCACAGTCCATTAGGAAACGTCGCCATCATCGGGACCTTAGCACTGCAAGCTTGAGGACAGAGGAGAGAGACGCAGAGGACACAGACCCTTTTGCTTCCTCTCCTGCCCTGAACCATCAGAGCTCTGAAATAACCCGTGAAGGGCAAGGAGGAGTGGCTAGAGTTAATCTCACTACATTATAGCACAGTGTCCCGGCAACCCCATCTGCTCAAGATTGCCAGCCTTCCACAACTCCACACTGCCACCTGCTGGATGCTGTCTTGCACAGCTGGGCTGTTCACGGCCTGCTCTGATTGCTGCCTTCCCAAGAGTCAACTGCTGCTTTGGGAGCCATAGAACTGGCTGGAATGGAAGCAAGCACTCAGTTACTTTCTTAATCTTCCTTGAGTCTCCATCTATGTTGTTTTGTGAATGCTGCACACTCGGAACTTTAGATTCTCCAGCTTGCAATCAGGGGGACACAGCCCTGGCTTGCCCTGTCCTGCCTGGGTGAAATAGGACAACAAACTGCCCACTTAGCCAGAAGGAAAGAATTGAGACATTGGCCGAGGAACTGCTGTAAACTTCACAACTAAGAGGGTTTATCCCTTACTCTGCTTTTAAGCAGAAGCATCCCCAGTAAACAGATGGAGAAGGAAAGGCCCAGAACATCAAAGTGAGCAGCCATAGGGAAGAGACTTGATTTCTTCCATCCTTCAAGGTATGCTGACACAGCTCCCACTGCAGACATATGTGGACAATCACAGATGAAAGCTCTATACATTCAGATCTTTGTGGAGTCACCCACTGGTGTTCTCTTGTCCATCTTCTTATCCATTTGTCTTCTGGAGATGTTCTTCTATGTCCTTGCCAACCTCATTATAGCAGAAAAGAAAATTTCTTCAGCCACAGCACCCTCCTTCCACTGCCTCGCATTGCTGAGTCCTGACCTCCCCATCCAAGGACACCGGCTCCTCACAGCCCTCTTCAGGAAGCTGTTCTTTCTCCCACATGAGTTCTGCTTTTCTGCCAGAGAGGGAATACCCAGGGTCAGCATCCTCCCAGCTCACCTCCCGCCTCTACCAAATCTCTCGTCTATGTCACTCGAAGCTCTCTGTGTGCTTAACGGTGTAAGATTTGCCTCTCTGGTAGTTGTAACTGACCCTGGTGCACATCAGCTGACAACCTCCCCACTGACCACTATCAACTGTCACCATCATCCATAGACAAAGTGCAAAGTCCACCCACCTGACACCAGGTCTTCTCTCAGCGTCATCCTCTCTTCCACTCCCCTCCACCCGCTCCTCCTCTAAGGGCCATCAAAGGCTCACACCTCTCACATGTTAAGCATTAACATCTCAGTTTAGGCAACGACGCCACCCATGTCCCTCATCCTCCCACTTTCCCACCCCTGCCCTCCCAGAGTTCCAACACTTCAATCCTTTCCCTGTCTCCAAGTTTATCCTCTCTTCCCAACCCACAGGTCTGTCTTTCAAACCCTAAATTAAAATCCAGCCATGGTAGCACATGCCTTTAACCTCATTTCTCAGGTGGCAGAGTCAGGCAGATTTCTGTAAGATCAAGGCCATTCCTTACTACATAGTGAGACCCAGTCTCAAACAAACAAAATCTAAGCCTGTCTTGGACGATCCCTCATCGCCCCCACCCCCAGTTTCCTTGCTCCTTTTGCCTTCCACTCCCAAGCTCTAGAAAACCCAGACCCCAGAGTCAGTCGGTTCTCCCTTTCCTTGATGAGTAAAATTGAAGTCAAGAACAGCAAGAGAGATGGCTCAGTAGTTAAGAGCCCTTGTTGTTGCAAAAGACCCACATTCAATTCCCAACACCGGCGTGGCAGTCCACAACCATCCATAACTCCAGTTCCAGGGTACACACGATGCACAGACATAGAAGCAACAAAGTTCTAGTACACATAAATAATAATAACAACAACAACAACAATGATGGTGATGATGACGATAAATCCAAGAACTTGGTTTTTGTTCTTGTCCTTGTCTCAATCTCTACACTCAGGAGATGACTCGGCTTGGCCCTAAATCCTCCTCTTCCGCTACAGAGATGTGACTCCGTGATAAAATACCTACCTAGCATGTCCAAGTCCTCACTATGTGGCCCAAGTGAGGCTCAAACTCAAGAGTCCCCTGCCTCAGCTTCAGTCCTTGAAGAGATGTCATCATGCTAAGATTGCTACCACAAAAATAATGCCTTGGGCATTGGGAATCAGTGTTCTGGGGTGTGGAAGAAACATCCTTCAGGGAAGAGCCAGATGCTATTGGTCACCATGTGTTGCTAGCCAGGGCATGCTGTGTCAGCTACAGGAATCTGACGAGAACACTGAAAGGATCCAGTTCTACCACGTGTGTGCATGTGGGGACCAGAGGTCAACACTGGGGGGGGGGGGGGTCCTTCTTTATTGCCCACCGCCTTTATTTTTCTTTTTGAATCAAGATCTCTCACATAAGCTGAAGGTCACTGATTCCTGCTCAGACTCTCCCCACCCCAACCCGCCCGCTCCACAGGCACCTGCTCCACACACACTCAGCATACACAGTCATGGCCACTGTGGTTGAGTTTGTAGGTGGGTTCTGGGGATCTGAACCCAGGACCTTATGCTTGTGCAGCACTTCACTGTGTGAGCTGTCTTCCCAGCCCCTTTTTGTTCTAGCCCAGCTGCTGGGACATGCCTGTCATTGTTTCCTCTCTTCCATCTCCTTCCGGCCCCTTTAATGCTCTCACGTAGCTCTAACCACCACTGTCCACAGAAGCTCCACAGTCATGCTCTTCAATGAAATGCACAGCATATTATTTAACTTTGTGTTTTTAATTCATTTCATGTGTATGGGTGTTTTACCTGAATGCTTACCTGTATGCCCCATGAGTGCCTGGTATCGACAGAGGCCAAAAGAGGACTTTAAATTCCCTAGAATTGAAGTTACCGATGGTTGTGAGCCATCTTGCAGGCCCCAGGAATCAATCCTGGGTACTCTAGAAGAGCAGCCAGTGTTCTTAACCTCTGAGCTATCTCCCTATCCCCAATAATCCTTACCCGTTTTCACTTGATAATTTTGAAGGATTTTGCACTGAGAACAACTGCAGTCTTTCTTTGGATTCTGTGGCATTCCTCATGATAAACTATATTGCTTGCTCAAAATTCTCCTCCTTTTAACATGGTTCATTATGAACACCATCCTCACGAGGACATTTGACCTTGATATGGGACTTGTATCAGCTAGCAGGCTAGCAGGTGACATATGAAAAAGAAGTGACAGTGTGATCAGTCCCAAGAGAGGCTGTAGGGCAACTGCGAGCTTCTAGCCACCTCCTTGTGACCCATCCTTCAGCAGCAGAAAGCAGATGGCCCAGGAGATGCTTCTCCACAAAGCCTGAGTCCAGAATCAGCCACACAGATCAGACCTAAACAATGCCACAGCCAGAGCCTCCAAGCCGACCCACCCACCATAAACACAAAGCCAGCATCCACTGCTTATGGCATTAAGACGGTAGGATTGAGCAAAGCGGAAAAAACAAGAGACCTGCAGCTAGATAAGTTATTTTTTAATGGGGGGGGGCACAAGTTGAAAATAACAGGAATGAAGAACCAGTAGATCTTTAAATAACGTTTAATATACAGATTTCTTAAAAACAAATTACCAAAGCTGACACAGGATGTTAGAAAACAGGAGCCCTTTACTCACCAAGCACATTGGTTTGATTTTTTAAGAAATCTTTTATACAAAACTGGAGAAAGCACATACTTAAGATACCAAGCCTTTTGTTCAGTCCCAACCCCTCAAAACAAAAATTTTCTACAAGAAAATCCCTAAGTCAAACAGCTTCATTAATAACTACGACCTCTCACAGCAGAAGAGGTAATTTTATCTGTTAGTCATACACTGCCATTAGAACCTAACAAACACATAACAAGAAGGTAAAACAGGATCAGTACCTCCCCAAAATATCAATACAATATCCCTAATAAAACATTAATAACTGGAAGAAGCAATATATACAAAAGGATTTTTGAAAGAATTTATTATTATTAAAGAGTTTCTCAAAAGCATAATATTTAGTCAAATAATCACCACAGTTTGCTACATCAAGAGAATAAAAGACAGGGCTACACAGAGAAGAAACCCTGTCTCGAAAAACCAAAGAGAGAGAGAGAGAGAGAGAGAGAGAGAGAGAGAGAGAGAGAGAATGAATAAAAGAGACAATCATATGATTATCTCAACAGATTTAAAAAAAAAAAAAAAAAAAAAAAAAAGTCGACTGTCCAGGGTAAGGCTCTCCACAAACAGGACAGAAAGGAATTTCTTGACCCAATTAAGCACCTATAGAAAGCCTAGTGGTCACAGCACACACAATTGTTAGGGACTGAATACTCTCCATTCTTTCTTTACACTTCTCTTCAACACTGTGTAGAGTTCCTAGGACAGGAAAGAGTGAAGAATGAGTCAGAAAGGCTGGCAGAGACCCAAAGAGACTGCAAAAACTGGACTTTCTGCCCTCACAGCATGATCACGCTCGTAGAGACTCCTAAGGAATCTGCTGCCAAGACCGCACAAAATAAGATCAAATGTCAAAATCACTTGGTTGGTTTGTTTGTTTTTTTACTATAAATGAATAATTGGAATTTTTAAACTTAAATACAATTTATAATAACACCAGGACTTCTAATCCTGACCAAGATAGAATAACAGGGACTAGATGTACATACACTCCCACTTGAAACAGCTAAAATTCGAGATAAAATGTATGAAGCAAGTTTTCAGACTTTAGCTGTAAGCAGCTCGGATGAGGATCCTAAGTGACAGGCAGCAGGGCTGGGCACTGCAGCTTTCTTGATCTGTGGCAGGAGCAAGTTTCCAAGTGTTTATCTAAGAAAGGGGATGACCAAATATCTCTCCATTCAAGATATCATACAGGCCAGGTCAGAATTCAGAGATGGAAATAAAGAGACATCCAGGAATCTGGGGAAGATCTCCATCAATGCTGACCCACATTTGCATGAAGAGGCTGTCACAGAGAGCTAGCTGGGAGCTCTTACACCAAATCCAGAGAGATATCAACGATAGCCAAGGAGCAGCTCCCTAGATGTTGAAGGGCCTGAGTTCCAGAGTCTCACAGCTAAGCTTCCAAATCCAGAGGCTTAAGGCTCTAAGCCTCAAGGATGAGAGGTTTACAGCTCCCTGCTTTCTAAGCTGGAGGCTCCAGGTGCTCAAGGCACAGGCTTACCGCTTAGAGTACCAACCCTTGACAGCGACACAGCGATCTAGAGCCCTGAGCTTTAGTTATAGGGACTCCCAGTTCTCTAACTCTCAGCAGCTCTCTCAAACTCTTCTGGCATCTGGAGATGGCTCAGAAGCCTAAACTCCTTCCCTCGTCTTCCGGAGTCTCGGCTTCCCCATCATCTTCTCCCTTCTCAGTATTTCCAAGATCCTTCATAGCTTTATGGTGTTCAGAGTCTGCGGCAGCTCAGGGCGTTCCAGCGCTTCGCTCTCACCAGCTCTCTGGGACTCTTAGCTTCTTCCTCTTTGGTGTGATACTTTTGAGCTTTTGTTATCAAGCCCTTTAGCCCCTGGTAACTCTAAAATTCTTCGGAGGCCTCCACTGCTGTAGCTAGGAAAGTTTCGCTATTTGTCTGCTCTCCACGTTCAGCCTGTTTTACCCATAGGTAGGCAAAAGCCCATTCAGAAGAAGCCTTTTCTAAGACCTAATAATCCAACATGACGGCTGGGAATGGGGGAGTCACTGAGGATGTCACTGGCGTGGAAGGATGGTTAGTGCCCGGGAGAGAAGCGTCCTAGACTAAGATGGAACATGAAGCAGCTGCATGGGGCACAGCATGGCATGCTTGCTCACAGACTGTAATTCTGTTACTCATTGCTCCAGTTTCCAACTCCACCAATCACAAACCAAATCATGAGCCTTGACTGGGAACCAATCCGAGTGCTCGCTTCGGCAGCACATATACTAAAACTGAGAACCAATCAGAAGCTTTACATTTCGCCAATCCACGGCTTTTGCTGAGACGCTGAGGACATGCTTCCCCTCCTGTCCTGAGTTGAGAAGAGTTGCCAGGTGAATAGGGTCACCTGATTGTCTTGTTTGGAATGAGGTCTACTGACGTTGGTGCAAATTGCCTCGAGTGGTCCTGACTGGAGCAGGGTCCCAAAGCAGGAGTCACCACTGCAGTTTCTTTGCAGCTAGAGTGATATATTCAAAATAGCCAGCTGGTTGTTACTCCTCACTCCTGGCAGGCAGGCTTAAGGAAAGAGTCTGTCAGCTGCCAAACACAGGTCAAAACAACTGCCCTCAAACGGTACTTCTCATTTGAAGAAAAAATTAAGATAAAAAAGTGCTTACTGAAAAAAAAAAAAAAAAAAAAAAAGTGCTTACTGTCCAGGGCTGGAGAGACAGCTCAGCCATTAGGAGCAGGTTCAATTCCTAGCACTCGTGTGCTGATTCACGATTATCCCTCACTCCAGCTCCGGGGGATCAGATG
>CM052704.1:78697101-78759713 GCA_028551405.1 Uromys caudimaculatus | reverse complement strand
TTTAAGTGCACATTTTCCCCTACCCCCCCCCCCGAGTGTTGGAACTCTGAAGGGAAAGGCTTCACCCACAGAAGGGTTACAACTCTGCTCCAGCAAAAGGAGGACAGTCCCACCAGTCACACTACACAGCAAACCTCACATGGGAGGTTTATTGGGAGGGAACAATCCAGGAGCAGTTGCCTCTGCTCCCAGTAGAAGCAGCAGTCAGTGGAACAGTAAGCAGGACTTAAATAGGATTTCTTAGGAGGTGGAGTTTTTCAGGGTGAGGATTGGTGGGATTGCCAGTCCTGAGCTTTGGGAGCTCGGAAATTGGTGGGTTTCTGTGGGAAGCTCAGGAATTGGCAGCTTTTTTTCACCCCCTTTTCCCTGCATCAGGTCCATGGGTTGGGACAGGAAAACCTTCCAGGCCTTGGCTTTGGCTGCTCAGGAGAGCTGGAGAGGACCTACCTTCATTGTGGCAACTCCTGAGGGTACCTCACCACCACAGGCTGAGGCTGAGGAGGTGCTGCCACTTTGATAGCTCCTGTGGCAGAACCTTCCCTGCAGCAAGCCTCTCAGAGACAATCTCTAGGTCACTAGGCCTAATTACCTCCAGACCTTCTACTCATAAACCAGCATTGCCTAGTAAGTGTAGCTCTCACTCCTCAGCAAAGAGCATCTCTTTGCAACAGATGGAGACCATTATTTAAAAACAACTTGTCAAAACACAGAGAATGACTGATTGTGGGGTGCCGAACCCCCAAAGCTACATCATACCATCCACACCTAAGGGTCAAGGAACACTGAGGAAGAAGACGGCATGGAAAGACTGTAAGAGCCGGGGGACCATGAAATCTGCTGTGAAATCATGTGTCCTAGACATGATAGAGGATCCTCAAACAATATGGCTACCTAAACAAGGACAATATCAATAGACATAGAAGGGGGAAATCTAGAAAGGTCCTATACCTCGAAGGAGAACCACTGGAAACTAAGGAATGCTGTGAGCAGGAAATGAGTTTCCCCAGATATGAGCTTCTTGATTGGTTATCCAATACCAAGCAAGTGGTCAAAGTGTGTGTGTGTGTGTGTGTGTGTGTGTGTGTATGGATAATAAGTGGATGCAGCAGGATATAGACATGGATGCATATGTGTATGCACATATACATAGTCTGTGTGTGTGCATGTAACAATAGCAACTAAAGAAAAGCAGGCTGTAAATCTGAGAAGAATTAAGGAAGAGTAGAAGGAAAGACATGGGAGGGGTTGGGGGAGAAAAAGGAAGAGGAAAGTGATATAATAATATTTTAATTGAAACAAAATTAAAGTGCTTACAATAAAGATTTATCATGACACTTTTAACAATATTTATAATTCCTAGCCAAATTCCTAAGGGAGAGTCTTTTGATTTGTCTCAAAAGCACTCAAAGTTAGAATAAAATTATATTTGAGAGGAATGGCGGAGGAAGTCCTCAAGGTTAGCCTAGCAACCTACTGGCCTTAGTGGAAAACCTCATAATTCACAAGTTATCGTTTTTTCTTAGCTGGGCATCACCTTAGTGGTGGAGCAATAGTATCCAGAGACCAAAAATTAATCTACTTATACTTAAACAAAGAAAATTCAAAAGATCAAGTAGTTCCCAGAAGCCTAATTATATCACAGAGCAAAGCCCATTTATAGAGCATTTATAGAAATACAAAATATCTGACACAACAAGACAAAAATACACAGTATTTGGAATTCAATCAAGATGTGGTTTCAAGGAGGCTGTCCCTCATAAGCTCATCTATTTGAATGTCTGTTTCCCGGTTGGTAGACTACTTAGAAAGGATTCAGAGGCATGGAGTCATTGGAGAAGGGTTTCAAAAACCCACAGCAAGCCCAGGGTCTCTCTTTATGCCTCCTGACTTCAAACCAGGACATGAGCTCTCAGCTACTGCTTGCCTTTGTGCCGCCATGCTCCTGCCGTAAAGACAAAGGACTAGTCCCCCGAAACTACAAGGAAGTCCCATGTTAAACGCTCTCTTTTATAAGCTGCCTTGGTCATAGTGTCTTTTCACAGCAATGGAATAGTGACTAAGACACAAGAATTCTAGTGCACACAAATAAATATTATGAAATTAGTTCATAATAGAGAGAAAGGGCAATGAAAACTGGTCTAAAATGGATGTAAGAGGTAGAATTATTAGACAAAGATTAAAAATAGATACTAAAACTACATTCCATATAATCAAGAAAACAACAGAAACAACTGAACATATTAACTAAGAATCATGGAAAGTTGTTTTGTTTTTATGTGCCTATATATATGTATATGTACCACATGCAAACCAGGAGCCCACAGAGGCAAGAAGAGGACATCAGGAGGTCCCCTAGAGCTGGAGTGACAGACAGTTGTGAGCTGCCATGAGGGTACTGGGAACCAAGCCTGGGTCCTCTGGAAGAGCAGCTACTGTGTTTAACCACTGAATCTTCTCTCCAGTCTCAATAATACATTTATTTTTAAGTGTAATGGAGGCAAATCCACCGCAAAGCACATAGTGTTACCAAGCTCCTGCTAGAGCACCGGCTTAGCACACTCAAGGCTCTGTCTTCAGTCCTGAATTGGACTAAATTGTCATCTTGTTCTCTTGTTTCTTTCTCCTCCCCTGCCACCTTCAGCCGTTTCCTGGAGAAAGGGTGAAAACAAAGTTGATAAACATCTCTGAATGGCACATACGTGACTTTCTCCTCCCCTTTGCCTCTGGCAACATGGCTACCACCATACCTGGTAGCAGTTGGTATTTCAGACAGATATGTCCAGCTGCAGATGTGCTGTTATCTGATGGTACATCTCTCTGGGAAGCCAGAAAAAGGAAAGCTGTGTTTGGAAGGTATATTTTCTCTCTCTCCAGGTAAACAGGAGAAATAATGGAATTCAAATTGGAATGACCATGTGATAAAACTTCTGCCCACCAGGTGTTTATCCCGGCTCATAAAAACAACTATTTGAAAGTAATGAAAAACCACTCCCTGTTGGGGAAGCAAATGGAACCACATGGTTCTGAACAGTTTGAGGGAAAGCAGCAAAGCCAGGAAGCAGACAGCAACTGCATGGCAAATAGGATCAGCACAGAATCCCTCAGGAATTCTTTCCAGATGAAGCCTTGGGGAGGCCTGAACCTCTAGAAATCCAGCCGTGCAATAGCCATCTGGCTTCCATTGTCAAACACCCAGGCCACCCTGCTTCTGTAGGATGCGGGAAGGCTTCCGCTTTCCTTCCACCCAACACATAGGTCTGTATCTTCATTTCTGTTCCTGTCTTGCCCCTGTCCAATTCACTGGACTTTCCTGCCCAGTTCTTTCTTTCTTCCTCTGTTATCCCTAACGATAAATACACAGGCTTTTACGGTCGGAGGAGTTTACTGCTAATCACTCAAGGAAAATAGGGACTAAGACCAACAACTATGAAGACACTTACTTACCTAATGATCCTTTATATGTGTGTGACCAAATGTCCCTCTGTTCCAAGGGCAGCACCGCTCACACCTGTTCTCCTGCCATAGTGTTAACAGCAGCCTTCCACCCTCAGAAGTATTCATGTTGGTCACAAGGTAAAATGAGCCATTTTATTCATACAGCACTTACTTTATTCCAAGATTATAAGCACAAACCTACTTAATGTAAAATGCAAAGCAATCCCATGAGGTAAGAAATATTTTTAAAAATAACAAAACCAAGGGATGGAGATGTCCTTAGGAGCTTGTCCAAGGCTACCTAGACAGTCAGTGTCTGAACCAGGATTTGAACTGAGACTGAACATAGTTCAGTGTTCTTGCACTGTGGCAGGTCTGATGGTTAATCTTCACTGTCAACCTGTCTGGATTTAGAATCGCCTCTGGGTGTGTCTGAGAGTATTTCTCATGGGGGCTTAACTAAGAAGGGAATACACACCTAAGACGTGGGCAGTGCCATACTGTGGGCTGGGGACCCATACTGAATAAAAATGAAAAGAGGAGAGAGGGAGCTAGAGAGATAGCTCCATAGTTAAGGGCATTGACTGCTGTTCCCGAAGACCTGGGTTTGATTCCCAGCAGCCACACGGTGCCTCACAACTGCTGAGAACTCCAATTCCAGGGTCTCTGATGCCCTCTTCTGACCTCCACCAGTACCAAGCATTCATGTGTTATACACACATACACACATACACACATACATACACACATACACACATACATACATACATACACACATACATACACACATACACACATACATACACACATACACACATACATACATACATACACACATACATACATACATACACACATACACACATACATACAGGTAAAAAACACATAAAAATTTAAAATTTCTTAAATGCCCTTCCCCCCCTTATGTTGTCTATATCAGGTATTTTGAGCCATCAATAAGAAAAGTAACTAATGCAGGAAATCAGTGCCATAGGTTGGGATTGTTGCTGTGACAAACCTGGCCATGTGGTTCATAGGCCTTTAGAAGTGGTTTATGACAAGATCATGGGAAAGTTTGGGACTGTGTCCTAGAGAAGTTCTAGGATGCTCTCAGCAGGACTTAGTGAACTGTTATGGCAGGGATTGGGGAGACCAGAGTGCCCACAGGAAGGCAGACAGCAAAGACTGTACTTACAAGGTTTCAGAGGGGAAGAAAGACTATTAGGAACTGGACCAAAGACTATCTGTCTTATATACTGGGGGAAGAGGGCTGGCTGCTGTCAGTCCGTGTGCTGAAAGCTTGCGTGAGACTCAACTGAAAGATAATGGACTAAGTTGTTTGGTGGAGGAAACTTAAGACAGCATAGCATCCGGCCAGCGGCATGGTCATTGCTTACAACTCTTAGTGAGATATATAATCAGAGAGCGCAGGAATACAGGAAAAGTACACTGAGAATTTTGGTTTCTTTACAAAATGCAGGAATATGGGCTGGAGAGATGGCTCAGTGGTTAAGAGCACTGACTGTTCTTCCAGAGGTCCTGAGTTCTATTCCCAGCAACCACATGGTGGCTCGCAACCACCTGTAGTGGAGATCTGATGCCCTCTTCTGGTGTGTCTGACAGCAACAGGGACAGTGTACTCACAAACATGAAATAAGTAAATAAATCTTTTTTTAAAATGCAGAAATATAAGAACAGCACAATTTATGGATTAAAATAGAAAGGGGGAAATGCAGTGAGAATTTTGGTTTCTTTAAAAACATAGAAATATTATAAGAATGTGTTTTCATTTTATCCCAGGTGTGGGCCATGGGGTTGCTTCAGATTGTCCACAGCCACAGACAACGATTGGCCTGGGGCTCTAGCAAGGTTGTGTTTTTGCCAGCTGCAGACAGAGTCTGCAACTATGTGATGTTTGGAATTTGGGGGACTTTTCAGAAGATATATAGATGCTTGAACCCCTATAGAAGAGGCTGCTGGCTGGCCGGTTGGTGGTTCCAGTCACGTTAGTTGCGGTTTGTCATTTAATTGTGTGCGAAGAGACAAAAAGAAGAAATTAGCTCTCCTGATGGCAAAGATCAAACTTGCCCTGAGGAACTTGACGCCCCAATCAGCAAGAAGTAGTCTAAAACTATGTCATCACCCCCCTTCCCCTCTATCCTTTTTTTCTCTCCTACCTAGTGTTAGGGGAGTTTCAAGGGAAGAAGTAAATGGGTGGAAAAGGATGGAAGAAAAAGGAGCTCACACAGTAGCCAAAAGTCAGGTTTCAAAGCAGTGTACAGTTTGTGGGCTGGAGAGACAGCTCAGTGGTTAAGAGAACTGGCAGCTCTTCTAAAGGACCCAGGTTCCATTTCCCAGCTCACAACCATCTGTAACTCCAGTCTTAAGGATCCGGTGCCCTCTCCTGGCTGCTAATGGTACCAGACCCACATATAGTGCACAGACATACATGTAAGTTAAACACCTATACACATACAAATAAATACATAAAACTTAAAAGTGAAAAATGTACAGTTCGGTGAGGAAAAACATGTAAGCAAGTTTATTGTTGCAGACGAAGCTTTTATGGGGAAAGTTAAGAGATCTCTCCATCTGTTCATCAGAATAATGAGAAAGGAAAGCCCCAACCCTTGTGAAAATACAATTCATGCCAAAGGAGAGAGCCTGAACTGAGAATGCCAGTGAAGGGATTCCCCACTTCAAAAACAACCACCTACGGAAGTGTTTGCTCGGGGTGAGACACCAAGGCACCTACAAAGCACTATAGCTATGGCACTACAGACTTTATCAGGAGCTGGCAGCTGAACTCACCAGCATCTTCCACGTGGTTTTGCAGGCATGCAAAGTGCAATGGTTAGGAGATTGTGACTGCTTATCCAGGGTCTCAGAAAGTTGCTGAGGCTAGGCAGTGGATCAGCTTCTCTGCAAGGATGCCCTGACCGGCCACTGCAGGACCCTGTAACAGTGAAATAGAAGTTGCCATGGAGATCCCAGAAATTGCAGATGCCTGGACCATGAGGTGACTGCAAGGAAACTTCAGACATGGAGTAGAACAGGCCTAAGAGAGAGGTTTCAAGTACCATAGGTGGCAAAGCTGGAAGGCTAAGATAATCAAGGCCACTAGAGCCCAAATGATTCCATCATGAGACCCAGATGCCAAATATAGAGCTGTAAGATGCAGTGTTTGCACTGTCTGATTTGGTCTTGTTTTAGCCTGATAAGTTCCTTACAGTGTCTCTATCCTTTCCTTGTTGAATGAGAATATTTATTTCTGTGCTATCATTGGAGGTATTTCATTTTGAACAATGTTATAACTGTTAAGATTTTGGGGGGCCTTATAAATGTACTAGATCCATTTACATTGAGATGAGAAAGATGGCTGGTCTTAGTTAGGGGTCCTATTGCTGTGAAGAGACTATGACTGTAGCAACTGTCAAGGAAAGCATTAAATTGCATCCGGCTTGCAGTCCAGAGGTTTAGTTCACTATCGTCGGTGGCAAGCAGGCGACTTGGTGCTGGAGAGGCAGCTGAGAGAGAGTTCTACAACCTGATCCGAAGGCAGCAGGAAGTGACAGTAACACTTCTGAGACCTCAACTCTCTCACACACCCCCCATAATACACTTCCTCCAACAAAGCCACACACCTACTCCGAGAAGTCCTCACGTAATAATAGTGCCACGCCCTGTGAGCCCATGGGGCCATTTTCTATCAAACTACCACACAGTTGAACACCAGCACTCTGTTTCCCGACTATGTAGCCACCATGCCACGTTCCTGCCAACATACCTTCCCCACCGTGATGCACTGCACCAACTATGAGCCAAATAAACCTGGCCTCCCCCTAGCTGCTCTTGTCGGGTAGGAGAAAAGAAACGGATATACATCCTCAACTTTAAAATCCTCTGGTCTTTAAAACATTTTCTTAGATAATTGGGTCCTTGATAATGACATATGACATTATTGACATAATGACAGCCACTAACAGAGGATGGGGGAAGCTGGGAGAGAAGATCCTACGACACAGTGTCTCCCATTCCATTTTGGGCCCCCAAATCCTCCATAGAAGTCAGCTATGCATACGTCTTATTAATGGGTCTCTGGGCAACAAAGGGTGAGGCCAGGAAGGCTAAATATCATGACAGTGACCAGCAGCAAGGAAGCTCCAGGTCAAGTCCGAGGCAAGACAAGGTGAGGGGTCATGTGGCAGCTGGGTAGCCGCTGTACCTCAGACTGACATGAGAACAAATGCAAAGCACTCAGATGTATGTCAGACAGTTTGCTTTCCAAAACATTCATTCTTGCTTTTTCTAGCAACGAATAGACAGAGATGATAGGCAGGCAATGGGTAGGTATATAGAAATATAGACGATAGATAGGTGGTTGTGATTATATTTAT
Organism: Uromys caudimaculatus; assembly: GCA_028551405.1. NCBI lineage: Eukaryota > Metazoa > Chordata > Mammalia > Rodentia > Muridae > Uromys > Uromys caudimaculatus. The sequence continues at coordinate 78,751,881 of CM052704.1, read as the reverse complement.
CTTTATTATATAGGTATCTTTATTTTCATTTGAGGTGGACTACATCTCCTGGTGGAGCCTATGACACAAGCCAAACGATGAAATCTGCCCATCACCAGCCACAGTCACCAGCATGGGTGTATAAATCCTGAGCACAACACATGCCTATAATCTGAGTACTTCTGAAACGGAAGCAGGTGACTGTGAGTTAAACATAAGCCTGGGCTACATAACAAGGTCCATGCTAGCCTAGGCTACATAGTGAAACCCTATCTGAAACAAACAAAAAAGAAGAATGAACACGGGGACTAAGTCCAGCCAAAGACACATTGAGATTTTTCTCAGTCTGGGAAAGAGTGGGTGATCCTACCCATTGAATGTGGCGGGTCATGAAATGGGATCCACAGTGCCTGTCGCCTGTGGAGAAAAGTGTAACTGAGAGCAGAACCCACACACAGGAGACAGAGTCTCAAGCTACACAAAGAGAAACTTGACCTTGGTAAATTTTTGGGAAGCTAGATCAAGCCACATCTGAAGTCAGATTTCACAGGCTTTTCCATTGCACGAGCCAATAAAAACCTCTTTTCCTTTGGCCAGTTTGGCCGGAGCTTGCTGTCCCTTGCATCTGGAGGAGGTCTGATCATGATGTAAGATAATGATTTCAGTTATTTTATTTGGGAAGCATGAGTCCCGATTATGGTGTAAGATAGTGGTTTGAGTTATTTTATTTGGAGCATGTAACTGTAGGAAAACAGGACTTCTTGGGGTCAGTGAGTTACACAAGTCTAACTCAAGGTCCTGGGTATTCCAGGTCCCAAATCGAGATGGGGGTGGTTATTGCTGTAATGGGAATGGGCATGAAATATTCACTTCAAGAGTGAAAAGAAGAAAAACAGAGGGCACCGTGGCCAAAAGAAAAAGGGACATGTAATATCCAAACTCTTTCCCAAGAAACATAAATCCTGGTCACTTTGTTCAGGACAGATGGGGCCCCCATAGGACCAACAGGAGCAGTGAAGCAGGAACTGAGGGGCATAGATGCTTCCAGCATGTGCTTGCTCCAGAGGGCTCTTACCAGGGAACTGCCTAGAAATGACGGTACAGCCAACAGCCATGACAGGACCATTGCTTTCCCTATAAATATGCCTCCCTTTTGTGAGCAACAAGGACCCATTCAGCCAACTCTGTGGTGCTTCAGCTGAAATAACAGACCAGAGGAAATGCCTAATTGACTTTCATCAAATCAAAACTATGGAGCAGCCTGGTTCAACCGAAGCTCTGTCTCCAGCCCTAGATGAAAATGATTTCCTGCTTAATGTCGGGCTGTGTGTGGAGAAGAGGGGAATAAAGAGGAAAGGAGAGGAAGACCAGCCTTTGAACCCCTTGGTAAGGCCATAGCCCAGCAGGGACAGAAAGGGATTTAGCCTAGGCATGGGACGAGGAAGGAAGACAGAGGCGGAAAGGCAAGGGTGCGCTGAGAAGACAGCGTCACTGGTAAAGTGCCTGCCTGGCAACCATGAGGACCTGTGCTCAACGTGGTGGCTTCTAACTCCTCTGCTAAGAGGAGAAACCAAAGGCTCCCTGGGACCCACCACCTAGCCAGTCTAGCCTAATTGATTAGTTCCACGACAGCAAAAGACCCGTCTCAAAGAAAGCAGACAATGTGCCAGAGAATGTCACCTGAGGTTGTCCTTTCTCCTACACACTCACAAAACAAAGGAGGAATTGGTTTTTAAAAAAATTATAGTCAGCCAGATTTAATCCCAGCACTCAGGAGGAAGAGGCAGGAGGGTGTCTGTTGAGTTCGAGGCCAGCCTGGTCTACATAGTGAGTTCGAGTACAGCCAAAGCTATGTAGAAAGACTCTTTCTCAAGAAATAAAACAAAATCATAGTCAACTGATACCATCTCCCACCTGTCTAACTGGGCAAAAATTACATTTAGACGTAATTAAGGGGGTGGTTCAAGCCTTTAATCTCAGGAGACAGAAGCAGGCTGTTCTCTGTGAGTTTGAGCCTAGCCCGTTCTACAGAGTAAGTTCTTGGTCAGCCAAGGCTGTGGAGAGACTCTGTCAAAGGAAATGGGACAAAGAAATCAATGGCAGTTTACTAGTTCATTGCTCAGAATGTGTGATGATAATAGTTGTTTAACAATTTTGAAGATGACTGTGAAGAAAGGAATATGTGACTCACTCCGAGACACAGAGCATTATTCAAGAGCTCTGTGACTAACGAGTGTTTGGAGGGTGAGAGGAGGAGTTAAAAACCATTCGGATTCTTGGGAACCTGGCTGGATGGTTTCAGACCCTATAATTTATCGATTTCCAGAAATTACCCCTCCAATGTTCTTGCAGGTCCTGTGAGGTTTGAATTCTGCACCCCTGGCACATCAACCTCAGGGGAACATGTGGGTTTCACACAGACTGAATCAAGGGAGAAGGGAATCAGAGCCCTCTGGGTGCTTTTTCTCACAGCAATATTGAGTGAATTCTCAGGGTCCCACAGACTTCCGTCTGACTTTCTTATTGCCATCAAGGAAAGCACATGATCCTAACTATCTGGTCCTCAGAAAGAACTTTAGTAAGTGATGCTAAAGTCCTCCAAGTCACATTGGTCTAGTCTAGGGACTCACTTCTATCACCCACCAGTGCTGTAGTAAAAGACCCGGCTCCATGACTCCAGGCAAACTGCTTAGCTATTCTTTTTTAAAGGTATTGAAATCTGTTACCTTATCAGCAAAATGCATTTTAAAGCTTTCTTGTAGTGATAACCAACCCATTGTACCCGGTGTGAAGTTGACAATTAGTAACTGGTACACAGTGCTGGCATCGTTATCACGTGACCTTGAGCCAGGCAGCCTCTCTGAACTTGCTTCTTCTCTTGAAAAGCTAGAAGTAGTAATAATTACCTGTGGTTATGAGAATTATATATGTGAAGATTACAAGGTGTATATGCAAAGTGTCTGGCTCCGTGTCTCATAGATAGTAAGCACTCGATATTAGTTTTCTTTCCTTCCTCCTCTGAGAACTACCTCCACTGCAAGCCAGGATAAGGATTTTGTAGCTCCGTCATAACCACACTGACCCCACGTTCAGCTAAAAATCAGTCTGTTCTCGAGTTGGCTTTTTGAGCTTCCTGCCAGTCTTTAGAATCCCCTACCTGATGGGCTTTCTGCCTACACCCATAAAAGGAAAAGCTATCAGCACACCAACGAGACTGCCTGCAAAGAAGCAGACAATTGCAGGACTCACCAGTCAACACTAGAGGACGCAATAAGCTCAGGAAAGCAGTGAGAGCCACGCCCAAAAATCTAGGAATGCCCTGCTTCCTGGCCGCTCATACCCAAGCAAAAAAGATTTGAGTTGCTCAGAAAGGCCTTCGTTGGGACAAAAGATGAGAGGAAAATGCAGGGAGCATGGATGAAACACCTTCCCTTCGGCTTCAGCCTGGCACCGGACCAGAGAGCCCCTGGCGTCTGGTCCTTGACAGTGGGTAGAACATAGCACACTTCTCAGTTCCTCCAGCTTCTTCTAGTTCACCCAGTATCGCCCAGTGTGCCCTGGGTCACAGCTAAAAGATTACTCCATAATATAATAGAGTCTTGGATGTTTAGTTGGAGAGCAGGGACCCACCCACAGGAAGAAAGAGCTTCAGAAAGGTCTCCAGGTGGTTTACAAAATCCCATGTGGAAATTGATGGGCTTCTTTTAACAAATGCCGTCTTACTGATATTTACAGCCTGGAGTTTGAGACAGAGGCAATCATCTCATTTTAAAAGTGAGGACACTGAGTTCAGGTAACCGCTCACACTTTGGGCAATTGTCCTTTAACTTCTTCTTCTTCTTCTTCTTCTTCTTCTTCTTCTTCTTCTTCTTCTTCTTATTATTATTATTATTATTATTATTATTATTATTATTATATGTGTTAGTGTTTTGCCCGCCTGTACATGTATGATGGTGCCAGTTCCCCTGGAACTGGAGTTACAGAGCGTCACTGTGCTTCATCACCACTTGCTATTTGCTCTTCTCTTGTTGCTCTTGTTTTGTTTTTATGTGGTGCTGGGAACTGACCCAGGCCCTTGTCCCCCCTCCTCCCTCATTTTAAAATTAATTCAAACCACTCAGACAACTGCAAGAAAACTGCTCAGCTCCAAACATTCCATGCATCACTTTTAAATTTTTATTTTATTTTACTTTTTATATCTATAAATATTTTACCTCCATGTATGTCTGTGCACTACGTGCATGCCTGGTGTACCAGGAGACCAGAAGAGGGTGGAACTGGAACCCTGGAACTGACGTTGTGAGTTCGAATGTAGGTGATAGGAATGGAACCCTGGTCCTTTGAAGAAGTCGGTGTCCTTAGCTACTGAGCTACTGAGCTAAGTCCCACAAATCAAAAAATTTTCATTATGTTTATTCATGTATTTGTGTGTGCACACCTTGCCATGACTTGAGTGTAGACGTTAAATAATGGGCTGGAGAGATGGGTCAGTGGTTAAGAGCCCTGGCTGCTCTTCCAGAGGACACAGGTTCAATTCCCAGCACCACATGGCAGCTCACGACTGTGTAACTCCAGTTCCAGGGGATCTGTCACCCTCACATGTATGTAGAGGTGGGCAAAACACTGATGCACACAAAAGTTCTAAAAAGAAGAAGTTAAAGGACAGTCGGTAGACGTTCATTCTGTCCTTCTACCACGTGGGTTCCAAGAACAGAGCTCAAGTCCTCGGGCTTGGCAGCAGGTGCCTTTACCCAGCCATTCTTGCTGGCCCCACAAACCAAAACTATTGCTGCATTCCCTATTGTCCTAACCCACTGAGCATGGCGGAGAGGTGCTACAGCATAGTGACTATGAGCATGCACGCTGTGTGTATCCAGTCTAACCTCCTTCACTCTCATTGCCTCCCAAGCACTTAGAACATCTACCTATAAAGTTCTCCATTTTAGAAAAAACTTGACCCAGTTCTTCAGTTGTGGATCTCTTTGTGCTCAGTTTCCAAATCTGGAAAAATGGGAATATTAGCATTCTTCCTAGGTTACTGACACAGATGCTTTACATAAATTAACTCCACAGTACCTGGGACATAATTTAATATTTAATTGGTATGATATATACTATAAACCATTTTATATTATAATATATCATATATAAATATATATTATAAGACACACATATACGTACATACACACACACACACACACACACACACACACACATCTATCTTTACAATCACAGCCTGCAATGATATTTAGGAATCTGTCTATTTCTTTTGTGCCATTTACCAAAGAGGAGTTAGAATTAGTGGGGAGATTGTCAACTAGATTTGTACTGACCTGGTCCTCTACCCAGAACCTCAGAATGTAGACTAGTTTGGAATAGGGTCTTCGTAAATGTCATGAGTTAAGATGAAGATAAGCCAAGCATAGGAGTACACGCTTATAAATCCAGCTATTTGTGATTTCCAGGCCAGCATGGTCTATATAAAGAGACTCCAGCTCAAAAAAGAAAAAGTCACAGTACTCTCTAAATCCCATATGTCTGTGTCTTTATGAAAGAGGGAGACATACAGAAATATTGAGACAAAAGGGAAGGCATCCAGGTCGTGATAGAGGCAGACACTGGGGTGATGCAAGAAGCCAAGAAGTGCCAAGGAGGTGCCTGGAGCCGCAGAACAGGAGACAGTCATGGAATGGGTGTCTTCACAGCCCCAGGAAGAACACAACTTGTCAACAACTTGCTTGCAGACCTCTGGCCTCCAGACAGAGAGAGAACATTCTGTGTTGTTCTAAGCCACCCACTCAGTGGTGATTTGTTAACAGCAGTTTATGACAGAGCAGTGAACAGACCCGGATTTGTTGTCTTCATTTCCAGTCTAACCTCTTTTACTCTACCATTGCCTCCAAGCCAGCAACAAACACTTAGACCATCTACCTATAACATTTGACATTTTAGGGAAAAAAATTTTTTTGACCCAAACTGCAATCTTTTAGCACTTAAATGACATAAAGTCGTTGCCTGACACATGGGAAACCATTTAATAAATATTAATGGACAAACTGATACACCAGAACACCGTGGATCTTGTTTACTTATTCAAAACATCATGAGCCTATTTTCACAGTCTATGTGCCAAGGACCCTAAACTTACAAGTTTTCCACATTAAGTCACAGGGTTCCAGAACTCACTGCCACTGTTGAAGGCTGAAGGTTATCTGAGGCTCAGAAGCCCCGCCTGTTCACTACTCAAGGCTGGTAAGTTGAAAGCCATCTAAACATTCTCAGGACTCTGAGTCTTACAAGACCAGGATGATCTCATCCTGTTGAGCCATTCTACACTTGCTCAGGAATGGGCTTAAAGGAACCCGGAAAGTCGGGAGCTGCTCGGTGCTGTAAAGGATGTGGGTCACATGGTACTGTTTCCATTAGGTCAGCTTTGGAGTAGAATGGGTGGTGGTGGATTAATAGCTACAAAGGAAGGGAGAGGAAGGCTGGGCGAACTGATTCATTGGAGCAAATCTTGGAGTGAGTCAGAATCCAGCAGAAAAATAGCCTGTTGTCCCACATCTGCCTCATTGTCTAGCAATGAGACACTTCCTCCATGTATACCCACAGGCAAAGCAATGGAAGGAGGAGGAAATGGATTCTTTCCAAGCTCGTGGTACTATTCCTATACCTAATACTGTGTCTTTAAATCACTTCAGACAGTGTGTTCTACTCTGAGAGGTCTCCTGTAGCCCATGGTAGTCTGCAGCACACTGTGTAGCCAAAAAGGATCTTGAATTCCTGATTCTCCTCTGCCTCCACATCCCAGATGATGGGATTTGCATGTGTGCACACCCTATCCAACCAGACTGGCTTTCTGAATACAGAGCATGATATCTTTTTGAAATTCTTCGTGCCCTAGGTCATTGTTCCAAAAGCACCTGGACTGTATGGGAGCATCTCCACATGCCATCTCCAAGCCTACAATGGCTAGGGGAAGGTATGGAGCTGTTGGCTTTGCTCTGCTGGTACCTTAATCACTATCATTCCCTCAGAACAGGTCCCCCTGGTGGGAACTGGTAGCTGGTTAGCAGAATATGGCACAGATTTGGAGTTATTCTCGTAATTTTTCTTTTCCAGTTATTAATTCTATAACTTTCCTCTGGTTTTCTTGGTTTCTTTGACTATCTTTTCATTGTGATTACTCACAGGATGTCCACCTTACAGGGTACACAGCACTGACACAGATATATGGATGAACTTAGCACTGTTTTACTTCCCCTAAACCATCATTACTTGGGCTGGGCATATCTCTATCCAGACTGTAAGCTGCACCACCTGTCTCCAGGACTGTGTTTGCCTAGGGCAGTGGTTCTCAACCTTCGAGTGCTGCTGTTCTCTAATACAGTTCCTCATGTTGTGGTGACCCCTCAACCATAATTTTGTTGCTACTTCATAACTGTAATTTTGCTGTTATAAATTGTAATGTAGATTTTTTTACAGATAAAGGTTATCCAAGGGGTCATAACCCACAGTTTGAGAGCCACGGGCGGAGGGAGTATAAAGTCCCTAATATTCTCTTGCTGATAATTAGTTGTGAGGATTAGGAATAATGTATTCAGAATAATGTTATTTGTGCACTTAAATATTTGGCTTCTTATATGTACTTGTTACAAGTTCTTTAAAACAAGCCGGGCAGTGGTGGCACACGCCTTTAATCCCAGCACTTGGGAGGCAGAGGCAGGCGGATTTCTGAGTTCGAGGCCAGCCTGGTCTACAGAGTGAGTTCCAGGACAGCCAGAGAACCCTGTCTCGAAAAAACAAAACAAAAAAACAAAACAATCAAACAAACAAAAAACAAACAAGTTCTTTAAAACAATGTGGTTATTAGTCCAGCTCAATCACTTGTGAGCTGAAGTGCAGGCTATGGTAGAGTGCATTCTCTTCCCTCCGGGTTATCTGGTCTTGTTTCTATCACTAAGATCTGCATTCCTGTGTTCACAAGGACAGACATTCTTCCCCCTCATCCAACTGTTCTGTTTCGGCTTCGTTACAAACGCACTGTCCACAGTGTGACGGGGTCCAAATATATTAAAAAAGCGCCCCACATACATTAATGGCAAGCACAGTGTGGGAAAACACCACTTTAAGTTTGCAATTATTTGGCTTCGCCCTGAAAGGCAGGTCGGCAGGGGTTATGCCCTCCTCTACCCGGTGCTATCCTGTTTGTTCCACACCAGGGTCTCCCTTTGTGTACCTAGTGTGATGTGGTAAAGAAGATGGTCTTGCGCCCTTGCTTTCCAGCACCACACCCAGAAGCCGGTACAGAAGGGGGTGGAGGGCAAAAAAGACACATTACTAGGTTTTCAATAACTAATTCTACAACAAATGCTAAAACTCACTTCTTTTATTCACATTTTGGATAAATCCCCAATTAAGCCACCACAAGGTGTTCCCAGGTCCTGAAAAGTTGCAGAACCCGGGCGGAGACCAGCGCGAAGACAGACTCCAGCGGACCAGAGGAGGGTACTTCCTTCCGGAAGTGACGCCAGCTCAATCCCAGCCTGGCTCTCCCAAACAAAAGGGATCTTGCAGCCCCAGGAGGAGCCAGGATGACTTTGGAGAAGCCCCGCCTTCAGGCGGCGTGGATTGGTTGCAGAGTCACAAGTGCAAGGCGGTGATTGGCCGTGGTATCTGCCGGTCACTGCCGCCGGCGGATGAGGGGGCGGGTCCTGGGAGGCTGGGGATGGGGAACGGGCAGCGGAGGCGGCGGCGGGGAAGGATCCCGGAGCGCCGAGGCCAGGTACGGATCGTGGGCTCGGGGCTCTGCGGTGCTGGGGGGCTGGGTCTCCGAGAGAGCACCCTGGCCCCAGAGCGTGAGTGGCTTTCAGCAGCAGTCCCTGTTGGGGTAGGGCTGGTCCCCTAGGGGGCGGGGCCGCCGCCTCTAGATCCCGGGATTCCCCGAGGAGGCGTCGCGGCATCCTCCGGGGTCCTTGCGACTGTTCATTGTCTCTCGCCAGCCTCCGCCCCTCTAAAGGGGTCTCCTCCTGACCCGTCTTACTCCACGTCGCCTTGTGCCCAGCCCTAGTCTCGGAGTGGGACTGGTGGGTGCAGTCTTCTAGGCTGCAGCCCCCACCCCTATGTTGGACCCCCGCGAATCCAGGCATCTCTTCCCACACCTGTCCCTGATGGCAAGCCTGGGTCTAGAACCAGGGTGTTGTATAAGATTTTTTAAAAAAACCCAAAATACAGCATTTTCCGTATGAGGGATGGGCGAGGGGGAGAAAAAAGACGAGACCCAGACAGACACTTCCAACAGTCAAAGCGCCCCCCCAGCCCTACCCATCCCCCAGCTTCTGATTGCTCCTACAGCCCCCCAGATCCTGTATTCTCTTGCTGAGTGTTGAGAGCTCCCCGGCTTAAATCATACATTACCTTCTTTCCATCGCCCTTTGTACCTTCCTCGTCCTTTCTGTTTCTTGTGGGAGAAGCCAGCTTTTAGGGGCTTTTTAGGTTTGAGTTGCCTTTCAGTTTTGCTTTCTACCCGGTTTCTTCCCTGAGAACTTAATAGGAAAGCATCCGCATATTTCATAGCAAGGTGGGTGTGTTAGTTTCCATCAGAGTTGGCCTTGTGTGGTTAGGAATGCAGTGTGTATTGTTTGATAGTCAGTGAATAATACCCTATTTTCAAATGAAACGGTGTCGAGGAGTCAGTAAATGCCTTTGCAGTAGGAATCCCCATCTCTCAATTTGGAGTGGGCTGGTCCGTTGCTCAGGGAGACTGCAGTTAACCTTGAAGGTGTATGGCAGGTTGAAACAAAAGACAGGAAGTATTTGAACAAAATTCAGGTTCAGTTGGCTAGGTTTATAATTAATCTGGTCCTGTAGCCTCTGAGTACTGTCTCACCTCTCTTTTATAGTGGGATTTTACCCTCAAGGGAAACGAATACACATGTGATTGTACCTATCGCACCAGCATCATCAACCAAAATTTAAAGCATTAAAATAAAAGGTAGTTTTCAATTTCAGAGAGAAGGGCAAATAAAGGCCTTGTGAATTCTGTTTTCACATCTCTGTAGAGTCTCTGTAAAGATTTACTAAAGACTTCAGCGTTTTAGTAGTTGCAAAGTACAAATGATTTTGTCCTGACATTAATGTCATTGAATCTCCAGGCATCATCTGTGGCTAGCAGTACCACCTATTAATTTTTCCATACTTTTTAAGTTTTCATCTCAGGTTCATTTTACTATTGGTTATTTATAGCCGATAGAGTGAGGTGCGGAGTTGCAATCACAGAGGGTGACTGTGGTGGCTGATGTCTGCAGCCTTCCTGAGTAGACGTCCTGAGGGTAATTAGTTCTGAAGTCAGGTTCCAAGGTTTCAGAGCCACTCTAGGGGCGTGCAGATCTGCTCTGTGATTGTTTCCAGACACCTAGTGAAAGGAAGCACAAAGAAGAAACTGTTTGCAGGGTCTCTCCTGCAAACACAAGTTTATTGCCATAGGAGGGAGAGATACAGTATCCCAGAAATAGCAGCAGGGTTTAAAAAAAAAAAAACCTAGAAGTATAACAGGAAACCCCCAAAAGATGTATCTTATTACATGAGTGGAGAACAGGAAATAAACTAAGGTAGAAGACATCAGGAAACCAAAGGAGTAGTGATTTCCAGGGCCTTGACAAACAGAGGAAAACCAGCATAATGTCATTGATGTTTTGGCACAATAAACAGGACCTGTTGGATATACCTTTGGATCTGGAGGGGTTTGTTTATTTTGTTTAATCAACAGTGGAGCACTGTGTCTTGATATGTTTCTGGAAACTATGTAGCCCAGGGTGGCTGCCCCTTCCAGTTGGGGTTACAGCATGTACTCAGATGTTCAACTCTGGTGGAAGTCTTTCCTCTAACCTTTTCAGTGTTGTTTTTGGTCATGTTAGATGAAGAAAAGCATTGTGTGCAGACAGTTTGTGTGTGTATGTTTAGTGCATTTCATTAAATTATTCTTAGACCGCATAAAGTCTCTGTGGCTTCCACAGTTACCAATATAAACACTGAATTTAGTTTAAAGCTCTCACCTAAGAGTCAAGCTAGAGAGATAACACACTGATAAAGTATGGAGCATCTTGTTGGTTTAAACCATCTGCCTTCTTGTCTTTGTGTAATTTGATTTTTCCTTATCTGACACGATGGGAAATTGCAGTATCTGAAGTAGCTAAAATACTGATTTTCCTATGAGGAAATATCTCCGGTTAGATACTATATATTTTTTTTATTGTCATGAATTCTGAGCCAGACTTACAAACATGATCAATTGTAGTCATTGTAAAGCCATATATATATATATATATATATATATATATATATATATGTACAAGAATCTGACCTAATGGGGATGGAGTGAGTTCTGGAGAACACTCTAGAAACTTTTGGTTAATTCTTATTTTAGTTTTTGAGTATTTGGTTTGATCCTAGTGTGCTGTCTGGTTTTATGTCAACTTCATACAAGCTAGAGTCATCTGGGAAGAAGGAAGTGCAGTTGAGAAAATGCCCCCATCAGATTGGCCTGTGGACAAGCCTGTAGGGCATGTTCTTGATTGATGATTGTTGTTGATTGTGCCAGCTCACTCTGGGCGGCGTTCCCCCTAGGCTTAGGGCCTGATTGCTATAAGAAAGCTGGCCCAGCAAGCCAGTAAGCAGCATTCCTAATTCTCCATGGCTTCTGCCTCATTTTCTCAGTCTAGGTTCCTACCGTGAGTTCCTGCCTGGACTTACATCAATGATAGAGTGTGAGCTGAGGGTTGTAAGATGAAGTAAACCCTTCCCTCCCCAAGTTGCTTTTGATTGTGGTGTTTTATTATACCCTGTGCTGGGCAGGACTCGAACTTCAAACCGTCCCCCTGAGCTGTACCTCCAACCTCATTCTTTATGCTTTAATTTACCTCTAGTTGTATTCACAGTGCACAGGACATCATGGGTCCCTAAAAGTAATCGTTCAGACTCTCATGGTGAGTGCCATATCCCTGATTTGTTACAGATCTGTGCCAACTCAATCACATTGATGGGGCTACCAGTTAGTTTTCTTACAAGAATTTGAAATCTTGGCTTTTCTGTAGTGTTTCTTAGAGGCTGCCACTTGACTGGTGTTTAGTGGTGTGAGGTGAAGAGAGGCTATTTCTAGTTCAAAGCCCCTCAGTTGTGAGCTAGAAACAGAAGACTTTTCTGGTTTTAAAGATTACGTGAACCTTCTATGTGCATGTTTGTATAGGTCTACTAAGCAGGGTGCCTCATAGGAAAGTCATTGAGAGATACCGTTATTGACATTGTTGTTATTAGCACTTGGTGTGCGAGTTATGGAAGTTAATGTGCTTTCTGCTCTCTGGAGGTGAGGCAAGAGGCTCTCCTTTGAGACTACCCTGGTCCAAATGAAAGAGAGAAAGAAGGGCTGGAGAGATGGCTCAGCTGTTAAGAACACTGACTGCTCTTCCAGAGGTCCTGAGTTCAAATCCCAGCAACCACATGGTGGTTCATAACCATCCATAATGAGATCTGATGCCCTCTTCTGATGAGTCTGAAGATAGCTACAGTGTACTTAGATATAATAAGTAAATAATTTCGAGACTGGAGCAAGCAGGGCCGGAGTGGGGGGGATGTGTGTGTGTGTGTGTGTGTGTGTGTGTGTAAGAGAGAAAGAAGAAAAAAGATACTAAAATAGTCTCCTTTAGCAAAAGTGAAGTAGTGTTGGTTGGTTGGTTTTGTTTTAAGTTTGTCTGTAAATAGCTATGGTTTGGGCTGGAGAGACACTCAGTGGTTAAGAGCACTTGTTGCTCTTACAGAGGACCCTACTTCAGTCCCAGCACCCACATGGAAGTTCATAACCATCCTTCACTCCAGTTCCAGAGGATCCAAGGTGTTCTTCAGACCTCTACTAGCACTTATGTACACTATAGGCAAAACACTCATACACATAATAAAATAAGATAAATCTAAATAGCTCAGGTTCCTAAATTGAGGAAAAAAGAGTTGCACAGGTCATAATGTAACACATCTGAACCAAAGATGTTTTTTGAGAACATGTAACTGTGCATCCAGATCCCTTCCCCGTGCGTGTGTGTGCGTGTGTGTGTGCGTGCGTGTGCGCGTGCGCGCACGCGTGTGTGTGTGTGTGTGTGTGTGTGTGTGTGTGTGTGTGTGCGTGTGTGCGTGTGTGTGCGTGTATGTGTGCGTGTGGGGGGGTGCGTGCGTGCGTGTGTGCGTGTGTGTGTGTGTGTGTGTGTGTGTGTGTAAGACAGGCAAGAGATTGAAGCTACCAGTTGTTCTACTCCAAATGCTGCCATCCTGCAACGTACATGAATGGTTTTGTGTGTACTGTGCTTGCTGTATTATCTTCTATAAGACAAGAAATTTTCATGATAATTTGATTTAAGACTACCTTCCCTATCAGTCTAAAAGAAAGGAATAAGTTGAAGACCAATCAAGAATGGGTGGGAAAGACTAGGGATGGGGACTGAGAACAGGGTTGGAGGATGGCAGGGATTTGGGGACTAAAGACGTAGCTTTGAAGAATGCCAAGTCTATCCAAACTCAGTGTATCAAGTGCATTGACACATTCCATCTCAATGTGTCTTTACTGTTAAAGGAAGTCTAACTGTTACAGCCATAAAGATTATATAACCCAGAATTGTTAGTATATTCAATAGAAACTAGAAAGGAAAAATAGTGAGTACAAAAACTAAGACTCCTGACTCTGAGCCTAGCGAGCATTTAAATGCGTGGGACCTCCTGTGGAGTCCAGGAACCGGGGAAGGGGTGGAAAGAGAAACGAGAGTATATTGCTTTAACAAGGCACAAGGGCCGGGGAGCTGGCTCAGTCAGTCAGTGCTTGATTGCATAAGTGTGAAGACCAGAGTTTTGCTCTGCAGCACCCTCACAAACAGCCAGTGCAGCTACAAGCCTGTGGGCTCAGCACTGGGGAGCCAGAGACCAGAGGATCCCTGGGACATGTGGCAGGCTAGCCTTGCCAGCCAGGAAGTTCCAGATTCAGTGACAGACTGTCTCAAAAAATGAGGTAAAGAGTGATTTAGAAGATACCTGCTGCTGACCCTTGGCCTCCACATGCACGCACATTTGCACGTATCCAGACATCACACACACGTGTGCACACACACACACGCACGCACACACACATCAGAAAAAGAAGAAAGCCATAGGGATTGCAAATACTAAGGGAAGGAGCATATAGGAAAAGTGACGGGAAAGTAGGAGGAGAGCGCGGGTTAGGAGGGACGATGTGCTCTTTTCTTTCTTCCTTTTTTAAAAAAATTGAGAATGGGTCTCACTAGATAAAATCTTGAACTCATTCTGAAGTCCAGACAAGCCTTGAAATTAATATCCTCCTGCCTCAGACTCCCAGGTAGCTGGGATCATGGGTCTGTGCTTCCAGGCCAGGCTGTCATCTGTTTTTAACCGGCTTCACATTTGAGGGTACAAATCTGGTCCTGTATATCATCAGCCTTACCCCGTGTGTTTAGATTGAAGACATCAAAACAATTTTTTAAAAAGATTCCATGTCCTAAGCCTTGTCCCTCAGCACACCAGCTGACTCCCTCAGGTTCCTCTTGGGGGTACTTAGTTCTTACTCAGCCTGTCTCATCTTGAAGTCATCATTTCCCCACTAAAGCCAGTTCCTGTTCTGACATCCCTGTTTCTGTTGACCACAGTGCAGTGTCATTTGTCACCGAGTCTCCAAACCTCTGCTGAGTTTGGATTATTTCCCCTGTTTACCCCCCTAAATGGAATCAGTCTCCGAGTTACTGTAAGTAAATCCCTCCCACTTCCTCCTCCTCTTTCTGCCAGACAGAATAGCTGTCCACAGGGTTCCGAATCTTGTGAAACACCAAGCAGATGTGTAAGTGGATGGACTGATGACTAGAGTAGAGTAGCGGCTCCTGGGTTCGGAGCCGCGTTCATTTCTATTGCATGTCTAATGTCAGCATTACTGTGATATTTTTAGCAACCCATTACAAGTTAACAGTTGTAACTTGGTGAAAAGCTGTAAAAAGATGTTTTTTTCACAAGAAGCAGAGACATATTTTTGCCTTTCATTTTTGTTGTAAAAGGCACAAAGGGCTGACCCAGGCAGAAGAGTGTTCTTTTCTGTTTCTAAGGAGTGCACAGCTATCATTGGCTTCGACGTGTGTTGAACATATCTGTAAAGTGACTTTTGGGGGACCTGGAGATGTCATCTCCCCCTTGGATCAGGGTTAGGGTCAAGAAGGAGTACGTTTATTTTGACTTGTAAATTCGACATGTGAATAATAAACAGTGATGCTCCATTGGAATAGAAAATAATCAGAAAATACCGTCCTGTCCTTGGAGGTGGACTCCAATGGGTGTTCCTCAGGAACTCAGAGTGAGAGCTGACAGTCACAGTCAGTAGCTCACAGTCCACCGCGTCCTGCTATAATACATGTCGTGCTGTTTACAGGCATGGATCTAAAGCTCAGGTGTCAGATGGACCCCGAGCAGTTCCAAAACCAAGTTCTTGGGCTTCAAAGGCCGTGCACTTGCCAATACCACACAGAGTCTCCCATCGGAATGGTTCCCCTGAGGGACCTGGAGCAGAGGACATGTCTGTTTGTTGGTAGTATGCAGCTGGCAACAAATTGTTTATACTTAGAAAAATTTATGTTACAGTTCATAACAGTACCAAAATTACAGTTATGAAGTAGCAATGAAATAATTTTATGATTGGGAATCACCACAGTGAAGAATTGTGTTAACGGGTTGCAGCATTAGGGACTTTGATAACCACTGCCTTAGAGGCTTGTGTGAAGGTTTTTGCAGTTCAGGAAAAAGGCTGTGAGCATAGTTAAGACCCAGATAATCTTGACTCTTGTGGTTAATCCTCCAGACTGGGATTTCGTCTATGCAGTCCCTGTGGAGCCACTGACTTTATCCAGTGTAGCAGTTGAAGGGTTTTTCCATTCAGGCCGCCTCAAGAATTGTGACCCATGAAGCATTTTACTGAAAATAAAATCAACCTACACACCATTGTTCCCTTGCTCTCTGGTTTTGTTTCAGACAAGCACAGTTTTCTGGGACTCGGTGGATAAGATTGAAAGACAGACAGATGTATTAGGCTGAAATCTAATTTCATTTAAACTATCAAGTACTAAATTAGCTCAAACTTCTAATAATCTGGTGTTTAAAGATATATGTCATTTCTTAAAATTTCAGTGATTTTTTTTTTTTTTTTTTTAACTATTACTAATTTTCATTCACACCATTTCAGAAGCTAAAACTATGTGGTTCTTCTGGTCTGGTCTTGTGTCGGTAAGAATAGTGAAAGGGTGTGGTCAGATACTCAGGTAGACAGATGTGGTTTTCTTTTTGAAGCTGGGTATTACTGTATAGTCCTGGCTTGTCTTGAACTTGTGGTAATCTCTTGCCTCAGCCTCCTGAGTGCTGGGATTACAGATATGCACCACCATGCCTGGTTAGCAGAGCCGGTTTCAGTAGCTTTGTCCTGGTGTCCTTATACAGAGGGAGAGAGCCTTGTTTGTTTATGGCCATGAGGCTGCTTCCATTGTTCTTCAGTAAAGCTTGCTGACAACATGGGGGTGGGGGGCAGGGGGAGGAACAGGTACATATACAGAAGACCCTAAGAACTAAACCAAACCAGAACTTGACGTGTTGTCCGAAACAGCAAGTTAGACTAGATTTTAGAAATGAGAGGTGGAGCCAGCAGAATGGCTGAGCAGTTAGGGACATTGCTGCCAAGCCTCAGTCCTGGGTACCACTTGATAGAAGAGAACAAGTCTGGCAAGTTGTCTTCTGAACTCCATACAAAAGCCATGGCATGTGCGCACACATGCACACACACAAAAATAGGTGGGTAGGTGAATGGATGCAAAGAATACAGATTTAAAGTGGTCAGTGCTAGACCTGGTTCTCACTAACTGTGCTCATATAATCCTCATCTGTAAAAGAGGCCAAACTAGATTATTTCTGAGGTTGTTCCATTGCCTGTGGCTGGTAAACTGAGGTCCATGAGCAGCAGTTTCCAAGGAAGCCTGTGGAGTCAAATTTACTGGGTTCAAATTCGGTTTCCTCCACATTCTGGCTACAAGACTTTAAGCAGGTTGTTCAGCCCCCGTGCCTCACAGCTTTGCCATCTTTAACCTGGACTGTGTTGATCTCTCACCCAGGATTGTGATCACGTATGTCAAGCGCTTAGAAATGTTTGGCATATATTCATGTTTAGCTCAATAAATGCGTATCTTTTTTCATTACTTCTTGTTTGGATTCTTAGAAAGTTATGCTGTAGAATGCTGACGTGCTGGTGGTTTATGTTTTCGCTGTTCTCAGTAAGCTTGAGAGTCTGGGGTCCTTGAGTCTGCCTTGCATCGAGTGCTCCAGGGTTTCCGTGCTGACCTTGGAGAGTCCTAGTGTAACTGCAGCGCTGGTCTCTAGAGGCACCCCCAGTGCTGGGTAAATACATGTCTTGACCCCTCAGCACCCTATGTGCTTATTCAGATCATCTTCCAGGATTATTCATAGGGTCCTGAAATCCACAGTCTCTAACATGTTTTTCCTAAACATTCTTTTTATTGTAATGCTGTTTATTGCATGGCTAGGGAAAAAGGCAAAGCTGTCAGAGAAAGGGTGCGTTATGGTAAGTCCTCACATGGCAGGGGAAAGCTCAGATCTAGTTGTTCAGATGTACTTTAAGAGTAGAAAGTGGGGCTGGAGAGACGGCTCAGCATTTAAGAGACCCACATGGCAGCACACAATCTGATACCCTCTTCTGGCGTGTAGACATACATGCAGACAAAGCCCCTGTGTACATAAAATATATAAATAACACCCCTCCCCCCAAAAAAGAATAGAAAGCAGGGTCTAGTGACACATGCTTGTATCCCCAGCACTTGGGAGCAGACCAGGAAGGTTGTAAGTTTGAAGTCAGCTTACTGTGCATAGCAAGGTTCAGGCCAACCAGGACATAGGAAACAAACAAAAGAAAAGTAAGTAGCTAGTATATTGTTTTATTTTGCCACCACAGTCTGGGTGGTTTAAATAAAAAGAATCTATTTTTTCACATATTGTTATCGTTGGCTAAAAACTTAGGGCACTGTTCTGATCAGAGTGGATTTTTGCCTTGCACTTAACCTGACTGGCCTGTATTCTAATTTTCTCTCATAAGGTTACCAGCCTTATTGGATTAAAGATTGTATTGACCAGTTTTTTTTATTAAGATTTTTTTATACATGTATTTTGATCATATTTCCCTTTCCCACCTCCCCACCATCCAACTTCTTGTTGATTCTCTCTTCTCTCAAAAAAATAAGAATCAAAATCCTGAAAAGCAGAACAAAAATAAACTCCATAAGAACAACAACAAAAAACAGCATGGAGTCCATTTTGTATTGGCCAACTTCTCCTGGGCACTGGGCCTACTCTGTGATACAGCCAGTGGTACTTGGTTAGAGAAACCTGATTTTCCTTGTCCCACCGGTGTCCGTTGCTCATAGCTGAGGTTAGGGATGAGTCCTTGTGAAGGAAGGTGACCTCTCACTCCTGTGCCCACCTCCCCTTCTCCATGCTGGACTCTTGTCCTGTTTGAACCCATGCAGGTTTCGAGGATGCTCTCATAGTCTGATAGTTCATACGCTCATCAGTGCTGCTGGATCCAGATGACCTGTTTCCTTAGAGTCGCTCGCTCACCACCTCTGGCCTCCCCACTTCCTCTCTCACACAGATCCCTGAGCCTTGAGGGGAGAGGTTTGATAGACATCTCATTTATGACCGAGTACTCCGAAGTCTCTCACCCTATTCTCGTTGTGTGATGACCTCATTTTAACTTAATTGCCTCTGAAAAGTCTCTGGGTCTGGGAGTTATTAGCTCAGGGGTAGGGCACTTGCCTAACAAGTTCAAGGCCCTGGGTTCAATCACCAATACTGCCAAAAAAGAAGGCAGGGCAGGGGACTCTGCATGTGTCTTCAGAGTCAGTCACATTCTGAATTCTAGGAATTAAGATTCGACTTGAACTTGGGGGTAAGGGCTCAGCCCATTAACATATATTATAGAAATGTAAATAAAATAGTCTTGTAGTATCTTCAGGTGAGAAAAGCTTCATTTAAAGCATTGCTAATTAAGTTTATATTACTCAATATTATAAAATTCCACAAAATGAAGTTGTGTTTTGTACCTTGACTTTAGGATTTTTTTTTTTTAAGGAATTAGTATAAAAAGAGATTCCCCTGAGTATTACCGTGCCGTGCAGCTGGCCTCTCCTCAGCTCCCTTTGTCTCAGTCTCCCAAGTGCTGGGTCACAGGTGTGCACCAGCACACTTGCCAAAAAACTGCTTTTTAAAACGAATCAGAAAATCATTTTGTTACAGCATGTTAGCATGGTTTTCTTCCCTGGCCTGACCCTGAATGAATGAATGAATGAATGAATGAATGAATGAGTGAGTGAGGTGGGACCCTTTGGAGCATTGTCACTGTCTTACCACAGACAGAGAAGTAGCCCTTCTGAGCCCAGAAGTGCCAGGGTGGAGAGTGTTTAGTCTAGTACTTTCCCCCTCCTAAGAAGGGGCCCTGGATTCATTTGCCACAGTGCATTCGTCTCCATGTTTAGACTCAGTGGCTTTAAAGCACAGTGCTCCCTGTTTATTTTCTTAGTATCTCACGTATACTGGTTTTCTTTCATTTGACTTGATCTGCGTTTTTTGTTGTTGTTGTTTTAGTTTTTTTATTAAAGGTCTCATATAACCCAGCCAGGCCTTGAATCCACTGGGTATTCGTGTCCAGGCTGGCTTTGAACTTTTTATCCTCCTGCCTCCCACGTCCGGAGCCCTGGGATAATAGGTGTGCACCACCATGCTCTCGTGTATACTGGGTTTTTAAGATAATGTACTATTTTGTGAACAGATGTCAAAATACCTATTTTGTGTATTATCTCTGAGTTTTAAGGTATGACCCATATTGGTTTTATACGGATTTATGTCAGGCTACATGATGGAACAAATCAGTTTATCTTTCTGGCCATATCTAATTACTGATTCTAAGACCTCACCGAATGGCCGGTGAGACAGTTTTAGCCCAAGTATGAATTACTTAAGTTCAATATCAGTGTGTAATAAAATGATCTCATAGTAAAATGACTGAATTTTTTTTAACTGACCTGACTTTTTAAATGGGATTTTTGTTTTTGAGGCTACCCTGTCAGGAACTAAGACGCATCTAAAATGTTGATTTTTTTTTTTTTCTCCATGTTTCTTATTACTGACTGAAAGTAAACCTTCACTTGTACTCAGATACTCACACCCAGATACTAGACACAAACATTTTACCTGCGCTCTGCCCTGCTCTGCCCCACCCTGCCCTGCCCTATTGCTTACATGGCTGGAGAAGCTGTTTGGGGTGTTGTCTTTTTCTGCCACCTTGTCGCTGTGGTGAAAACACAGCTGTGCCTGTTGCCCTACAGGATTAGTTCAGTTCCAGAGCACAGGCGTTGTTGAGAAGCAAGCAGCACAGTGAGGACCAGAATGAGCAGAGCTCGGGTGTTCTTTAGAGACGGGAAGGGGTGAGAACAAAGTGAGCAGGGCAAGCAACACATTTGCCAGGCAAAATCAGCAAGGCAGTTAAGGAGGTGCTGTGGGCGTGTGCATGCGGGAAGGGGTGTGGCCCACAAGTGTGCGTCCCCGCTTGATACCCTAACTTCTCTGATTGTTGTCACATTTAGGCCAGGCATGGTAGTTTATACCTGTAAGATCAGGGACTTGAGGGACTGAAACAGAGAGATAAAAGGCCAGCCTGGGCTATATAGCAAAACCCTGTCTTAAAAAGAAAAAAGAGGACTTCATGCATTCAGATGGCAGAGGCAGGTGGATTTCTCTGAGTTCAAGACTATACCAGGCCAGCCAAGGCTGCATAGTAAAACTGCCTCAAAAGACAGACAAAACAGAGGAGAAGGAAGGCGGGACCAGGGGGCAGGGAGTTGTGTGTTTAGTGAGCGATAGAGTCTGCTGCTGTCAGCTGGAGAAGTGGAGTGAAGAGACTGGGACTAAATGGTGTGCTTAGCGAGCCTGTCTGGAGTCATGTACCATAACGGGAAAACTCCTCTCATGCTTAGCCTTTACGTGGCCTTAGTTTTTCAGGGCGTTGGAATACATGACATTTTTCTTGTATATGTTTATATGATTTTTATTAAGAAAACTGAACAGGCAGTCGTAGTACACGCCTTTTATCCCAGCACTTGGGAGGCAGAGGCAGGTAGATCTCTGTGAGTTCGATGCCAGCCTGGTCTGCAGAGTGAGTGCCAGGGCTACAAAAAGAGGGGGAAAAAGAAAACTCTAAAGTTAAAAGCACTGTCGGCTGGCAGTGAGAACATACCCAGACAACTTGTCCACAAGTGGTTTTTCTTTCAGATTTATAGACTGTAGCATTCCTTACACAGAAGTGTCTGGGTGTAAACTGTGGGGCAAACAGGGTCTTGGAGGATTCTACTGGAAAGTGTAAGCTAAGCATCTGGTTGGAATGATCCTGTCTTTCAAAGTCACTTAATGGATGCTGTCAGTGACGAGTAACAGCTCACTGAGAAAACAGGAGTCGACAGCCTGTCGTGTGGAGTGGCGTGCCTGAGACCTGGCAGTGATGGCTCTGATAATGAGTGTGGGTTAAGAGCAGCCTTTTCCTGAAAACCTGGTGCTGTATAATTCTGCCTGAGTGCGTGCAGAAATTGCCAGAAGTTGGCCTGCATGCTGTTGGTCGTTTACTCTTGACTGTGTGATGGGCCCACACTTCCTCTCCTAAATTGGGAGATTCAGAGATTAACTGTTGACTTGATAAATAAATTGAAATAAAGTTAAAGCTCCCCACTTCCCTTTTCCTTTTGTTTTTGTTATTTCACCCTTTCCAGTTCGCATACATGTATACTGTGTTCTGAGCATGGCTCCATCCCCACCCCTCATCCCCACCCAGGCCCTCCTCTCTCCCTTTCCTCCACTCACTTTTTTCCTCGTGCCTCCTTTTTTTCTCTTGTCAATTTTACGTTTTTCATGTTATAGGGTGTATGTGTGTCTTTTCTTTTTTGTAGTAGCTTAATACTATTGGAAAAATATAAGCAAATCATTTGTTTATAAGCCAACATTCACTATGTAGACATGATGGGAAAAGTAGAAGTTGGCAGTGTTTGGCCACCCTTATAAACAGAGGAAACGGGCACACGTTGGTTTGTTTCCTTGTGATTCCCCGGGAGTAAGGTCAGACGTTTCCTTACCCAGACTTGGCAGGTGGAACGTGTTAGTTCTGATGGTGTTCAAGGTGCACTGTGGCATTGTGCGTGAGTCGTGTTGTCTCCTGCAGACAGGCTTTTGGCAATTCAGGGAAAGTTCCTGCCTAGTGCCCTTGACAAGCTAGTCGTTGAAATGGCACTGGACATCAGAAGAGTTTTCCGTATCTTGGACGCTAAGGCAGGAGGATCACCATTTCTGTTTAAGGCCATTCTAGGCTCTGTCTTTTTTATTTGGGGGGGGGGGGTTTCGAGACAGCGTTTCTCTGTGTAGCCCTGGCTGTCCTGGAACTCATTCTGTAGAACAGGCTGGCCTCAAACTCGGAAATCCACCTGCCTCTGACTCCCAAGTGCTGGGATTAAAGGTGTGCGCCACCACTGCCCGGCTCTAGGCTCTGTCTTAAAAGAAAATGAAAAAAAAAAAAATCAGTAGCTCCCACCCTCACTAATTACTCCTAGTAAAAGGGAAGTCAGAGCCCAGTTTTTCATGTACGGATTCAGCTTCAGCCCAAGGACTGGGGGGTTTTCCTCTTGTTATTAGCAATCTATGGCTATCTGGCTTTACAGGCTGTAGTCCTGGTTGACACCAGTGGAGCTCACCACATTCCTCATCATACGGTCACAATGAATTTCTTCTTGTTTTGCAGTGTTGGACACTTTCCCACCATGCCAACAACATTTTAAGTATCTGTCAGCTTTGTAAAAGTGTAACTGAAGGAAACCTCTAAGACTTCGTACCTGAGGACCAAAGTGCAGCCACCAATTATCAGGTCAGTGTCACCTCCACACTGCCCACAGGAACACCATTGCCATGCTGAATCATAATGCAATTTGGATTTATCTGTATGTTTTACAGTATGCATCAAGAGTACATTCAAATGTATAGAATAGCAAAGAATTGCTAAGTTTTAGTATCTATGAAGAAAGATTACTAGAATATGTTGGTCTTGAATTACACAGCTGTGTCTTTCCCCTTCCTGTATATTGTTTGTATAGCATTATAAACAAGAAGTGAAATGTGTTGATATTATTAATAAAATGTTCCAGGTATTAAAATTTGTGTGTGGAAGTGATTTTATAGATACAGGTAAGACGTGCGTGCGTGTGTGTGTGTGTGTGTGTGTGTGTGTGTGTGTGTGTTTGTATGTGATACGTATGATACATATCCCTGTGCATGCATGTACAGAGGCCAAAGGAAGTCTTTCTCTATTGTTCTTCACCGTGTTTCTTGAGACATGGTATCTCTCTGAACCTAGTGCTCACTAGTTGGCTAGATTAGCTGACGAGTGGGCTTTAGGGATCTGCCTGCCTGTCTCTGGCCTCTGCAGTCCTGAGTGGGGTTGCAGGTGCGTGCTGCTGTACCCCACTTTTTTATGGGTGCTGAGGATCTGAATTTGGTCCTTATGCCTGCACAGCAAGCACTTTACCTAGTGAGCCAAGAGATTGCTCTTCATACCATTGATAAAGAATGGATTCTTTTCTTGTGCAGGCTAGACTGCTTTCTAATTTCAGTGACTCTGAAGATGATAGTAAACTTATTCTTTGATGGAGATGTCTGTTTTTCATAACAGGTCAGAGACTTGATTTGGGTGTAATCAAATTTGTATAGTAGGGATAAAACCCAGCCCCTTCTAGGATGGCAGTCTACACTGACTTCACCTCCAGTCTTTATGCTTATTTAGAGTGGAACTAAGAGGGACTTTGTAGAACACTTAATTTGTTTTGTTTTACCTGTAGGACCAGAGCAACTAAGTATGTGTTCCTCCCGGCCATCCAGCTGCACCTGTCCAATCAAGGACTAGGTAACACACTGTGCTTTACTGAAATGGCACTGCTGCTTTTAGTCATTCTTTTGAACCTCCAAACAAAAATGTTTGAAGACTTTAAAAATATTGGAGAAAAGAAAGTTTATGAGTAGCCATTTTTAGCATTGTTCCTGCCATCTTGCCCTGGTGCTTTATGTCCAGTTGCTTTCCTCTGCTCCGTTGGTATTTGAATAGTGCCTTTCCCATCGCCCATTATTCTGCTTAGCACTGTGGGAAGAGCGAGGACTAGCATAACAGGACATCCCCTCCACCTGTGGTCTTGGTAAGGCAAGTAAAAGAAAGCAGCATGACACACCAGGCGTTTAATTCCTCCCCTGCTTCACTCCGGTGCTATGGCCTTTGGGTGTGGTCCTGACTGCAGAGGGGCAGCTTTCCTAATGCCTTCCTTGGAGTTATTTTAGAAAATGAAAGAATAGTAGTTATTAATTACTAAAGCAGGGAGCTGGAAGATAGCTCAGTGGTTAAGAATGCTCCACAGCCTGGTGTGATGGCGCACGCCTTTAGTCCAACACTCAGAAGGCAGAAGCAGGTGCATCTCTGAGTCTGAGGCCAGCCTGGTCTATAGAACTAATTCCAGGACAGCCAGGGCTACACAGAGAAACCCTGTCTTGAACCCCCCCTTGCCCCGCCCAAAAAAAACAGAGAGAGAGAGAGAGTGCTAGTTGTTCTTTTATGGAACCTGAGTTTGGTTCCCAGCATCCATGTAGGGTGGCTCACAACTCCCTGCAACTCCAGCTTCAGGGATCATCACTCTTCTGGCCTCTGTGGGCTCCTGTATTCATGTGCACATACACACTCACAGATGTACATACACACATGAATAAATGACAATTAAATCAGGACCAGTGAGATGGCTCGCTGGATAAATTGACTTGTTGTCCAGGCCTGATGACCTAAGTTCGATCCCTGGGACCCAAGCTAAAGGACAGAAGTGACTCCTGCAGATTGTCATCTAACCTCCACAGGCACACCATGACACACGGTGCCCTCCTCATACCCACACCTGCACAGAGCAACAAGGAGATAAATAAAATAAAATTTTAACGTTACTGAGCCAGGTGTGGTGACTTATACATGTGATTTCAGCTCGAGAGAAACTAAGGCAGGAAGATTTCTGTAAGTTCATGGCTAGTCTAGTGTGGACCACAGAATAAGACCCTATCTCAGAAATAAAGCAAACAAAACCAAACAAGGAAAGAGATTAGTCCTTAAACAATACTGGACATCTAAGTAAAGATTTCTAAAGCCCTGTCTTCCTGAAACACGTCTGTAAGAGGAAGTCTCCCAGCCACTCAGATAGGAAGATTCAGACCTGCTGTGGCTGCCAAGACGTGTGTTCTTTGTTGTGCCTGATACAGCTTTGAGGTAGGCGTGACAGGCAGCTTTATTAAGTTTGTTGGGGGCTTCTAATTGGGATTGTTTTTTATTTTCACAATAACTTATGGCACATAATCTTTAATACTCCTGTGAGATCCACCAGAGGCTGGAGTTCACTCATTAAGGGCATTTTCCTGTATGGTAAGAGATTTCTAGGTTCCATGCTAGAACACGCTCTGATGACACGTCAAAGTGCACATCTGTGCGTGTTCTCCCCGCTTCAGAGCAGTAGCCCTGGAGGAGTCAGTGGCTTGAGTGCTGGAGCGTACATGAATTCGTCATGTTGCCTTCATTCTGAAGGAAAACCGTGACAGTTAGAGTTTGGAAGGAAAATAGCATTAGTACTCTCTTGGAAACTGTAGATCCTGGTTCTGTGTTCACTGCCAGAGACGCTTCGTAGGTCTGCCTGCGTGTTGGTCTGCCTGCGTGTTCTGAGACAGGAGACTGAGTAGGTGCCACACTGTTTAACAGATCCTTGTAGAAATGTGAACTTGTTAGACAGATTGACTGGAAACTGCTCTTAGAACTGGTAAATGCTGAGCAGAGCAACCAAACACAAAATCAACATAGAAATCAGTCCCTTTCCTGCGTGCCAGCTGCAGACACTGTGAGAAAGGACTTGGGAGAGCAGCCCTGTCCACAACAGCTTCAAAAATAAGTAAGAACTAAAATGCCGAAGAGTGAACGTAACAGGAACTAAGAGCTTTCTACAGTGAGGACCCTGGAGGGTAATCAAGGAAAACTCTGGAAGGTGGAAAGATCTGCCTTGTTCATGGGTCAGCAGAAGTGATAGAGCAAAAATAACACTCATCAAAAGCAATCTACAGGATCAGTGCAATCTCCATCAAAACTCCAGTAGCTATATAAATAAATAAGAAATACAAATAGGAAAAACAAGCCTAAAACAAAGAATCACAGAAGACCTAGAACAGTCCAAGCAACCCTAAGTGAATAGATTAATGCTGGAGGTGTCACGGTGCCTCCAGGTAAGCTATACTTACTATGTGCCCATACTATAGGTCTGAAGTTACACTGTAGAGACACAGTAACAAAAGTAGCATGCCACTAGCTCCAAATGTGGCTCAGTGGAACAGAATAGAGGGCCTAGATATAATCCCACACAGCTATGGCCACTTAATGCCAAAGACGTACGTTGGAGAAAAGACATTCTCCTCAACAATTGGTGCTAGGCAAACTGGATAGTCCTGTACAGAAATCAATCGAATGTGGTAGATCAAAGACCTCAGTGTAAAACCTGAAACCATTAAGGGGACATTTCAAGATATGGATGTTTCTGAAAAGGACTCTAGTTAGCTCAGGAAATAAAACCAATAACTGGCAAATGGGATGGTATGAAATTCAAAAGTTTGTGCAGCAAAGGAAACAGTCAAGAAAAGAGACAGCTATGGAGCCAGATGAAAACTTTTCCAGTTGTACATGACCAGAGAACGTTTTAATACAAAAACCCGGGCTGCCAGGATAGCTCAGAGGGTAAAAGAAGAGCTTCCTTTCAAGCCTGGAATTCTGAACTGGATTACTGGAACCCAAATGGTGGAATGAGAACCAACCCTCACAGGTTGTTCTCTGACCTCTGTACATATGCCATGGCACGTAGGTGTGCACACATACACAACACACGAAAATAAACATGTAAAATAGGGTGACAAAAAAGGAAAGCAACCTTATCAATAAATGACTATGAAACAGACACTTTTCAAATGAAGAAGTACAGATGGCCAGTAAACATGGGAAAAGTTGACATCCTTAGCTGACAGATACATGCACTAAGATTTCATCTCACCTATCAGCCAGTTTTAAGACTAAATAGGGCCAGGTGTGATGATGGTGTATACGTGTGGTTCCAGGAAGATTGTGCAAATTCAAGCCCAGCCATAACTGTGGAGACACCGAAGGAAGGAAGAGGTGGGCAGGGGAAAGAAGACAAACCTTAGAAAAACTGCCTGAAAGAGTTATACTCTGCAGGTAGTCTAGGGCGCTGAGATATACTCTGCAGGTGTGGAAGTCAATGTTACGTTTTCTCATAAAACTAAAATTAGACCCCTGCTACACCGCTCCTGGATAAACACCCAGAGGACTCATGTTTATTGTAGCAGTATTTATAATAGCCAAATAATAATGAGCTGAGATCTTTCTGCTAACATCTAAAGGCGTAAAGAAAATGTGTATCTGCGCAATGACATTTTATCCACCTGTAATGAAGAATAAATTTATCCCACTTAAAGAATAAATGGATGTAACTAGAGATCATCATATCAAGCACAATAACCAAAAATTACAATTTTTTTCTCACTTGTAGATTTTTCCCATAGATACCTAAGACCACACAGAGGTGACGTGGGCATAGAAGCTAGATTGGGAGAGAAAGGGGACTGGTGTCGAGGAAAAAGGAGAATGATTGAGGAGGTGAATGTCGTCAAAGCACGTGATAGAATTGAATGAAGATGTCTTTAAGAAAGCCGTGGCGATGTACAAGGAGTACCTGCCATAACCCTGGCCTTGGGAAGTAAAGGCTGAGGCTCACTAGAAGCTTAAGGCCAGCCTGATCTACACAGGAGGTTAGGCCAGGCTACACTACTTAGACCGTATTTCAGGAAAACAAAATAATGGTCATAAGTTAAATTTGTAGTAGCAGGGCTAATTGAGATATTTAAACAATGTAGTTTAACATATTAATTAGAAGCATATTTATAACTGGGCATACTGACTCACACCTGGCACTCTGGAGCCTGAGGCAGCCTGAGGTGAACCAAAACTACTCAGTGAGCTTTAGGCCAGCCTGTACCACATAGGAGACTATGGGGCTGGAGAGATGGATTGGTGGTTAAGAGCACTTGATGCTCCTGCAGGGTGCCCAAATTCAGTCCTGTGCACCCACATCAGATGGTTCACAACCTACTCTAACTCCAGCCCAGAGGGATCCAGTGCCCTCTTCAGGCCTCCATGGGTCCTGTCCTCATGAACAAACCTGCACACAGAAACATTTTTAAGAAACCTTTTAAAAGATAAAGATAGATGCTTATTTGCATATACTGTGTTTACGTCTGTGTTACTGAAGAATGTGTAAAACATTTGATCCCTACTTTCTGTCAGAAACAGTTTAAAGTTCCTGCTATGCTCTCAGCTACTCCTACACTTTGAGCAAGCATTACCTTTGCTTGAACTTTACTCAACCAAATGAAGAGAGATGCTAGAATGTCTCTGTGCAGTTTTCAAGTTTGCTTATCTAAAACTGGGGGATCTTTATGGGATCCAGTAATTCTTTGATGAAATGATGCCCAGTGGGAAACAATTCTACCTCAGTTTCTAGGAGACAGAATTAGTTCCCAATCCTTTCTGAGACCCAGGTTGCAAACCAGCCTGGGAAAGTTGATGAATAATTGATCTTGGGGATGGAATCAATAATTTACAGTGGATTTTATTTTTCTCTTCCTGCTCAGTTTATGATTAACATCAGGAAACTTTGGTGTTGTTCTGAATTGCAGGTCTAAAAGGTATCATACTATGTATTTTGCTCTTGTGTCTTGTCTTTTTCCTTCACTCTAATCAAGTTCCTCTTCTGGAGACTGATGTTTGCCTTTGTTTAAGACTTTCAGGATGAATCTGGAAAAACTCAGCAAGCCTGAACTCCTGACACTGTTCAGTATTCTTGAAGGAGAACTTGAAGCAAGGGACCTTGTTATAGAAGCTTTAAAGGTATGGAGAGAGAGTGGTTGATTGATATTTTATGTGGGTATTGGTATAATTTGTGTCAAGACTTGTAGGTTTAATGTGGTAGCACACATTTTACTTCCTGTGCTTGGGAGGCAGAGGCAGGCAGATCTTACTGAGTTTGAGACCATCTTGGTCTACAGAGCAATTTACAGGTCAGCCAAGGCTGTATAGACCTTGTCTTAAATAAACCAAGAGGGAAAGAAATGATGAAACCTTTCTGCCCTCAAAATAGCTCCGTTGGTCTCTACTAGGTTTCTAAACCTTAAACCTTGTATTTTTACTGTTTGGGCTGTTTTTAAATGTTGGTCGACCGTTTTGAGAACTTGCTGAGATCTACTTCATATATTATATACACATACATATATACATACATACATACATACATGCATTCATATACCAAAGTTCAGGGTCTAATGGACGTTAAGGTTTCCATAAAACTATCTGTGCTACCCACACAATTAAAAAATTCTTTTGTTCAGCCAGGTGGTGGTGCACACCTTTAATCCCAGCACTCAGGAGACAAAGGTAGGCAGATCTCAGAGTTAGAGGCTAGCCTGGTCTACAGAGTTCCAGGACAGCCAAGGCTACACAGAGAAACGCTGTCTCAAAAACAAGCAAAAATCTGTTGTTACTTAATTTGTTACCGTTAAATGCAAAGGACGAGAGAGACATGTTAGTGGGACGGGTGGGTGGTCTGTGGAAACAGTGCAGAGCCTTAAGAAGTCCAAGCAGAGCCGGGCAGTGGTGGCACATGCCTTTAATCCCAGCACTCGGGAGGCAGAGACAGGCGGATTTCTGAGTTCAAGCCCAGCCTGGTCTACAGAGTGAGTTCCAGGACAGCCAGGGCTACACAGAGAAACCCTGTCTCGAAAAAAAAAAAAAAAAAAGAAGTCCAAGCAGATCAACCCCTGTCAGGTAGGAGCTCTTTACATGTGCATGGGGATCCCCCCTTTCTGTCTTTGCATACTTAGATAGACTTTTCACAGTATCTGTTGAATCTGCACAGATGATACTCCCCAGAGGCAAAGGACAATAACCAGAGAAGGTGAGATTTGAGTCTGCTGATGACAAATGGATTCCTGCAAAGTTTGAAACCTATCATTTCTATAGCTGATAAGTTTAGAGTGACGCTGGTTTATTTCTTTATTATGCTTATTGGTTTATTTATTTATTCTGCTGACTGGAAAGGCTGACTTTACTCTTAAGATTTGCCTCAGGACGCCTTCCCATTTCTTGTCCTCATCGATAATACAGAGAACAGAAAAAGTACCAAAGAAGATTTGAGCCTCTTCTAACCCTCCTAGTACCTCTTGTTGCTCAGTCTTCCTCTCCTCTCATCTGCCTTCATCCCCTGAGAACTGATGGGGAGATGATACCTGTAATGGAAAGAATCAGAGCAAGCCCTGAGTTTTGCTCTAACAGTTTCCCTAGTCTGAGAGGTCACAGAAGGGCACCTGCTGCATGTGTCACTCCACCGTTCACTCTCTCATAAGCCTGACAGAGCCTGATGTAGATACTTGGTAAATATTTGTTGTAGTAATTTTTGTTGAAGGTTAACTTAACTCAAGGCTGTGGCCACGCTGAATACATGTTCAATCACTAAGCCACATCCCTAGCACCAAATATTTGTCAGACAAATAAAATGACTGCCGGTGATGTATTACCCTAAGACTGCCACGGTACTTCAGGGAAAGGGTTTGGAGTTAGTCAGGACTGTTCTCTGCTCTGCCACAGGCAGCCTTGGCTGCTTGTTGTATGTGTCTCCTAATGGTTTTTCTGTATGCATCTACTTCTCTTTATTATAGTCTGGGAAGTTGAAAGGAATCAGAGAAGCTGGAGCTCTGTAAGGTTCTGTTTTGATAGCCAGTGGCATTCAGAATTGGGCCAGTGTAGACTGGGCCTGTCTGTGGCCCATGGGTGATATAACTGGGCTCCAGCCAGGTTAGTTCTGCCACAGATACGCATCTTTAAACATCTGCTGGGACACAGTTGTTCACAGCTGTGGTTAGAGTCAACCCAAGCGTCAACAAGATTCTTTGTTGTTGTGCTTTCAGATTTATTTGTGTTTATGTGTTTGAGTGTTTTGCCTTCATGTTTGTATGTGCGCTGTGTGTATACTTGAGGTCTGTGAAGCCAGAGGAAGGAACCAGAATCCCTGAAACTAGAGTTACAGACTCTGCTTTTTTTTCCTCCAGACAGGGTTTTTCTGTGTAGCCATGGATGTCCTGGAACTCACTCTGTAGACCAGGCTAGCCTCTAACTCAACAGAGATCTGCCTGCCTCTGCCTCCTGAGCACTGAAATGAAGGGTGCCGGCCACCGCCACCCTGCTGAGATGACAGGTGTGGGCCACTACCACCCTGCTGAGCCACCTTCCTCTTATTATTAAACCATCTCTTCAGCACCTTACCAAATTATTTATGTTAAAAAGAAATCTCACTTAATTTGTGGGGTAGTGTTTGTTTGTTTGGTTGTTTGGTTGTTTGTTTGTTTGTTTGGTTGGTTGGTTGGTTGTTGGTTGGTTGGTTGGTTGGTTGGTTGGTTGGTTGGTTGGTTGGTAGGTTGTTTGGTTGGTTGGTTGGTTGGTTGGTTGGTTGGTTGGTTGGTTGGTTGTTTGGTTGGTTGGTTGGTTGGTTGGTTCTGTAGCAATACCAAGATGTCACTGCCTTATAGCACTTTTTCTTAACAACAAATACCTGTTGGAATTTTTACTAACATTGATTTTCTTTTTATTAGTTCATATTTCATACTTCAGTGAGTTGAAAGGCTTTGGTCTTTGGGGTTTTTATTTTTTCTTAATATTTGTTTATTTTTAATTATGCACTTGTGTTCTTGAGCACATAGAAATGAGTGAAGGTTCTCTGGGAAGCCAGAAGCAGTGGATCCCTTTCAGCTGGAACAGTTGTGAGCTGAAGTGGATGCTGGGAACCAGGTTCGGGCCCTCTGCAGGATCAGTATACCCAGTTAACCACTGAGCCGTCTCTCTCTCCAGGCCATTTTCTCCCACCCCTGCTTTTTTGACACAAGGTCACACTGGCTGTCCTGGACCTCAGACCTCCAAGAGATCTTTTTGCCTCTATCTCCCAAGTACTGAGAGTATAGTTGTGTTCCAGATGTGTCCAGTTTAATCTTTGTCTTAAACAACTTTGAATGGTCTTTTTTGTTTGCTTTCAAAGAGAAAGGAAAATCTTTTTCTACTTCTGTTCAAGTGTTTGTTCTCTGAACAAAACCATATGATTACCTTTTGCTTCTCAGTGAATGTCAGCTCACATTGGCAGGTTTTGTTTCTTTAGGAAAAGATTATAAATGTCCTACAGTTTGTAAATAGATCTGACTATAGAGCTGGACTTGTAAAAGAGCTTTATTCATTCTCTGACATTGTTGCCACGTGCCAGAGTGCATCGCACCTCCTGTAGTCTCCAGGTAGGGTGCTTCTACCCATGGAGGCCGCCCTGCTCTGCTCTGGGCAACCAAAGCATGTTTGCAATAAGGCCATGAAAGGCAGTGTCTCTATAATGTAATATCCAGTCTTCCTCTATGTGAACTTTAGTTGTTAAAGAGAACAATTTATACTGAATTTGGTTCTAATTGAACCTTATATAAACTTGATTTTTGATGTTAGAAGCGTGTGCCAGGAATAAACAGTCTTCATGAAAGTCAAAAGTAAACTTATTTTCCAATCGAGGGCACTATAAAAATCCCTTCAATGGAAAAGGAAAATCACATTGCTCAGAAGCCCAGGGTGGAGCTATACTATCCAACAGGAAAGCCCCCGTTAAGTAATTCCAGCAGATCTAGAAATGGCTTGCTGAGTGCTCTGAGCCTGCTGCAGAGGAGGAGGGACTGAAAGCAGTAGTCATGTAAAGACTCTGGAAACAGAACTGACTGCCAACCAACTCTAGAGCACATGTTCCACCCACATATCTTCCTCTGATACAGAACCACACTTAGCTCTATCAACAGAGATTCTGTCTCAAAACAAGATGGGAGATAATCAAGGAAGACATCTGCCGCCATCATTACACACATGTGCACCCGACCACACAAGCACATATGTACACAAACACAAATGTTATGGCTCTTGGCTGGATGAGATACTAGACAGGGCTTTTATGGCTTTACCAGTCATATCTTTGCTATCATTACAGAGTCCATTGGTTTAGGACAGAATTATGTTCATAAAGCAAACAGTGCTGATGAGACACTGTCCTCTGCAAGGAAGATACAGCATTTACTTCTGAGGGCCATTCTCTGTTGTCGCCAGCAGTGCTGGTTTGGAATTACTCCATCCCTACCCTGATAACCAAATGTATGACTCTTGAAACAGCTGGCAAACATTAAGGTTGACTTTGTGGCTTAGAACAGATGGCCTGTTATAACTCCCCCACCCAAACCCCTCCATATATTTTGTTTTTGAGACAGTCTTGCCATTCAGCCCAAGTTGGCCTTGAGCTCAAGATCCATTTGTCTCTGTCAGAGTGCTGGAGTCACAAGTGTGCTCTGAACTGTTTTGATGTATGTATCCCATGGGACCATTTCCATAGTCACAAGGACATGCATCCATCACCTCTAAGATCTTCTTTGTGCCCTTTTAATCCACTCTGCCTACTCCCCCAGCCCAGCCCCCACCCTGTGCTGAATCCCTGGTCTGTTTCTGTCCCCAGACATGTTACATTATGACTTTATGGACTCATACAAAACATATTCTCTTAGTTCTGGGAAGGTGGACTTCTTCAGCTCTACATGACTGTTTTTATTGTTTGAGAGTTTTATATATACAAATGACATGTTTTGATCAAATCCACTTGATTCCCTCCCCTCTAGTCTCCCTCGTATCTGCCCCCTACCATTTTTTTCTCTCAACTTGATGTGCTTTGTTTTAAACCCACTGAGTCCACATAGTGCTGACTGTATGTGCATGGCCACAGCACCATCCACCGGAGCCTAGGCCACGCCCCTGGAGAAACCAGGCATCCTCCCATACCCCTATCAGCCATCAGTTGCCAGGAACTTCTCAGCTGGGGGTGGGACTTGATGAGCCTCTCACCCATCCTCACTTGGATTTCGGCTGGCTTAACCTTGTGTGGGTCTTAAGCATGCAGCCTCTGGCACTGTGAGGTCATGTGTGTAACAGGTGCCGTGTCATGTCCAGCAACTTCTGTTTCTCTGCACACATCCACTACTTCTGGCTCTTATATAGACTTTCTAGCGCCTCCTTTTCAATGTTCCCTGAGCCTTGGGGGAAGGGAATGTGGTATAGATGTCTCATTTAGCTGAGCACTTCACAGTCTCTGCATGTTGACTAGAGTTGGTATCCGTATTAATTGCCATCTTCTGCAAAAAGAAGCTTCTCAAATGGCTTCAAGATGCCCTAATCCATGGGTATAAAGATAAGAAGCTGGGGCTGGAGAGATGGCTCAGCAGTTAAGAGCACTGGCTGTTCTTCCAGAGGTCCTGAGTTTAATTCCCAGCAACAGCATGGTGGCTCACAGCCATCTGTAGTGGGATCTGATGCCCTCTTCTGGCATGCAGGTGTACATGCAGATAGAGCACTCATACATTAAAATAAGTAAATCTTTTTAAGAAAGATAAGTTAGGGACAGGCTACTACTATGCATGATTGTTCTTCATCATCATCATCATCATCATCATTATTATTATTATTATTATTATATGTATTGATAGTTGATTTAAGACTGAATGGTATTCCACTACCTGTATACATATTTCACAGTTTGTTTTATCTATTCATACTAGAATCTGCACTATTTCTAGCTCTGTGTTATGATAAATAAAGCCACTGTGAACATTTGCCTGTACACGGCTTTGTGTGGATGTGTGTTTTAAGTTCTTTTGGTTAAATACTCAGGAATGGGATGACTATTAAATAATAGGTATCTATTTACTATGGGGGGGGACGAACAGTTGGGATTACATTAGCTGTCATGCCAAGATCATATTTGATTTTTAAGAAACTATCAGTAATTGTCCAGTGTGATAAGCCATTTCCTGTTCCCCACTGTGAGTTGAGCGTCACCAGCATTTAGTGCAGCCGCTTTTCATTCTAGCCATTCTAACAGGTGTGCAGGTGTGCTGTAACTCACTTGGATTTCATTGCTCTTGGTGTAGGAGACCCTATGACCCAGGCTGGCTTGGAACTCAGAGCAGTCCAGTCCTGCCTCGGCTACAGGTTCTAGTCCCAACACCAGTCTTTCTTCCTTCCTTCCTTCCTTCCTTCCTTCCTTCCTTCCTTCCTTCCTTCCTTCCTTCCTTCCTTCCTTCCTTCCTTCTTTCTTTGTTTCTTTTTTCCAGTTTGACTTGGTTTGGGGATTTTGGTTTGTTTGAGTTGTTGTTGTTGTTGTTTGTGACAGGATCTCACTGTATAGTCCTAGCTGTCCTAGAACTCATTCTATAGACCAGGCTGGCCCCAAACTCAGAGATCTGCCTGCTTCTGTATTCTAGGTGCTGGAATTACAGACATGCGCCGCCGCCACCCAGCTTCTCATTTTAATTTTAATTTTTCATTTCTTATTGACTAGTGACACTTAAGTATTTAAATGTCATCAGTATCTTCTTCCTTAGTTTTTTGAGACAGTCTCACTATGTAGCCCAAATTTGTCAGACATTTACCCTCCTCTTACCTCAGCCTCCTGAGTAAAGCTGCACATAAGACTGTTCCTAGCAGCAGAATTCATAGCAGCAGAAGCGCTAGAAAAGCCTAGCATCTCACAGTAGAGTCTGGTCAAGAAAATGACTGCTGACCTTTGGTCTTTTGCTATGCATTGTAATGCTAAGTGCAGGGGTCCCCAAGACCTGGTTGTCCCCAGGATGAGAGAGTCCTCACATAGATCAAAGTGACCCTATGTGTCCTTGACCCTAAGTTATTTTTGATTGGTGAATAAAGATGCCAACAGAGCAATGAGTATTCTGAACCACCGAGCCATTTCTCTAGCCTTTTAAGAATATTTACTTATTAATGTGTGAGAGTGATCATGCCATACTGTGTGTGTGGAGGTCAGGACAACTTTGCCTTGACATGGATTCTGAGACCTGAACTCGGGTCAGCAGACTTTCGTCACTGGGCAGCAAGCACAGAAGAGACATAGGCAGGGTTTAGGTTCCAGAGCCTGGGGGGTTGGAGAACCGCCAGGGAGAGAAGAGGTGAGGAGGAAGAGAAAGGTGAGTCATGAAAACCTGGCCTTGAGGCCTGGCCAGTTGGAGTTAAGAGCAGCCAAGATGAAACAGTAAGTACTAACTCAGGGTTATCGAAGGAAGGTAGAGTCTAATAGCACAGAGGGTAAATATATGCCCAGCTCTTGTGCTGTTTAAGCTATATTGTAAATAATAAAAGTTGTGTGTCTTTTATCTGGGAACTGAATGATTAAAGGTGGGTAGAAACCCCGGATTGGAATTTTAAATTTCTACAACAGTTATGATGGAATCCGAGTGCAGTACCTCCAAACTAGTAAGGGATGGTCTTTGTACGTCCTAGGGAGTACTGTCCACAATAAGGTATGTGGAAATATAAAGCCATAATATAGAAAAATACTAAGTTGTAGCCTAGTAGGTGAAGCCTCCCAAAGCCTCTCCATTCTCCCCCTCAGCTGTTCCCTGAAGATGGTAGGACCTCCTGACACCACCTACCCGGCAGGGGAGGGGGGAGGAGGTTCCCTGAAGATGGTAGGACCTCCTGACACCACCTACCCGGCAGGGGAGGGGGGAGGGGGTTCCCTGAAGATGGTAGGACCTCCTGACACCACCTACCCAGCGGGGGGCGGGAGGATGTTGAGCTAGTGGGAGGGAAGTACTGTTGGGATGCCCTGGCAGGAAAGAGCCACAGGGGAAAGGCCATTTGTATAGATGATCGTTCATAAACTGGATGTATTTATTTGTAAGTGATAAAACATCTGAATTTCATTTCTGAAAACTGGACCTCATATATATCAGCTAGCTCATAAAGTAATTATGTGATGTCCGCTTTCTGTGACATGTCATTCTTGAGTGAATTGTGTGAGGGGTTAATTACAGGTGCCAATGAAGTTCTCATCTGGCTGACATCTTCCTGTGAACTCTGGGATTTGTGGGGGGTGGCGGGGGTGTTATGCCTTGGAGGAAGGGAGGGGGTTCTGCTTGTGAAGTGGCACTCCCTTCCAGAACAGGCAGTTGGGAGAGCTTACAGTGTGCTCTGGACTTTTGTAGTCACTCAGCCTGAAACTAAGACAGACAGAAAAAGGAAGCAGCTTATTCCTGTTATTTTGACTTCCTGTCATTGTGTCTCCTCGTGATTTAGGTTTAATCAGAGGTTATTTCTAGCTGTGCCTATAGAAAGAAGCAAGGGAAACTACGAAAGTTTTAGTTTAAAGTAAAATCTGTGGTTTGTCAGGTAGATTGAGCCAGTTGTAGAAATAATTAGGACTAGAGGAAGCCATCTTGTCAGCTTGTTGACAGTCTGTGTGGAAAGGAGACACTTCAGAATGTGTTGGGAGTTTTATTAAATGGAAAAAATAGGGCTGCCAAGGCTGATGGCTCTCAGCAGGTAAAGGTGCTTGGCTGTCCAATGGCGACAGTCTGCTGACCCAAGGTCAGTTCTTAGAACCCATGTCACAAAGTTGTCCTGACCTCCACACACACATGGTCACACTTACCCAGTAATAAGTAAATATTCTTAAAAGGAAACGCTATAAATATCTCCCGGGGGCTAGAAGGCTGAGTGGTTCAGAGTACCTGCTGCAGTTCCAGTGGGCCTGAGGTCAGTTCCCAGCACCCACATTAGGTAGCTTCACTTGTAACTCCAGCTCTAGAGATCCAGCACCCTCTAATGTCACCCAAATATGAGTGGCATGTCCTCATGCAGGCACATATGTGTACACGTGAATAGAAGTATGAAATGTTTTTAAAGAAGGGAAGGAAAGGAAGATCTCTCTACAAAACCGTCTTACATTTGCAGGGATGCTTGTCGCACCATGGTTTAACACAGCACCAGGGAATTGTAAACTCCTCTTGGTAAAGTTGCATAGCCTGGTGCGTCTCACTGGACCGTTCCTGGATGTAGACTTTTCACTGTGCATGCCAAGCTGGCCTAGAATCCACTGTGCAGCCCATACCCAGGCTGACCTTGAGCCTGGAGCAGCCTCCCTGCCTCAGCCTCTCCAGTGAAGCTGCTTTAGGCGTGTGCCCACATGCCCAACTGGTTGTGTTTTTAAGAAGAAAACTGCTATGCACTGACTTAGACCTCTAAGGCAGTGATTGGGAAGTCACAGCAGAGCCCTGCAGTTAAGCTGCGTCGTTGGGTTTTACATACGCACCTAAATACATGGGATTGCTTAGAAGTGGCCCAGGGACAGAATTCAGGAAGACTTTCCCAGAGGAAAGATAGATGACATGGCCCAGGAGAACTCACAGACTCAGAAATAGATTGGGTTGCAGTCAAGAAGGACTTGAGTTAACTAAACAGTTACATTTGGTGCGTGCTGGACGTCTGGGTGAACACTGCTATGCCCAGTTTGTATGAGACTGTGGCTTGAGCTCAGGGCTACGCGCGTACTGGACAAGTACTTACCCAATTGAGCGTCTGTCTCCCAGCCTTCTTTTCTTGGCTTCCTTGTATACTTACTCATCAGTTCTTGGCCATCTCTTGGTCCTCCGATTTCTTCCCTTACATTATTTCTTGCCCCTGGTGTAAGGCCCATTTGGAACAGTCTTCATTATGCCATCCTTCCTCTCCTTGGTACACTTGGTATTTCAGTTGCTTGTCTTCTGCCTCCTGTGCCCGCATCTCTCATTTACTTTTTACCTCTATCACTTGACTTAAATCCTGCCTGCTGAAAGCACATGTAAATTCTAATGCCCACCACCCCTCTGTGCTGGAAATTGGACCCAGAACTGAGCCAACACATAAGGCAAACAAACATTCCACCTCTGAGCCCCCCGCCCCTAATGACCTCTTCTAATTAAATCACCTAAGCATCTCACTTTTGGTGGCGTGGGAGGGGGTGAGGCAGTTGTTGAGACAGTGTGTTGCTGTGTAGCTGACCAACACCAACAGACCTCATACCTCAGCCCATCTTACTTTATTTTTAATGTGTATAAGTTTTTCACCTGCATATATGTCTGTATACCACTTGCATGCATTCCTAGTACCAGTGTAGACTAAAAGAGAGCATTGGATTCCCCTGGAACTGAAGTAATAGACAATTGTGAACCACCATGTGGGTACTGGGAATTGAACCTGGGTCCTTTGGAAGAGCAGCCAGTGCTCTTCAACAGTGAGCCATCTCTCCAGCCCCTCATCTTTCTTTTTAAATGTTCTTTCTTTGGTGTCATTGGCATTCTTGTCTTAATATTTCTCATCATTTTTTTTCTTCACATGCCTGTTAAATGAAATGCCCTCCATAACTGTTTAAAATATAATTCTTTGTGATTCGCATGGAGTATGTTCAGAAGCTGTTCTAGCACAGTTCATGACTGTATTGTGATAGTGTTGTATCTTGCCATTTAGACTTTGGGGGAGGTTTTGTTTTATTGGTTGGTTGTGTTTGTGGCTTTTGTTTATTTTATAAAATTACTTATCTACCTATCTGTCTGTCTATCTGTCTATTTATCATGTCTGTGCTTATCTTGAAGTTACAAGTGAATTGCCTGATGTGTGTACTGGCAGCTGACAGGAAGCATGCTTAACCACTGAGCACCCCAGTGCATTTTTTATAAAACCTGTATTCACTTAATGTGATTTCTCTTTTCTGGTTGTCTTTACTGGGCATTATAGTAATGTGGAAATGTGTTAATTCTGATAAGCATTGGACATTACAAGGCTCTTTCTATTTTGTGTGTAAATCTGCGGTCCCCTACCTCCATCAGGTGTCAATTCCATGGGAAGCTGGTACTTAATCTCCTCTGACTCTGGAAGCCCAGTACCCAGAGCCTCTGCAGTACTCCCAGCTATGTGTCACATGAAGAATGAGTTGAGACTCTTTAAGTCTTACATGAATGTTTTCAGTTCTCAAGAATAGATAGCCTTTATTAGTGCTTTTTAGAAGAGAGGCATAACTCTAATAAAGTAGTTTCATAACCTCCGCTGTTGATAATTCCCATCCAGTCACGTTATTTACATCTCTGGGAACAGCTTGTTCTTCAGACAGGAAGTCATGGCTTGGCATTTGCTTTCATATCTGTGTAAAGGATGCAGATGACTGCTCTGCACCTCTCAGTCCACTGGTTGTATTCATGTAATAAAACATTTTCTCATTTTAATTTTTTAAAATAAAAATTATTTTTATGTTATATATATGGGTGTTTTCCCTACATATATGCCTGTGCACCACATGCAAGCAGTAGCAGTGGAGGCCAGAAAAAGGTGTCAGATCCTCTG
The DNA here is from genome assembly GCA_028551405.1 of Uromys caudimaculatus. Classification (NCBI taxonomy): domain Eukaryota; kingdom Metazoa; phylum Chordata; class Mammalia; order Rodentia; family Muridae; genus Uromys; species Uromys caudimaculatus. Next base: position 78,711,326 of record CM052704.1, on the reverse strand, counting down.
GAACTGGAGTTACAAGCAGTTGTAAGCTGTCACGTGGATGCTGGGAGTACAATTCATGTCCTCTGGAAGAGCAGCTGTGCCCTTAGTGGCTGAGCCTTCTCTCCAGCCCCCACCCCATTTTAACTTTCAGTGAGCATTTTGTCTTAGTAGCCTTTCTTCCAAGGTGAGGTGTAGTCATCTGCAGTACCCCCATGGGCAGTAATGAGTAATAACAATGCACTCATGAACTGTGCCAGAACAGCTTCTGAACATACTCCATGGGAATCACAAGGAATTATATTTTAAACAGTTATGGAGGGCATTTCATTTAAGAGGCATGTGGAAGGAAAAAAATGAGAAATATTAAGACAAGAATGCCAATGACACCAAAGAAAGAAAGTTTAAAAAGTAAGATGAGGGGCTGGAGAGATTGCTCAGTGTTGAAGAGCACTGGCTGCTCTTCCAAAGGACCCAGGTTCAATTCCCAGTACCCACATGGTGGTTCACAGCTCTCTATTACTTCAGTTCCAGGGGAATCCAATTGTATCAGAAGAAAAATAAATGCCTGCAAGTTCCTCCCAGTCCTACCCTCACCCCCAAACCCAGGACCTTACAAATGCTAGGCAAGACCCTTTGCCACTGAGGCTACTCAAGCCGTGCAGTGTTAAACAGTACAGTGCTTGTCGTCCTTACCTCCTGGGTACTTAAAGAAAATGTATTTCCATGCTGTCCAGCTGAGGGCTTTATGAGCATCTGTCTAAATTACAGACACTGACTTTCAGAATGCATTTACTTATCCTAGTTCTGTGCTGTTCGTATTTATGGCAACTTGTCTCCCTCCCTCCTTCCCTCCTTCCCTCCCTCCCTCCCTCCCTTTCTTCCTTCCTTCCTTCCTTTCCGATGGGTGGGGGATAGTTTGAGACAGGCTCTCACTTTGTAGCTATCTGTCCTGGAACCCTCGTTGTAGACCAGGCTATCCTTAAGCTCACAGAGATCCTTCCGCCTCTGCCTCCCCAGTACTGGGATCACCACGCCCAATGGGGATTTGTTTTACAAGGTTTGGGTTTTTTTGTTTTGTTTTGGTTTGTTTCTTGTTTTTGTATCTTTTAGAAAATGTTCATCATCATCTGTTTTTCTCTATTTTCCAAATTAACACTACTTTAAATGTTTTATTAAGTTTATTTTAAATTTATGTGTACACATACACACAAATAAATCTAAAACAGAAAGTTAGTACAAACTAACTTCAGGCTAGAGAGATAGCTCAGCGGTTAGGAGTGTACACGTGCTAGCCTTCCAGAGGACTCAGGTTCAATTCCCAACACCCACCTCAGGCAGCTCACAACTGCCCATTCACTCCAGTTCCAGGGTTTCTTATGCCCCCCGGAACATGCACTCATGAGTACATACAAAGGTACATACACATACTAAAAATAAAAGGAATTTTTTCTTTAAATCCTTAGCTTCAGATGGGGCTCACATAGGGCTGTTGCTCAGTGGTGGAGTACACTTGGCACACTTAGTCAGCAGTAGCGCTGGAAAGGGGGCTCATTAAATGTGACTGAGGAGGAGCCCTCTTCTAGGGTGACTCAGAGGAGGGACTGGAGGCAGTGCAACTGTCAAGTGGGTCCTGGCTGGCTGGCTGGCTGGTTGGTTGGTTGGTTGGTTGGTTGGTTGGTTGGTTGGTTGGTTGGTTGGTTTTGAGGCAGGGTCTCAGTATGTATCACTGGCTGGCATGGAACTCATTAAAAACCACCTGCCCCTGGCTCTCTAATGCTGGGATTACAGGTATGTACCAACACACCCAGCTTTAACTGTAATTTGTCTGGACTGCTAAATCATGCACAAGTGCTCACACAGCTTGGCTGGGACCGGCGTGGAGAGGTCAAAGGACAACTTTTGGGAGTCAGTTTCTTTCCACCGGTGTGTAGGTCCCAGGGATCAAACCCAGGTCATCAGTGTCAGTCTTGGCTGCAAACCTTTGCTCACTGAGCCCTGTGCCCTTTCCGTACACAGCAAGTAAAAGAGCCTAAGTGCATTTCTATGAACCTGAAAGGTTTCTAGGCTCATAGGATTAACTTACAGGAGTTTGGGGTCAAGTGCCTCCCCACTGTCACCCCGTCACCACCACCACTGTCCCTATTTCCTGTGATTCATTAAGTCACTGGTTGTACCTTTTATCTGCCAGAACCCACCCACTTCCAGGGTTGGCCTTTTCCTTCCTATTCCTTGGGAGTTTAAAGTCTGTGACTTAGAAAATTCCGATCAAATAAGCTCCACTTGTTGTTCCTCTGAACATGAGTGATGCAGTTTAGAAACCGTTAAACAAGCAGAGGCTGCCTGCCCTTGCGGATGTTGTTTGTTCTTTGAAATGTAGCAGATTTTCATCTCCTTGAAGATGGAGAGCTGTGTTTCACATGTTCAAGTCTGCCTTCCTCTGTCACCACCCACATCACAGCATATGTACTGCCCAGCAAATAAAAAGTACTAAATAAATGCATGCAAAGTTTGTGTACTCCTGGATATTTTGGTTATGTGGTTTTTTTGTTTCTTTCTTTTGTATATTGTATATTTGATCTACAACCAAATCTCTTCTAGTTTGTAGACTTTTGTAACATTTGTTAGTTTAAAATAAGATAGTAATACTGATACCTTTTTATATTAGAATTTATATATTTCTTTTACCCTAAATGGAAAAGCAGAGTCAGCAGTCAGACTTCTTAAAGTCTTCTCTCTGTTCCAGTGTCCTTTATAGTTGAGGCATAATACAAAGTAGATTTTGCTTTGTGACATAGGGGACACAACACACTTCGGGGGTAACCCAGGAGGAACATGCTTGAAATAACCTCACTCCCCACAGTGCTCTGTAGTGGCTTCTCTTCTGGTTTTGAGGCAGGGAAGATGCCAAGAAGAACCCAGGGTTACTCTCTGCTATGCAGACTTCTAGCTGCCCTTACTCACTAGTTTGGGTCTAATTGGAAGCTCATTCTTGCTGAGTTCTGAGAGCATCAGCTTCCTCTTCTTACTCATTGCTACGATTTTATCTCTAAAATTTCTAAAAGAAATGGAGACAGTAGTGATGTCTAACTGAAGAGGAGCATTGTGCTGGGCATGGTTGGTGGGGCCCTCCTGTATTCCTAGCACTCAGGAGACCAAGGCAGAAGGACCTCAGTTCTAGACTAGCCATATGGCCAGACCTGTCTTAAGCAAACAAAAGAGAGAGATTGTTAGCATTAGGTTGGCGGTATGAAAACTCAGCGCACTGCTTTCAGGTAATAAGCATTAGGATGTTAGCATCCCTGTTGTTTCTGCTGCTGTTGTTAAACTTAATTTGGGGACCCAGCAAAATGGGTCAGTGAGTAAAGGTGCTTGTCATCAGTCCTGATGACCCCAGTTCCATTCTTGAGGCCCACATGGTAAAAAGATACAGAAACTGACTCCCGCAGGCTGTCCTCTGACCTCCATACGTGCTCTGTGTGGCATGTGAATCAGTCGCCACACATGCGCATACCCGCACGCTCTTTCTCCTATGTACATAGCAAAAGGGAGAGGGTGTTAAGTTGGATGGGTACCAGTCAGGACAATGAGATCCTACTGTGGCTGCTGCTGAAACACAGCCTGACCACAGCCCGTGCTGGGAAGGGTGAGACCTGAAGGCTTCCAGGGACAGGGTCTCTCCCTAAACCTAGGTTAGCTGGCAGTCAGCAAGCTTCAGAGACCCCCGTCTCCACCCCCACACACCCCCAGTGTTGGAGTTACAGGCCTATGGGAGGCCACTCCCAGTTTTTTTTTACATGAGTATTGGGAATTTGGACCCAGGTCTTCATGCTTGCACGGAAAGAACGATTACCTACTGAGCTGTCTCCAGCCATGAACTGAACCCTGATGTATACTTCTTGGCCATTTTTATTTTATCTTTCAGTTTACAGTGTCTGGCTTTAGTTTTGTTTTGTTTGTTTTTGCTTTTGCTTTTTTGAGTTTGTTTTTGTTTTTGTTTTTCAAGACAGTTTCTCTGTGTGGCCCTGGCTGTCTTGGAACTTGTTCTGTTCACCATACTGGCCCCAAACTCAAAGATCCACCTGCCCTCTGCCTCCCAAGTGCTGGGATTAAATGCGTGAACCACCACCACCCAGCGTCAGCGTCTGTTTAAACTTTCGTTGTGACTTAGGGATGTGTGATCACCCTGTCGGGAAGATGAAGACTGGAGTTGTAGCCCGGCTGCTTACCTAGGAGGTCCTGGGTTCCATATCATTCTAATGAGAGGTGGTAGTCGGGAGAGCCCTAGGCCTGTGTCAGTGGGAATAGATAGGAAATCTCTAACCTAAAACTACTGGAAAAGGTAAAGAATTTTTTTTGTTTTTATGTACGTGGAAATCCTTAAATGTTCAGGACTATTTGCTCTTTATCTGTTCTTTCTTTCCTGTTGAATTCCTGTATACATTTTCTTCCCCACATCAAAAAGGTAAGCATGTGGATCCAGGCCAGAAAGTACCGTAACCCCCTTAGCCTCATTCCTGGAGGGAAGGGATCAGACAGAAGGACAGACATACTCCACATTCCTTTGGTTTCATCAAAACCTGTCACAGACTTTGGAATTAGGGTGTTGATACCACTCCTTGCGGCCACACTTACAGCTACTTGGATTAAATCCACTCAGTCCTGAACAGAATTTAGGAGACTTTGGCCAAATAATAATAAGTAATTGTCTAATCTTATGTAAATAATTGCCTTTATAAATATCTATGCCTGCAGATTACTTTGAAGTTCATCCTACTTCAAAAGGCAGTGGAAGTACTTGTTTTATTGGGGGGGGAGGGCACATGCCACCGCACTCTTGTAGAAGTTAGAGGACAACTTACAGGAGTTAGTTGGTTCTCCCATAGTTCAGGTCTCAACAAATTGAGGTCATTAAGCTTGGCAACAGGTACCTTTACCAGCTAAGCATCTGTGTGCTGAGTTATTAGTTTGTTTTGCTTTGCTTTAAGACAGGGCCTCATGTAGCCCAGGCTGGCCCCAAACTTAATATTTAGCTGGAATGACCTTGAACTTCTGATCCACCACCTTCACCTCATAAGTACTGAAACTGCAGACATGTGCCATCATACCCAGTTTTATGCTGTGCTGTGGACAAAACACAGGACTCCATGCATGCTAGGTAAGCACTCTACTAACTGAGCTATCCTAGACTAATTCTTTACTTTTAGATTCAGAACCACTTCTCATCCAAAGAATATAGTGGCTGATATCCTGCCCGAGAGTGGAATATGCACACTCCTGTGCCGTTACACACATTACACTAGGAAGGCAGAAAAGGAAACTGCTTTATTTCTTTGGGGTTTCCGAGTGACTTGAAACAAAATCTTCCTGTGTGGCTCAAGTGGCTCTGGCTGGCTCGAAGCTCTCAGCTCTCCTGCCATATTCTGAGTGCCTGGCTCTTTCTTTTTGAAGACAGTGATACTGCAGCTGGGGCTTTGGAGACTAATCATGGTGGCTCCAAGGCTAGTCTGTGATGTTATTTTAAGCTTTCTCTACTGATGTGTTTCCTCCAGCCTGTGAAGTAAAATGAAAGAGTAATAGGTGGCTGGTGTTCTGGCTGCTGATAGTACCTCTGTCATCAGTCTATCTAGCAAGCCAGTATTTTCCTTTTCTCTGAAATTAAAGGCCAACATGTTTTCTGACAATGTAGGGAATTTCTGTTCAGCTGAAGTTTATATTGTCACTGAAGCAAAAATGCTGAAATAGGAAATTGATTGGGTTTAGCTTTATACTAAATTTCTCCAAAGCTCAAACCCAAGTAACACCTGGCCCCTCGTGTACATTTTTAATAGCTACAAATAATTAAAATATTAATGATATTTTACCCTGTAATATTAGTGGCAGCTGTGGTCCCATCTGGAATGTTCCGGGGTTGGGCTGCGCAGCTGAGATGTTGGTCTTGATGATCTGAACACTGTACACTGTAGGAAACTAGCACGTAAGCCATGGTGACTAGAACCTCATGAGATACCAGTGTAGAACTACCCAGCTAAGCCCTCACCCTAGATTCCTGACCATCAGATACCACGTGAGATAAAATATTTAAGCTGCAGAAGTTACTGCTTGTTATGCAGCAACAGGTGACCAGCACATCCCCCATAAAAGTTATTTTCATTAAATTTTAGCTTTTGATTCTGCTTGTTACTGTTATTTACAGTTAAACATGTAGCCCATAAATTGGTTGAAAAATTAATTTCTCCCATTTTTCTGGTGCATAGTATCATAAATACAGCCTTCGAGCTGACCTTTTCTGTTTTGGCCCTGTGGTGGAGTCGCTGCGTGACCAAAGCCTTTCAGAAGTCCGTCCACAGCTCCCTTTCATTTGCAGGTGGTTGGTGTGGATTGTAATTAACCATGCAGGTGACATGGAATCACTCTGAAGTGTCAGAGAAAGCAGACAGCCTAACAACTGTACTCAGGCTTAGATCTCAGCCGAGAAGCTACTATTGCTTGTGACTCTGATGCTTACTGATCACACAGAATAATCACCGTGTGGCTTTTTAAAGTCGAGTTTTAGGGTTAGTACACTCAAACCCCCCACAGGCAGCTTCTTGGCAGAACTGAGGTCCATGTCACCAGTTGTCCCATGATCAGAGTCCACGTCCCATCTTCTGCTCACCCACCCCAACTCTCCACAGCGTTTTGAAAAGAAAAGGTCATTAACAAAAAATTTAAAAAGACTCCAGCTTACTCTTTCTTTTGGGCTACAGAATCAATCTTGGTGACAGTAGCATTCATTTATTACACTAATGATGCAGACTTGGCTTTATAAGAAGTGTGACCAGGGCAGGAGCTATAGCAGACTCTAGGAAAGAGAAAGAATGAAGAGGAAGGAGGCCAAGTGTGGTGGCTCATGCCTGTAAATCCAGCCAGAGGCCAAGGCCCCTCCATACTCCAGTCACACAGGGATTTTTAAAAAGAAAGACAAATATTTGCAGCTTCGATGTCTGTGTCTACTGTGTAAATATCCTCAAACGCTCCCATCATCTGGTGATAGGGTGGCTATAGGTCAAACCAGAAATCAAACAGAAAGCGTGTCTGTTTTGAGGCAGGGTCTCACTGGATAGCCCACACTGACCTCAATTTAGGATCTCCCCATCTCAGCCTCTCATGCAGGACTTGTGGGCTTGTGCCACCATGACCAGCATTGGGGATTTCTTCATAGTTTGGTTGTTGTTGCTTTTGTTAGTTGTTTTGAGACAGGGTCTCAGAATGTTGCTCAGGCTCACCTTAGGCTCACAGAGATCCACCTGCCTCTGCCTCCTGAGTTCTGGAGCATAAAAGCATTTGCCACCTGCCTAGCATGCGTAGAGACTGCTAATGCCACGCTGTTTACGTACATGAGGAACCTGTTCTGTTGCTTATACCATGTAATTCCTAAAGCTTTCCTGAGCAGAGGTAAGACAAGAAGGAAACTGAAGTATCTTTCCAAACATTTGTTGATCCTTAGATACCCGGTTGCCAGGGGCAACAGAAAAGACTAAGGAACACGAGTAGAGGGTGATCAGAGATTGAAAAGGAGGAGGTGATTCAGGGATTGAATTTGGCGGAGGTGGAAGGGTTTTTGTCTGCGGCTGTCATTATATGTACCTACCCCCTCTTGACCCATCAACAGTGAAATCAAGTTCTCTCCGTACAGATCACAAGGAGTCCTGAATTCTCCTCTGTCCACACTTGCGTCTTTTGCATACCTGCTGGCACCTTGTTTGTCTCTCAGTATATACACTGATAAAGTCATCTTGCTTAACACTTTAGGAATGCAAATGCCATACAAAAGAAAGATAAGATAAACCTGAGGGTAACACAGACAGACATGTGGAGGCAGTGGCTTTGCTGCTTCAAGACTTGGGACTTCCAGAGCCATGTCCCTGTTCTAACAGTCGGCTAGCTGAGTAACTAGCCTCTTTCTAATGGCTTTCTCATCTGCAAGGTAGAGATGATTAGCACTACTTTATATGGCTATAAAATCACCCAAGTTAATATGGCCGGACCTGCTCTGGATAATGTCTAATACTGGATCAGTGTTCATATTACTGCGTGGCGCCACCACCTGATGTCACCTGATTTGTAGCCAGGTTTGGTATTGCAGGACATTCCTCACATTAATGGTTTTGGTTTTTTGTTTGTTCATTTGTTTTTTTTATTCTCAGGCCCAACACAGAGATACTTTCATTGAAGAACGCTATGGAAAATACAACATCAGTGACCCTCTAATGGCTCTTCAGAGAGATTTTGAAACACTGAAGGAGAAAGATGATAGTGAGAAGCAGCCAGTGTGCACAAACCCCCTCTCTATCCTCAAGGCGGTGATGAAGCAGTGCAAGAACATGCAGGAGCGCATGCTGTCCCAGCTGGCCGCCGCCGAGAGCAGGCACCGAAAGGTAGGCTTGCCCGTAGGCAGGCTGTGCTTCAGAAATCCTCGGAGGACTCATGTCAGCCACCAGTGTTCATGGGCATTGGCGGGGGCTGGGGAGTTCGTGGGTCAGAAAGACTCTTCAGTTACACAGGAGTCAGGGCAAAAGGAAAACGGGTCATTGCACAGGTCCAGACGTTACTAAAGACGGCATTCATTCGGGATGTGTCACTACAGAATACTTGGTACTTTTTTTTTTCTTTCCAAATTTCAGTCTTCCAGACTTTAGCAGCAAGCTGGTGTTTAACCAAGCTTGTAGCTGAACAGAGCGTTCTGTTTGCTTATTTAAGTGATAAATAAAAAGATGAACAGGTATTTAGGGAAGAGAGAGAGCACATAAATCCACCTGATACTAACCATGCAAGCATGGAGAGTGTTTCCATTCATGCTGGCTTCTCATTTCATTACGAGGTGGAAGGCTACAAACAGCCTCTGGGATGGCTGGTGTTGAAGGTTTTTCTACACTGGATTGGGAGTGCGGAGCAGGTACTCTGGTGCTGATAGCTCCTAGGTAGGAGGGCAAACCTGTACTTCTGCAGTCTCAGGTTTGAGAATTCCAGTGTGTGCATTCATTCTCCATCTTCTTCTTGCCCACACTCAAGATTCGGCAAGAATCTGCATTTTAAAAAGCTAGCTATTTAGATTTGGACCTACAAGGTGGGCATCAACGAGAGCTTGTAGGAGACATTTTAATCAGGAAAATGACGTCAGCAACCTTAGTAGACATTAGTTTGTTCTCCTGGTTATCTCCATGGGAGCTCTCCGCTAAAGCCATATCTGGTAAGTTGCCCCTGAGCTGGGTCTTCTTGCCTGTCAGCTTTTCTCTTCACTGAGTCCAGAGGATAAGTCCTTAACCATGTGTAGGTCACACATGACCCACAAGGCCCCTGAAATATATAAAATATTAGAAGTGTGTGCATTTTTATGAAAAGTGTATTTTTTATATTTTTAGTCAAATTCCAAAAGTTGCCTATGGCTGAAAAGAGTCTAGCCTGAATGTGTCATTTGTGTCAATGTATCTAATCCAAAGTGTGTCATCTAGAGCATTCATGGCAGTGTGTCTAACCCAGAATGTATCATCTACAATATCTGTGGTAGTGTGTCTAACCCAGACTGTGTCATCTAGAATATCCGTGGTAGCATGTCTAACCAAGGGTGTCATCCAGAACATCGTGGCAGTGTGGAGAAACATGGCCTAAGTTGGAGCTTTCACAGTAATTAAGAAAATCTTCACCAGATCCTTTATGGCTGGCAGTCTTGTTTGTAGTTCATGCAGGAAGTAATTGAGCTATGCTGAATGGCGTAGGTGTCATACCCTAGGTTTCATGGAAGATGTAGTATAGTTTGCAGATCTAGGTGACTGGAGAGAGGAGAAAATTAAAAATAATTGAAAATTCCTTAATATACTGTTTTAATTGGTTTTAAAGTAGCATTAAATTTTTGAAACTAAGTAACTTACCTGTTTTGTTTATTTGGTTGGTTTCTTGTGACAGAGTCTCTTGTAGCCCAGGGTGACTTTAGGCTCTTGCTGTGTCACCAAGGATGACCTTTGCTACATGGGAAGGTGGGCATTACCATGCCCAACAAAGTACCTACCTGCTCTTGGGTGCTTTACCCAAACTGGGCACTAAATTTGCCAGTAATCAGTTAGCACTGAGAGGTCTGTAGGTAGAGTAAGCTATAGTTCAAGTTTGCTGAAGATTCCATGTCTACCCTTTGCTGTGCCGTGACTATTACTGTAACCTCTTGTCCTCTCAGAAAGATTAGGATCTGAACAGCAGATGATCTGATCGCTGCCTGCAGTGGAAGGAGAGTTCCTCAGGCACATCTTCTTCCCCTTTCCCAATACCCCCAGCACTGAAAGGTAGCTTTATCTTTGTTGTTTTGAAACATGGATTTGTGTCCCGAGAGGGTGCGCATGCGTGCACGCACATATACACACACACACACACACACACACACACACACACACACACACACACACACACACACACACACACACACACACACACACACACACACCCCATCACCATCATCACCACCCTCCTCGGGCTTTAAATCACTGGGAAGCTGAAGATGACCTTTGACTTTACCCCTCAAGCTGGGGGGTTGCAGATGCTGCTCCCCTACCCAGTTTAAGGAAGTTTTTATCTAATCTTTGAAAACCCAGACTCCCTGCAGCCCCTCCTACTTCAGGCTCCAGCTCTTTAGGAGGGGCGGGGTGAGATGCCTCTCCCTAAGCCTGTTTTCCATTTCAGAATCTCTTAAAACTTCCTGTCTGGGGCCTAGAGAGATGGCGTAGCTGCGAAGAGCACTAATTGCTCTTCCACAGGACCCAGTTCAGTTGCTAACACACCTACAGCAGGCAGCTCACAACTACCTGTAACTCCAGTTCCAAGGAATCCAGTGCCTCGGGCCTCCGTGGGCAACTACACTCATGTGGTGCACACACACTCTCAGGCATAAATAAATACAATAAATTCTTTAAATCACTTTTTTTCCTACTAAAGTCTCTCATCTCTGAAACTATAGTTTTTTATTCCTTTCTGTAATTTTAAAGAGCTCTCAAACTAGACAATACATTTAACCAAAAGGCATTCTATTATATTTAAAAACTAGATTGTTTTTAGTTCAACAGGAAGTAATACACTAATTAAACTTAATCTTTTAGTTTTATTTATATATCATTTTTTTGAGGCTAGATCTTCCTGTATCTGTATAGCTCTGGCTGGCTTTGAACTCACTGTGTAGACAAGGCTAACTTCACAGTCATGGACATCCTCTTGCCTCTGTCTTCTGAATATTGAGATGACAGGCATGTGTCACCATGTTTGTTTTCATTTTAAACTTTAAAGTGGGGTTGCGTGTTATAGAAAATGCTCTTTCTTCATTCCTAAAATTGTTAATGGGACATCATGAGAGTCGGCCGAGGTAACTGACAGCCCTGGAGGTCTGGGCTGAGCCACCTCTGAAACAGAAGCTACCCAATGATAACATTCGCATGTCGGATGCTGTGTGGTGTAGACAGAGCACATGGGAAATGTCCATTTCTGCTTGTATTTTCCTGGAAAGTGGTTTAGATCTTTCAGCACCAGAATAAATGGAATGGGGTAAATGGACAGGTTGTTAAATTCTTGTGAAAGTCACAGGTAGGGTGCCACTAACTGAGCCTTCTGCACGTAGGGTGAAGTAGGAGTCTTTCCCAGCTGATCTGGGTGTACAAAAATGTGTGTTATTAGTTAAGCAAGGCACTGGGTGTTCTGTTTGATCTTTAGTTTCAAGCTTGAGCTTTGGTGCCTCCCATGACAGCATTGAGAGGAACACCTCAGCCTTGTGCCACCCACCCCACAGCACTTGCCCCAGCAGGTCCCTCGTCATAGCAAACTGCATGTGGTTTCCCAGAATTCTGCTGGTTCTCAAACCTTCCCAACCCCCACAGCTCATTAGTTTCTCTCATGTCTCTGCATTCTTCTACGCACACTTCAACAAAGTAAACATCTTGTTTTCTAGCGCATAGCTTACATGTCTTTGACCCTGCAAGACAGTATGCGCCTTGACAGCCCTGGCTGGATTTCACTTGTTTGCTTATTTAATCTGGAACCCTCAAGTGTTGAGTGGTATAAGTGTTGGGTTGGTATTTGGAAGTTAATGCTTTAAAATCCTTTACAGGTGATCCTCGACCTTGAAGAAGAAAGACAGAGGCACGCGCAGGACACCGCTGAAGGAGATGATGTCACCTACATGCTGGAGAAGGAGAGGGAGAGACTGACGCAGCAGGTAACTCAGGAAGAGGGAGCGTGATGACATTGCCTAGAGTGACACTTCTTAGGTTTATTTTCAGTGTGCAGAATTACATTATAAGTCTTTACAAAGAAGATAGAATGTTCCATGTTCATCACGTCTATTTCCAAAACATCTTTTTTTTAAAACGTAGATTACTTGGGGTTGAAGAGCTGGCCCGGTGGTTAAAGCCAGCCCTGCTCTTGCAGGACCCACGTTTGGTTCCTCACGTGCACATCAGGTGGCTCACACCTGCCTGTGACTCCAGCTCAGAGGATCTGATGCCCTCCTCCTGCCTCAATGACACTGCACTCACATACGCCTCGCCCACACCCACACAAGTCTACGTAATTTTAAAAATAAAACAAACACTGTCATTCGTAGCTCATCCTTTAGAGCTCTCTGATTTTCAGGCTTTTTTGTTGTTGCACGACCTACAGTAACAACATGGCCTGTCACAAACCAGTATGCCTGAAGCAAAGTGTTGAGGTTTGGTCTTGCTTGTATTATAATGCTAATAGTGGGCCCCCAAGATCTGGTTGTCTCAGAGATGGGACGATCTACAGACAGACTCAAGTGACACTGTATGATCTTGCCCCCAAGTTATTTTTGATCGTGAATAAAGATGCCAACTGCCAATAGCTGGACAGACCAGACATAGGCGGGGTTTAGGGTTCCTAGACTTTCGGGTCGGAGGAGAACCACAAGAAAGAGAAGAAGGTGAAAAGGAAGGAGAAGCCACCATGGATTAGGTGAGCCATGAAAATGTGGCCCTGAGGGCTGGCCAATTGGAGTTAAGAACAGCCCAGATGAAACATAGTAAGTAATAAGTTGGAGCTATCTATATGAAAGTAGATTCTAATAGCACAGAGGATAGATATCTGCCCAGCTCCAGTGCTGATTAAGGCTTATTGTAAATATAAAGGTTGTGTGTGTCTTTTATCTGAGAACTAAATGATAGAGGCAAGGTAGAAACTCCAGTTTAGGATTAAATAATTTCCACAACACTAAGGTCACAGGACATGAACCAACGGTTTGTTTATTCTTGTACTGTACAGCGGTGGTGCTGTGCTCACTATGTAGATCAGGGTAGCCTTGAACTCACACTTTTGAATTTTTTTTTAAATATGATCATGGCTCACTGAACTGGTTTCCCCATCTATCAGCGTGTCTCAAACTGGAAATTTCTGATGAGAAGGGTTCACTCACCCTGTTCCTTCTCATTCAGAGTCTGTATGATAATGTTAGACAATAAAACAAACTACATTTGTGTAGATCCTAGGATGGTTCATGCCTCTTGTCCTACCAGTTGGAAGGAGGATTTCAAGTTCAAAGCAAGTCTCAGAGTAAGACTGTCTAATGAAAACAACAAGGTCAGGTTTTCAGTATAGCTGTTCGTGTTCGTTACTTTCTTTTTAAGATCAGACAGAATGATTGTCGCAACTCTTAAGTTTGATTTTCAACAGTATCCATGCCCAGATCCAACTTACACGGTATTCTGTTATTTGTGTTGGCTGATTCTATGTCCTCTCTGCATACCTAAAACACAACGGTGCATCTTATTCCCAGTGTTCACCCTGGGGCAGTTAGGAACTCAAATGCCTCCCAAGTCATCAAGAAAAGATTAAATCAGTGTGTGGGGGTTCTGCATGGGGTGTTCTCATACTTCAAAAATACTAATTAACCTAAGCACCACGGTGTACGAACTAATACCGTGCACCAGAGAGCAGCCGTGAGGGCGCTCTGTATGATTGTAATTGTCAGTATGTCCTTTGTTTTCCTCCTCTAATCAAGATGTGTGGTGACTTTTTTTTTTCTAGTTGGAATTTGAAAAGTCCCAAGTGAAAAAGTTAGAAAAAGAACAAAAGAAGCTGTCCAGTCAGCTGGAAGAGGAGCGCTCCCGCCACAAGCAGCTCTCTTCCATGCTGGTGCTTGAGTGCAGGAAGGCCACCAGCAAAGCAGCCGAGGAAGGGCAGAAGGCTGGAGAGCTGAGCCTGAAGCTGGAGAAGGAAAAGAG
>CM052704.1:78658592-78687796 GCA_028551405.1 Uromys caudimaculatus | reverse complement strand
CCCCGGTTGGCGCCCCCCCCCCCCCCCCCCGATCTGGCCTCAACCCTGGGAAGTACTTAGTTAGGCAAGCTTGCTCCTCAGGTAGAGCCAGAAAGCCACAGAAACTGTTAAGCATCTGTCTACTCCCTGCTCGGTCTCTGACTTGCCACACCTGCTTGTGGGGAAGGGCCGCCAAGTGCTTAAGGAGAGATGCTTCCTGGCCCCCCTCTCCGTCAGAACTCAGACCCTAAGATCTCCCCTAAAACCCCTTTTGCATTCTCACAACTGCCCATCTCTTATCTTGCCGTGTCTCCCTCTCCTCTCCCCTGCCTGTCCCACCTAAATCCCAGCCTTCCAGGACTGTTTGTACCTCAGGGCAGCTGGTGTCCTCAGGAAGCCCCTGACCAAAAGGGATCTGGGGTGGCAGGGTGGTGTGGAGGGGGTGGCAGGGCACAAACAGGCCCCTTCTTCATCCCTAGCGTGTTTTTGCTCTTCTCAGCCTGGTGAGTCAGCAGCACAGGGCCACACACAAGGCTCCCATTCAGGGCTCAGCTTCCTTCTGCTATAACTCAGATCTTGGCATCTCTCCCTCCTTCATTCTCTATGTGGGCCTTATTCTCACCATGGGAAAACTCTGCTCCCTGCCCCGGGCCTCCTCACACACACCCCAACTCCCCGGCACCCACATCAGTCTACATTCCTCACTCTTGCTTTCTGGGAGTTGAGTAATCCCAGCTCGCTGTAGACATATAGGACACAGAACAAAACAGAAATGATACATTAGTGAATCCTCATTTGCATATCTAAGAGATTTGTTGGTGTGCTGGCATAAGTGTGATCCCAAGTTGAAGGACAGCCTAGGTTACATAGCAAGATACTGTATTAAAAGGAAATAAATACAGATGAAAACCAGTTTTTTGTTGCTGGTGGCTCTTATGTAACCCTGAGCTGGATCTAGAAACACACACACCACTTTGTGTCTGCCCCTAATTTATCCAGCATATGGTCATTAAGTGCCAAGGCTGCAGTTTACACTTTGATGGGGGGGATCATCTCACATAAGTGACATCTCACAATAATGCATGTCTTAAGACATGGTATCTCAGATAGGTTGGGGTGGGGGCTGTCCAAGAGCCTAAGAGGAGAGCAGATCAGAGGGCTCAGAAACTTAAGGCAAATAATTCACGGAGGCAGAAGGGAGAGGGGTCTTGGCTTGCATGGATGGGTATAGCTGCACTGGATACAGCAAGGAACGGAATTTGGGCCAAAGAGACATTAAGAACAGTAATTTTGTCGTTCTCTATGGAACCCTGGTAAGTGACAAGCTGGGCTAGCTTACTGGCACATAATTGCCCTCTTCCCATCGGGGTTTTCTGCCTAGCATACAGCAGCTACTCTGTAGATTATCTGTCCTTGCCCATTGGAGTTGCAGGGCAGGGAAGACGAACTTGTTCGTCTGGATTAAACCTGCACGTCTGGATTAAAGGATGCTGGTTCTGACGCCACTCTTGAGCACAAATGCCAAGCAGGCTTCTTCAGGCTGGCAGCCTCACCCTGCTCCCGAAAGCTAGGTTGCTCGCGCCCCCTGGTGTTTCAGACACGGACAACCACTATGGGTCGAGCTGCGCATCAACCTCAGCAACCTAGAGCGACGCGTTCTGTGGCCAGGAGGGGGCGCTGCATCCGAGCGGCTCACAGGCAATGAATGTCACGTGCCCTCATGCCTGTGCTCAACTTCCTTGGAGACCAGCCTCCTGCTAGGTTCCTTAAAAAATAAAAAGACGATGACGATGATAAAAGGGGAGAGAACGATAGAACTACCTCACAGGATTGCTATGTTTTGGTTTTGGGGGTTTTGGTTTTTGTTTTTCAGTGCCGGGGATTAAACTTAGAGTCTCACACTCACCTGTTACGTGTAAACACTCCAGTGAGCTACATTCATGTCTCTTGCACTCCAGTGAGCTACATTCCTGTCTCTTTATGTCCTTTTAAATTTGAGACAGAGTCTCACTAAGTTGTACGTGCTGGCCTTGAATTTATGATCCTTCTGCCTCAGCCTCTCAAGTAAGTGGGATTACAAGTCAGCCTACACTATGAGCCTTCGGTCTTAAAGGAGCACATTTAATTTTATTTACTTATTTTTATGTTTATGAGTACCTTGTAGCTGTCTTCAGAAGAGGACATCAGATCTCATTACAGATGGTTGTGAGCCACCATGTGGTTGCTGGGAATTGAACTCAGGACCTCTGGAAGAGTAGCCACTGCTTTTAACCTCTGAGCCATATCTCTAGCCCAAGGAGCACGTTTAAGAAGGAAACTAGTTCCTAGCACAAATGAGCCTTCACCAATTCTTGGATAGTGAGTGACCAACACCTTAGAAGTTCCGTTACTGCTAGAGAGGTCAGGTTGAGTATCAGTATTTATTATTTATCCATACACTGCATGATACCTCAGAAATGTGTTGACGACCCAAATACAGAACTCTTAATGAAGTGGGGGTTTAGTTTTATTTTGCTTTGTTTCTGGTGCTAGGGGCTGAAGCATTACCACCGATCAACCATTGAGCTAAATTGCAACTCTCTGTTTTATTGTTTGTTTGGGAGCCTAGGTCTTATTCTATAGCTCAAACTGGACTCAAACTCATAGCAATCGTCCTGCTGCAGCCTCCCAAATGTGGGATTACAAACTGGGATTACAGGCATGTGCCACCATGCCTAGTTTGTTTGGTTTGTGTTTTGAAACTCTGTAGCACAAACTGGCCTGGAACTTGCAATGATCCTCCTGTTCCACCCCCCAGGAGCTGGGATTACAAGCAGGAAACACCATGCCCGGTTTCATTAGCAAAGAGCCAGCACCCTGGAAGGAACACAAAGAATCCATCCGTGAAGATGTCCACACCACACTCACTACTAGGTGCCAGGCACTGCCATAGGCACTTGGAAGAATAAATAACTTTCTGCCCTTTGGGGCTTTTAGATAGTAGTGTGTGAGACAAGCGTAAAACATGGTGCTATTTAGACTACAGGCATGATAGCCCACATCTGGCCTACAAAGCAAGTTCCAGGCTACTTAAGACTACACGTTGAGACCCTTTCTCAAAAAGCAAAAAAGAGTCTGGCAGTGGTGCTACACACCTTTAATCCTAGCACTTGAAAGTCAGATCTCTGTGAGTTCAAGGTCAATCTGGTCTACAGAGTGAGTTTCAGAGCAGCCATGGTTACACTGAGAGACCATGTCTTAAAAATAAAACAAAACAAACAACAGCAAAACAAATACCAAAAAAGCAGAAAAAAAGCTGTGGCTAAAGGTATTCATCTAGTCAAGTTACTAAGTTCTGGCCGAGAAAATGACATTTGTCCTGATTTTGAAGGAGATGTGAACAAGGAGTAAAGGGCCCTAAGAATAGCAGACCCAGGCGGAGCGCTGGGTGTAGTCCCAGCACCAAAGCTGAGCAATACTTAAGCACCACACCAAGAGCCTAGTAAGTGTGTGCAGCCTTGGGTGGTAATGTGGTCTTGGAGAATTACGTGGGAACAGTAAAGGGCATACTCTGCCCAAGGAAAGAGTTTAAACTCCTGAGCTTCTGAGAGCCGAAACTTAGGAGACACCCAGAATACAAGCTCCCTTCTGGTAAAGCTAAATTAAGCTTCAAGGTCCATCCCTAGCACAGCTCCTTCCAAACCTTAAAGCACCCAAGCCTCGTGGTCAGCGATCATTATAAAATGCAAAAGCAAGCTCGATGGTGCATTGATTGCTCTTTTTCCAACGTGACACTCTGCTCCATGGCAGCCAGCCTTGGAGTGACAGTCACATGCAGTTTTGGAATTGACCTAAACTTAAATTGAATAAGAAACTATTTGTTACGAGGGGAGATATATTTATTTATTATATATTTTGTTGTTTTTCTTTTTTGTTGTTTTGTTTTTGTCTGTCTGTCTCAAGAACACTGAGGCTTCTCAGTTACCAAGCCAGACAACCCGTGTTCAGTCCCCAGAATCTGCATGGTAGAAGGAGAGGACCAAATCTAAACTTCTTCATGTGTGCACTGCACTACACATGCACATGTGCCCACACCATAAATGTAAATATAACTGTATATAAAAATGATGCTAGAGGTATCATCTTATTTCAAGTTATAATTCAAAGCCATAGCAATAAAAACAGCATGATGCTGGCATAAAAACAGACACATGGATCAGTTAAATCAATTAAAGCCTAAATGTTATGGCCACACAGCTATGGCCACCTGATATTTGACAAATACACATTAAAGAGAGAAGGTATCTTTAACAGGAAGTGCTGGGGAAAATGCATATTTATATGTAGAACAGTCAAAGTCCATCTTTACCTTTTACTTTGCCCAATAAAACAACTCCGAATGGATCAAAGACCTTCACATGAGACCTGAAACTCAGAAACTGAGGAAAAAGGAGAGAAAACTCTCACAGTTATAGGCATGTGTGCTGACTCTCTGAATAGGACCCAGCCAGTCATTCTGGAAATAAGGCCAACAGTCAACAAATAAGACCACATTGAGATTAAAAAGCTCTGTACAGCAAACAAAATAATTGATATTTAATATTTTATTAAGAGATAGGTTGGAGACTAGGAGAAAATCCTTGCCAACTATACATCTGTCAAAAAATTAATATGTCCAACATATAACAAACTAAAGCAACGCAAAATAAGATGAGAAAGCTTGGAAGATGTTTCAACAGTGGAAGGCCCCACTCTGCAATCATGCTGATCCGCAGAACAAGCCAGGCGCCCCACAAATGCCGTAACCCCAGCCCAGAGAGGGCAGAGGCAAGAGACCCTCTGAGGCTTGCTCGCTCCCAGCCTATCTGAGATCCCCAGGGTCAGGGAGAGACCCTGCCTCAAAGGAATAGGCAGAGAGTGACAGAGGAAGACACCCCCCCCCCCGTGCCAGCTCCGCCCCTCAAATGCACACAGGAGCGTGCCTGGGTACTCATATGCCCATGCACTCACAAAAGCATACAAATAAATACATTTTTAAAACCTAAAGAATACATGCCTGGTTAAAGAATGTAAATGGTTCAATATCCTTAATCAGCAAGGAAAACTTACTGAACTACCAAACTAAACTACAAAAACTAGCAAGCTAAAACTATGTCGAGATTCTGTTTCACCCCATCAGAATGACAACACATGCTGGCAAAGAATGGAGGAAAGGGGCCCTTCCTTATTCACTGCTGCTGGGAATGTGAACTGGTGTAACTACCATGGAAATCCATGGCCTCTCGACATGCTGAAAATAGAACTACCTCTATGACCTAGCTCTTCTGTTCCTGGGCACACACCCAAAGGACTCTGTGTCCTACCACAGAGACACTCACCCATCCGTGCTGTTCCAGCCACAATAGCTAGGATGGGGAATCAGCCAGATGTCTGTCAATTGATGAATGGGTAATAAAAATATGATACATATATATCCTGGTTTTTTTTTGTTTGTTTTTTTGTCAACTCCACACAGGCTAAAGTTACGTTGGAAGAGGAACTTCAATTAAGAAAATGCCTCCAGATTGGCCTGTAGGCAAGACCGTAAGGCATTTTCTTGATTAGTGATGATTGATGTGGGAGGGCCTAGGCCACTTATGGGCAGTGCCACCCCTGGGCAGGTGGTCCTAAGTTGTGTAAGACAACAGGCTGAGCAGTTAGTAAGCAGCACTCCTCTATGACTTCTGCTTCAGTCCCTGCCTCCAGGTTCTTGTCCCAACTTTTCTTGGTGACAAAACACGATTTAAGGGTTGCAAGGTAAAATAAGCCCTCCCCCTCTTCCTTAGTTGCTTCTAGTTATAGTGTTTTACCACAGTGAAAGAAACCCAACTAAGAATATATATATATATATGAATAATTATATCCAGCCATAAAGAAACATGTAATTTTGTAATTTGCAGGAAAATATTACATTGAGTAACCCAGGCTCCGAAAGACGAACCCCAAATGTTCCTCTCATGCAGATCCTAGCTTCTAATTTTTATGTATGTGCTTTTATGTGGTAGATAGTATGTATAGAGGTCAAGAAACTAGAATGGGAACGTGACAGGTGCGTGCGTGCATGCGTGCGTGTGTGTGTGTGTGCGTGCGTGCGTGCGTGTGTGTGTGCGTGCATGCGTGTGCATGCGTGTGCATGCGTGTGTGTGCGTGCGTGCATGCGTGTGCATGCGTGTGTGTGTGTGTGTGTGTGTGTGTGTGTGTGTGTTACACTAGAACACATGCACTATGAAGTAACTGGGGAGAGCTGGGTAGAAATGTTCAGGTGGGGGAGGAGCAGAGCGTGGGGGTGAGAAGGACGTAGGAAGGTTGGCCAACACTAAGGGTGGATGAAAAAGCCCTAAGGAAAGCTGCTACCTCTTAAATCAATTAGAATTATCTTTTTAAGAATTCACACAGCCAGACATGGTGGTGCAGCCTTTAATTCCAGCACTCAGGAGGCAGAGTTTGAGGGTAGCCTAGTTATACAAAGCAAGTTCCAGGACAGCCAGGGCTCTGTTATGCCTCACAGAAGGAAAAAGAAAAAAATCCAAACACATAAATAGGCTCAAGACAAGAGCGAAATTAAGCAAAACACAATGTGTGCAGTGGTGCATGCCTATAGTCTCAGCTACTCGTGAGGCTGAGCCGGGAAGACTGAGCCCAAGTGTTCCACATCAGCCTCAATAACATGCTAAGAGTCCACCTTTAGAAAACAAAATAAACCCCCAAAATTAGCTGGGTGTGATGGCGCACACCTTTAATTCCAGCACTCAGGAGGCAGAAATGGGAGGATCCATGAGTTCGAGGCCAGTCTGATCTACAGAATGCTGAGGCCAGCCAGTCACAAAAATATATATTTTTAAATTGAAATCTGAGAGGTGGTTGTGCATACCTTTGGTCCTAGGACTCAGGAAGCAGAGGCAGCTGAATCTCTGAGTTCAAGGTCAGACTGGTCTACAGGTTTCAGGATGGCCAGGGCTACACAGAGAAATCCTGTCTCAAAAAACATTAAAAAAACAAAAAAGAAAAGAAAAATTTAAATGAGTAGGGATGGAGGTGCGGCACAGTGGTGGGATGCTTATCTAATATGTTCATGGCACTGGGATTGATCCCAGCACCAAGATGGAATGAATGGATGAATGAATGAATGAATGAATGAATGAATGAATGAATGAATAGACAAATAAATAAATGTGGCCTTATCAAAGAAAAAAAAAGAGTTATCTGTTCTTGCTGCCAGTGGATGTAGAGAACTCTTGAGGTGAGAGCCTTTTCTCCCCACCTTCCACAAGGCCAGTGGCTCCTGTGGTTTATTAAACTCAGAAGTGCCTATGGCTACGGTGTGGCCTGGGCAGAGGCTTCGGCAGAACCAGGCATGGCAGTAGCAGCTCTCAATGGTTTGAGCCATGATGCTCGCTCGCTTGCTTCTTTTTTTTTTCCTTTTTTTAATGGTCTTTTTATTGGGGCTGGGAGGGAAGATTAGCATTTACAAGTTGGAATGGATGTTCTTGAGCAGCTGATGGTTCTGCTGAGGTCCACAACCACCGCCTATTCTGCCAGCTCTGAGTGATGGTTGAAAGGTGTTAAAAGGAGAGTCTAAAGATGCTCCCTTGATGGAGCTTATTAAAACTTTGTGTGGCTGGTGATAGCCTGACATCCACTTCACTGTGGTACAGTGAACCAACTCCCTAGTCTATCCTTGGCCTGTTTTTCTGCATATCGTCCTGAGGTAGACACATTTTAAAGCTGTTTGTTTTCAGTAAGGCAGCTATTATGATTTATACTAACAAGCTGACCCCATCTAAACAGGGTTTGACTTTGTTTTTTCCGTTTTTAAAAAAAGTTTGATACAAATGCCTTACTGTGCTCAATTGTCAAGCTACATGCACGGAAGACTGGCCAGCCCAAACAGTGCATTAATCATTAGCAAGTGGAGCTTTAAGGAGTCCACTAAGCACCTCCTTACTATTAAGGCAGAGCAAGTATTTATACTGTAGAACTAATGTAGAGCCTGATCCGAGGGGACAGGACCACCAACCAATACACCCAGACTCTGGGTGGAAACAGAACGTTTCTTGAGGTTCAGTTTTGCTTCTAGAAACAAAATGAATAAATGAGCTTTCTTTTCTTTCTTGCAAGAAGCAAGGAAAAGATTCACTTTGATTTTTCTGGAGGGGAAAGTGGGAGAGTTTGGGTTTTTTTGTTTGTTTGTTTGTTTGTTTCGGTCTTTTAAGACAGGGTTTCTCTAATATAGCTCTGGCTGTCCTGGAACTCCATCTATATATAGACCAGGCTAGCCTTGAATTCACAAAGATCCTCCTGCCTCTGCCTCCCGGGTGCTGGGATTAAGCGTGTGCGCCACCACCCAGCTAAAAGTAGATCTTTATTTTAAGTCTGTATGAATTCTCCATGGTTGCCTTATCATCTTCTATCTGCAGTAAAGAAAACCAAACGCTCCCGGAGAGTGGGTAGAACTGGAAGACGCCATATTAAGTGAGATTCCCCAGGCTCAGAAGGGAAGAGGTACCTCACATCTTTTCTCATGCTGATCCTAGCTTGTAATCTTTACACCTGTGTTCAGATTTGCCTTTTTACAGCTGAATGGGTAATTTTCATTATCCATTCAACAGTTGATGGGCATGTAGGCTAGTTAAAAGTGTAAAGTAGTACAATCATTTCAAAGAATCTTTTCATAATAAGTATGCAAACAGGATATGCAAGCCTTTGGACCTAGCGGATTCATTTTTAGAGATACATAAAATATACTTTCCCTAAAACATCTATGCAGTATCAGTGGTAAACCTAGACATTCATCACCAGGAGAACAGTAAATTATGGTAGTTATATAACTGGCAATTTATGACAACTACAAAAATGTATAAAGATAACTTACTCTTGTTTTGGAAATTATATTTCTTTTCAAAATAGTAGGACAATAATATTAATGAATTTATCATTGCTAAATTTTTGTTGGTTTTTAACCTGTATCATGTAATCCAGGTTATATGTATAAATGAATTATTCTGCATATAAATTTGAACAGTGAATAAATCTGGCAACTGTATTTTTTTTACCTTATGCTATGTGGGAACAAATGGTGCCAAGCGGAGTGAAGCCCCGTGCGTCCACCCCGAGCTCTTGGCTCGGATGCATGGGAAGTAACCGGCACTCTTCTACAGTCCTCTAGGCCGGTCAGGCTGTATGAGAGGCCTCTGCGGAGACACAGCCCATGGGTGGAAGAGGGGGCTGTTCCACATGCTGTCCTGCTCTAGAGTTCCCAGGCTCTGGACATTGCAGATACTGCCAGATGCCGCAGGAGAGCTGGGAACAAACGGGCCGCAGAGCACAGCTGGCTTCCGGCCGCGGGACCCAGTTGGACAGCTTGGGCGCTGGCTAGCTGCTTTGGCTTGAGTGAATGGGTGTCATCTGGTTCCTTAATCGCAAGGCCGGTTCCATTGTTTCCCACAGCGGATCAAGATGAATACAGACAATCCATAGTTCTAAGGCGTTTATTTTCATTGTGGAGAGTGGCATGGGTGAGACCGTGCCCTGAGACCTCCGGGAGGGGCGAGGTAGAAATATTAACTGGGAAGGGGCGTGGCTAAGCCTGTAGGTGTCTCATTAACATGGGGATGGCTTGGGACTGCTTGGCCACACCTCTACCTGAGGAGGGGATTGGGGTGGGTCAGGTACTTCCCATTTGGCTTGGTCTGAGAGTTTAAGGATACCTTATCTGCATGTGGGAGGGCTTGGTGTGTTGCTCCTCACATGACAGACGTCTCTACAGGGGGCTGTGGGGGTTGTGGCTACCTGGCAGTTGCCAAGGGCCTCCCGAGAGCGTTGGCAAAACGCTTTCCAGTCCCTTGCAGGGTAAGCCCCACTGGGTCACCCGGAGTTAAGCCTGTGCTCGACCAAGGGCCAGGCTGCCTGTCACAGTCCACCTCAATAGCTGAGCATTTAAATGATTGACCTTAGCCTCCTGTGCTAATTTGGCCACCTCCCCAGCCCCAGCCCAGGATACCTGCGTATTATTATTGATCCGGCTCTTTGGGCCTCAGGTGTGTTTCCATGATCTCTCTCCAGACCCCTTCCTCATGGCTCCAAATCCTCCATCCTTCTTGCTGATGTGAATCTCCCTTTCTCCCCTTGCCTTCCTCTGGTTGGTGGAAGTCCCACTCTATTCTCTATTCTTCCCAACTATTGGGTGATCAGCATTTATTGACAAGGCAGAGAATAAATGGTAAGAACTGTTTATACAAACTTGAGACAGGAGATTCTTGGTATAAGTATTACAATGCCAAGTCTGGATGGAAACAAGATATGAGGGCAGAGAAATCAGCATTTGAACAATAGAAAGGTCAAATTTACACAATGTACAAAATCTTTATGCTACATTTCCACCTTTTTGTCTAATAAAAGGCTCTTTTTCTTATAATAACAAACAACATACAGTAGGAACAATTATGAAAAGTGTTAGGTAAGAGCTGCTTTCACATTATTTTTGGCAACTGGATAAAGTACTCTACTACCTATTTTATGTTGGTGAGTTCAGAGTTCTGCATTTAACTCACTTTTTATCTTAACTTGTATTACCATCCTAAAAACATCTTTTTAGACCTAGAACATCTTCTTAAATCCTAAACAATCTTATAGTGATCTTATAGTAAGACTATGACTATCTAGTCTGTAACCCTATCAGAGACCCAAGAAGGAATATTACCTGAGTATGCAGGAAGTGCTGGGATGCAGCTTCCAAAAATTATAGAAATGGCAGAGGCAGCTGATCGCCTGGATGCCCCAGAGTCTCTTTAACATTGGAGCATCATCTTCAGCCTTCTGGCCCAGGGTATCTGACAGACCTTTTGTGAAGCAGGAGTTATGAAGGACTTGCTTACCCTACCTTGGAAGAGCTTGGCAGTCTGTTTGTCCTCTCTGGACAGCATTCTGTCTGCAAATGAAGTTAGGGCATTTTCTTTTCTCAGCAACTATCTTGCCACAATTGAAGCAACTCCATATGGAGGTGTTTGATACTCATCATCTTCTTTGAAGTGTGATGGGTCAGTGTCAGGAGCAGAGCTGTCTCATAATCAAAAAACCTTAAATTAATAAAATTATGTTTAAATGACATATTCTGTAAGTCTCTGGGTTTTTTGAAGATCAACAATCTATAGTATATTTGAAGTGTCAAACATTATTTATTCTTAGCTATTTATTATCTGACTAACCTTGAAAACATTTTATTTTAATTAAATAAACTAGTATCTAATATGACCATGAGTTTGACTGTTATTGATTTGTATTTCTTAACCATCTCTAATAGTTCATAATTTATATTTTTTATTATCTCTAACCATTTGTAATAGCAGCTTTCAAAAAGAGTAGAAATTTATATTGCAATGTTAAGAATTATCAAAGTATAGTACCTCAGACAAATTTTTAAAACATATATATGTTATGTGTATCAAAAATAACCTTAAATTTGTATCAATATATAATAACCTATACCAATGTATCAAAATATGACTTCAATTTTGCATCAAAATATAAAGCTATTTACCAATGTAAGATTATGACTATAAAATATTTTTTTTGGTTTTAAGAATAAATTCAATAATCTACACTTCTGTGTCTAATGTCTTATAATATTTCTATATCCCCCTTTTTCTTTTCAACCTCCTACCCTTTATCTAAGAAAGAAAGGATAGAGGAAAGGAAAGGAAAGGTAGAAATCCCTAAGTCTAAGCTCTCTAGTTTCCTCCCTGTCCAAGACTTATTTTATAAAACTTATTTGTAAATCATTCCTTAAAATGACAATATATGTATAATTTATAAAATGACCAAAACCATCTACCCCGGCCCTTGGGGTCATCAACGTGGACCTAAGGAGGGTAGGGACAAATGGGGGACAAGAGACAGCAAGGAAGGAGAGCAAGTCGTGCATTCTGATCAAGCTCTCGAAGTTTATTTCAGGACAGCAGCTTACAAAAACAGGCAGGGCCAGGAAGTGGTGGCGCAAGCCTTTAATCCCAGCACTTGGGAGGCAGAGGCAGGTGGATTTCTGAGTTTGAGGCCAGCTTGGCCTACAGAGTGAGTTCCAGGACAGCCACTGCTACACAGAGAAACCCTGCCTCGAAAAACCAAAAAAAAAAAAAAAAAAAAAAAGACAGGCAGGCAGGAAGGTTACACATGGCCCAAGGCCAACCCACTACCTTAACCAGTTTCCAGGAAATACCAGACGTTCTTTCAATTCCTGGGACCCAAGACCGCAAATGCCCTGTCCTTTCTAACCTTGCACCTAAACTGACAGCAGGTAATTTCATGGGTTTGGTTCTCAGCAGCTCACGGTTTGGCTCCCAACAACCATCCACCCCAACTTAAAGGATTGGGAAGACAGTCTCCTCAAAATTGCTTCCCAGTGAATTGGGATGGAGAATTCCTGTCTAGGGGCCCAAAAGAAAATTGGAAAAATTGTTAAGTCAAAAGAAAGCTAGCTGGCATTATTTGTTGTCCAGTCTCTACATGCTGAAAATTTTCAGGGCTTAACTGAAGTTCTGACTGGAACAGTATGAAAGGCTGGATAAACCAAGGTGATCTAGGATAAGCAGCTCTTCCTGAGGCTGTTCTAGAAGCAAGTCTCCTGAGAAAACAGCAGCAGTCTGAAGCTGAATCATGCATGTCAGCATCCTTGAGGGTGACTCTTCTCAGGGCTGCATTTTAGGTTGCTTTTCTTTGCAAACATAAAGCTTTTAGAGGATATATATATATATATATATATATATATATATATATATATATATATATTACAGAATGTGCAATGTGCACAGAGCAGTTAAAGATGCATTTTTGTTCCTAATTTGAGCAGGTGAATGACAACTATCTTTCTTTAGGAGTTAGTTTGATCAAATAACCAAACTGAAATACAAATCTTCATGCCGTCTTCATGCCGTAGGAAAGGATGGCGTGACGAACCTCGAGGATTCTGTAGTCAACAGGTTCACTGGCTACGCATAGCTGAAGTTCTGGTTAGAGACATTTTATGTCAGGCAGTTTCAGGCTATTCTCATGTAGAGGGATCACATGTTACTTGACCTGTTTGGTCTTTTTGATTTCTTTCTTCCTTTCTGCAGCCAAGATCTTCAGGGGGTCTTCCTCTATCAAATCTGATTTTTATCAGTCTGGACAGAATCCATAATTTTTCTTCTTCTTTATGAACATATACAAAGCCCCTTCCCCCGCATAACACATTTCCTGCTCTCCATTCTGAGGTTAATATATCTTTGAAATAAACAGGCTGATAAAATTCAGCAGTTTTTTAAAATAATCCAGTGTCTCTTAGCAACTGTTGTTTTTTGTTCATTAGCAAGTAAGAAATTTAAAGTCAATAAAGCATTATGTAATCTATCTTTGGGGGCCATCAATACCCTCTCTGTTTATTAAGCATGTCTTTTAAAGTACAATTGGATCTTTCCAATTTGCTTGTCCTGTAGGATTATGTGGTATGCCTGTAATATGCTGTATATTATAATAAGCGATTTTAAAATTTTATTAGAGACATATACTGGAGCATTGTCAGCCTGAATTTGTCTAGGTATACCCATAATTGCCATAACTTGTAATAAATATGTAATAACAGAATCAGCCCTTTCAGAACTCAAAGCAGTTGCCCATTGAAATCTTGAATATGTGTCTATAGTATGGTACACATACTTCAGTTTACCAAACTCTGTAAAATGAAGCATATCCATTTGTTAAATCTCATTTTTTCTTAGTACCTTTAGGGCTACTTCCTGCATGTAATGGAGTTGGGTTATGTAAAGAAAAAGTAGGACATTTCCTTATTTATAATTTCCTTGGCTTGTTGGCAAGTTATAGAATTCTTTCTTTAAATCTTTACTATTAACATTATGTTTTTTATAAAATTTTGAAGCACCTAGCATATTTCCTATCAAACGCTGATTCATTTCGTCATTACCTTGTGCTGGAGAGCCTGATAGACCCATATGGGATCTGATATGTGTTATATATGATGGATGGCTTCTATTTCTGATCATTTGTTGCAGTTGAATAAACAATCAATTTGGAATCATCCTGAATAAGTTCAGCAGTTTCTATATGCAAAACAACTCTTTCTGCATATTGAGAGCTGGTTACTATATTAAGAGATTCTTGGCAAATCTAATAACACTATAAGGATTGCATATAATTCTGATTTTTGAACTCAATTTTAAGGACTTTAACCACCTAACTTATATCTTCTGATTTATACCTTGCCTTTCCTGATTTATTTGCATCAATATAAAAAGTAGGGGTTCCAGAAATTGGAGTTTTAATTATATGAAAGAAAATCTATTTGGTTCTTTTTATAAACTGAAGCTGCTTGCTTTTGGGGTATTTGTTGTTAATTTCTCCCAAAAATGTACTGCAAGCTCTTTGCCAATATTCATCTTGTTCCCATAATGCTATTTCTGCATTAGTAAAAGGTACCGCAATCTCAGCTGGATCTATTCCAGCTAATTGACAAAGTCTCATTTTTCCCTTTAGAATCAATTCAGAAACCTTTTCTATAGGTTTTCTATATTGTTTTTTAAATTTTATGTTTATGTTCTAAAAATATCCATCCTAAGATATAATCTTCCCTCTGCATAAGAGCTTCTGTGGGAGAAGGAGTAGAGGGCAAGATAACTAAGAT
The DNA here is from genome assembly GCA_028551405.1 of Uromys caudimaculatus. NCBI lineage: Eukaryota > Metazoa > Chordata > Mammalia > Rodentia > Muridae > Uromys > Uromys caudimaculatus. The sequence continues at coordinate 78,673,131 of CM052704.1, read as the reverse complement.
GGAGGCCATCTTCAGATCTATATGATCTAGATGTGCATCTTGTAGCTCCGTTTCTATCGGAGCCCACTCCTCAGCATCTGTTGATAATTGTCTTGGACTATTTAAATCTTTATCACCTTGTAAGGTTTTAAATAAATTACTCAGCTCTTGAGTAGTCAAGCCAATTGTAGGCTGAAGCCAGTTAATATCTCCTAATAATTTCTGGAAACCATTAAGGGTCCTTAATTGGTCTCTCCTAATTTGTACCTTTTGTAGACTTATTGTATATCCTAGATTTAATAGACTCTCCTCTTTGTGTTTTTTTCAGGGGCAATTTGTAATCTCCAACAAGGCAAGGTTTTGTTTGTTTGTTTGTTTGTTTTTTATTTCATCGAACACTCTTTCAAGGTATTTGTAGCTGAATCAGCCACTAAGAAATCATCCATATAATGGTAAATTGTGAATTGAGGAAATTGTTCACAAATTATCTCCAATGGCTGCTGTACAAAATACTGTCACAAAGTAGAGCTGTTTAGCATTCCTTGTGGCAGGACTTTCCAATGGTATCTCCTCACTGGAGAACCTTTATTAAAGTAGGTACTGAGGAAGAAAAACTTTCCTTATCATGTTCATAAAAAGGCATTGTGAAAAGCAGTCTTTTTAAGTCAATCACTATGATAGGCCATTCCTTAGGTAATGAGGAAGGCATTGGGATTCCAGGTTGTAAGGAACTCATTGACTGAGTGATTTTATTAATTGCTCTGAGATCATCAACATCCTACATTTGCCAGATTTCTTTTTAATGACAAATACCAGAGAATTCCAAGGGCTGGTGGCTCGTCTATATGTTGAGCCTCTAGCTACTCTTGGACTAACTGTTCTAGTGCCTGTAATTTTTCTTTTGTCATAGGCTATTGATCCATCTAAATAGGTTAGTGAGCCAACCATCTTAGTGGTAGGGCTTTTGGTGTTTTATCAGTAGTATTTCTTCTGTACAAAGTTGGAGTCAGCTTTTGTTGTGTCCTATTTATGGAAAGTTTGGACAGTCTGTGACATTCTTGATAAAATTCTTTAATATTTTCATTAGGAACATTTCTTATTTTATGGCTTATCCCTGAAGTTGGAAGAATGGTAATTCATGTCTCCCATTGTTGTAATAGATCTCTTCCTCCCCAAACCCAAGGCTATATCAGCCATATATGGCTTATATATGGCTTTAATTTTTCTATTTAGCCTTCTGATCCTATATATTTAAGCCATTTTATACTTTGATTTACCTGGAATAAAGTTCCAACTCTTTGAAACTGGCTATCTATCTCCTGAAGAGGCCAATCTGGAGGCCATGACTTTGGAGAGATTATGGTTACATCTGCTCTGGTATTAACCATTCAATTTCAATATTATTTATTAATACCTTTAGTTATGGCCTTTGATCATCTATAGAAGTTTGCCAAAATTTTTGTTTTTTTGGCTTCTGGTTTGTTTTGTCTTGTTTTATCTGTTGAAGTGGTTTTGATTTTGATATCTGGGTTTTTAATGTCTGTTTTTAGAACAGTTTGTTTATTTGTTTATTTGTTCTGCAGATGAGTATTTCCACTTTTGCCCTGGATTGGCTGATTTGAATTTGGTATTGGGAGTTTTTTGAAATAGGTTACACCATTTATCTGTTGATGACTTAGACTTGTAGTCCAATGTCAGGTTTTGCCACATCTTTTGCATATACCAGATGGCATAGGCTCTCTTTTGGGCTCAATTTGGTTTTCTTTGTAATTCTTTTGAAATGACTTCGTTCACCATAATTCAGACATTTGTGTGTTTGGCTCTTCTCATAACCCCTAGGGATGGTTTCTCCTATTAAGGTTATCTCAGGAGAATGAGATCCAGCACCAATCATATTCCTAATCCATTCATCAATAGGTGCTGACCGTGCCCTCAATGTCCTATCACCTCTTTACGTTTAGCATTAGCATTTTCAAAAGCCAAAGATTTGATTACTGCCTTTTTAACTAAGGGATTAGATACCTTTCTACTTTTGTTAATCTTTTAAACAGTCAGTGACTGTAAAAGGCTCAAGTCTCTTTCCCATTTCTTCAGTCTTGTCCCCGGCATTTAAGGTTGCTATGTGAAATAATGTCAAGGTTTCTTCATCATATGCAGCTTATAACTCTTAGCATATTGACCGTCATTCACCTAGCAGTTGGTCTTTGGAAATATTGACACCTCTGGCTCTTTTTTTGTGCTGTATCTTTAGTCTCTTCTTTCCACCATGAAAGCCTTTGTAACTGTGGCCTAGGTTCTAATATTGCTCTTATCAGATCTTTCCAGTCTTGGGGGATTATTCTGTTTTTGTTGGTCCAAGAAGTCAAGATTTTTTTTTCTTTCTTTTTTTTTTCTTTTTCTTTTTTTTTTCTTTTTCTTTTTTTTTCTTTTCTTTCTTTTTTTTTCTTTTTTTTTTTTTTTTTTTGTTTTTTTTTTTTTTTTGGCTTTTTCGAGACTGGGTTTCTCTGTGTAGCCCTGGCTGTCCTGGAACTCACTCTGTAGACCAGGCTGGCCTCGAATTCAGAAATCCGCCTGCCTCTGCCTCCCGAGTGCTGGGATTAAAGGCGTGCGCCACCACTGCCCAGCTTCAAGATTTGTTTTTACAAATAATGAATGTATTCCATAATTATTGATGCCTTTCTTAAATTTTCTCAAATCTAGTACATCCACAGGGTGTCATTCATATTCATTATAAATTTGTGGGTGATTTTCATCTTCTGGCCTTTGCTGAATACTAACTGGATAAGCTAAAGTTTGTTATAACAAATTTTCGTGGCTTTATTTTTTTATTTTTTATTTTTTGGGGTTTTTTTTTTTTTTTTTTCTTCGAGACAAAGTTTCTCTGTGTAGCCCTGGCTGTCCTGGAACTGACTCTGTAGACCAGGCTGGCCTCAAACTCAGAAATCCACCTGCCTCTGCCACCCAAGTGCTGGGATTAAAGGCATGCGCCACCACTGCCCGGTGCTTTCTTTATTTTTATCCTATCTCTATTTGAATTGTTTTCCTACCTTTATTTATTAACTCCTATTTTAAGGACTGTGTACATTTCATATATTTTGTGTTCATATGTCTATCATTCTAGCATTTTGTTCAACCTGGTCTATATAAACTTTGTATCTGTTGTTCTAATTTTTGTTTCCATATTTTTCTTTATTTTGTATCTCTAATATTTTAATATCTTCTTTATTCTGATTTATTAATTTCAGTTTCCTCTAAGCCTTGTGAATTTTTTCCCTAAGGCCCTGTTTTTCAAAAAGACATAGCAAACTAAAATGCTTATTAGGATAAGAGTGGAACTTAACACTGCAATAACTGTAAAGGGCCATGTTTTAATTTCCTCTGCATCTTCCACCTCCCTGAACCACTTAGATAGAAATATATAGATCCCAAAAAGTCTTTACTGTGGTTTTCTTCTTTATATGTTTCATTTCTTTAAAATTATCAATTTCAATATGTTTATATCTAACTATGATGTTTTATATTTAGTTACTTTTGCTTTTAGCACAAAAGTATGATTTTTAAACAATTTTACCTGATTGGGAGGTCCGTTCTTTGAGTTTGGCTTCTGTTTTTAAGTTTGTGTTATCAGCAGTTCTGCCTCATTCTTTCAGCTCACAGAGAAGAGGTGTGTTTCTGCCTTTTACCTGTAACTTGGAATACCGTACCTGATCTCAATTCCTCACCCATTCTGGGAAGTTGTAGGATTAAAAGTGTTAGCTTCTTAAGTCAGAACGCGTCTATCCAGGAGGAGCCCCTTTGGTCCTGTCTAGTAAGCTGGCTGTGCCCCACTTAGGTAAACTCTTAGCCTGCAACAGTAGCTGGTCAGCTTCCTATGGCTTTCTACGGCTTTTATACCCCAGGCAGTGGCCTGAAAAGCTACAGAACCTCTCCTATAAGCAGCTGGTAATTCCTCTGCTATCCTGGGTTTGACTTTTCCCTCTGTGGCCTCAAGTCAGTGCTTGGTCTGGTTGGCTCTGGCCTAAGATCCTGCTTCTGTGGTTTGTGGAGGCCCAAGTTCTTTACCAGATCTGACCTCAGAGATGCTGCCTTTGCTAAACGGCTAAACTTTGCTAAGAGTGTTAGTTTAAACTTTCCCTCCAAAATGTTTTATTTTAAGGCCTGAATATGAATTTTAAGAGTATGGATAACATGCCCCACATTGGGCACCATATATAAATTATTCTTCATATAATGTAAATAGTGAATTAATCTGGCAACTGTATTTTTTTACTTTATGTTAGTCACCAATAACCACTTAGAGAAACCAAGATTTATTTTAAAATGCACCTCAATAGCTGAGCATTTAAATGATCGACCTTAGTCTCCTGTGCTAATCTGGCTCCCTCCCAGCCCCATCCCAGGATACTCAAATATTATTACTGGTTTGGCTCTTTGGGCTTCAGGTGTGTTTTCAGAATCTCTCTGTGTACCTCTTTCTCATGGCTCCAAACTCCATCTTCCTCAATGATCTGTATCTCCCTCTTTCTTCTCTCCTTCCTCTGGTCGCTGGACATCCCACCCTGTTGTTTATTCTGCCCAGCCATTGAGTGATCAGCATTTATTGACAAGGCAGAGAATAAATGGTAAGAACTGTTTACACAAACTTGAGACAGGAGATTCCTGGTATAAGCATTATAATTCGGAGTCTGGATTGAAACAAGATACGAGGGCAGAGAAATCAGCATTTGAACAACACAAGGGTAAAATTTACACAGTGTACAAAAGCATTACGCCTTCATACAGGTGTCATTTAACCCAGTCTGGACTACGAATCACTATGTGGCTGGGGATGACCTTGAACTCCTAACCCTTCTGCTTCTACCCGCCACGTGCTAGGGTTATAGGACTATACCACCAAGCCAGGTTTCATTTTACTGTTTTGGTTTTATGAGACAGAATATCTTTGCAACACCCTAAAACTCACTTTGTAGACCAGTCTGGCCTTGAACATACAGAGCTCCACCTGCCTCGGCCTTCAGAGCAGGAATTAAAGGCATGCACTACTACACCCAGCTTCAAGCCAGTTATTATTGCTAGTTTTGTTTCTATCTATCTATCTATCTATCTATCTATCTATCTATCTATCTATCTGTGTATGTGTGTGCGTGTGTGTGCGCGAGCACACGTGTGTTGTACCAGTGCCATGATGTACATGTGGCAGTCAAAGGACAACTTTTGAGAGTCAGTTCTCTCCTTCTACCATATGGCTTGGTAGCAGACACCTTTTCCTGCTGAGCAATCTCACCAACTTGTTAATTTAAAATAAATAAAAAATAAAGCAGATTTCCTCTATTTCCACCTAAGGTCCTCAATATTTTCCAGGCTCCATTCTGAAAATAATATCTCCAGCATATTACAAAAAGAAACAAAAAAGGAATTTATTTTTAGCAGGATGTAATGATGCATATCAATAACCCCAGCATGTGTTGGGCTGAGGCAGAAGGGTTGAGAGTTCAAGGCCAGCCTGGATTGCACAGCAAGAACCTGTCTCAAAAAAAAAAAAAAATTCCTCAGATGGAATTTGTCTGATAATTTCCTCATGATTTCGAATGACACTAGGATTACAAAAGAGATCACAGAGGAGGAAATCTTAATGCTATCGTTTCCATAGTTTTGCTTTTTGCCAGAAATGCAGTTGGACCCACAACCTTTCAGATCTACTTCTGTTAGTGATATACAAGGGAAGCTCTTCCGTGTCTGTTGATAGCTCATTTTATCACTAAAAACATTCCATTCTCTGTATGCACAGCTCGTGTGTCCATTCATCTCTGAAGGGCATGTCAGTTGCTCCCCAGTCTTGACAGTTATGGAGAGAGTGGTTTTCAGCATGTGTGTGCAGGGTTTTGTGAAACCATTCCAATGAACGAGTGCAATTACTTGATTACATGGTAAGAGTATATAACATTTCCTATGACATTTCTGAACTGCCTTCCCAACTCACTGGGCCGTTTTACCATCTCTCTGGCAACAAATGTGATCCTGTTGCTCTGTAGCAACAAGAGACTTTAAGTGTTATTTTTGTCACTGGGACAAAAACTATTGCCCTGGCTCCAATAATGTTGAGACTGATGCTCCCGCTGAAGTGTTTGTCAAGTTTCTCCCATGGTAAAATTCCATTTCCCTTCCACACTCCGTAACTGTGTTGTATTTATTGGGAAGATGTCAGAATGCGCAGCTCACACTTAAGGTACAGAATCATTCTTCGTGTCATTCAGGGTTCAGTATCTACATAAGTTTGTTGGAAGTCTTCCTACATGGGAGATTTGTCCTTTCCCCATTTATTTATTTGTTCCGTTGTTTATTTATATTAGTTCAGACTCGTGGATATTTGTTTTATTCTTTGGATTACTATCCAGAAATGTTTTTATTTTGTTGCTCATGGCCGCCTCGGCCATCAGGAGCTTTATCAGTTGGTCCCTGTGTTCATGTTAATCCAATGAGTGACTGTAACCTACCTAATCTGGGGGAAATCTCGGTAATATTTGTGTTTCTAAGATCAAAAAGTCTGAGAACGTCCAGGGATCCCTTACCCAACCTGGCTCCAGGTGTTTTTGGTTCTACAAGAAGGCGCTGCGGTTCTGGCAGAATCTCTGAATGCCATGCTCTTTCACTCTTGAGAACATCTCCCTCCTCCGTTCCAATCCTATTTGAAACCCAGGGATTCCCCAAAAACGAAGCTCTGCCCTCTGTCCTTCCAGAAAACTCCACGGCGGGGCGCCCTTCGCACGGAGTGCATTCCGGCCAGCCACGATCATCGCAGAAGGCTGGGCGTCTGGGTTCGCTCAGTCTGGTCCCCACGGAGCCCAGGCCCTGGCTGACCCCGGCGACCTGCCTCACCCCTGGGTCTGCGGCGTCTCACTGGGCCACGTTGTGACGCCCGGAACAGAGCGAACGCTGCGAGAATGGTCCGCGGGCTCCACTCCCCTGGGCGCCCTCCCGCCCTCCGGCCGCCCATTCCCACAGACAGCAGCCGGGCGCTCCCGGCCCAGACCCGCCCTTCTCTCTCTCTCCTCCGGCTTTCTCCGCAGGGCAGACCCTTAGCCAGCACACCAAAAGCCAGCGATAAACAGCTGCAGCTGGAGACCTGGCTAATTGATACAATAAGTTCTGTAATTGCCTCGAAAATAAGGTAATGATTTGGCAGAGGGAATGCTTTGATCTTATCAGCCCAGAGAGATCTCTCCAAGGAAAATTCAGGGACTGGTTGGAGGCTTCCAATTTGGAGTGCAATGCCGAGGGCCAGCCTGATTTTTCCCCCTGCCCCTCCCCCACGTTCCCTATGTCCTTTTGCAAGTTCTGGCTTTTCAAGAAGGGATTGCTAAGTTCTAAAATGACCGAAAAGTACACACAATTAGGCCGTGAGATAAGCGTTGAAGAGGGGTAGATTTTGGACTGTTCAGGAACAGAGGGATGACTGAAACGCATAATTCAGCCCTGGAAAGGCTGCAGAAGAGATTGGAATGGAGGTAGGAGGCTAGCTTGGCTCAAGCCTCAGACTTTTTTTTTCACACAGGGAGGCTTGCTGACTTGGACTTTACTCATAGGAGGGGGTACCAGAGGAGAGAACCTTGTGTACCCTGCCTCTCCAAGAATACACACACACACACACACACACACACACACACACACACACACACACACACGACGGCGCTGTGGGTGTCCCTGCCTGGCAGAGGCTCCAGCACAAAGAGGATTAGAAAGATGAGCTAATCTGGTTTGTATCCCAGACATGGCCCCAGAAAGGGACCTTGTCTACACTGATGTTTAAGGGAGTGGAGTGGTGACGAATCTTGCTCTGAGGGCCTTGCTGGCTGACACTAACAGAGACCTCTCCCACTGGCATCCCTAAAACGCTAGAGTCCAGGCTTCAGGGTCAAATTTAGGAAGCATAAAGGCAGAAGCCTTAGGACATAACAGGATGGTGTACGCTAAAGAAAGAAAAGCTAGACAGAGGACATTCCACAGCAGAAACTAGCTCTCCATCCACTTACCAGTGGGGAAACTGAGGCTCAAAGTGGGAAAGTGACTTACAGTATTGTAAGTAATGCCTAAGTACTGCGCTGAGTTGAGGATAGAAAGTTGTTTTGTTTGTTTGTTTGTTTTAAATCTTTTCTGGCCCTTGTATTGCAGGAGCTGAGGGCAGGCAACAGATAAAGTCATGTACCAGAGAACATACAGAGGTAGGTAGACAGGTACCCAGAGAGATTCAGAAAGCCACAAAGATAGTTTTGCTTGTTTGGTTGTTGTTTTGTTTTGTTTTTTGTTTTTGTTTTTTAAGATACAGAGACATAGATGGAGAAGAGAGAGAAAAGAAAGGATACGAATCACAGTTATACCTCTCCTCTTTCCCCTCCCTTCTCTGTCTGAGACAGAGAAGGGGGTGAGGGAGAGACCAACAGAGGGATAGGGAGACAGACACAGACAGAGGCCAACCAGAAGATAGCCAAGTGACAGAACTGAGAAAGGGGGACAAACAATAACTAGACAGAAGGAAAAGCCGGACAAGTGGAGATAGGGAAACAAACCTAGAAAGTGGGCTAGGGCTAGACACAGAATCACAGGCTTCAGAGAAGAGATGGGGAGAAAACCTGAGAGCCAAGAAAGGCCATGTGAGAGGGGGTGACAGTGGGTCTGTGGATTTTGGCTCACTGGGAGCAATCTAACATCCAGATCCGTGTGGGACCCAGAACAAGCAGCAGGCAAGAAAGAGAGCCCAGTGCTTAGCCTACATGATTCAGGCACACTGGGGAAAAGGTTGAAAGCAAAATGGGAACCTTCCTTTGAGGAGAGGCTGGCCAGTCACCACCCATGATCCCAGTAGCACACCCTGGGCCACCTGCCCAGGATGGCCCTCAGCCTGTCCGCTGGCTTGCTCCAGTCTGCTCACAGCTCAAGTGCTAAAAGTCTCCAGCCACCCTAAAGCTCCCACCTCCCTTGTCTTCCTTTCCTGGTGTCCCTTTTCCCTTTTTGGTCCTCTGGGGATGTTTGCTCTGTTTAGCCTCTTACTAACTGAGAAGAATGCTGTGCCATCAAGCCCCCTGATGGGGCTGGATGTTCCTTTCTCCTGTGCCCCCCCCCCTAAAAAAAACCTGATTGGCCTGGCCTCTTTGAGACAGTTCCACACCTCGCCTGGAAGCTCATAAATACCAAGCAGAGGCCAGCTAGGCTGTGTAACAAGCCCAGATCCCCACAGCATTCTCCTTTAAAATCTTTGGGTTCTTCTCAGGCTCCCCTCTTGTCCCCAGATACCTGGGGTGGTGTAGCAGGGCAGGAGGTGGAGCATCAGGCATAGTGTGAACCTGGCCCCAATTTAAAAGAGACCTGCCTCAGTCTGCAAAGAAACCCCAGGAAAGGCATCTGGGGGCCCCTGGTGTATGCAGCAGCAAGCTCAGGAATTCCTTGACTTTCATCCAACACCCCCCCCACCTCCAGCCTCTTCTTGGCCTTTCTCTCTCTGCTCATTACCATCCACACCACCTCCCACCCACCAGGAAAGAGAAGGTCATCGACAACTAGGGCCTAAGGAAGGGGGCTCTCTGGAAGATAGGCCAGGGTGGAGTCGGGGCTGTTTCCACATGCCAACTTCCTGTCACTCATCTCCACTCTGTCCAAAGGCCAGTAACAGTCTAAAGCCACTCAGCCATACACAGCAGAGCATGAGGTAGAGGGGGATCTGAACCCTAAGTGGCCTCAGTAGAGATCAGAGCGCAAAGTGAGCTATCGAAGCTGAGAGTGGAATCTCCTTTTTATACCCATTTTAAAAAGGACAGGAGATTATGGTGCCACTGAGAGCTGATCTGGAAGCTGTCTGCAGAAGGTCCCAAGGGATTGGCATTGTGCATGCACAGCGTGTGTGGAGGGTAAAAGGGTGGGGTGCGAGGGGGCAGCCTGGGATTCCTTGGGTCTGTGCTAGTATTATTGCTCATTATATCTGCAGCATACAGCCTTGAACCCAAACAGAGGTTAGACATCACCTTAAGGCCTTCTCCTTCTGTGTTCATTTGGATTCCCTTGTCAGTGGTAGGCACATAGCAGGTACTTACTAAGTGTGACTTGACACCATACAGGGCCCTCCAGACCAGTGTCTGACTCTCAAATCAGAGGCTTCCCCGGCAGGCTCCCAAAACTCAGGCGGTGGAGGGGCTGGGGATAAGCTAGAGGAGCAAGACAGAGCCTCCAGCCTTGTCCCTCTTTCTGGAAGCCCTATAACAGGCCCTTGCGTGAGGAGCTGAGCTCTCCAGTACTCTCTAGGACTTTGAGGCTGGAAGTTTATTTTGAGATTTGAAGTTCCAAAGTGGCAGATCCCAGAAAACCTCTTCTCTGGCTCCGTAATTGTTCTCTAGTTAAGTGGTTGAGTGCTCTTGCACTCAGCTGGCTCCTGCAGCTGGGATCTGGAGACTGGGGAGAAGGGGAGAAGGAGAAAGAACAAAGTCTCTTCCTGGATTCCCTACTATAGGGCAGAGGTGGCTTGTAGGCTGTGAGGGGTCTTGTCTAATCAGTCCCCTCCCTTCTTGGAGCTGCTGTTTTAGGGGTGGGGGTTCATATCATAAATATACTTCAGTAGTTGAGCATCTGTGTTGTGCCAAGACATGGTCCCATTCAGCTATGTTGATAGTTGAAGCCAAAGAGGGGCCTAAGATGTGAATCTGGGGCCCATGTGGGTGAGTCCACCCAAATCAGATGTGATCATCTGCAGCTCCCATCCCATAGCCCCAGGCTCATATGTACAAATAAACACAGGGCCAGAGTCACACCCAGGTCTAAACACACAGGGGAGTCTGGAAGCAGCATCCAAGCTGGAAGACTTAGGCTCTGCAAAGGGGTGGGGCTCGGTAGGGAAGAGGGAAGAGTGGTCCAAGGAGAGAGTGTCAGTCAGAAAAGAGCCTAAGGCACAGCCCCTTACCTGACCCCCACAGGGAAACTGACCTTAGAGCCTGTTCCTTACCAAAGCAGACCAGTCTACCAGTCTACCAGAATGCAGGAATGGGGGGTGAGGGGGGGGACAACTACATGGCTAGCTGCTGGTTCCACTTGCTCCCTGAATTCACCCCTTTTCTTTTCTCATCCAAAGCCAGCCCAGGCTCACTTACATCCACACAGCCCAATGATGGTGGGCACCTTCTCTCCTCTCCACCTCAGATCACCTTCCATTTATTCATCTGAACCTGCCTTCTCCTCCCTGGGGCACTCTGCTCCATTTAGCTGACCCCTTTGATGGCCTCTGTACCCAGCTCGCTCCTGTCTGGGGGTGTCTCCTGACTCTGCTTCTTACAGAGTTCTGCGCCAGTCTGCCCAGCTTATTTCCGGCCTCCTCACACCCTCTCTTCATTATAGCTATAGCAAGGCCCCTTGATCTGCCCGCCCGCAGCCCCCACCTCTCTGCACTTACCACTTTGTAACATTCCACGTGTTTCACTTCTAATGTTTATTATCTATCTTGCTCAATAAAGTGTAAGCTTCATGAAGGCAGAAATGCTTTTTTGATTTGTGTGCCAGTGTGTGTTCTCGGAGCCCAGCACAACCCTATCCGTTGAAAGAAAATAATGTTTGTGGAATCGATGCATCTGCCTTGCCTCTTACCACAGAAACTGCAGGCGGAGGACTGGGTTGTGGGGAGAGAGAATGAATGCCCCTCTGAACTTTCTCTCTCTTCTCTGTCTCTGAAATGTCTGCGGCCAGCTGCACCCTGTCCCTCACACCCCGGTATCTCTAACACCCCCACCAAACACGGACTGACAGTGAGTTTGGGGTTAAGGTGGGTGGGCAGTCACCAGCATGATGTTTACATCAGGACTTTAGAGTTTAGATAAAATCACCAGGAGAGGCATGAAAGACACCTGGGAATGGGAGGCTAGGCAGGAGAAACTGAGGCTGAAGGAGTTAGGCCAGACCTCAGAGGAAGTCTCTACTTGGAAGGCTCCGGGCTTTAAAGAATTTTTACATTTCAGTAAGGATCATTCTGCCCCCACGGGCTTCTACTTCACACATAGGCAAGTGCGAGCCCGTTGTGAGGTGGGGGCGAGGGAGACATAAAAGGGAGCAAGGTATCCTTCCAGCCCACAACATCTCTCCACCTCTTCCCAACTAGCCCCCTCCCCCGACTCTGCGGGACTGAGGGAGGACCAGTGGAGAGGAAGAAGGGTGGAAAGGGAGGGGAGAGAAAAGGCACCAGGGCTTCCACCCTCTCCACAGGACCCCCACCCCGGCCTCTGGTGCGGGAAAGCAGCCCAGCTGTTTCTGATTCTTTCCTAGTCACAGCTCCGCCCGAGGGGGTGGGGGACGGAGATACTGGGAGAGACCGAGCTCTGCCGAGCCCTGGCCAGCCGTCAGGGCACCGGCAGGCGGCTGTGTCCCGCCCGCAGGTGTGTCTCTTGGGCGGCTGCACTGCCCTGAGCTGGGGAAAGCACCAAGGTGGACAGGAGTCTCAGCGACGGGCGGAACGAGAGGATAGTGTCGGTGCCGTGGGTGGGAGAAGGGGGGGCGATGAGTCCTTGATGAGAGGGTCCCCCGCCCGAGGCCGGTTGCCCATGGTGCCCCTGTAGGCAGCGTGGCCAAGGGGAGTCCCACTATCTGACAACTCTTGCTGGCTGAGTGTCTACCAGTTTCCCAGAAGCGCAAGGATGAGAGGACCAGAAGAAAGTGCATCTTCTGTGCTTAGAGGACTGGAAGTGTCCGTAACCCCCTCCACGCCTTCCCCCCAGTCCTCTCCCACCCGCCCCCCAACACACCGGGTGCGCCTTGCCATCAAACTCAGCGGTCCGCGTTGCTGAGTGAAGGGCGCTAGGACCCGGTGGCGTGGCGTGGCGTCGGTAGGGACAGGGGGCTGCAGGCAGGGAAGAGCCCCCTTCGCGGGTGGCCGGAGCAGGTGGGGGCGCGGCGCGGTGGCGCTCCGTAGACCGGAGGGGAGGAGGCGGCCGCCACACCTAGGGCGCCGCGGAGCACCCGGGCTGGCGCGGGCGGAGCCCCGCTGAAGGCCGCGCGTGTCCCCGGCCCCGCCCCGCCCCGTCCAATGAGAGCTGCGGCCGCAGGGGCTGTAGGCGCGCTCTGGCCCCCGCCGCACTTCGCGCCCTGGAGCCACTGACACCGCACCCGACCGCCCACACCCGGCTCAGCGCTCGTTGGTCTCCTGGCCCTGCAGCTCGCGCCCTCTTGGGAACCCTGCGTCTGGTTCCCGGACTCCACGTGCCTTGAGGTCCCCGGTCGCCCAGGGTCCCCATGGCCACCCTGTGGGGAGAGCTAGTAGACGCCTGAGGAAGCCCAGACAGTGCCCGTCCACGGCCCTGCGGGCTGCGCGGCGGGAGTCTGCGCGGAGCTATGCTGAAGCTGCGGGGTGAGGACGAAGCCGCGCAGCTCGCCCCTCGGCGTGCCCGTGTTCCGGTCCCTGTGCCCAGACCGGCGGCCCCCGACGTGTCCCCAACTTCTACCCGCCTTGGTCTTGCCTGCCTGCTGCTGCTGCTGCTCCTGACCCTGCCGGCCCGTGTAGACACGTCCTGGTGGTAAGTGTGGTTCTGGGGTGGTTAGACATACTGGAATTAGTGCATTGCTCTGGGCACCGGCTGCTTAGGCACCAGAATTGCCTGGGAGGAAATGGAGGGAGGACAGTCCCAGAAGTTTCCAGTGACCGGTGAGGAGTTGGAGAGAATGAGGCTCTGGAGAGAATGAGGCTCTGGAGAGGAGAGCACTGAGCATCTGGAACGAGGGAGCTGATAGTTGAAGTCCCCTAGACTGTCACACTGTGCCCCTTGTATTTCTACTCAAGCCTCCAGGGCAGAAGCTACTATATGATTATCTCTCAGGGTGGGTTCGAGGAACTAGTCGCCTCTCCACATCCTGCAGTGACTGTTTGGCATAGTCATGGCCTTCAAAAAAACCTTCCACTACCTAAGGGTCCGTGGGGACACGAGTAGGGGGGCAGATGGCTGTTCCCCACATCCCTCTGCTGGAGCCCACACAGTGAGCCAGTAGCATTAATGGGAAGGCTTAGAAGTGAAATTGAGGCACAAACTTCCCTTTATTCCCACAATCGAAACAAATTAAATACTTGGGGTTGCATAACCCAGGCATTTGTCACCAGCCTTGGCTTTGAGGGTGTAATTTGGAACACCGATGTCCCCTTTTGCTTTCCTGTCCCAGATGACATAACCTCCCACCTTTCCTCCCCAAGCCCCAGGGGTTTCTAGAGTTGTGAGACCCTCTCTTCAGATCTCTTCTTGCAACCCTTAGTCTTCAGATGAGGCAAAAGGCGTCCAGGATCCACCGGATGCCTGCTGTGTTCTTTGTAGAATTCCCTACCCAGCCCCAGGACTCCTCCAGGCCCTTTGGATACTCATCCTCTTTCCAGAAAGGGCAAAGGGGTAGAATCGGACTGCAAAAAGATGTGGATCTCTATCCTTCCCTTCACCCGTCCAGTCAAACTGGCCTCCTGGGCTGGGCTAGCGCCCCTCTCTAACATGCAGTGCCCCCTTCCCCTTGCTCTGCTCCTCCCCTGAAACAAGCACCCCCTCTCCACCCCTACCTCCCA
>CM052704.1:78479974-78658492 GCA_028551405.1 Uromys caudimaculatus | reverse complement strand
GGCTGGAGGGGTGAGGGGTAGCTGGCTGAGGGGTGAGGGGTAGCTGGCTGGAGGGGTGAGGGGTAGCTGGCTGAGGGGTGAGGGGCAGCTGGCTGGAGGGGTGAGGGGCAGCTGGCTGAGGGGTGAGGGGTAGCTGGCTGAGGGGTAGCTGGCTGAGGGGTGAGGGGCAGCTGGCTGAGGGGTGAGGGGTAGCTGGCTGAGGGGTGAGGGGCAGCTGGCTGAGGGGTGAGGGTTAGCTGGCTGAGGGGTGAGGGGCAGCTGGCTGAGGGGCAAGGCAGCCTGGGCGGCAGATTCCTATCATTTCAAGATGCTGGTCTCTCCATTCCCACCCCCACCCCTGTTTTCCTGTTAAAGAAAAAATCTTTCTTTTGGATCTTTTTTATCTCTGCAGTGATGGGGAAGGCAAAGAGGGGGGTGCGCGGATGAGGAAGCAGAGAGGCCTACATCTTACATCTGGCTTGAAACATTCCTTTAGAAAGGGAAAGGGAAAGGAGGAAGATGGCGAAAAAGAGCCTCTCGATGACTAGAGCCACCCTCCCCCTTTATCTTTATGGCCCAGTTTGGCTGGGGACTTACATCTTCAGGTTCCCTGTGAAGAAAGCATGGAAGCAGGTAGTACCCAATCCCCACCTTTACCCGGCCTACATGGCAACTGGCTTTTTGAAACACTTGATTGCTTTCCACCAGTTTGCGATGGTCCTGGTGACCCATGGCTGCTGAGATGAAGAAGCCAGCACTCTGGACATTCCCACATTCTGGTAGTGGCTCCCAAAGACCCATCTGCAGCTCTTCTAGCCCCCACTTTTACTCCTGACTACTACTTCCTTTCCCCTTTCCTTCCGCCCTCCCTCCACAAGTGGTTCATATTAAAGATGTTACAGAAGCTGCTAGATGGAAGAGCTAGGTAGGGAGGCAGGTGACAGAGGGACTGAGTGGCTCCTATGTCCATGTGAAACAGGAAGACAGCATCAGGGTCAGGATGAGTGTGGGTGCAAAGCTCATTTGCAGAGTTCATTTCTGTCTCCCTGACCTCAACATGTCACAGCTACAGCCACAGATAGA
Organism: Uromys caudimaculatus; assembly: GCA_028551405.1. Classification (NCBI taxonomy): domain Eukaryota; kingdom Metazoa; phylum Chordata; class Mammalia; order Rodentia; family Muridae; genus Uromys; species Uromys caudimaculatus. Next base: position 78,657,430 of record CM052704.1, on the reverse strand, counting down.
TGTCTGTCTCAGTGGTCAGCACTTGTAGAAGGAGGAGACCTGAGTTCTAAAGGCAGGTCTGGCCGCCAAGGTGATTATCTCAAACCCATCAAGATTAGTAGTGTGTAAGTCCCTGGAAGAGATGGGTGGCTATTGACGCAGTGTGTCTGTGTTCTACTTTGGAGCAGAAGGCTCTCCCTATGACCAGTCAGCAGTCTGATCTCACAGCTCAGGATTCTTCCTTTTTCTTTCTCATAACTCCTTCTGCGTCTTCCCTTAACTAGAAGAGACACGTGGTTTCTTCTCAGTCTGTGACAAGAAATGTGGATATATGGAGACTCACAAGAGCTGGGCATGTTCTTGGGCTCATAAAGAGAGAGCAGAGAACAGTGTCACATTAGCTCTGCCGGTACCATACACAGGCGCCCTTGCTAAGCTCCAGCACTGTGGCCAAGCAAGCGTCACCTTTAATCTCCAGGGTAAGTGAGTGAGGTAGGTCCTGATATAATCCCTGCTACACCAATGAAGAGACTGAGAGTTAGGAGAGGAAGGGAAAACAACAAAACCAAAATGTGCTGGGTATGGTGGCACACAGCCTAAACCCTAGCACTTGAGTTCCAGGTCTGCCTGATCTGGCTAACAAGTTTTAGGCAAAAATGAGACCCTATCTCAATAATGAGAAAAAAAATTGCTTAAATTTACACCAGTTTTGGAGTCATACAGTTTTATTCCTAATCAAACACATGTGCTTCTTTCTCTTGCTGCTAGAATAAAAATGAATTTTAGCTGGGCATTATGACACATTCCTGTAATTGCACTACCCAGGAGGCTGAGGCAGGGGAATCATAACTTTTAGGCCAGCCTTGGATGTACAGTGAGACTCAGAAACAAAACAAAACAACCAGCCACAGCCCCCTTGTGTTTGAAGTTAGATGGCTTCCTTTATCCTGGTTTTTCCCAAGTACCCTTTCACAGAGTGGGATTTCCATCAATATTCCTGAATCCATAATGTTGATATTTCTCTGCCTCACACTCTGTGGTATCATCTTGCTGGTTTGCTGTTGTGTTTGAGATAGCAACTCATTATGTATGCATCCCTGACTGCCCTGGAACTCTATACAGACCAGACTGGCTTCAAACTCACAGGATCTGCCTGTTTCTGCCTTCTGAGTGCGGGGATCATATATGAACCACCACTCCCAGCTATGTCTTGGAATTTTTTACAGAGTATTCTGTGACCTGTGTACTATGCAAAGAACAGCTGGGGGGGGGGGAGCTAACTTCTCTGCATTTTAAGTCCTGTTTGTGTTGAGTGGAAACATTTATACTAATGGGTAGACACGAAAGGAATCAGAGAGGCCAGGGGTGGTAGCGCACGCCTTTAATCCCAGTACTTGGGAGGCTGAGGGAGGCAGATCTCTGAGATGGAGGCCAGCCAGGTCTACAAAGTGAGTCCAGGATAGCCAGGGCTGTTACACAGAGAAACCCTGTCTCAAAACAATACAAAACAAAACAAAAACAAAAACAAAAACAAACAAAAACAAAAAACCAGAACAAACCAAAACAACAAAACAAGCAAACAAAACAAAATAATAAAACAAGCAAACAAAGGGTGTGGGGGATCCCTGGCTCTGTTCAGAGGGTAGAAGCAGAGAGCGTCTGCAAGAGAACACACGTGTTGACAAGGAATCAAGCTGACTGAATAGAACTGGGGATGCTTGGGAGAGAGAGATGGAAGTGGGGGATAATCAGAGCAAGCACATAGTACTACTGAGTACCTACTGTGTGCCAGACGCTTTCCTCAGCACTGCCTATGCTGACACAAATATTGCGATTCGGCAGATGTGGAGGCAGAGGAGTCTAGGCACTCACAAACCCTGAGAAGCATGGGGCTAGTGTTGGTCCTAGCGACTTTGCCAAAGGAAAGAAGGTGAATTGGTCAAAAGCAGGTGAAGAGAGCCCCCAGCATAAGAGGCTGGGGAGGAAGTAAAGAATTAATTTCTGAGGGGGGAAAACAGGAAGTCAGGACTGAGGCATCCTCTCACAGATAATGAGCTGAGTGATAGATACCATGAAAGTTTTGTGCCCCTAACAACTAAGCTCAGTGACTGGCACGTGCAGGCATTGTGCAAGCATGCGTTGGGCGGGGGGCGATGGGCTCAGCTTCAGAGTCAGTATTATTGGCGGTTTCCACATTTGACTACAAGAGCTCTGAGAACCAGACAGCAGGCAAACCCCATGCAGGGTCTTGAAGCAGTTACTTAGGAACAAGCATGGCAGCAGGAAACCTAATTATCTTCCCATCTTATATCCCGACCAGATGTTCCCATGCTCATTGAGAGTGTAATAAGAAGAATCAGTGTGGGCAACAGCAGAATAGATTAAAGTCAGACCACAGGAAGGCCTTTTTACCAGAGTTCAGCCTACCCTACTCCAGACTGTCTATGAGGGCTGGATTATTGGTCTGCCATTCCCACCCAGCCTCCTTCCTCCAAACCCCAGATAAAAAAACAAACACCCCTTGCCTAGATCAGTAATCTGGGGCTGAGCTGGGGAAGCAGATCGGTGGTGAGACAGGGATGAGCTCCAACTCCGATGGTTTCAATACTCCAAACAAAGCACCAGGGCAGTGGGTGGAACTCAAAGCTGTGCGTCAGGCAGGCCTTTCCGGCCTGGCCCAGCCTGGGGTGTTTATTTTGTTTGTTCCTGGAAGCTGCTGCCCTGATGGACAGTGCTGGGGATGCTGATTCCGTGGGATTTGTTCTTGGAGGATCAGCCTTCTCACCCTTCCATGGGACAGATGGGGCTCATCAGACCTCCTGAGTTCCAACCCTCCTTGTGTTTGCCCGAGTTACTGTCATGAGTGACTAGTGACTGTGGGTGAGGGCTGGCTGTGGGAATGTGTGGTGGGGGAAGGGCTCAGGGCTGGTCGGGTTGCCCCTCCTCTATTGGCTGCCTACTCTTCTCTTCACTCACTTCTAGGCCTACTTTGGGGTCATTGCCAAACCACTGGCTCATTCATAGTTCAGATCAAAGTTTGTCTGTTTGCAGTAGCAACTGGTCACTATAGTTCCCACCTGTTCCCAACAGGAAAGACAGTGGCAGTTCAACTTCAGTGTTGGCACGAGAGAATAGAATATACTACAAATACCAAGGGGAAGTGCTGTGTGTGTGTGTGTGTGTGTGTGTGTGTTATAGGGGAGAGAGAAAGTTAGAGAAGCTGAGTTGCAGAGAGGAAATGAGTCTCCTCTCTTTGGGGGACTTCTTGGGGAGAAACGGTGATACTGCTCCTGTTTTCTCTCCAGAATCTCCTGAGACCCCGGTAGAGTCCCAGGGCAAGAGTGTTTGAAAGGAGAGGTAGCAATGCCTCGAGCGGTTTCTGAGCTGCTGGCAGCTCACCTGTCTCTCAGTGGCCATCTTGCTTCAGCTTGTAAATTGGTCAGACTAGAGACTCTACCACATTTTAATTGATTGAGCTGATTGATTGATAAAGAGATAGGTTCTCATTATGTAGCTCCGGCTGGCCTAGAATTCTCTATGTAGACTAGGCTGCTCTAAAACTCAGAGAGATCTGCCTGTCGCTGTCTCCCGAGTGCTGGGACTCAAAGGCCTGTGCTATCCTGTCCTTTGGTCTCTTACTACTTTGTCCTGTTCAGGCTTCCCACTGCAAACAGCCCTTTGTCCAGTTATATCCTTCCTGGACATTGTGTCTTACAAGTTGGAGAAACTGATTAAGAAATGCTCTCCAGCCTGGAAGTAAAGGGAACAAGGAGGGGGTAAAAGATGGAGGTCTTGTTCTATAGCTTCAGGATTAGAACTGGGGATTTTTTAGCTACCAGATCCAAAGCTGTAAACATTACTCAAACCTGTTCATTATGTTCTCCGCCCCTCCTCTCTTCATTCTGCTGTGGCCAAGCTATCTTCATGGACCAGCCACTGAGTTGTGCCTCTTACACGAGCATGTAAGAGTGTTGTCTCAGATTCTCATTTTGTTAGTTTATTTTTCTGTAAGGATCTTAATGTTTATTAAATAAACTGACTGTGGGTTTATATGACATGTCACAAGCCTGGCCTGTGTTCTAGAAGTGTGTGTCACTTTGGCCTTTGGTTAGGGCACTGGTAATGGTGTAGACCACTGCGACTGTGAAGCTTTTTTTTTTTTTTTTTCCAGAGATTGTGAGTAATGGTTCTACCCGTCAGCCTCAGAGAATGTCTTAGGAAAGGAAGGAATCTTTAAGGTCTAGCTACCAAATAACTCGCCTCTTTATCCCTCTGCTGATGCCCAGCCCCTTTCGGGTGCTATGACAAGGCCATCTCCACTTTACAGGTACATAGGGGCACTGGGAGCCAGAGTGATCTGTGACAACATCCCCGGTTTGGTGAGCCGGCAGCGGCAGTTGTGCCAGCGCTACCCAGACATCATGCGCTCAGTAGGCGAAGGTGCCCGGGAATGGATCCGAGAGTGTCAGCACCAGTTCCGCCATCACCGCTGGAACTGCACCACACTGGACCGGGACCACACTGTCTTTGGCCGTGCCATGCTCAGAAGTAGGGTTCTCTTCCAAGCCTCTGAAGCTCCTTCCCTTCCTATGCTTGGGGTGGTGAGTTAGAAGGGTAGGCACGATCCCCTTCATTTCCCTACACGCTACTTTGTAATCGAAGAAGCAATTGTGAGCAAACCTGGGAGACAGGAACAGCTGCTCTCTAGCCTAGATGTGTAAGCCGGGGCCCACTACTTCTATCTTACTCCCTGCCTTTCTCTGGCTTCCTCATATCCAAGCCCAGCTGGGCATCCATGAACTCCATGGCTAAGGACTAGGAAGGTTCTCTGCTTCTTACCACCACAATCACCATCGTCGCCAGGCACCCTAACGTTCCCAACATTATGGCAATAGGCACAAGGATAAACAGAAGGTGAAATGCAAATATTCCAAGAGCAGGGGCCTTGACCCCAGTTCAGCAAAAGAGATCAGCAGAACTAGAGGGCAAAGGAGGAGGAAGGGGGTGAGATGAGACTCTTCAGGTGAAGAACTGGGGGCACTGAACCTCCATCTGCAAGGGCAAGGAGAGAACCAGAGCAGACTGAAGTTAGTATGGTTCTCTGAACAGGCTAACCCCTGGGCAGGGGTGTCCACATTGCTGGGGAACTGTCCAGCAGAGGGGGCCTGAAACCCCTAGAATATTGACTAAGGCAGGTATAGCTGCATCAGGGCCAGTAGTGCCTCCCTCTCTCTCTCTCTCTCTCTCTCTCTCTCTCTCTCTCTCTCTCTCTCTCTCTCTCTCTCTCTCTCTCCTTCCCCTACTTTGCAGTGGTGGTGTGTGTATGTGTTTGTGTGTGTGTGTGCGTGTATACTCATAAAAGTGAGAGAGATATTGAGAGATATATGAGACAGTGAGTAAGAGAGAACAGAGGTCAGCCTGAAAGGTCAGATGTACCAAGGAGTGAGCGGAGTAGTGAGGCGTCAGGAGAGGGGGCTACTCTGAGGGATGCGCTTAGAACGCAAGGACGCTTTGATGGGTGGGGTGGGCTCAGGAAAAACTGAGGAGACTTCTGAAGTGCTGACTGAAGAAAGGGATGGACAGAGTTGGGCATGTGGCCTGGCCCTGCAATCCTAGCTCTAGGGAGGCTGAGACAGGAAAATCTCAAGTCCAAGGCCGGGTTACATTTACCTAACACTTTCCAGGCCTGGACCATGGAGTAAGACACTGTGAGAAACACCCAAAAGTGTGTTGTGTGTGTGTGCGCACGTGTGTGTGTGTGTGTGTGTGTGTGTGTGTGTGTGTGTGTGTGTGTGTGTATGTACACATATGGAGAGGGGGGTGGTGGTGGATATGGAGGAGGAGGAGGAAGGGTGGACGACACCAGCTGGGCCATTCCTGTAATAAATCTCTGCCTCTCTCTCTGTAGGCAGCCGGGAGGCAGCGTTTGTCTATGCTATCTCATCGGCAGGAGTGGTCCATGCTATCACTCGGGCCTGCAGCCAGGGTGAGCTGAGCGTGTGCAGCTGTGACCCATATACCCGTGGTCGGCACCATGATCAACGAGGGGACTTTGACTGGGGTGGCTGTAGTGACAACATCCACTATGGTGTCCGCTTTGCCAAGGCTTTTGTGGATGCCAAAGAGAAGAGGCTGAAGGACGCCCGGGCCCTCATGAACTTACATAACAACCGCTGTGGTCGCACGGTCAGTACTCACGTCTGGGTATGCATGTTCGTATTTTCTGGTGTAAACCAGTTAGTGTGACCATGGGCTGAATTCAAAGGTGGAAGAGTCAACAGCTTCTGGTTCACTTCCAAAATCTCTAACATTCTGCCACGGACCGTATGAGAGCCTGGGAGTGCAGAGGGGCTGTTGGGAATACCTAGCCACAACCAAGTTTTCATTAGACAGAAAAATAACTTCCTTTCTTCCTTTACTTTTTTATCTTCCCTTTCTCTTCTGTTTCTTTCCAGGTTTCCCTCTTTTTGTTTGCTTTTGGTTTTTCTGTATGGAGGAGGGAATCGGGGGAGGGTGGGGACCTAAGCTCCAGGTTTGTTTCTTTGTTTTTGAGACAGGGTCTGTGAAATCTTGGCTATCTTGGAACTTGATATATAGACCAGGCTGGCCTTGAGCTCACACAGATCCACCTGCCTCTGCCTGCTTCGTGCTGGGATTCAAGGCGTGCGTCACCATGGCCTGCCTTGTTTGGTTTGGTCTGGCTTGTTTTGTGGACAGGGTCTCACTCTGCCTATATCCTAGGCTGATCTCACGTTTGTGGCCATACTCTTGTCTCAGCCTCCTGAGAACTCAGATTACTTGCATGTGCTACCACGCCTGACTAAAATGCAAATTTTAAACATGTAAACATTTGATCTGTGTGGTTGTGCATACACATGGGGATGTATACGCCTGTGCTTTGTCACAGAGGCCAGAGGAGGACATCAGGTGTCCTGCTCCACTACTTTCCACCATATTCTCTTGAGAGCGTCTCTTACTGAACCTGGAGCTCAAGCCCAGCAATCCTCCTGTCTCCAGGCCTCCTGGTCCTATACCCCAATGCCCACCACTGGGATTATAGGCCCATGTGCTATAGCTAGCTTTTTACATGGGTTGTAAAGACTTAAACTCAGGTTCTCACAGGGACTGTAAGTGTTCTTACATCCCCAGCCATCTCCCAATCCCCAAAGTAGCTTTTAATTTATTAACTTTTAATTTATTATTGTTGTGGATGTATACATGTTGTACATGGGTGGGCATGCTGGCGTGGTGCATGTGTGGAGGTCAGAGGACAACTTTGTGGAACTGGTTCTCTCCTCCTACTTATAGTGTGTGTTCTGGGGTCAAACTCAGGGTGCCAGGACTGCATGGCAAGTGCCTTTCACTGATATCAGTATCACTGACCCAAAAGTAGTTTTGTTTTGTTCTGTTTTTAAGAAGAAAATTTTCCTTCATAATGACTAAGAGATTCAGGTATAGCTTTAGGCTATTCACTGGTATTTGAGCATCTGCTGTATACTGTGCTGAGAAATGGCATACTATAAAAGCAAAAGACATGGCACTTAGCTCTTTTAAAGGATATTCAGGCTGTAATCAGGAGCAGACTCCTATGGCTTGACAATCCAGCAGGCAGTCATGAAGAGCAAAGAACTGTTGGTCCAGGAAGATTTCCTAGAAGAGATTCTATGATGAGTTCAGAAAGACTGGGTGGAATCTGATATGGTAGAGAATTGCCAAGGGCTCAACCAGCAGGCCTGGACTAGCAGAGCGCAGAGCACTACTGCGTTTGACCCCAGGGATGACTGAACTGTGTTCTGAGCTGTCTCCTCCTCCCCTAGGCTGTCCGGCGGTTTCTGAAGCTGGAGTGCAAGTGTCATGGTGTGAGTGGCTCCTGTACTCTGCGCACCTGCTGGAGGGCACTCTCAGACTTCCGCCGCACAGGTGACTACCTGAGGAGGCGATATGACGGGGCTGTGCAGGTGACGGCCACGCAGGATGGGGCCAATTTCACAGCAGCCCGCCAAGGCTATCGCCATGCCACCCGGACTGATCTTGTCTACTTTGACAACTCCCCTGACTACTGTGTCTTGGACAAGGCTGCAGGTGAGAAAGAAGCAGGCAGAGACATGGAGCCTACTTATTAGTAGAGGCACTTCTGCCTAATCAAGGGCTGTCCAGTTTGCAGGAGTTAAGGAAGGGAAAGGAGTCAGTCTCTTCCTTACATGAAAACCTCATCTTGAGATAGGTATGTCTCAGGCTGGCAGGTCATATGTCACTCACTATATCCCTGGTGTCTGGGATACCGTAGGTACTACTCAGAGAACATTTAAAGGAGCCACCTGTTTTCAAGTTCTGGGCAAGATGTGAGCTACACACACACACACACACACACACACACACACACACACACACACACACACACGCACGCACACGCACGCGTGCACACGCACAAAAGAGATGAAGCAAGCAAATGTTAACTACAAAGAAAAGTGACTAGAGAAATCAAGGAAGATTTGTTTCAACATGGGGAACCGAAGCTGCTTCTTGGTGTGCTGCCACTACAGATTCCAGAAGGAGTGAGGGAAACAGGAGGCTCTCTGCCAAGGCTGGTGAGGCAGCAGAGGCTTGATTACAAGCAGAACATGGCTGCTTCTCAGTCTGTTCTAAGTATGTGTTGGCAGTGGGGCGGGGGTCTTGGGAACGCTGCAAGGTGATAAGGTGTTTCTATGAGAGAATGGAAGCTCCCATCTTGGTCCAGGTAAGTTAAGTCAGGGACAGTGTGTAGCTCAATGGAGCTGCTTCTCTTCTGGTTCCTGTCATGGCATCCCAGGCTCTCTTCCCAGGCAGATTGCATAGTCAAGACTTGGTAGAGTACAGCCCTGCGCCATGCTGGCTTCTGTCCTGTTTGTTCTCACTCCCCATCATTCTTAGAGTTGAGTGGCTCAGAGTGCTTCAGCCCAAAGAAAGCAGGTGTTATCTCACTTGGATAATGGAGGCCACATGAACTCTAGAAGTCAAAAAGGTTGGCGATGCCCTCTGACCTCCTGGTGGTTTACTGCCGTGAGGTAGTTTTTCCATGTGATCTAATTCAGAGGATTCATACCTGGATGCCTGGGAATACTTTTCACACATCTGTATAGACTATTTTACCACCCCTAAAATGTGCCTTTGGAGAAGGATCTTTGGAGTTTGGAGGATGATGAGTCATATGCTTATTAATTTTTCTCAGAAGCATAAATTTAGGTCCCACAAACCCAAAAGATCCCAATGGTATAAGGCACCCCGGAGAATGGAACCAGGTATCGCCTCCACAGCAGCACTGTCCAACTAAGCTTCCTGCATTGATCGAACCTTCATTGCTGCTATTTCTAGTACAGAGGCAACAAGCCACATGTGATTACATGTGTTCCCTCGTATCTATGGGGGCTGGGCTCCAAGGTCAAGGGATGCCCCAAAGTGCAGGTAGTACTAAATCTTATATGTACTCTGCTTCTTAGACATGCATACCTGTGATGAATTTAATTTTTAATAGATAAATAAGATAGTAGATCCATTGTTTTGGTGGTACTGCTGATCGAACCCAGGACCTTGCAATATGCTAGACAATGGCTCTACACTGAGTCACAAAAAGGACAATTTTAATAACATACACTTACAAGTTTTAGTCATTTATCTTTGGATTGTCCATTTAATACTTTTAGAACTACAGTTGATGTTGGGTAGCAAACGACACCAAATAAAAACACGAACAAGTGTGACAGACTTGTTAGTCCAATTCAAAATCAAAACCTTTTTGTTTAGCTAATTTAAATTCATCGAATTTAAGAGATCAAGTACAATTAGTAGCTAGTATGCTTATACAGCTCCAGATTGTAGAAGAGGATTTTGGTATTTAGGACCCAGCCCTTGGAGTTAGAATAACATATGTAGTAGACCTAGTCAGCTCTAGAGCAGTAGTTTGCTAACATTTTGGATTATATAGTCCTGTTGTTAAAAAAGAAAGTAAGAATCTGGGCAGTGGTGGTGCACGCCTTTAATCCCAGCACTCAGGAGGCAGAGGCAGGTGGATTTCTGAGTTCGAGGCCAGCCTGGTCTACAGAGTGAGTTCCAGGACAGCCAGGGCTACACAGAGAAACCCTGCCTCGAAAAACCAAAAAAAAAAAAAAGAAGAAGAAAAGAAAGAAAGAAAGAAATACACACACACACACACACACACATAAACACTTTAAGAAAGAAAACTGAGTGTGTATGTACACTGTATGTATGTGTGTTTAGGTGTCTGCTCATGTTGTTGCTATACTGTGTAATTATAACATATTCAAGTTTTCTCCACTGTTGTCATCGTCACTGTAACAGTGCTGGGATCCAACCCATGGTCTTGCACATGCTAGGCAAGTTCTTTACCAATGAACTATACTCCCAGCTTGAAATCGGAGATTTTAAACCAATAAGCTAAAAAACAAAGAATTTCTGCTTTTTTTTTTCCCCTCTCCATATCCTAATGGAATGTGGAGACTGTTGCTGTTGAAGTCTTTCTTGAAGTCTCAGGCCATGGGTCCCTATTACTAGGAAAAGGGGTCTTTTTGTGCTGACATCTTTTGGATTAGCATTCCCTGTGCAAGGAGAAAACTACCCTACTTTTCAAGAATCCTTTTGAAAGGGGTAGAACACAGGAGCTCCTTAGTGGGAAGCCGCCAGCCTGTCATGCTAATCAGCCCAGCCCTGTTGACAGAAATGATAAATGTACACTAACAATCTATTACACTAGATGTGGAGTTGTTTTGTTTCCTCAAGACAGCATCTTACTATGCATTCCAATTTGACCTCAAACTCACTACACAGCCCAGGCTAGCCTAGAACTAAAGTGGCTTCCCTGCCTCAGTATTTTGCATGATGGGGTTACAGGCCAAGTGCTACCACATCTGGCTAGGCATTATTTTATATATTTTTTCATATATGAAAATTGAGGCCCAGATCCATTCATTAACTTGCTAAATAGCTACAGCTATGAAGTGGCACAACTAGAATTTAAATCCAGATAATATGACATCATATCCTCCACAAAATAGAGAACCCCACCTGGCTTACAGTTCTTACATTTTCAAGCTAGATTCTGAAGAGGACATGGCAGTGTGGGGGCTGCAGGAAAGGGACTATGGCTGGGACTGATGCCTTTGGGCAGCCTTGATGGTGGCAACAAGGGACCCTGGACCAGAGGGCAACGAATGATCATTTTGTTTATATTTTCAGAAACAGAGATTCGTTATGGTTTCTTAAAGTGTAAGGGTACCCAGAGTGGCTAAAGCAAAAGTGACTTGGTTCTCACTCTCTTCCCTGACTCAGGTTCCCTAGGTACTGCAGGCCGAGTCTGCAGCAAGACTTCTAAAGGAACAGATGGGTGTGAAATCATGTGTTGCGGCCGAGGGTATGACACAACTCGGGTCACCCGTGTCACCCAGTGTGAGTGCAAATTCCACTGGTGCTGTGCTGTGCGGTGCAAGGAGTGCAGAAACACTGTGGATGTACACACGTGCAAGGCCCCTAAGAAGGCAGAGTGGCTGGACCAGACCTGAACACAGATACCTCATTCTTCCTCCACTTCAAGCCTCTGACTCAAAAGCACAAGATCCTTGCATGCACACCTTCCTCTACCCTCAATCCTGGGCTACGATAGCTTCTGTTATGGACTTGGAGAGTGATCCAGAGGGACCCCAATGCCTTGGCTGGTTCCTTGGCCCTAGGGAGGCGTTGATAGGGGATGGGTATAGGAAACTGAGTGGCTCCCAGATGGTCCATCTGGAGGTTTGAAGGGAGAGTAGAAGAGGTAGGGGTCTGTCTTCAGAGTGATTGAATTGCACTAAGTCAAGGCTCATTCTCCCCTTTGCTTGCACTGACTTCTGATACTCTGGGTATGCAACAGGAAGGGAACCTGGAGGTAGCTTCCATGTTTGATCCTACTCTGCCTAAGGATAGATAGGACAGATAAACTGCCTGTCCCTTCACTGCAGACAGTACGTGCAGACAATCTTAGGCTATAGTATTCTGCTGAGACCCTGAGATAGCTAGACGAGTTATCCACAAGGCTCCACCTCATGCTTCTATGCAGCTTATAAACTAGTGGTTTGGTGAGGAGGAAAATCACAATACTGTACAGATACATATTCTCTGTGTCTCTCTTTCCACCTACATCAGACAGCAGCAGGTTGCTCACTGGCTGCCTGTTCAGAGTGAGGTAGCTTGCAGTGATTCAAACTCTTCACAGACCATTAGAGCCCTGGAACAGGACTGTGAGAGAATAACATAGTAGGCCTGGCTAGGCCCCAGGACTTCCCCCATCCATTATTCTGGAGATCTGGTAGGTTTGGGAAAGGCTAAGTGAAAGGCAGGTAACTCATGGGAGAGGGTGAGCACACCCGATCTCAAGGCTACGTGAGGATCCGTGTGTGCTAGGAAGGCAGAGATCTCTCATTTCGATAGTTCTTAGGAGAGGATCTTCAACTTTGAGGTAGGAACAAAAGCAAGTAGCTGTACAGAGAGAGCTGAGGTGGAAAACATCTTATAAGGCAATAGCCTTCCCCCATTTACTCAGCAAGTCTGTATTTTGTGATTCACCAAGTCCTATTGATAACTATTGCCCAGTCCATGATTGATTTAAACAGGGAAGGGTTCTCTTTATGCTACTAACCATTGGCTAACTAGGGTACGCAGAGTGGAGTCTTCAAAGACAGCAGACATGATGACATGGGGGATGGGATCTTGATGGCCTAGTTTTATATGACCTAGACAATGGTCATCTTCTTGCCTATTAATAAACAGAAATAGTACAGAAATCCACAGTTATGACAGACTTAGGTCTACTCCCAGATATTTACTATTTTTTATTTTCAGCAGGGTCTTTAAATTTTCCTGGCCCATTTTCTTTTCTTTTCTTTTTTTTCTTTTTTTCTTTTTTTTGGTTTTTCGAGACAGGGTTTCTCTGTATAGCCCTGGCTGTTCTGGAATTCACTCTGTAGACCAGGCTGGCCTCGAACTCAGAAATCTGCCTGTCTCTGCCTCCCAAGTGCTGGGATTAAAGGCGTGCGCCACCACTGCCCGGCCTGGCCCATTTTCTTATTTGTAAAATGAGGGTGATTCTGAGATCTAACTGTGTCCTAAACTCCAGCCAATACATGTCATCACCGCTTCCGACTGGTCTAGGACCTTCTGATTTAGGGCTGCCTGGTCTTGACAACAGACTAGATTAGGAGGCTTTCACAGGGAATTCTGGATACAGCTCCTCTTTCTCTTCTCAGGTTCCTCTTCATCCAATCGGACTCTCAGATGTTTGTGGAGCAACTTCTTTCTGTCCAGGCAGCAGGCTGGGGGATGGGGGTAGGCATAGCCCTGGCCACAGAGGCAGATTTATTTGGATGATAGGACTAATATTTGTGTAACCTGCTTGAGACCTGTGTGGGAGAGTTTAGTGTGGTTTTTCTTTTGGTGAGGGGATTTGCTCCGGTTTCACATCCATTAACACAAAACATGAGCTAGTCAGGGCCCTTGTGGTCTGTGGTGAGGGGATGACTGGAGAGTCGGGGCTGAGTGAGTCAGACGGAGGGAATGTCTTCCTTGCAGAGTAGAGTCAACTGGATAACTGATGAGCCAGTGGTGGGGTCAGGGAGCGGGGCGGAGGGGGAGAGGTGAGAACATCCAAGTTACTATATCAGTGATGGTGTTGGCCTTCTACGGGGAGACAGCCTGAGGTAAGTGCTGTATTCTCTTTGATTTGGGGTTCTTAGTTGTGGTAGACATCTGTGACATCTCATATCACTCCATGCTTCTCCATGAGCTCTAAATTCTAGCTGATAAAGATATACAACCACTTATAAATGGTTTGGAGAGAAATAGCTGTCCAGGAAGTGAGAAGTTTGTAAAGTGAGGTGTTTATGTGAGAGAAAAGATGTCTATCTGAGTCCTGCTACGGAAGCTGTATGGCCCCAAGAAGGAATGATGGCCAAGCAATTAATTTTTCCTCAGAACTTAGCTGGTCTCTTCATTCCAACTGGCTTTAGACAACTGGCATTCATTCTGGGCTATACAAACAGAAACTGATTTACTTGGAACAAGCAACAAAACAAGAACTTTATTCGGTGCCGGGACTCCACATAATTCTGCTGCTACCCCTCATCCGCTCTGAAGGTCCCCTCTTCTGTCTAGTCTCTAGATGGTAGAGGTTTGTCTCCCACCAGCAGTGCCTTAACCTCCCTCCTCTATTCCTTTCTCTCTTGTTGGCCCTGATTTCATTTATCGTCTGATAAATATTTAGGACAGTGTATTTCAATAAGAGCTATTTGGATACAAAGTGAACTTAAAAGATACTGTTTCTATCATTTAGGGATAATAGGATCTTTTTGGAGAAGTCACATGACTGAAGTACCTCAGCTGCACAGCCTGCAGCCAGTTTCTTTTAAATAGAAGAGCCAGGGTGATGGCTTACACTTGTAATCCCAACACTCTGGGAGGCTGATGCAGGAAAATAGCTGTGTTTATGACCAGTGATCTCCATGTTAGCTTATGAGCAGAGTAAGACCATGTCTCAAACAAACAAACAAACAAACAAACAAACAAAGAGGAAGAAAGAATGCTGGCCATAACCCCATAACTCAGCACTACAGAGAGAACCGATTTGTTTCCAGCTCTGAACGATGGTGTCAGTGCAGACTCTTCACTAGAGTACTTCAAGTACTTCAGATTAAAAGAAGAAAATACTGTCCTGGGGGCCAGTTTGCAAAGCTTTGGAGATCTACCTTATGAGCACTCTGGGCCTCGTCGCTCTTCCTCCCCACGGCAGGAAACCGCCTTCCCTTTCCTCACGTCACTTATCAAGAACACCGACCATCAAGCCTCTTGCCAAATTCTTAGACCCACTCAGGACATAAGTTTCTGCATGGTTTAATAGAAGACAGATAATCAGGATTTCCAACCCCACCCCTGCCTTTCTAAAATTTTTATTTAAATGCTCTCAGTGGTCATAGGGCAGAAGCCCAAGCTAGCTGGGGAGAAGGGAGGCGGCCAGGGAGAGTATGTTTCTCATCCCTGGGAGGCATTCTGCCTAGCTCCTGCAGCCAAATTACAGCAGCAGAGAACAATGCAGTGCATTCCTGGGCAGGTCGGTGGGCCCTGGGCGCCTGGGTCTGGTGGAGAGAGGTGCCAGACACAGAGTGCTCCATAAGCAACCCTGCAGAGCTGGCCCTGGGTGCAGAAATGAAATACAGAGAGCTTCACATTACACACCTGGTTATTGATGGCCTTGCTGGAGGCCTCTGCCCCCACCTTCCACTTGGGAACTGCCTGTACTGCGGGGGTTGGGCACCTCTGAAGCAATGTTGGAATATAAGAAAGACATGCTTCCTTTTTAGTCTTTGCCTTTCCTGTCAGCCTGAGCATAACTTTGAGGACATACAAGTACCCACGTGCAGAAGGTGCACTTAAAACGGACTCACACAGCTTTTTTGGGGTTGTGTGGGAATTATAATAATCTTACCTCTCCCAACAATTAAAAACAAGCAGCTAGATCCTCCAGAAGTCACACCAACAACAGGGTCAGGTACAAGCAAGGAATGTTTCAAAACTACATTACCAACATGCAATGCAATGTTTGCTCTGGGAATTGGTACCCTCCTGGGAGGTGGTAGAGGAAGGGCACAGAAAGGGCATGGAGAAGAGATCAAGGGTGGAGGATTACCACCCAAGCAGGGTGGCTGAGGCCATGTAACTTCTCAAACCTGGTCTGCACTAAGGACAGGGAGCAGTGCATCCTATGCCAGCCTCCTGGAACTGCTGAGGAATACACAGTCACTGAGCTTGCTCTTTATGACCTGCTGTTTTAAACTCTTACCAGACCAGAAAACAGGATACCTTTGATTCCAGGAATGATCTCTGTAAGAGAGGCGCTGGAAGAACAAGCAGTGGCTTTGCGAGGGTAAATGCATCCCAGTTGCTGACCTTTCGGGAGTGGTCTTTATCTTTGGATGATTGACAGGCCTCAGGCCTGAAGTTTCCCCACTTCCACAGCTTGGATCATCTCTGGGCATTGCTGTAGCCATCCACTTAGGATGCGGCAGTCACCCAGGATTTGAAAATGCAGGATGAACATTCTCTGCTTTGCTCCCTAACTCTCAAGTATCTTTTGTTGTTGTTTGCTTCCATTTTGTCTATGAATCTACAGATAGAGCAGCTGGACAGAGGAGTTCTTCTTTAACCAAGCAGGCAGAATTCTGATTACATTTTGTCAAGACTACCAGCCCCTGTAAACAGCTATGGCCAACAAGAAAAGCCAAGCCACAGTTTCAACTTTTGACAAATTCCAAGATGGGTCTTCCACAAAAATAGCAATACTGCTCACAAAAGCTTTTGTGCACGGTAATGCTTGGGCATGTATATATGGTCTCACAATCACCCCAGGGCTTGTGAGGTGGAGATTACTCTATTTTATGGAGCCATTCAGAGAGGTTCAGTGAATGATCCCCCCCCTCCCCCCCCCAGAATGCAACCTAGTTTTCTTTAGCTTCAAATACTATGTACTCTTTTCAAAGTCTGAGGATGATAGGATTTGGGGATGGGGGAGTGTTGCCATAGTACCAGCACTTCAGAACAGAAACTACTGTTAGCTGGCCCAACCCATGGAGGAGTCCTAGCCTGCCAGCAGAGTATCTAAGCAGAGCTTATAAAGACTAAGCCTACATTCCCCTAACCTCATCAACGTCTTGTTCCTACTCTGTCAGTTAACCATCATTCTACAAAGAACTCTGCATTTCAAAAGCTTTTGCTTCTCATTCTTTGCAGCCCCACTCCATCCCTCAAATCAGCATTCAATTTTTTGTTTTATTTTCTAAGTTCTTTTCCAGTGGTGCACAATGCATAGGCAGAGTGGAAGTAGTCGTGAGAAGACATGGCTAGACTGTAGGCTTGTTTTGAATTTCCTTTGAGACTTCATTCTTTTTAAAAATCACTACCAAATCCTTGGTGAAAGAGCTAAGCCACCATCCCATCCAAGCCCACTCAAGATGCGACCTGAGATACACAGTTCATCTGCCAACTGTGTCCAACCTTGACAATACAATACAAAAATCTTTGCTCAAGAACCATGCAGGCAAATCACAAAGCCTCTCATGTTTTAAGTAAGCTTATAATTTTGTGTTGGGCTGCATTTATAGTTCTTCTATACTATGTGCAGATACATGTGGTTTATGGGCAGCAGGCTGGACACACCTAAGACAAAGGAGATCTATGTTGCAAGAAAAATCTCTAAGATGAGACAGAAGCAGATTTTATTTGATCAAAACCTCTTGCTTCTTTCAGTTCCTCCTCCTGCACTCACTCAAAATTGGGGTCTCAGTTTAATTGTAGGCAATGAGAAAAGGCAGCCCAGCCAAGTCTTCCCTGTCCTACACTGGAGTACACTTCGTTAAGATAGCATAAGCCCTCAAATCCCCTACATATCTCACTGGTGTGGCCCAGCTGAGAAGTCAGATGGGAAGCTGCAGAAGCAGTATTCATCACTCACAGCCTGGGACATTGCAGCTCTCTGACCTGAGCCCCTGCTTGAGCTAGGGAAAGAACACCTACCTATAGTCAGGGTTTCTCCTGCAGCAACCCTTGGTTTTTGGTCCATCCATCTTGCCTCTCACTGCTCTCCTGCTCTCCACCCCCAACTGCCTCCACATGTGGGCTCAGAAGTCATCATCTAAAGAATTCCACTGTTCACCTCCTGCATAGCAGCACAGCCCCATGAGGCCGCACACCAGATGGAGGGGATAAAAGTACGAGGTCATGGCTTCTAGCAAGAGGTTTTTCTTAAACTAACCCTGACTCCTGGAAAAGAGTCAGAGCAGGAGTATGTCTGGTGAGCTGCTGACAACAGCAGCTTCATAGATCTTGTGTGAAAAGGAAGGAAAATTCTACCTTGGCTTTCAGTGGGAATTTCCCTACT
Organism: Uromys caudimaculatus; assembly: GCA_028551405.1. Classification (NCBI taxonomy): domain Eukaryota; kingdom Metazoa; phylum Chordata; class Mammalia; order Rodentia; family Muridae; genus Uromys; species Uromys caudimaculatus. Next base: position 78,639,501 of record CM052704.1, on the reverse strand, counting down.
TCTGTCTTTGGGTCAACTCCTGGTTTCATGTCTGTAGCTTGAAGATGTCTGAGAAGAGTGCAGAGATGGACAAATCAAAGGGTTAAGTATTTCCTAAATGTGAGGCCCCACATGCTGAAGGTAGACCTTCCCTCAATAGATGCCGTGTTTCTCCAAGGAATACAACCATCAGGTAAAAGGAAAGGGAGAATGGCGTCCTAGGACCCTGATGACCTTGGACAGGCCGTCGCCTTCATAGGTTTGTGTAGAATGAAAAAGGCAAGGGGGTTAGGGAATGGTCAACTTTGTTAGCATTATGATCATTGGGAGACAACACACAGAAACACAGTTACACAGAGACAGAGACTGGACAACAAGTCTTAGAATAAAGGAAGTATGAATGAGATCCATCAGAAATGTTTTTCCAAAGGAGGTGCCTGAGAGCTGGAATGTGGTAAGATAAGGCATGAACGGCTGGGAGGCAGTCAGAGGAAGGCGTTCTATGTTGAAGGAGCTGGTGTGTGCTGAGGCTCACAAGCAAGAATGTACAAGCAATATATTAGGAATTTCAAGCAAGTATATACTATATACCTTGGGGAATACAGAGAAATCAGAATGCTGAGCCCAGAGCTTTATTATGAGGTGACTGTATCAGAAGGTTCAGAGTCCCATAAGCACCACAGAACAGCTATGTCAGTGAACTCCAGGGCATCTATGGGAAAGCACTGGGATGAGTTCATTTGATATACATACAACTCAAAGAGATGTCTGTCTGTGAAATCCACCAAAATGCTATGCATCATTATGCATCCTTATCACTTGAAATTCTGAGTTAATCAAGTGATATTAAATGCCTAGAGCTATGATATATGTATATAGCATTAGGCCCAGAACCTGACATCAGTCAAGACAAATGCATAAGAAATGAGAATGTAAAAAAGGAATAATTTACAATAGAAAGTACATTTCTTCCCTTCACTCCAAACTTTAAAACTTGTCTGACTCTTATTCTATTTGACATATTGGATTTTTTGTGACCACAAGTTTATCATATCCGAGGACACAGTGGATAGAAGGGAAACTTCAGAATTTTGACTGATGAATGAGAAGACACTTCTAATGCACTACAGGGCACTGGACCAACAGTCAAGGGTGGACACTGGATCAACAGCCAAGGGTGGACAGATTCTGAGCCCATGGTCTCCAACTAGATCATGGTTGGTTAGATTTGTGGTTTGTTAGGTTCATAAAAACAGCTATTTAGCAGAATATTTATTTAATCTAGTGTACTTGATAGAATTTCCCTGACTTATACAGACAAAAAGCACAAGGGCAACCCTGCTCCTCTGTTCAGTTTCCTGATGCCACTTTCAAAAACAGCATAAATGCTGGGCTGTGCGCTGGACCCAGGCGGGGCTGAGTACGTGTATTAATTAGTATGTGTATTGATGCTCCTTGACTAAGCCCACAGGCAAGCAGTATCTTAGGTTTCTGCTTCACCTAGCTGCATGAGTAGGTGCTGGGAGGGGGGGCAGCGACTTCACATGATGGTGTTTGCTAGTGTCATCTCAGCTTTTCCCCTCCTCTCCTAGGCAGTTTATTAAAGGTGATTTCTGAAACCCTTCACAAAAGGAAAGCTCAGGGGTTTACATTCAATTGTGACACCACCATGAATTCATTAAGCAGCATGTTTCAGGTTGCACTGTAATTTCTCCATGTAATGTAAACCCATGGAATCTGACATAAGCTGATTGCTTGTGCTGGTTATTTTATTTACATTTCTGAATGGAGGGGATTTCAATACTCATAAAATATCTGTCTTATTTTTCATCTGGTCTCCCAGGGCAGCTATTATAAAATAAGCCTAGAGACAGAAGCCTCAACTTGCATGACTGGTTAAGCAACAAGGGAAAAGTTATTGCTCAAAAAGCAATTTTAAAAAATTCAATATGGAATTTGAGGCTGAAACACAGATATGGTTACTCTTAATGCCATCCAGAAGATAAAAGCTCAGGAAAAAACGCTAAATAACTAAGTTCCTTATCTTTGTTCCAGTGCTGTGAGGGCGGGTAACAGCTTCCCAGAGTTCAAAGGGCTGGAGTTAAGTCCTCCCAGAGACCCAATGAATGCTAGCAGACTCAGTCAGTAGTGGCACAGGAATGCAGGTGACTGAATGGCTCCCTACCACATAGAAAGTGAGTGTGCTTTCTTACCATCATGCTACAAGTTGGAATGTATTAGGAACTGCCACCACACATAAAACTTACTCTCTAGAAGTGGATATTCTGTTAACCTACTCAGAGATTAGCCCTTTCTGCTTATTCCAGCAGGTTTGGCAAGCTTAGAGATTGCCAGAGAGGTAAGAGTCACCAGGAAATTCCGAAGCCTCCATCTTCTGCCTTCAAGTCATTGCTCAAATTATCTACTTCCTTTCTTCTTCTATGGCACTGAGGTACTGCAGTATACTCCCTGACCCTCTAGTCCAGCCTACGCTTCTTCTGCTATAGCACTGAGTTAGTGCAGTATACTTGGCAGCCCTCTGGTCCGGCCTACACTTCTACTCCACACACTACATCATTTAATCAGTTTCCACTTTCACTGATTACATCGAATTTGCATAAACTCACCAGGCACAGGTTCCATGTTTATTTTATAGTATATATACTGTTATTCTAGTATTCAGGAGGCTGAAGCAAGAAAGATTGAGATTTGAGGTCAGCCTGGGCTACACGGTGAGACCCTATTTCAAAACCTTAGTATCCTAAGGTCATAACCTCAGGGATCCAGTTAGTACGTATCACTTGACTGAGGTGTCACAGTAAAGATAGCAACTAGTTTCACTTCCTTGGGAAGCAAACACTCTGGAGGTCCCTCCTATAAAGAAAAACTTGTAAAGTCTTTCAGAGTTGGACAAGCAAAGTTCAGCTTGCAAGCATGGACAATAGGAATTTATTTAATGCTGTATCCCCAAGTTTTTCTGTTTAGTTTTTAAACTTGCTGGTACATGCCTATTTATCAGAATTAGTGGTGCAGGAGACAGCTGTGGGGTGAGTATGTGAGCTCTGGGGGATGGAGGGGCATTGTCTCCTGTCCTCTTCCCTGAATAAACAGAAGTCAGCAAGTAGTTCTAAGTCACTAGTCTGCTCCCAGGACTTGTTAGTATTTCATTTTCACCTAGGACATCCTTCAGCCATTATTCAATGGTCACTATCAGGAATGAGAGAGTATAAAAGAGGGAAATACATGGGTAGGAGCTTTTATGGCCATTGCTATGTGACTAGGAGGTAAGGCTTTTCTTAAATGTGTCACTGAGGAGCTCTTCATTATGTGTTAAATTGTAAATTATTCACATAGATATTATACTTACTACATTTACAAAACTATGAACTTAGGCAGTGAGGTATAAAGATGAAAATACTCTATGTTACATCTTTGAAAGAGACTAAAGACTCTTCTTTCTGGACTTATGGACTCTAGCCAGATGGTTCTGAAAGGAGAGTCCTCTGTGAGTGTAGATTGACTTCTGTCATCATTTTAGAAGCAACTGAAATAACTTGTCACCTATAAGCCAATTAGGATGGCAGCATGGCCTCTGTGGCAACAGTCCCTACAAGATGGCAGCATGGCCTCTACTGCGGCAACAGTCCCTATAAGATGGCAGCATGGCCTCTACTGCGGCAACAGTCCCTACAAGATGGCAGCATGGCCTCTACTGCGGCAAGAGTCCCTACCTCATCCTTGCACATCTCCATGCCCTGCTCAACACTCCACCACAAGACTATGAGCTACTTGTGAACAAGAATTGTATCTATGTTTCATAAAAGTACCCAATAAATATTTGTTTATTGTATTAATGAATTAACAAACAAGGGCTGGGGATTGGCTCAGCTGGTAAAGGGCTTGCAGCATAAACATGAAGACCTGAGTTTGAACCCCTAGCATCTACATAAAAAGCCAGGTGTTCCTATAATCCCAGTACTGGGAGGGAAGAGACAATCTAGCCAATGGGTGTGTTCCAGGTCCAGTGAGAGATGCTGTCTCAAAATATAAGGTGGAGAGTAAGAAAGAAACATCTAGTGTTCATGTCTGGCTTCACATGCACACACTAGGCAGTGACAATGCACACCTAAGCACGTGTACATAAAACACAAAACGAACAAATCCATTAGTAGTATCTTAATGCAATGAATTTGAAACTCAGAGGTTTATAGTGTGCTTAATAGTTAGCATATTCTTTTTAATTCGGAGGCTCTTTTAAATGTCTAAACTTTGAAAACAAATTAAGATAAGCCTTTTGGAGTTCTTCCATTCAACAGGCTGATACTGAAAGCTTTTTGTCAGAGTATCCAAGATTCTCTGAACTGCATGTTCCAGTGTAGTTTTTGTTTTGTTTTTAAAAGGTGGTATTATAATAGCTAAAATAGACCAAGAGCAAATGAATAAGAACAGTCTTCACAGTCAGGGCTTAGCTAAATTAGAATCCCTGGGCTCCCAGTAAAGGCTAAACCCCCAAAGGGATCAGAGTCAAGTAAATAAAAAATCCAGCTGAATTTTATCAGAGGGCAGCAGTTTCAACCCTGAGTACCCCAGCAACAGAGGATGAATTATGTACAAGATTAGTGAAGTGCCTTCATCCACACCCTAGCCAGAGAACATTTTTGTATCTTGCTGTGACTGAGGGAAAAACAGCAATGCATTTGCCCGCCAAGAACAGCTGTGGCTGTACTCTGGATAGGAGTCTAACGACAGTGCGGATTAAAATGAAGTCATAATGCTGCTGCTATTGGGAGGAAAAGACTGAAGTCTGGCTTCCGAAGAAATGAGGACAGAAGCATGTTGATCAGATGAGCACAAGATCCAACATGTTTCTGCATGGTGTCTTAACTTCTCAAGTGGCTTCTTCTTTACATACTGGTCACAGATACCACTTGCACATTTAACCTCCAGAATGCTTGAAATTTCAAGATGCAAAGAACTCTCATAATAAAGTCCTCTTTGTTGACTATCATGTGATGCTTCCTTGAAGCTTCTTATTGACAAGATACACTCAAGACAGTCTTTAAAAAATTTATGCCTATTTTTAAGTTAAAAATTTGTCTATTCTTAAATCAAAAACTATTATTGCATGTATGTGAACATGCATGTATGTATATGTGAGATTGTATGTGTATCTGTATGTGTATCTGTATGTGGGGGGCGCACCATTTTTCCCTCCTGTACATAGGTTCCTGGGGTTAAACTCAGGTCTCCAGACTCGTACAGCAAGCACCTTTACCTGCTGAGCCAGCTTGCCAGTCCCTTAAGGCAATCGTGTTTGTTTGATTTTGAGACAAGTTTTTTTTTACTTAGCCCTAGCTCTCCTGGAACTCACAATATAGAGACCAGGCCACCCTCAAACTCGCAGAGATCCTCCTGCCCCTGCCTCCCTGAGTTTTGGGATTTAATGTATGCAACACCATACCAAGCCCCTAAGGAAATCTTAATGTTATTACAGACAAATAATTTCCTCTCTTAAATTGATTAAATACCCATAAAAACAAACTTTTTTCTGAGGCCCCATCAGTAGTAAGGGGTACACCTACTGATTAAATGATTAGAAGTCTAACTGCTGCCTGAAACCTCCACTTCAGCAAAGAGAACAAGATGGTAATTTAGACCAAAAGTTTATTCTGTTCAGCTAAATATAAGAAACACATTTATATTTTGTAGTAAAACTTTTTAAAATAGGGCTGCTGGTTAGCTCAATGATCGAATACTTCCCAAGAGTGCACAAGATTCTGACCCCAAGCATGTAAGCAAGCCTGTGTGTATGATCTTATACACAGGCTTACCCCAGTATTAAGAAGGTGAATCAGGAGGATTCCTGGCAGTCTAAACTAGAACCTTTCACTTAGGCAGATAGATGATACTACGAGCTACCAAAATAACCATCTTCAAAATCTGTTTTAACTCTTGGGCGTCAATCAAATCTCTTCTGAAATATCATAAGCCAAGGACCACCATTCCTTTACACTTTCCGTATACTTTCAGCAGAAACACTGAAGTTGTTTATTCTATTATGTACCTGGTATAAATAACCAAACAGCATTCTTCATTCTTCAGTAGCTGACTAGCAAGAAGAAGAGTGAAGTCCAAAGGCCAGAAGAGCAAGTATACAGTCTTTATTTTAAAGCCCCAGAGCTCACCAACAAACAGAGGCATGAAGAGTTTCCCAGGCAGTACTTACCTGCAAGGCTTTGCGTGTAACAAGCATTTCTTGAATCTGAACACCTTGCCTGTTTTTCTGGCAATCCACATCAGCCTTTTTATTTAAAACTCTTCTCTATATTTTACCCTCACAGGGAGACTTTTCTACTAACAAAGCCATCTGACTATCACCACCCTTGTCTTTTGTTGTTACTTTAAAATAGAAAAGTACTGTGTAGCTCTGACTGGCCTGGAACTCACTGTTTAGACCAGGCTGGCCTCTCCTCCTGAGCGCAGGGATTAACGGTGGGAACCACTGCACTTGGCACCACTCTGCCATTCTATGTTCCTTCAGTATTACTCTATTTGATATGAAATTTATTCTTTTCTGCTTGTGTTGAAGTACGTTGTAAGAGTGTGTGTGTGTGTGTGTGTGTGTGTGTGTGTGTGTGTGTGTGTGTATTCTGAGACAGGGTCAAACTATGTAGCCCACTTTGACTTTGGACTCAACTCCTATCTCAACCTCCTGAGGGTCGAGATTAAAGATACAAACCACCTCTGATGTGTTACTGAAGCCAAAAACATACATGACTAAAAGTAATAGGCTATCTTATATATTGTGAAATTGTAGGCAATTACCTTTCAGGACACAAAATTCCCAACATAACGCTGTAAAATAATCTATCTTCCAATAAGAATGTAAGTATAAAGTCTATAAAAATAAATCTGAAAATTAAAGTGCTTCATACCTTAAATAATTTTATTAGTTTTGGTTCTTCTGAATATTAGAAATTTGATTCACTGGGGAAGGACATGAAACTCTTCTTGAGAAGAGAAACCTAAAATATATTTCTCAGGATTATAGCTTTCTTTTGTATTATACTATTCTCTCCATTTAAAGAACTTTAATGCATCTGCAAGACAAAGACATTTCAAAACCAAGAAATAAGTAGATTTTCTAACCCGAATTCTAATGTAGACAGTGTGATATGATGAGTGTGGGATACCAACCCATATTAATATCTAAGCAGAAGTCTTCTCAAAACTGCTAAGAGGCCACACACTCAAATGCAGCTGATGAATCAATACACTTATTAGTAATAGTGACAAGCTGTCCTAAACTTTGGTACTGAGACTCATTTTGATTGAAGAAATGATTATATCCACCAACAGAAATACTTGTGGAATATTTCTGAGAATGTCATTTGACAGGTGTGAGGGCCTTCCATAAGCTTCAGATTCAAGCTCTGAGGAAGTGATCTGGTTGTGACACATTACTGTTATTCTTTTGCTCCCAGCCTTAAAAGATTTCAGTACTTGAAAAATATGAAAAAAACAAAACAAAACAAAACAAACGAACAAAAGACCACATTCAACATCATAAACATCTAAGTCTGGATTTATTTATTTATTTATTTATTGTGTGTGCTACGTATGTCTTCCTCATTTGCTTTCCATTTTATCTTTTGAGAAAGGGTCCCTTCACTGAACCTGGAGCTAGACTAGCTGCCAATGAGCTCCAGGAACTGCTGTCTGTGTGCACGTGTGTACACACAGTATTAGGATGACAGTGGCACCCCTGTACCTGCCTTTTTAAAAAAAACATGGGTACAGGGCCAAACTTAGATCTGCATACTTGAATACCAAGCCCTTACCAACTGAGCCACCTCGCCAACCCATCCATCTGGACATATCTGAGGGAACACAATGAGAATGCAACAGATAACATACCTATAGGAAGCAGAGAGCGTCTTTTTGTTTTGCTAAAACGATTTCAGAACTAGAGTTATAGCTCAGTGGTAGAACATTACCTGCATGCACAGGGACTAGATTTTGTTCTCAGCACCAGAGGAAGAAAGGAAAGAAGGAGGGAGGGAGGGAGGGAGGGAGGGAGGGAGAGAGAGAGAGATGGATCAGATTATCCAAATAAAGATTTCGGAGGCAATAACAAAGGAATAAAATTGTAAACATTTAAAAGTTTTTATCTGGGGCTAAAGAAATGGCCCAGCAGTTAAGAACATATACAGCTTTCACAGAGGCCCAAGTTCAATTCCCAGCACCTTTGTCAGGTGGCTTACAACCACACATAACTCTAGCTCCAGGGGAACTGATCCTCTATCAATCCATAGGCACCTGCAGTCATGTGTACCCAGACACACAGATACAGGCAGACACACACGCACACGCACAGGCACAGGCACAGGCACACACACATAGGACTTAAAATAATAAAATAGATCTTTAAAAAAAAACTTGACTTGTCATATCATAGGTTCATTCTGTTATCTCTAGAGTTTCTGGAAAATACCTCAGCTGCATTACTGTAGTAATAATATGATTACCAAACACTACTTTGCAGGAATATAAGTTTAAAATATTTAGAAAATAATTTCCAAATAAGTGAAGAAACAAACTTGTCAGTTTCATTTTCTTTTTTTTTTTTTTTTTTTGAGGCAGGGTTTCATGTAGCCCAGGCTGGTCTCAAACTTGATAGGTAACTTAGAATGACCTTAAACTTCTGATGCTTCTGCCGCTATTTCCCAAATGCTGGGGTTAAAATCACCATACCTGGTTCATGTAATACCAGAGATCAAAGCCAAGGTTTTGTTTATTCTAGGCAAGTATTCTAACTGAGCCAGATCCCCAGCTGTCACACTTTTGAATGTAATCCTATAATATTAAGCAAAGAGATATCATAGATTTTTAGCATTAATTAGGTCAAATGGAGAATACAGGAAATATTATTTCACCTATGAACAACTTTCACATCATTGGTTATGATGATTTAAAAAAAAAAAACAAAAACAAAACCCAAACTAGAAACTTTCCAAGAAGTCATATATTCTTTTACTTTATATACTAACATATGGTTATAATTGTTTATCAACTTCCCTAGCTCTTACAGTGATCTTTGCCCCTAGCAGGGGAAATAATGAGAGATAGTGAATAAAAAATATTTGGCATTTATATGTGCTTATTATTTTAAAAAATGTAATTTGGGAAGAAAACTTTTAATTATTTTTAGGAAAGGCCCAAAGAATCCCCAGTGAGGCATTTTATGGAGAGGTCCTTTGTTAGTATAAGAACTGACCTTCTATATCTTTGGAAATCATGCAACTTGGCTAACGTGTAGTCCTTAAAGAATTAATCAAGCAAATTGTAAGGCCCTGGCTACAGGGGAGCCAGCCAATTATGAGTTCCTCTGACATTCATCACTGGTACATCCAACTGCATTTTCCCACATAAAGATTAGTGGAAGTATGTGGAGACAAGGCCTGCCCCACCAGTACAGCTACAGTGCACTCTCAGCCAAACTCACGGAAGTAAAACAACTGATTTGTTGCTCTTTTTGATACTTGCCCTAACCCTAATACCTTTTCCTGCCAACATCACAGTGACTGTCCTATTTAGTGAAAACTGGAGGAGGGACTTTGGCATTCAAACACATTTCTCAATGCACAGCACGGGAGCCATAGCCTGAAGCCTGAAGTCATCAGTAAGTTCGTGGAATCCCCAAAGACCATCTTTAAGTCTTCTGTGACAATACCCTCCAAGCTTTGCTAAGAAGAAAGCTCTTTCTGCAGCACAGAACTGAAAGGAACCAGAGTGGGTGAAGACTGGCTCACTCAGGAAAGGGTAGTGCTGCTCTTAAATAAAGAGGCTCCTTTCAGATAAGCAGAATCAGACTCAGAGCTGGTTTGCTGGTTTGCTGGTTTGCTGGCTACCCTTTCTTTGAACCCTCATATTTAACCTAGCAGGCTTCAAAGCAGGTGAGAAAATGACCTACCACTTAAAAGCAATTTTTCCTTTTTCAGGAATCCTGGCCTTGGAGAATATCAGCTCTGGTATCAGTACATTCCACATCTCCAGGGATTTATGCAACCTTTTCATTGCTCTGTGCATAATGTCAGATGAGGTTTTCATCTTAGCCAGGAGAAAAATATCCTAACTTGCTGAAAACTAAATCTGGTTCCACATAGCTTTATACCATGGAAAAGGGGAGAGGTGCTAAAGTCAATAGTCTTTCTAGCTATTCATTCTCTTCCATGTCTTTACATTTGATACACAGTGAGGATTATTAAAAGTCATTTATCTCAGGGATGAGGATATAGCTCAGATTGTAGAGGGCTAACTTACCATGCTCATAGCCCTAAGAATTTAAGGTCATTCTTAACAACATAGTGAATTCTGGAATGCCTGGGCTACATGAGAACTTGTCTCAAAAACAAAATATCCCAAATCATTAATCTCCAATGTCAGGCAACATAAAACACATTTTTATAACAAACATATTTTAAGAAAATCAAATAGAATTTGCTTTAACATGTGAGCTAATACAAAAAGATACTAGAGAAAGAAGATGAAATGGTAATAACCAAAAATTTAGATTTAGTCAGGCATGGTGACACATGCCTTAGACCTAGACACTCTGAAGGCTGTTTACAAATCCCTTGAACCCATGAGTTTATGACCAGTCCTGGCAACACAATGAGACCCATCTCTAAAAACAACAACAAAAGAAGGGTAGAGGGGGAGCAGAAATGGAATAGGAAGATGGAGAAATAATAATATTTTCCATGTTTTCTCATGTGGCTTTGCCTTATTAAGAAGCAGGACAAATATATTTCATCAGCTTTTACTTTATATTGTCACAGATCTGACGATTTATAACTTGTCAAAATGTTCTGTTCTAAACAACAGTTTGCCAGTATCAGGAATTGGAAACATTTCCTCTTCTTTTTGTGGTTCACACACATGATATATCAATTGCATATTCTAATTATTTAAATGACATCCAACTATCATTTATACTCCAATTACTGTGGGAAAAATCATTCTGAGCTTATTATCCTCCAAATGTAAAGAGGTAGACTTTCCCACTGTGGCCTCTCTTTAGTGGTGACATTGTCTGCAATCAGGGGGAATAATATCCACTTACTTCTTACTATGGAAAAACAGTTCTAAACAGTTGATATATGTAAAACACATTTACCCCCAGCAAGACCTATGTAGTACTATTTCTTACTTTACAACTAAGACTAGAGAAGGTTGCATAACTTACATGAGGTTGCATAGACAGTAAGTGTCAGGGCTGGGATCAGGGCAAAGCAGTTTGGTTCCAGAGTCTTGCTCATAACCATTCTGCAATGCTGCCACCTCTCCAGCCCAATAAGGCAGCGTGCTATCCTGGTGTTCCAATTCCTCACATTGGTGGCCAGAATAATTGGTGGTGGTGGTAGCAGAACAAGGCTTCTTGAGTTTTAAAAGCGCATGCAGGATAAGCTGGGGATCTTGTTAAGACTCAGACTCTGATTCAGGAGGTGTCCAGTGAAGCCCGAGCCTATGCCTTTTGAACAAGGTCCTAGAGGAGGGTGATATTTCATGTGCATAGACCATACTTTATGAACAGGAGCCTCTAGTTCCTTGCTGCATGTCTCTGTCAAAGCATTTAAGTGTTGTATATTGTAAGGGGCAGATTGCCCATTCTCAATCATTTTCCATTGACTCTTACATAGGACCTGACTTTAGAATAGCTGCATGCCACATACTGATGTACAAGTCTCATCAGTAAGTATGTGGCTTTTAGAAATCTAAAAATATACATGTAATAGCCATAGGGATAAAATGTGGCTCTAAAAGTTCACTGTCAGCAAGCTTTTAAATATTATATATCACCAACTATACAAATAAAATATAGTATATAAATGTTTATTGTCTAGCAACTAAATAATAATATATGAGTAACTTTTGGTCTAATAAAAGGAGGCTTCTACTTTAAAATATGTAATTTTTCATTCTCGAGTCTCTGCTAAGAGTGCTAAGGAACTTGTGCTATGTGCCCTTAGTGACCTCTTCAGTGAAGGTGGCTATGACATGAACATTGATGGACAGAGAGTAGAGTGCACTCTACTCTGTGTTAGCCAGAACTTCAGGGAAACACACTGCTGACTGCTACATCGCTGTCCCAGATTGTGGGTCTCCTTCTCCCCCTTTCCACTCCATTGCCTTGAGAAAACTCTTGCTCATTGCCTGTCTGAATCTTTTATATATGGGGGTTAAGTGTCTCTCTACTTCTTTTCATCTTCTCCTCTAAGTGGATAGGATTCCCTTTTTGGTCCGTTTGTCCATGCCCCTCACACAGTGAGGTCATGTCAGTCTGAGATGTACTTATTCCCCATCAGCACCACTACAAGCAACAGTAAAAGTCATTACCAAGTTTCCTTTCCTCATTAAGAGGAAATGGAATAGTCAGTCTGCAACCCACACATCTACATTCCCTGAGCAGCAGTTGGAAGTCATTTGTCTTGGAGCCTGACTCAAAATCAAATTTGTACTCAGACACTAGGCCTAGAGCCAGTGACATCTTAACACATCGCACAGGTGACCTTCAAGGAAAAGGGGAGCCAGTGTCCATAGCACTGGTCATAAGAGCAACAAATCTGTAAGGCACAAAATAAACTATTCTTTTTGGGGGTTGTTGTTGCCCCCCATCCCAACACCCCCCCCCAGATAGGGTTTCTCCATGTAGCTCTGGCTGTCCTGGAACTCACTCTGTAGATCAGGCTGGGCTTGAACTCAATAGAGATCTGCCTGCTTCTGCCTCCCAAGTGCTGGGATTAAAGGCATGCAACACCATGGCCTGGCTCAGAATAAACTATTCTTATGGCAGGAAAAGAAACTATAAGAAAAACAAGGAGTTATAATGGAATAAATAAATATAGAAATATTATATAATATATAAATTATATATATAAATATATATAATATTTCTATTCTTCACATAAATATAGAAAATATACTACTGAATATTTGGGAATATAACAAAACAGCACTTTCTTTTGGCTCCTAACTTATTGCCTGGTAATAATGCTAGGACGTAAATGGGGTATATATTTTTATTTATTTGCTTATGTTTAATTTATGATTATTGTGTTTGCATGATCCTGGGGACCCATTCGTCATGGCATGTGTGTGAAAGTCAGAGAACAACTCTGTAGACTTGGTTCTCTCCCACCTTCATATGAATTTAAACTTAGCTTGCTTAGATTAGGCTTAGCAACAAGTACTTTACCTGTTGAAACATCTTGCCACCCCCTCAAAAATTGCATCTAAAATATGCAAATTATTAAAATGAAAAATTATTGAGTGAAAACATTTTTGGTGACATGAATTTACATAGAGGAATAAATAGGGATACCATTTTAAATATCAGTCCTCAGCCAGGGAATGGTGCTGCTCGCCGTTAATCCCAGCATTGGGAAGCAGAGGCAAGTGGATCTCTGAGTTTGAAGCCAGCCTGGTCTACAGAGTGAGTTCCAGGACAGCCAGGACTATACAGAGAAATCTTGCCTCAAAATAAATTAAATAGAGAGACAGACAGACAGACAGAAAGACAGAAAGAAAACCAGTCCTCAGTCAGGAAATAGGAAAGCAGTTCAAAATTGAAGGGTTTGAATTAAAATAAAGGCTGACACACAGTCTATACTTAAGGCCAGAACCAGAAAGGGTCAATGAAAGGATGCAGATACAAAAACTAGGAGAACCTTTGAGCCAAGAAGCACATGCCATGCACAGGAAATGTCCCACCTGTGCCTTCTATGTACTTATTCCCCACAATAGTTTTGCTCTTAAGTTAAAACCAGCAAATGTTTTGAACTCGTGACATCATTTAAATGGAAAAGTCAAAGGTTTGTTTACAAAATCAGTAGTTTTTAAATACCAAAGAAAATACACTAATGATAAAGAAAAATTGTATCATTCTTTAGTTGGTAAGGAATGTTGTATTAATCACCAAAAGTAATCACAAAGGCCAACTTTACAATGTTACAGCATTGTTCTCTTACACTTTTAAGCAACAGAAGTAAGTTCACATCACCAGAACTTGTGTCTGACACATTTATGGTAGAAGCTTTGCAATCAGTTCTTGCTGTTTACAGGTGTCTTTCCCTGCTCGTGTGGTTAGCACTGACAGATCAGAGACGCTTTCCTGCAGTGGTTTATAAATACTCCACACAAGTCCTTGAGATCATACTCACAGCTTTAGCAAAAACCCCCATGACTTCAGGAAACTGGTGTGTGAGAAATGCTATCATTGCTGTAGAAGAACAGAGTCCTGCTGTAAAGTGGATGAAAAAAGGAAGCTCCTTCTTTGGATAAACAGAAACATGATGAAAAGCTGCAAGGGAAAACAGAGAGGAGTGAGTTTTATTTCAGCATAAACCAATCTTAATATTTTAAAACTAAATCTAGCTTTGAAAATTTAAAACATGGTAAAAAAAGAATAAGAACAAAGCTAAAAGCAAGCTATTCACTTTATCCACATAGTCAGATGACTGTCCTGGGGTCTAGGAACAGGATGGCATCGTGGGAAAGAACATGGACTATAAAGTCATGCTGAGGTGGTTTTGAAAAAGAGCCTGTCCCTCATTAGCTGTGGACTACACTCCGTAGAAGTTGCTATGGAGTTGTTATGATGAATAGTGTAAGTACTTAATAAATGTGAGTTGTTATTAATTCTTGTTCTTTGAAAGCTCAGCAAGTAGTGCAGAGATAAAGAGATAGACATGTCTTGGAAGATTTCCCAGAATCACTGCTTAATAATTTTACCCAGTTATTGCCATGTTCTATGTGTGACACTTCACCAAGCCCTATGAAAAGAGAACAGAAAACCAACTAGTAAATGAAGTGCTTTGGCTTATTTTATCACATTTATACACCTAAGTATTATTGTTTTAGTGTCTGAGGGTCTCACTAGCAATTTTATTCAAGTTCTTATATAGTATTCAAAGTACTTTTATAACAATAATCTGGAGCTAAGCCTTTTAGAGTGCCCAATGCACAGTAGGTGCTTAATAAATTTATTTTAAACTGAGTGCTATGTGAAGACTTCATTAGTCAGAAAGTTGACTGCTAGGACACCGACCCAGGAATTCCTGATGTAATATCCTGTAGCAGTGAGGAATGACTAATTCCATGCTGAACCAAGGTCAGCTATAAATTTCACTTTTTAAAAAATTTAACAATTAACAGAGAAGGTTATATCCAAGTGTCCTTCAATAGCTGCAATATTTTATATATCTTATGTTATACTCAGAAAGTATATAGCAAAAACTAAATGCATTTTAAAAATTCAGAAGCTTTCAAGAGCCTTGAGCCATATTTCATATAAAAGCACAATAGAGCTGAACTCTGTAAACGCTAAAAGCATCAGAGACAGCCAGTGTTGTTCTTTTAGTACCCAAAGAACCAGCAATCCCTTCTGCCCCATCCCTCGTCCATGAGAGGCTGACTTCTTCCAGGAAATAAAGAGTAATAAACTCTGGTATTTCAGAAGGCAAGCAATAAGACAGTAAAATTAATATTAGCTAAACCCTAAAGCACTTTATGGTTTTTAAGGTTTTCATTTAATTGTTGAAATAACCTGAAGATAGACAGTATTATTTTCATGTTGTAAGATAGAAGACTGCACAACTTTAATAAGAAAACTTCCTAAAATATGAGACTTTCATATTGTAGGAGAGACCTAATTATTTCTTTGTGGACTGGTTTTTGTAGATTCACTTGTTAGTCAATATTTGGCTAACACATCAGTGTAATGGATGACTGACTAGTACACAAACACTCCCGCGGAACGAAAGTTCAAATTTCATCACTGGCTTGTAAAGAAAACTTTATCAGGAGGCATAAAAGATGACAAAACAGCTATATGAACTAGGGGGAATAGTTCAAGTCTCAACTTATGAGTCTATAAGCAAATTCCTGAAAGCTTTAAGTCATATCAAGGTTGAAGGAGAATTAAAAACAAAAACCATTAAGTACTCCTGGGTATTAGAATTCCACATTATTAAAAATTTGTTCATTCTACCACAGTCAAAAACAGAAAAATAAACTGTAAGAACATATATTATAATCAAATAAAACCCTCCAGCTTATCCCTCTATATCTATGTCCTGGACCTTGCATTCTGTATGGAGTTAAGACTCAATGATAGCTCATCCCCCACCCCCCACCCCCCCCCCCCAAAAAAAAAAAAAACCCTAACTGGGAGCTGGAGAATAGCTCAGGGGCTAAAAGCACTGCTACTCTTCCAGAGGACCCAGGTTCAATTCCCAGCACCCATATGACAGCTCATAACTGTCTGTAACTCCAGTTCCAAGGGATCTGATGTCCTCTTCTGGCCTCTTTGGGTATCAGGCATTCATGAAGACATACATGCAGGCAAACACCCATATACACAAAAAATAAATTAAAAAAACCCAGCCTGAAAGTGTGGGTGCTTCGGTTCTTCTTAGAAAGGGGAACAAAATACTCACAGGAGCAAATATGGAGACAAAGTGTAGAGCAGACACTGAAGGAAAGGCTATCCAGAGACTGCCCCACCTGGGGATTCATCCCATACACAGGCACCAAACCCAGACACTATTGTGGATGCCAAGAAGTGCTTGCTGAAAGGAGCCTGATAGAGCTGTCTCCTGAGAGGCCCTGCCAGAGCCTGACAAATACAGAGGTGGATACTTGCAGCCAACCATTGGACTGAGCTCAGGGTCCCCAATGGAAGAGTTAGAGGAAAGACTGAAGGAGCTAAAAGGGATTGCAACCCCATAGGAAGCAATATCAACCACCCAGACACCCCCCCACCCCCAAGCTCCCAGGGACTAAGCCACCAACCAAGGAGCACACATGGAGGGACCCATGGCTCCAGCTTTATATGTAGCAGAGGATGGCCTTATCCAGCATCAATGGGAGGGGAGACCCATGGTCCAGCGAAGGCTTGATGCTCCAGGGTAGGGGAATGCTAGAGCTGTGAGGCCGGAGTGAGTGGGTAGAGAAGCACCCTCATAGAGGCAAAGGGAGGGGGGCTGTGGAGGGGAAACTGGGAAGGGGGACATTTGAAATGTAAATAAATAAAATAACCAATTAAAAACAAAAACAGAACAAAACAAACAAACAAAAAACCACCCAGGCTGATTTTGTAGCTTCTGATTCTGACATAATAAATATTAATATGCAAAGCCTACCTTCAATAATAAAATATAAAGGCATTCTTTCAGTGTAAGTGTATTATCCTACTACAATAAATTTTGTTGTTGTTGTTGTTATTTCATTGTATTTTTTGAGACAAGGCCTTGCTATATGTAGTCCAGGTTGGTCTCAAACTCAAAGTCCTCACTCCCAGCCTCCCAAAGGGATAGGATTTTAGCATGTGCTACCATGCCCAGGTATAACACACTTTAAAATGGATTTTCTTTGCCTTAAAATCTGTTTATTTTAATGTGGAAAAACAATAACTAGGAAAAATAATAGCCAATCCTACCCTAAGAAGGCAAATGCAATTTCTCTTCCTAATGAGCTCCTAATCATCAAAGTCAGTAGATTCTCAGTACCTCCTCACTAGGAAGTTTCTTCCCCTTGAGTTTCTAGGATATCTAGTTCTCGCCTGACTACTCCTACACTAAATCCTCACCTGTTTTCTCGCTATCAGCCTTAGGTTTCTCCTCACACAATCCAGTGCCACCCTGGAGTATCAACCTTGTAAAGGACTCCTTTGCTTATCTAGAAATGATGACTCCTGGGTCTCTTTTGTGAGACACAGAGTAAGAAATGTCAGGTTCCCTGATAATTCTATTCACATAACCTGGCACACAGCTACTGGACACTTAGATAAAATCCAAGCTCTCAGAGAGATGAAAGCTCAGGAAGATGGTTTAGTTAAATGCCTGCTGTACACGGATGAGCTCCTACGTTCAGAGGCCAGCACTCACACAAAGGACTGAATGCCACATGCCTGCACTCCTGAGACTAGGACCCAAATGCCACATGCCTGAACTGCTAAGGCTAGGAAGCACAGGCAGGTACATCTGTGGTGCTCACTGGCCAGCCACCACAGCTCAATCTGAGCTCCAGACTTACTCAAAGACCCTGTTGAAAAAATTAGATAGAAAGCCATCAAGGAGGACCTCTAGTGTTGAGCTGGATCTGGCCTCCACATGCACACGCATACAACAGTGTGAACACACACACACACACACACACACACACACACACACACACACACACACACACACACACACAGAGCTGGAGAGATGAGTCAGCAGTTAGGAGTGTTTGCTGTTCTTACAGAAGGCCTCAGTTCACAACAGCCACATCAGGCAGCTCATAACTTCCTATATCTCCAAAATTCTTTTCTAGCTTCTGTGGGCACCTGCACACATACATGTGCATCTACAGACACACAAAGAAAAAGAAAATGAAAAAATTAAGATAAAAAACACTATGGTTTGTGTCCTTTCAAAAACTTATGTTAGAAATGTGGTCCCTTGTGGGTGGCAATATTATGAAGTGGAACCTTTGATGTGTCTGGTAGGAGGTCCTTTGGCCATCAGAAAGGACTGTGGGAAGCAAGCCTGCCTTTCTGTCTCACCCTTCCTCCCTCTTTCTGATTCAAGATAGAGTCACTTGCTTTTTTGCACATATGCTTCTGCCCTTGCTATCTACATCACTGGCTGATCTGCCAAGGGGAAGCCTCTACTGACAGTCTGAGCTTCACGTGTATACTCTGAACCTCAAAACCCAAGCTCTATAATCTTCTTCACAAATTCTGTGTCATGTATTTCATTATAATAACAAAAAGACAACTAATGGGGCACACCCGCCTTCAGTTCCAGCATTCAGAGGCAGGTGGATCTCTGTGAGTTCAAGGCCTCCCTGATCTACCTATTGAGTTCCAGGCCAGGCATACATATTGAGACCCTGTCTCAAAAGCAAGCAAGCAAACACACACACACACACACACACACACACACACACACACACACACACACACACACACACACACACACACACATCAGACTAACAAACAAAAAGGTGACTAACACAGAAACCAATCTAAAAATAGTCTAAATAATTACTTGTAAGTTGAAGAAAATGGCAATATTTACTTACTAGGCAATAGTTCTCTATCAGCAGTCTCTGTGCAGCTGGGGTAAGGGTAAAATAGATGTCCTTTCTCTAATGGGTATGGAATCATTCTAAAAGCTGAGAAAAAAAGACATTAGCATTCAGTTTTATCTCATTTATTATCTGTGCTATAAATTAAACCTATTCTGCAGACATTTTATGATTTTTTTTCACATAGTATTTTATCTTTTCCTGGAGAAATATTTCTGATGAAATAAAGTGAACAGAGGAACACACAGGAGAAGAATGCACAGGGGGAAGACTAGATCTGCTAAGAACAGCTGAGTGGTCCAGTGTGAGGCTGAGGGAATGAATGCTACAATGGAACACTGTCTGTGTTCTTCTTTGCCTCAGCCTGCTCATCACAATCATGGACATAACTCCACAAGTATAAATCCTGCTTCCTATAGGAATCTTCAAAAAATTGTAATGCAGATCATTGTTCTGGCTTTGAAGCTAAGAGTTCTTGCTGGCTTAGTTCCCCACCTATGAGACTCACTAAGGTCTTCTGCAAGAACGTACAGACATACACCCATATACATAAAACAAATTAAGTTTGAAAAAAAAAAAAAGAAAGGGTATTCAGTCTGGCTCAGAGATCGTAAAAGTCTTCTGTCCAGCTTCATTTCAACAATCAGTGCTAACATAAGGGGGTCATTCATTGAGACACATGAAATGCATCATAAGTCATACACTTGGTAGAGACCCTCAAGGACCAGCACAAAGCCCAGCAGTAGACACATATAAGAAATGAATGAGAAAGGCCCTGACTTTGAATGTCTTGTAATCAATGGTTAGTACAGAGATTCCCAAACTCCTGGTTCACAGATAATGATATCTTCACGTCTTAGTGGTGGTGGTGGTCGTCACTGAATGCTGGGCCTCAAGCACACTAAGCTTGTATTCTATTGATCATGGAGCCTTAGTAAATATGACTAACTAGTGGGTCCAAACAACTTTAAAAATCTATGTTCTAAGAACTCAGAAATATGAAAAACTATACATAAATTGAGAAGTGTTTATATTTCTTCATTTTAATGTAATCATATTTTCAACAGACTGTGGTAGTTTGAACCCATAGTGTCAACCATGGGAGCCAAGGTAGGAAAAGTACACAAGTGCAAGTTCAGTGTTGGGCCGAATGGGACCATGAGGAGACCTGTCTCAGAACAAATCACTTCTTACTAATGAAATATATTCAGGCACCCTTTGGACCCTGTGCAACTGTTCAGCCTTGGGACTGGATCAGACACCACCATCCTCATTTCCTGCTCCACAGAGATTCCTGCCACACTCCTTTGAGCCATAGCAGCTAACAAATGAAAACTGCAGGATTATGAAGACCCTGAATGGAGATGGACCTAATGCTCAAACTGAGTTCTCCCTGAGTTAACAGTTTGAGTGGTATCTGATGGATGCTGAGTGCTTCCACTAATGATACATACCAGAGTTCTAATAGAGCGATCAGAAGAACTGTGTGCCTGGAGTGGCCTTTGCTAGTGTACCTCTGGGGGCTAGCACTGTCCACTAGAGTGACAAAGGGGAAGAGAAGGATAAAGGAAAGGTTCTTTGCTAGCATTTCACATCTAGAAGACGGTTTTCAATTATGACCATAGGTTTATATGTGCAATTTTCCTAACATTCTTGGATCACAATGCATGGCAAAAGGAAAAAGTGCAACAATAAATTAGCTAGCTTGTTTGCCTATTATAATGCAAAGAAACACTTTTTAGACATAGAATGAAGTTGTAGACCAGCCAGAGAGATCCCATCTCAAAAGAAGAGGAGGAAGATGAAGGGAAGAGGGGTCAGCAGCTACACAGTAAGTGCTAGGCCAGCCAAAGAGAGACTCTGTCTCAAAGGAAAACCACAAAACAAAACAAAACAAAACAAAAAAGTAACTACTGCCACATACTACAACACATATGACATTGCCAATATTATGTTAGATAAAACAAGTAAAATCTGAAGTACCTACAGCCATTAGTCAGAACCCACAGCACTGATGAATGAAGATCATTATGCATACAGGACTTCAGTCTGAGAAGAGGAAAAGGCTCTGGCGACAAACCTGATAACGGGGTCTCAACAGCGTGAACACTCACATGCTACAGAACTGGACACAGAATAACTACAGTGGTAAACTTTATGTCATGAATATTTTCCCACAATTACTAACTGAAGCCAGGTATGGTGGTACAGGCTTACAGTTCTAGTACTTAGAAGGTGGAAGCAGGAATCAGAAATTTAAGATCATTCTCGGTTACACAATAATAAGCTCAAAGCCTGTCTGAACCACATGAGACACTGACAGAGAGGGAGAGAGAGAATGAATAGAGTTGCTAAACTGACTAGTTTTTATTGTCAACTTGACATAAACCAGAGTCACCTGAGAAGAGGAACCCTCACTGAGGAATTGCCTCTATCAGACTGTCTGGCGTTCATGTCTATAAGACACTGTCACATTACTGATGTAGGGGAGCTTGGTCCAGGGTGAGTGGTGTCACTCCTGGGTAGGTGGGTCTCTGCTGTGTGATAAAGCAAGCTGAGCAAGTCAGGGGAAGCAACCCAATAAAATGTTCCTTCCATGGCTTCTGCATGAAGCTCTTGCCTTGAGTTTCTGCTTTGGCTTCCCTCAATGATGAACTGTAAGCTGTAAGGTGAAAGAAACCCTTTCCTCCTCAAGTTGCTATTGGCTACAGTGTTTATCACAGTGACAGAAAACAAACCAGGACAGTTGCTATCAGTTATTAGAAAAATAATTCATATTATTCACATCTGAAAACAACAACAAAAAAACCAGACCATTTTTTAATTTTTAAAAAACTGTAATGTGAAGCCGGGCAGTGGTGGCGCACACCTTTAATCCCAGCACTTGGGAGGCAGAGGCAGGCGGATTTCTGAGTTCGAGGCCAGCCTGGTCTACAGAGTGAGTTCCAGGGCAGCCAGGGCTACATGGAGAAACCCTGTCTCGAAAAACCAAAAAAACAAAAACGAAAACGAAAACAAAACAAAACAAAACAAAACCAACAACAAACTGTATGTGTATGAATGCTTTGCCTGCATGAATGTGTGCATATCAGTGTGTGTCTGGTGTCACTGGAGATTGGGAGAGGGCAATGGATTCCCTAGAACTGGATTAAAGTGGATGCTGGGAACTAAACCCAGGCCCTCTCCAAGAGCAACAAATGCTCCATGTCATCACTTCTGTTCTACAAACCAGATGTCTTTTCTGTCTTTGTATTAGAACAGGACTGCCTGCACAGTTCAGTGATACACTGATACAGCACGTGCCATTGGTATAATTAAGGCTTTCATTTCAACTCCCTCTACCTCATCACAAAAGTAAACCAAACCAAACCAAACCAAACCAACCAACCAACCAACCAACCACAAACAATAACAAACATAAACACATTTTAAAAGCTTATAAACTAAGAGGAATATATTTTTTTCTCATTACAAATACTCAACTTAGTAAAATACCTTAACAGTTCTTTATTCCACTGTTCCTAAATGTGACATCAGTATACATTATTTCTTCTACAAAATATAATGCCAGAGATCATTTGAAACCAATCTCATTTTAAAAGACTGCATATGGATGCAGTGACTATTAAGACAGAGATTGGCACTACATCTGGCAAGGAATACTTACTGCCTTCCCATGTGCACTGCAAGAGATTCAGAGCACCTTCTATTCGTTTCCAGTGCTGCAGATGAAAGAAAGCATAGGCAATTGCTTCACTATCTCCTCGCTTCAGAATGTGTTCTGGAGGTAAGATTAAACTTTTCATCTCTAGTAAGTACTGAAAAAAAACACATCCATGCCAAGAAATTAAAATTGTGCTAAAAGGAAACATATATAAAACATTTACTCAATTGTTACAAATTGGTTTAAGCACATACATATTAAACCTGATAAAATGACACCCAGTTCCAACTGAAAACCTGTTTAAAGTACTTGCAATACTTGCAAACCTTCAAAGTGAGCACTGTCCTATAGGTAAAAATAAAGTGACAAACAGCTTATGTGACCTTACAAAATACAAAAGGAAAGTTAAACTGAGAGATAATGTGAGAGCAAATACTTTTCAAGAAACAATTAAGTATAAAAGCCACATAATACAGTTTCTTGAAAATACTGTGTGCCATCAATTCTGATTTCTCTTATTCCCATTTTATGGTGGGATACTTAACTGTGAGGGAGTCAATTAACTAATATTCACTAAGTACAAAACAGTATACTCAAACACTAAAAAAGACCCGAACCTATATTATAATATGAAAAACAGGTTTCTTAAGAAAATAATTATAATCAGACTGTGTTAGGAACCTTATAAAAGTATAAGCAATTAATATGTGGGTAGGAAATGCTAATTTTATCAAGGTTTTAAGACAGCTTTGTTGATATCTAATTCATATAGTATAGAATTAGATTGTCTAAAACACAGAATTCAGTGTGTATTTTTTAATATTCAAAAACAGGGGCATCCATCACCACAGTCGGACCTCTGAGGTCACCGCAGTCGGACCTCTGAGGTCACCGCAGTCGGACCTCTGAGGCCACTCTTACCACCTCATTGTGAGCCAAGCATTAACCTAATTTCTGTCCCCATAACTGCCTATTCTGAATATTTTATACAGATGGAAAAACGTATTATCCTAATACTGTTATGATAATATATAACATAATATGTGGAAACTTGTGACTGTTTTCTTT
The DNA here is from genome assembly GCA_028551405.1 of Uromys caudimaculatus. Lineage (NCBI taxonomy): Eukaryota > Metazoa > Chordata > Mammalia > Rodentia > Muridae > Uromys > Uromys caudimaculatus. Next base: position 78,615,656 of record CM052704.1, on the reverse strand, counting down.
CATTTAGCAGTTTTGAGGTTTATGTGGGTCACAGCACATATCAGTGCCCCATACTTTAGAGTCAAGTAACATTCCATAATAAATTCACCATGTTTACTTATGTAGTCATTGGCTGTTAGACATGCATCCTCTATACTTTTTGGATTTTAGAAATAATAATACTGGCCTAGGTATGTAAATCAGTTGGTAGAGTGCTTGCCTAGCATGCAATGAAGCCTCGGATTTCATATCTAACATACACCAAATACAGTGTTGCACACCTGTAATCCTAATATTCAGAAGGTGGAGACAGAAGGATCAGAGTTCAAGTTTATCCTTGACTACACTGTGAGTTCAAGGCCAGGTGGCATACATGAGACCTGTCTCAAAAACAAAACACAAAAATCAGAAAAGCAAGCAAGAAACAAAAGCAAATGATAATGTTAAGTGTCTATGTATGTATATACACACACACACACACGCTTTTGTGTAAATATGTCTATTTCACTTGGGTAAACACCTTGGAGCAGTAATGTTGAGACATACAATAACTACATGTTGATGAAGTTGATATTTAAAGATGATCAGGAAATGGATAATCACACTGGGAGTGAGCAGATATGGGAACAGAAGACACATTCAAAGCACAGGCCCATTATAAGCACAGGCACTGTACCAGAAAGCACAGAACATCACATATTTAAGGCACGGGTGAAGTGCCCATTATAAATTTTTTTTCACATACGAAACCAAATTTTATCTCACACCATTCATTCATTCATTCATTCATTCATTTATTCATAGATGGTGTCTTAGTATGTAGCCCAGGTTAGCTTCAACCTTGTAAATCTTCTTCAGCCTCTTAAGGGCTAGGATTATAGATATGCACCACCATGCTCAGCTTATCACAATCTCTTGAAGAAAGCATTCTAATTTTATAATCTATAACAAAAGCGTGGGGCTTGGGTTCAGCTCAGTGGTGAAGAGCTTGCTTGGCATGTTCAAGGCTCTGAGCTCAATCTTCAGCATGTCAAAAACCAGAAACACAAAAGCAGATGCTAAAATCAATACAGTCATAGTTATTACATTAACTAACTTCATGACTTTCATTAAGAAGTAATGAAGTTACTGGTGCATCAGATCTAATACTGAGTGGACGACTTTAAAAAAAACTTAAAAATTTAGAGAGTTAATTCCTTCTAACACTGAGGTCTATGCACTTTCTTTCCAACAGGCTTGGAGCAAATAAGTAATTTGCTACTAAATGATGTGTCATGAAGTCCAAATCCTACGTTTACTATATAAAGTAAAAAAATATGTAAAGTGTAAAGAGGGTATCTCAAAAGACTTAGTCACATATTGTAAGGTGTATAAGTTATAAAGAACATAAAGAATTGAAATTGTAACTTTTAAGTTTTCTTATAAGCAATAAGATCCAGAAAGACTCTTAAAAATAAAGAGTTGTAAGGATTTCAAATCTTAAGCCTTAAGTAATGACTATTACATACTCACTGTACTAATCTATCTAAGATGACATTTTCTTTGTTTGTGAAGTGCGCCTCTCCAAGCAGTACTGAGCTTATTGCCTATCTTTAATTACCCCTGCTCTTGATGTTCCTGGCTCCTTCAGTGTAAGAATGCAGTCTGCTCATCAATTTATTTTAGCAGATGTCACAAACTATGAGATTATTTACTAATCCAGTTTGGGGACTTAACGTTTCCCATTCAGTTTCTTAAAAGGAATGCAGCAGAGGTTGTGTCCTGGTCAGTGAAAGCCCATTTGCTGCCTGGCTGGGTTCTCTCTCCTCAGTGCCCTGGGCCTATATTCAGGAGGATAATATTCTTTCTAATCCTCTCTAATCCTGGCCCTTTTTTTTTTTTTTTTTTTCCCGAGACAGGGTTTCTCTGTGTAGCCCTGGCTGTCCTGGAACCCATTTTTTTTGAAACACAGTAAAAGATCACTCACACCAGGCGGCTGTGGGAAAATGGACTCCACTGGCTGACCTCTGACACCATTCCTTATGCTCCTTGCAAGTGCACTAAGAGCTTCTTCAGTAGGAGGCACAGACAGTGTAATCACAGTGGGATGGCATCGTAAGACTAGGTCACAGCTCCAGAGAACTGTTTAATTCTTAAATCAGTTCCCTTTTCATTTAGAATGTGAAAGCTTTAAACGAAGTTTACAACATAGTATTCAGTGTGAGTACATGTAGACAAAGATATTTGGTTAATATTATATCAATTTAATATGTCCAGAAAACATTTTTTGAACAGCAACTATATGCCCATAATTTTCACTGTCAACTATTCTCAGTGTCAATGCACAGTACATAAATAAATATGACACACTTAATAGAAAATTATAATTCAGAAATTTATATCTTAAGAGTTGATTTGTATTTGTTTTGGCTTGGGGGTTAATATTGGCTCAAGTTAATCATTCAAAAAATTTTCCCTTGACTGGGGATTTAGCTCAGTGGTGCCTGCCTACCACACACAAGGCCATAGAATCAATACCCAGTGTCACCAAATGATAGATACACTGAACCTTTCCTTATACTCCTGATGTCTTATTATCATGCCATACCTACCAGCAAAAATCCTTTTTACTTTTCCCAGAGCACATGTGTGCGTGTGTGTGAGTGTGTGTGCGTGTGTGTTTTACTGGGAATGGAACCCAAGACACCATGTATGTTGCAGAATAACTCTTACCACTGAGCTAAATCCTCAGCCTAAATATCCTTTTCAATTTGACTTAAAAGCAGAACATTTTTTCAGTTTCTACCAAATACAATTCGGCTCCTAAAATATAAGGAAAAAAGTAGCTGGTGCTAGAGAGTTAGCTCAGTGGTGTTAAAGCACTTACTGCTCTCTCAAAGGTCTGGGGTTTGATTCCCAGCACTCACATGGCAGCTCACAACCATCTGTAACTTCACTTCCAGATAATAAAAGGCTGTTTTAGTCTCTGTGGATATCAGGAATACATATGATGCACATATTTCCATACAGGAAAAACACTCATAAAATACAAATCAATAAATCTTGTTTGTAATGTACTTAATGGGCCTGGCAGACAGCACAATGTAGATCATGTCCTCAACATGTGCCAGGCCTTGGCAAACATGCACTTAAAATAAGATATGACACTATTAAATACTTATTTTATGCTCTCTAGAAATGGCTGTTCAGGAATTTCTGCTATGTGGTGTAGGCTGTAAGTTAATGCAAAACAGAAACTCTATCTTTCATACTTTCCTATAATATTTAGCACCTTCTACTACTTAAAACTGAAATGAACTGAGCTGATCTGATATATACAACAAAATGTTTTCAAACTCATATATCAGTTTTAACACAGAGACATTTGTATATGTGTGTGTGAGCACATGTATGTGACTGTGGAGGCTAGAGATCAATGCTAGATATCTTCTATCACTCCCTATTTCCAAAATTTTTATTTATTGTTGTTGTAGCTATTATTATTATTATTATTAAGTAGTAGTAGTAGTAGTAGTAGTAGTAGCAGCAGTGGTACTAGCAGCAGCAGCAGTGTGCGCATGCACACACATGCATGCCTGGAGGTCAGAGAGTGACTTGTGGAGTTGGTTTTCTCCTTCAACCTTTACGCTGTCAAGCATGCATCAACATCAAGTACCTTTATTTGCAAGACCACCTCACTGGCCTCATCAACTTATTTTTTTGAGACAGGGTCTTTTACTGAACCTGGAGCTCACTGTTTTGGCTGGACTGGCTGGCCAGGGAGCCCCTTAGACCTGTCTGTGTTACACTTGACAACACCCCCATACCCCTGCCAGGCTGGAGTTACAGATGTAAGCCACCATAGCTGGCTTAACATGGCTGCTGGGGAAAAGAACTCAGGTTTCTCTGGTTGTGCAGTTAGCACTTAACCCAATGAATCATCACCTCAGCCCTGTCAAAGGTATTTTCTAACTATAGAGAAACAAAATCAAAACAAACAACCATGAAAAAAAGAAGAAAGAAAAAAGCCACTCTACTACCTAGACTTTACTTTTATAAGGAGAATAAGGTGAAAAACTGAAAGATGGTTTTAGTCTTTTTCTGCTTAGAAAAGTACACATGTAGTATATAAAACCACAGATATTAACAAAGCTATGCAATAAAAGTTTCATGTTTGAAGAATAAAAGAAAATATAAAGATAATTACTTGTCCACCTAGATTCCTTTTCATGCACAGAACATGTTCCACTGTGGTGCTGGAATGCACACACAGGAGCATGCACATGTTAATAAGCACATGGTAACTGAGCTATGCCCCAGTTCCTGTATGTACTGTACTGACTGTTGGATCAAGCTGCTCTGCAACTCCCTTCTTAATTCATACAGTAATCTCTCTCTCTTCCTCCCTCCCTCCCCCCACCCTCCTCTCTCATTCTCTCCGTGTCTCTCTCCCTCTCTCTTGCTTTCTGAGAAACGGTTTCTCTGTGCAGCCTTGACTGTCCTAGATGTTGACCAGGTTGGCCTTAAACTCAAGAGATCCACTTGTTCCTGCCTCCTGAGTGCTGGAATCAAAGGTATGCATCACCACCGCCCTGCTTCATACAATAATCTTCCATATCTCTTTCTGCCTCTATATAGAACCAACATCCATAATGCTAATACATAATTATTCATTAAAATTGAACTATTTAATAATATGTGAAGAAATAACATCATACTACAATTATGCTAATAGCCTTAAAAGTAAAATATATCATTAACTAAAGCTTGTAAAAACTTAAGGAAATGGCTTAAAATGTTAATGGGAATAAAATATTGATCTGTATGGTTTTTTGGTTTTGCTGTGTGTTTTGTTTTTGTTCTCCAAGACAGAGTTTGTTTGCGTAGCCCTGGCTGTCCTCTTACTCAGAGTTCTGCCTTACTCTGCCTCCTGCGTGCTGGGCCTAAAGGTGTGTACCACCACCACCCAGTCTGATGTCTAAATTTTTAAAACATAACATACATCTATTTACCAATATTTATTAAGTGCTATCTATTAGGCAGAGCACTGGCATGACATAGTGACTAAGACAAAAGGCTATTTTAATTTTTAAGATAGTTTTCTGCAATGTATGAGAACTGAGTTTTTTTTTAATATTTATTTATTTTGTGTGTGTGGTGCCTGCATGTATGTGTACCACATGTGTGCCTGGTGCCTTCAGAGGGCAGAAGAAAGGATCAGACCCTCCGAAATTAAAGTCATGGGCGGTTGTGAGTCATCATAGAGGTGTGGGAACCAGACCGAGGCTTCTGCAGGAGCAGCAGTGCTCTAACTGTTGGTCCACCTCTCTAATCTCCAGAGGACCTCTTCTTACCAACAGGGAATAGAGGCACTAAAAACAGCCCCTCTGCCAACGTATGACTAGGGTGCTGAAGGAGCACCATATCGTATTCATTAGTTTATGCCACTCTGACCAAAAACCTTACAGAAGTAACTTAAGGGAACAGAGGTTTGTTGTGGCTCATGATTTTGGGGATATAGTCCACATGGAACAGTCCATGAAGCATCGGGGTCCACAGTGGGGGAGACTATGATGTGGCTTGCTACATCTTAAAGGACTAGGACGCAGAGGGTTCCAGCCAGAAGTAAAGCCTATGCCTGCCAGTCAGGCCTCATTTCATGTTCAGAAGGTTCCATGACCTCCCAAATAGTGTTACTAGCCAGGGAGTAACTGCTCAGACATAGCCTGCGGGAGGTCATTTCACATTCTAACAATAACATCCCTCCCTCGGTCCTACAGGCTCATGGCCATCTCATAATGAGAACTATACTCATTCCAATTTCAAATGTCTCCACAGTCTTATAATTCTAACACTATTCAAAAGCCCCAACTCTGCTTTAAGACTCAAGACTATGTTTTAAATATGAGGCTATAAAAAAACAATTTTACAGACTTCCAAAATACAATGGCACAGATGAAACAATCTTATTCAGGATAGCAGGATAAGGAAAAACCAGATGAAAGCGAGATTGACACAGCAAGCACAAACACTTCAGTACCATGTCCAGGGTCTACGGTTCATGGTAGCATCATCTGAATTCCAACAGGCTTGGGTGGACACCACTACATGCCTGCTATTTGCAGCACACATGGTCACTCTCTTGGGTCAATCCACTCAGTGCCTGCAGCATTCTCTGATAGATATCTCATGTTGCTGGTGTCTGGGTCTTTACTGCAAGCTTCACTTCCACAGCATCACACATTGAGTTCTGGCGCTTCTCTATGGAATCTGACCCTGCTCCATGTTGCCTAACTTTGGAGGTTTTCTGGAACCTTGTGTTGCAGACTTCACTCAAGAGTCCTGCATGCCTGAAAAAGCAGCAACACAGGGATGATGCCAAGTTTTGTTGCCAGTTTGAGAGGCAGCCTCAAACTAAACCTGTTAGACCATGGCTACAGAGGCCTCTGCACACCTGTGTGGCCAAACCAGGGGAAGCATTTCCCTAGGTAGCTGTCTTCAGCACAGCGTACTGAAGGCTCAGTCTTTTCAGAAACTCTTCCTCCATATTTTCTAAAATGGTCTCCAGCTGCCAGGTTATAGTGGTACAAGCTTTTAATCCCAGCACTTGAGGCAGAGGAGGCCAGATCTGAGTTTGAGGCCAGTCTGGTCTACAGAGTGAGTTGCAGAACAGCCACGGCTACAAAAAGAAATTCTGTCTCATCTCCAGTCCATACCCTAGACATTTTAATGTGTGGGGTCTTGCCCAGTACAAAGTGTAAAGCCTTTTTTTTTTTTTTTTTTTTTTTGGTTTTTCGAGATAGGGTTTCTTTGTGTAGCCCTGGCTGTCCTGGAACTCACTCTGTAGACCAGGCTGGCCTCGAACTCAGAAATCCACCTGCCTCTTGCCTCCCAAGTGCTGGGATTAAAGGCGTGTACCACCACTGCCCGGCTTTTTTTTTTGTAAAGCCTTTTTTAAGGTGCTAATTTCTTTAACAATTATAGGGGCCACTTTGTCCTCACTGGCCTTGTCTGCAACTTTAAGTTCAAGCTCCTTTCTTAGGCAATATGCATAGTTTTTCATACTTTTCTGCTTTTCTTCACTGTGAATCTGGAAGAAGCAGTAAGTGCGGACTATGTCACAGAATAATTGTTATGCTGTCTTAAAATTTCCTCCATCAAGCAAATTAGTCCAGTACTTAAAAAAACATTTGTTAATTTGTGTTCGTGTATATGTGTGTGTGTGTGTGTGTGTGTGTGTGTGTGTGTGTGTGTGTGTGTGTGTGTGTGTGCAAGCACATGAGTGGAGGTCAGAGGATAATTTGTAGAAATTAGTTCTCTTTCCACCATGTGTGTTCTGGGGATTAAATTCAGGTCATCATATCTGACAGTCAATGTCTTTACCCAATGAGCCATTTTGCCAGCCCTAGTCACTCAAGTTTTCAGGATATGGGCAGACTGTACCAGATCTATTGCCAGAAATATAACATGAATAGTCTTTAGTCCTTATTCCTCACTGAAAGTTCATGAGCTTAGCCTTTCTGGTCTGCATTTCTAGATACCCTGCTCTTCAGAACTCCTTCCAGAATGGTCCATTCAGACACTAAAACATCTCTAGGCCATAGCTCCAACTTTCCCACAATCCTTCTACAAATCTACTGTAAACATGTGGTCAGGTTTATCATAGCAACAATTCATTGCTGTTATCAATTTTCTTTATTAGTTCATATCACCATGACCAAATACTTCAAAGAAGCAATTTAATAGAAGGGGTATATTTTGACTCTCACTATGAGGTATACAATCTATTACTGTAGGGAAGGCAGAGTGGCTGATGTGGCTGGTCCAGTTGAAACAGGAGAGTGAGATTTGACTTGTTGCATCTCAGAACAGGAAGGAGGGAGCTTGAACTGAACACAAAGCCAGCCTAGAACCCTCAAGTCCTATATTTGCCATCTAGACCCCATGTCCAAAGTGTTCACTAACCTCCCAATACAGTACCAGCAGCTAGAGATCAAGTGCTCACATTTAAATACACGAGCCTGTGGAGAGAATACTTCATATTTAAACCAGAACACAGGCTTCAGCTTAGCAAACTAACAAAGACTCCTTTAAAAATAAGTCAGTGTGTGATTGAGAGCTTAGACAATGGCAGATGGAGGAGGCATTGAATATATGTATATCGGTAGGGAGATGTAAGACACAACCAATCCAGGAACAGTGACATGAGATAGGAAGCAGAGCAGGTGGTAGGAAGGCTGGAGATACTGGAATCAGAACGTGAAGAGCTGCCACCACTGTAATACTAAAGGGTTGGCTCTCACCCTATAAACAACAGGGAATCCACACAAGTCTTAAAGCAAAGTGAGATTTGCTAGTTGGGTAGAAAACTGCCAATACAGTAGAGAGGGGCTAATAACAGAGATCCATGGGGAATCTGACTAGCCATCCACACAAGAAATGGTGATGTTTTTAGATCACTACTCTAAGTTTAGAAATTCAAGGAAAATACTGGGCAATTGTGTGAAATATATGCCTTTGGGAAGCTGGGGCAAGGAGACCATGAGTATGAGGCTAACTTAAGACTCTTAAGCAAACTCAAGGCCAGCTTAAACTACATAGTGAGACCCTGTCTTGGGAGTGGTATGGGGGTGGGGAGAAAATAGGAATATAAATGTCTGATAATATACAATAAGCAGAAATAATGGTTAATTCCAAAAAAAGTGAAGTTAGCTAAATAATGAACTTTTTGATTTTATTTTAGAAACTTCTGAAATACCTGATATTTAAAAAACCCCTTTGCTTCAGTAATAACATTCATTCATTCATTCATTCATTCATTCATGTTTTGTTTTCAAGACAGAGTTTCTTCTCTGTATAGCCCTGGCTGTCCTAGAGCTCTCTTCATCTACCAGGCTGGCCTTGAACTCAGAGATCTGCCTGCCTCTGTCTCCTCAGTGCTTTTTAAAAGTGGATGTAAAGTGCACAACAGTTGCTGAGAGTGGCAGTGCTTATATCTGAAGCCTTTAAAGGTTATAAAAGCTAGTCCTCCAGAAAGGGCAGAGGGAAAAGTTCATGTAGGAAAGCCAGGCATGGGGACATTCTATACACACTTACGAGGCTAAGGCTAGTGCATTGTTGTGAGTTTGAGGCCAGCCTGGTATATACTGTATATCCACCATCACTATTATCATCACAAAAAAGAATGAATGAAAGGGATAATGAATAAATCAAAATGAAGAAATGAGAAGAAAAAATATTTTAAAATCATTTTAAAAGTTTAGTTTGAAACACAATATCTGAAATACTTCTATAGGATGAAAATACAAGTCTGAAAATGAGAAGCAAAACAGCATTAAAAGATATAGATTTGGAAATTATCAACAAATAAAATATAGCTGGACACGAACACTAAAGCCAGCATCCAGTATGTGCTGCTGGCCCTTCTCTATGACCTCAGAATAACCTGATTGTTGTGTTGGTAATAAATGAGAGAAATGCCTGGCACCAATCTGGTTTCTAAATACCTCCTCTAGTTCCTTACTTTTCACTACACACATCAAAGTTAAAGCCACCCTGGAAGCTATAACTAAAGGCACGATGATGTATGGTCAGGCACTTGCTCTCTGTCCCTCTCCCCCTCTTTTCAGTGCTTGGGGATCGAACCCAGGGCCTTTCTGCATGGATGGCTTCTTTAAGAGTCTAAAACCATACCTAAGCTTACACTCAAATTCACTTTAATTTTCAACTGCTTTGATCTTTATACTTTATCCTTAGATTACTCTTTTCTATTAGTTTGTAAATCTTACAACAGCTTTTGACTAAAAGCGATATAATTCTGACCTGAAGTAGTGATAATGCTTTATAATCTTCCTCTTAAAGGCAGAGGTTAAGGAAAGATCTCTCTGAAGACATCTGAAATTAAGGTGCTTTGCTCTTGATCAGTCATGCACACAAAGAACCAATTTATCTCTGCAATTAAGTGTTCTCAGTGCACATTTTATGAGATTAGACAGGCAGGTTGAATGCAGAGCCTATGAGTATGTATTGGGGAGACTGAACACAATTCCCAGAGAGAAAGTAAACAGAATTGCTAGTGAATAAAGAAACAAACAAACAAGACATAATATCTACCAGTCTTGGGAGTAAAGAGGAGAAAGGGAAGGGGGGCTGCAGAGGACACTTGGAAAACCCCTTTCTACATCCTCTATAGCGCCAAAGGTAAGACTCCATAGCCCACCACTCCCACTTAGGCCGCACTGCACCAGAATGGAAAGGCGACTGTCTGGTTGTGCTGTAAATCTGGACAGTAGACTTCAACACTTCCCTATTTCTCCCTTCTACTGTGCTACCCAGAATCTCAACCAATGCCTCTTTGCCTAGTTTGTTTTACATGTGCTGCTAATATATGCTTAGCCAATGAAATAAAAACTAAAGAGGTATAATCTACATGCAATGAAACTCAGAACATCATTCAGGATTCAATTTCTGATCAACCATCAAGAATTTTACTTTGTTCTTCTGTTTTTTATTTTTTTTTTTTGAGATTGGGTCTTACCATGTAGCTCTGACTGTCTAGAAGTAACAGATCCCCAGTTGCCTCTGCCTTCTGCGTGCTGAGATTACAGGTATACACTCCCATGTGTGACTCAGAAAGGATTTACTTTCTATGTATCAATATATTTTTTAAAACTTCTCTTGTACTTACAGAAATTTTCAGGTGTGGTCTGCTTTCTTGGAAAGAAAACTCTAAAAACAGCTTCATTTTGGAAAATAATTAACTTTTAAAAGCTGTAGATGTCATATTCTTAGATATGTGCTCAGAATACAGAAATGTATTAAAGTTTTTGTTACTTGTTTTATTTTTATTATTTATTTTCTTTTTGAGACAAGGTTTTATCCCAGACTGGCCTTTCAAACTTGCTATGTAGCTATGGATGACCTTTCAATTTATGATCTGTGCATTTCAAATTATAGTTTAATAAAGAAGGGTCTGCTTTACGGTGGAAATCATCAGGATTGCAGGCATGGTCCATCACAGGCACAGTTTTCCCACGACTACATTCATGCTAGACACTCAAATAACGGAGGTATATCCTCAGCCATATATTGTTTTGGGGCAGGGTGTCCATTTATAGCTCAGACAAGCCTCTACCTCAAGACCCTCCTGCCTTGACACCATCATTCCTAGCTTCTCTCTAACCCCAAGGGCTTCTCCAGTAGCACACAAATAAATTGCCCTCAGAGAGTTAACTAGTTGAAATTGGTTAACTGCGAACTCTCTCATTACTATGTTTATCTTGTCCCTTATTCCAAGCAATCCCCAAGCTCTTCCATGGTAAAGTCTAAGCACAGAAATAATAGTCCCATGGAAGAGTACATGCAGGAACAGATCCAACAGAGTGAGATAGTCAATCCGAAGCAGAGTAGTGCCTTAGTTAGGTTTATATTGCTGTGATAAAGACCATGAATAAAAGCAACTTGTGGAGCAAAGGGTGTTTTGTCATCTTAGACTTCCAGGTAACAGTCCATCACTGAGGTAAGTCAAAGCAGGAACTCAAAATAGTGCAGGAATGAAGCAAAAACCACAGAGGGAATGCTGTTTACTGGTTTGCTCCTCATAATTTGCTCAATCTGCTTCCTTATTCCATCCAGGACCACCTGCCCAGAAGCAGTACTACTCACACTGAACTTGGCCCTCCCACATCAATTACCAATCAAGAAATGCCCTACAGACTTGCCTACAGGACAACTGGCATTTTCTCAATTAAGATTCCCTCTTCCAAGATGACCCTAGTGTGTGTCAAGAAGACACATGAACTAGCTGGCACAAATAGAGATCATGGCCACAGTAACCAGTGCTATTGATTGACACTAGAACACCACACTAAGTACATCATGCATGTATTTAGTAAGAAGGCATGGAATCTTTACACTGCTTTTCATCATGGGTCTGATTCTTTCTGCTTCATTACACTGTAATTTAAAATACACATATCTTAGACATGCAGGTCAATGACTTTCAACAAATGCAGTCAAGCAACACCTGCATTTAGCTTCAGAGTTATTGTCATCACTTCAGAAAGTTCTCCTCTGCTGTTAATTACCTATCCCAAATGCAAGAGACATTTCAGCCACCACAGACCACTCCCTGCCCTTTCTTGAATGTCCTGCCAATGGAACCCTTCGGTGCATTCATTTCTGAACTATACTTTTGAGCTTCATCTGTATTTTTCTCTTATCACAAGTTCTCTTCTCCACTGTGATGATGAGCAATTGGATTGTTTCCATTTTGGCATTATCACGAACAAAACTGTTATGTGCATTCATGCCCAAGCCTTTTGGTAGACATAGGCATTCAGATCTCCTGTGCATATACCTTGAAGAATTGCAGGATCGTAAGTTGATGCGTACATTTACTTTACAAGAGTTTGTCAGGGTCAGTGAGATGGCTCGTTGTGTAAAGGAGGCTTGTCACAAACCTGGTGACCTGAGTTCAAGTCTTGGAATCCATGTAAAGGTAGAAGAGGAAGAACAGACTCCATATATTTTACCTCTGGCCTCCACACCTGAATCATGATAGGTGTGCTCCCCAATCACATGCACATATTAATATTCTTATTTTGCTTTGAAACAAGGTCTCACTGTGTAGCCCTGGCTGTCCTGGAGCTTGCTATATAGACCATCCAGGCTGGCCTCAAACTCCCCAAGATCCACCTGCTTCTTTCTATCTCACATGTTCTAGGATCAAAGGCGCATGCCACTATGCCCAGCTCTTTTCATTTTCTTAGCACTAAAGACAAGCAGAGTTTAATTTTACTGTTTGCCATGAGAAAAATCCATTGTTGTCTTGTGCCTCGGATAATCAGAGGCTCTAGCATTGGTTGTTGAGGGAGTTCTTTTCACCATTAGATTGCATTGGTGCTTTTGCCAAAAATCACCTGATAGTAAGTACACTTGTGAGTATATTCTTGTACTTTCCAGTCTGTGGATTTGTTTTACAAAGTAATTATTTCAAGCATAAATATAAAAGTAATAAAAAAAAATTTTTAAATGCCAGTAGTTTGCTTATGAAAACTCCCAGGACGCTGGGCAGTGGTGGCACACGCCTTTCATCCCAGCACTTGGGAGGCAAAGGCAGGTGGATTTCTGAGTTCAAGGCCAGCCTGGTCTACAGAGTGAGTTCCAGGACAGCCAGGGCTACACGGAGAAACCCTGTCTCGGAAAAAAAACAAAAAACAAAAAACAAAACAAAACAAAACAAAAAACCTCCCAGGGACTGGAGAGGTGGCTCAGCAGTTAAGAACACTGGCTGCTCTTTCAGAAGATCTAGGCTCAGTTCCCAGCACCTATATAGCAGCTCAAATAATTCCAGTTCCAGGGGAACTGATTCCCTTTTCTGGCCTCTGCAATGGCAGGCATGTATTTGGTGCACATGCATGCATGTAGGCAAATATTCAATCACATGAAGTAAAAATAAATATTTCTTTAGAAAAATCTCCTCAGCAAATTATTATAGCAAGTGAAGCCAGCCTCTAAAGTTGAATTCTACTATTCTAGCTAGTATATAAAGTATCATGATAAGAGCAATACCATCTACAGTAGATCACTGAACTAGAGGGTTAACATATACAATTCCAGTGATCTATGCTAGCCAGAGCACAAGTCTGGGCTGTCTTTGAGGCTTGTGCACAATGTAAATCCCTAACCAAGTGAACCCTGACATATAACATAGGAGTACACACCATTCTCTGATCTCCCATGGAAGTGAATTTCAAGAGACAAAGTGATTGTTTACCTCAGGTGACTGACAAGGCTATAGGTAGAAATTTTCTAGGTTTGTGTACAGATGTATCTCACCTAATAAAGAGATTCAGAAGACATTTATATCTCACTCAGAAGGGTTTATATGACATGTGATTATGATATTCACAGTGACTTGAGGCATATTAAGAGTATAAATGACTTCCTATAATAATAATTCATGTTCACTTTTTCTTTTTAGAGACGGGGTACCTTGCCCTGCAACCTAGGCTGGCCTCAAAGTCATGAATCTCCAGCCTTTGCTTCTTCTGAGTGCTGAGATAACAGGTGTGAAAGGCACATACAGCACCTTGTTAAGGAGTATCATCCATAATAAAAACAGAAAAATAAAATACTTTATATAATAATAACTCTTGGGAGGATGAGGAAAAACTACTTTTAGTTCAAGGCTAGCCTGGGCTATATGATAAGTTCTAGAACACCTTGAGTTTCAGTATAAAACCCTGTCTCCAAAACACAAAACACAACAACAAAAGGAAAACCTAGAATGAGGGTTGAGAATTTCCTTACAACAGCTGAAAACCAAATCAAACCAAACCAACCCAAAATACCCAAACAACAAGAAAAAAAATGTACAGAACACACTTGAATGGACACTTCTTTAAAGATAACACACATACAAGCACATTAAGCCAGGTGTAGTGGTGCACACTTTTAATCCCAGCATTTGGGAGGTATAGGTAGGTGAATCTCTGTGAGTTTGAGGCCAGCCTGGTCTACAGAGTGAGTTCTAGAATGGTCACGGCTACATAGTGAGACCCTTTCTCAAACTCTGTGTGTGTGTGTGTGTGTGTGTGTGTGTGTGTGTGTGTGTGTGTGTGTGTGTGTGTATCTCACATTGCTAGGACATGGTGGCTCACACCTTTAACCCTAGCACACGGGCTGGAGAGATGGCTCAGTGGTTAAGAGCATTGACTGCTCTTCCAGAGGTCCTAAGTTCAATTCCCAGCAACCACATGGTGGCTCACAGCCATCTGTAATGGGATCTGATGTCCTCTTCTGGTGTGTCTGAAGACAGTGATACTGTACTCATATACATAAAATAAATCTTAAAAAAAAAAAGTCCTAGCACACAAGAGGCAGAGGCAGGCAGATCTCTGTGAGTTCAAGGCCAGCCTGATCTACTGAGCAAGATCCAGGACAGCCAGGGCTACACAGAGAAACCCTGTCTCAAAAATAAACAAAGAAACAAACAAATAGACAGAAGAGGAAATGGAAATTAAAATCATAGGGTACTATTTCAATTGGAGTAACTGTAATAAAAAGGAAAAATAATTAACAAGCAAGGGCATGTATGTAAAGAAAGAGAATCTTCAGACATTGTTGATAAGACAGGATAGTCATTTTCAGAAAAATAATTTATGACAAAATCAAGCACAGAACTGCCATACAAGCTATCAGTTCTACTAAAGAGAAGCAAAAAGGTACTCACAGAAACCTAAACTCTTTGTTTAGGATAAATAATACAGCAGTATCCTAAACAAAGAGTAGAACCAACTCTAATACCCACTGAAGAAGAGCTAAACAGAATGTCAGATACTTGTATACTGTAACAGTACTCATCACTCAAGTACTGATACATTATGCTGGGGAAAAGAAGTCAAGCACGGAAGCCACATGTTGTCCAAGACTACTAATCTGAAAAGTCAACTCTGAACAGGTAAACAGGGCATGAAATAGTGTTGACAGAGACTCATAAGAGGACTGGGAAGTGTTTACTAAGAGTACAAGGTTTCTGTCTGGACTGATACATATGTTCTAGAATTAGAGAGTAGTAATGATTTTACAGACATGTGACTAGGCCAGAAACTACTGAATCCTATACATTAAAAGAGTAAATTATATGAATTATCTCAATAAAAACAATGAAATTATTTTATGGTTGGGTAATAAAGAATATGAGTAATGGATGGAGAGACTCAGCAGTTAAGAGCACTGGCTTCTCTTCCACAGGGCCAGGCCCAGCTGGCACCCAGATGGCAGCTCACAACTATCTACAAGAACAGTTACAGAATATAGAACACCCTCTTCTGGAGCCTATAGGCATTAGGCACACACATGATATACAGACATACATACAATCAATATATACATACACGTAAAAATAAATAAAATAAAATAAGATAAAGGTTACAAAAGTAAATTAATAAAACAGAATGATGTGGGACAGTTAGATTATATGAAATAATTTCTACTGAAAAATAAAAAATAAAAACTTTGACTATTCCTATAGTAGCTAAAAGACACAGAATCTTTTTCAGTGACTTGGAAAAGAATTTTTGTTGAACAGAAGCCATAGCCAGGTAATGAAGCACAAGTCAAAAACAAAAAATATATGCTAACTATTCTACTTTGGTACTACATCATAGTTATGACATAGTGAAATTCATCCAATAGGAAAAAAATCTATACAAACAACCAATATTAAGGAAAGAGCTCCAAGCAAATCCACAGCCTGAAGCACATCACCGTCCTGACGCACACCGAAGGGCTTCCAGCTCTAACAAATAGCGCAGCACTAGACCTACGGACATTCTGTTATGTGGAGAGTTGCCAGAAAATATTTCCTGCTTAAACACTTTTACCCCCTGTCGTTTTCCTGCTAAGACTCGTGAACTCCTTGACGAAGGTGCATAATAAATTTGTAAGACAAAAGAAAATGTAAATGTATGTATTTACTGAAATGACATTCTTCAATCGGTTAAATAAGTTGTTACACCACACAGTTGAAGTTTGAGGGGAAAATCCCCCAAAGCCCTTTGTGTTTTCTTCCAGCTGAGGTCAGGAATAGTGTCCACAGCAAGAGAAAGAGCTATGCATGCTTCATCATTTATAAACCTGGCAAAAACAGCTACAGATTCCACAGCTCTTCCAATTCATATGACATCAATATTATTTAAGTGGGATATTATTCAAGTTGTTAGGGCTTAGAGTTTCTCCAGAAAATCTTAACAATTATCTTGATGACACTCAGCTTAAAGCGTCTGACTACAAACAGTTCACAGCACCATTATACTTAGTTGTATATTCTGATAGAGCTGAATAGACGAGGGAAACTAATTTCTATATATAAATAATTAAAGTATTAAATATATATGTGTATATATAAAGTCTTACAAAAATATGTTACATACGCCAAAAATTCATTGTTGTAAGATATAACCACAGACAAAGCAACAGGAAAGGAGATAATCCCAAGAACTAACAAATAGCATTACATCAAATCAAGATGCATTTGCACAGCAAAGGAAAGAATCCCTGGAGTGAAGACACAACCTACACAACAGGAAAAATGTGTGTTAACCACGTATCAGACAAGCAATTAATATCCAGGATAAAGAACTGCAAAAATTAAACACTAAAAACTCTACAAATAACCCTATCAATAAATGGGGCTACCCAAAATACAATTATGTATTAATTATATAACATATCAGTAGTTTCTATTTGGCTACATAATAAATAAAATTGAATTTAATAAAATAAATAGACTAATGAACTAAATAAACAGTTTTCAAGAAAGAAATACAAATGAATGATGAATATCTGCAGAGTATTCAACACCTTTACTCATCAGGGAAAGACAAGTTAAATCTGCTTTGAAATTCCACCTCACCCAGGTCAGAATGGCTACCATTAAAAAAATCTACGACAAAATACTCGGGTGAGACTGTGACAGATGAGGAACTTTCCTTATTCGCTGCTGGCGGGATTCTATCAGCTACTATGGAAGTCAGTATAGGGTTCCTGAATACAGAGCTCTTAGATAAACACCAAATGACTCTAATCAACAACAGAGACATTTGCACACCCACGTTGAAGCTGCACTGCTCCCAACAGCTGGGAAAGACAAGCAGCCTAGATACTCACCAATACATGGATATTTTAGCATTTCACAGAGGTCAGGTCTTTGGCCCCAGGCTTTTCACTGTCCACTGCTGCTGACAGATCACTCATCAGCGTTCCGTTACAGCTTTACCACCACACCCTTACTCCTTTCATTTTTCCAAGTTGTTGACTATTGTGAATAACTGCACACAAAAACTTTGGACATGTTTTATTGTTCTCAACTAGATACTTAGGAATACAGTTGATGGGTCCCACAGTAAGCCTACATTTAATTGCACAACTGTTTCCCAAAAGAAGTGCCATTTTACACCCCTAGAAGCCATGCGCGTTGTTCTTCACTCTTCCCAGTACTAGTGAGGAATGCCCTAGTGGGATGAAGGGCCACGCTGTGGTTTGTCTGTGGAATGCAAAGCAGCTTCACCTTTATCAACAACTCACAAAGCTTTGGTGACATAATTCCAATCTTTTGCCCCATATTTCAATGGAACAGTTTGTTATTTTAGGATTATATTATCTTCCACTCATCTACATTTCTGTATTTAAGTCAATAAATCTTAATTATTAAAGCTTTAAAATGTACCGAACCTGGTTAGGGTAAATTCTCCAATCTTGTTCTTATTTCTCAGAGATGTTTTTTGTTTGGTTGGTTTGTTTTGTTTTGTCTTTGGATATTCTAAATCTTTTGCATTTCTGTATCATTTTTAGGATGACTCTAAAAATTTCTGTTAAAAAAAACCAACCAAACAAAAACCCTTTGGTCAGATCTTGAAAAGAATTATATCAGGCCTAGAGAGATGTCTCAGTGGTTAAGGGCACTTTCTGCACTTCCAGAGGTCCTTAGTTCAATTCCCAGCAACCACATGGTGGCTCACAACCATCTATAATGGGATCTGGTACCCTCTTCTGGTGTACAGGCATATATGAAGGCAGAACACTATGTACATAATAAATAAATACTTAAAAAAAGAATTACATCAAATGTATAGATTGACATAGGTCAAATTGTGATTGTGGCAATATTTAGTCTTCCAGTCAATTCACACCATATGAATCTGAATTAAATCTTCCTAGACTTCTCTCAGGAAAAAAAAAAAAGTGCATCCTATGAACACTACATATTTTCAAAAGCAGATTCAATCTTGATGTTATTATGCATTAAACAATTTAAATGTGTAATTATGGCAATGCCTACATTACTCATATCTATGTGGCCCTTAACAGTTTTACAAACAAATACACATTACTAATTGCTACTACTGTGAATATATTTTGCATGAAATGGTTTTAGAAACAGAAAAGTCCCAACTATTAGAAATAGATAGCCTATTTTCTGTTATTTTGAGTGAAAATTAAAAATGAAATATTTTAGACATCTTAATGGTGTTTTTAAATAGTTCTGATCAGTAACTGCTGCTTATCTTCTTATACAAAGGTAAGAATACAGTGTACCAGACAAGAGAGCTGACCCCAAGGTCATGAGGCCAGGAGAGCTGGCCTTGCCCCTCACTAGCTGCAGCACTTGGGAAAGTGGAGTCTGCACCTCACCTGGGCAGCACAGTAGAGCTGACCCTGTTGGCATGGGTGTAGATGAGCCAGCCTGAGGGCATGAGAGCAGGAAAGCTAGTTCTGCCCTTTGCCAGCTATGATATTGGGTGAGCTGGCCGGGGGCAGTGCTAGAAAGCTAGCCCTAGGGATGTGGGTACAGGAAAGCTGGTGGGCTGACCAGCTCAGCTATCACACAGTCCCAGGTTCAGGACTATGTGTTGGCCCACTCCAACATCTATCCCATCTATATACTGATGGAATGTGTGCGGGGGCCTGTCCTACAGAACCAAAGCTGCAGGGTCTCCAGGACACAGGGCAACACCAGGATAGCAGAGAGGAGTCCTGGTGATAATGTAACAGAAGCCAGAGGCCCTGAACCAAACCAATGACTCACTGCAGTGAATATTTGAAGTAAAGAAGTGAAGACAAAAGGGTACACTGCATGACACACTGACACACTATAGTTTCCACATGACATTTTTTTTTTTTTTTTTTTTGGTGGGGGGAGGTTGCAAAGGCAGAGCAAAGCTACGAAGAGATAGGGAGATGAGAAAATTGGAGTGAATGATGTGAAATTTACAAAGAACCAATAAAAAGATTTTTGTTAAAAAAAGATCACAGTGTAGCATGGAGAATAACAGTATTAACAAATCACTTACGTAATGCTTCTTGTGTGCTAAACTCTCTTTCAAGTCCCTTTAACTACAAATGATTAAACGTCATCACAGCTCTGTGAAGTAGGGGATAGTATCTTCACTTCAGGTAAGAGGGATCTTGTCAGGTACTGTGGTGCATGTCTGTTACCCCAGCAGCTGGGAAACAGGCAGGAGGACCAGGAGTTGAGGTTGGCCTTGGTTACGTAGTGAATTCATGGCAATATGGACTGCATCAGGCCTGGTTTCAACACACACAGACACACAGACACACAGACACACACACACACTTGCATGTAAGCATGAGGAAATTTGAGTACAACAAAATGAAGTAATTTATCTAAAGCCATACAGCAGTTAAAACTCCAGCAGTTTGGTTGTGGAATTCATTCTCTTAACTCCTCTGAAGCAAGAGGGTGGAGGTTTTAAAAAATATTTATAGACTTGAATTTCCAGTAATGAGAGACTGGGTAATTCTGATTAACAATTCCAGGAAAATTAGGATGAAAATAGTAAAACTAAATGCACAAAGATTAGCAAACCATGTAGAATTACCAGACCACAGTCCAAAGACAGATAGCCAGACAGCAAGCCACAGCTGAATGCTCTTCTGCGTGGAGGATCCTCCAACTGGATGAGATGGGTAACAGGCCAGTCAACATTTGCTGACTAGGGGAAGGGGTAATAGTGCGTGTCAATAGTGCAAATGCATCTATAACTGAGGAGCGTGGGGGTGGGGGGCTGAATGGCTGAACCCAGGAATAAGGATGAACCAGGAGGAGTTTTAAGTCATCTGGGTGGTCCAGAAAATAATTATCTCTTAAACTTTAAAGTAATTAATCTTGGCTTGCTAGTACTTCTTGCAGCCATCTATGAGAAACAGATCTTTTCTGGAAGAATATAGTATTACCCAAAGTTTCAACCTAATTTTACAACTTTTCAAACAAAATATCTGGCATATAGACAAAAAGAATTAATCATAAATCATAAAAGGAAAGCTTGATGCAACAGAAAAAAACACAGTAAGTTAGGCATGGTGGCACAGTCCATAATCACAGCACTGGAGAGGCACAGGCAGGAATGTTAGGACTTCAGAACCATCCTCAGCTATGTGAGTTTGAAGCCAGCTTAGGCTATAATAAGCCTCTGTCACCAAAAATATTGTATTTTTAATTATAAATTAATTTATAATTTTAGTTATTAAACTAAAGGAAGGAAATTCATAGTTCATAGCTTTTTAAAAAGAGAACATCAAAATCAGATAGCTTTACTAATCATTTGAGGCAGAAATGAATATCATTTTATATAAATTATTCCGCAGAATAAAAAATACTGTATCTATGCAGAATACCCAGTAATATCAGTGTCCCACTTGGACTTATATCACACCTCCTCCTCTCAAGGCTCAGGGATCATTACAAAAGAGGAGGTGGAAAGACAGTAAGAGCCAGAGGTATTGGATGACTACAGCAAAGCAGTGTTTTCCAGACACAACAGGGCAGTTACACGTATGAAGCCAGCAACTGTGCCACACAGACAATATCCTAGCATGAAGTGGGGAGATAGTCATGAAGTGCCAGCTCTAGCTGAGGAGCTATTGGCGACTGATGGCTGCTGGGAGAGCGGAGAGAGAGAGTTTTCTTTAAAGATGTAGCCCCTAAGAGGCTACCCATGTTCTAGTAGATGGTTCTACACCCAGGCACATACTGACAGCACTAAGTGGACTCTGGTTTAAAACAACCAACAAACCAAGAAATTGGGAGGGAACAGAGGTGTAAGGAATGGTGAAAGAACTGGAGCAGAGGGAAGACAGACTGATCTTAATTCATTTACAACACCAGCGATTGAGGGAGTCAATACTCTGGGTAGGACAGTCAGGTGGGCATTCGGGGCCTGGTATACCCTGCATTTACCTCAGAGGCAGTTTCCCAGTATCTACTACTCAGCCCTGGATGTTAGACATTCTCGTATTCTCTCTCTCTCTCTCTCTCTCTCTCTCTCTCTCTCTCTCTCTCATCCCTTCTTCCCTCCCTTCCTCTTCTCTCTTTCCCTCCCTCTCCCTCCCTCCTTCCCTCTGTCTTTCCCTGCCTCCTTCCCTCCTTCTTTCTTTCCTACTTTTCCTTTTCTTTCCCATTCTGTCTTTCTTTCTTTCCTTCCTTCCATCTTCCTTCAGATGGGTCTCAATATGTAGCTCTCAAATTCTTAATTCTCCTGCCTCAGCCTCTGCAGTGCTAAAATTTCAGGCATGTTTACCATGTCTAATTCATTAACTTACTTCACATTTTCACTTATTCTAAAAGGTAAACAACTTCTTGAAGAGTTTCTTTTAGAGTAATGGGTTTTTGTTACACTATTTATTGTCTCCCTGTGTGTATAACTGCATGGCACACATTATGTATGTTGAGGTCACAGGAGGAGTTAGTTCATTAGGCTTAGCAGGAGGTGATTTTATTTGCTGGCCACCTCTGTAGGCTTTGGGTTAATATCTTTACTGTCTACCAGCCTACAACTTCCATTAACACATACAGAATCATGGCTATAATTTCATTCAGTAGTAAAGGAGTCTATTCGTGAATAGTCTGTCATTCTTAAAATGAAAAATTATTGTAAAATACAAATTTTAATCTTGGGTTTGAGTGTTTCAGTATTTGGATAATATTACATAGATTAGTCAATGATTTGTATAAATGTAAGTTGTATAATATAAAGACAAATGGAGCAGGCTAATTAATCTGATCCTTAATAATTGACATCAACCTCATTTATCTGCTGCAATCTATTATTGGTTAATCTCATGGAATACAGTTTTCGTCTACTCAGTCCTAGTTCAAAATTCAGCCATGCATCCAGAAAAGCCTTTTACAATACAGGAAAATTGATTCTGTGATCTGAAATATAAATGACTTTCTATAGCAATCTAGTCATTTAATTGTTTCTTCTCTATAACTATAATAAAGACCAATTAAGTGGAGCTGGAACACAGCCCAATGGTAAGTTCTTGGCCAGCACATGCAAAGCACTGCATTCATCACCAACATGGAGGGAGAGGGAGTTAAGTAAACACAATTCAGATTTTATCCTGCCAGCAATTACAAAGCCCATGGGAAACTAATTGCTTCTAACCAGGTTGCTTTTAATTTTCTTATTTTAAAACAGGGACTGGAGTGTTCCAGGCTGGCTTCAAACTCACTGCATAGTAAGTAGGGGAGAATGAGCTTGACCGTCTGTCCCTTTGCCTCCACCTCCCACATGCTAGGGTCACAGGCATGAACCACCATGCCTAGCTTCTATGGCACTACAGACTGAAGTCAGGACTGTGCACGCAACGCAAGCATGCTACCAACAGAACTGCATCACTGGCCCCTAATTATTTCTAAATGCCCTATTAATACCCCCTTTAGGATGGATGCCGAATGGAGCAGGCTAAAACAATTCTGACCTGACGGAGGGCAAACCATACATTTTGGTCTACTGTCATAAATTTGTTAAATTTAAATAAAAGTAGTATTTTTGTTATAGAAATTCTTACTTTTGGAACATGAGGATTAAATTCCACAGCTCTATGAATTGCTTCCACAGCATTAATTTCTGCTGTGCTTAACCCTTTTCTGAAGGCTGTTTCTGGAGAGAATCTGAAAAGAAAACCACAGAATGGAGAAATGAGCGAGCCACATGTATGGCCTATTGGGAACTATATACATGGATTCAGATTACAATTTATCCCCCCAAATCCAAGATATTTCTGGCAATGGCCAAAGACAAGACCAGATAACCAATAAATGTGAAAGTAAAGCCTCTGGTTCAACTCGTACACAAAGCAAAAGAAGAAATGAAAATCACAGCCTCAAGTATAGTAGGCCTTTGGAGAGACTCCATTGAATCCACTTTGGGAAGGGTGACTACAATAAGAAATGTCACTGAGGGATCTAAAAATCTCAGCAAGCACAATACAGATTTTATTAAATTTTAGGTGATAAGAAATAAACAGTGAATACTTTATTCTAATTTACTTTAAAATATAAATCTGAGGTGAAAGAAATGAGTATCATTTGGTTTCTGGTGCTCTTATTATCTGCTTATTTGCTTGCTTGCTTGTTTGTTTATTGATAGTGTCTCATCACTGGACCTGGCCAGATTCTGAATATTTCAACTGCCAAATAAATAGAATTGGTTAAGGACAGCCAGAATTGTAAGCAAGACCGAGTAACTTCAATGGTGATATAAAGGCAAGATGAAACCAATTTACCTACGATGCACAAGATGAAACCAATTTGCCTACTATGCACCTTATTGTTACCAGTATCACTACCATATTAATTGTATGCTTTTTTTTTTTTTTGAGACATTTATACCCTAGGATATACCTTTAGCTTGCTATAGAACCAAGGCTAGCCTTAAACTCTTGCTCTTCCTCCAGATGTTGGCATTACAGATATGAGCTCCATGCTCAGTCCTCTGTGTGCTCCTTCTTCGCTGAAATTGCTATAGTCATTTAATACATATATTCCTCATACAACCACTCTATGATGTTATTCTCTTTTTTTAATAGGCTTATTTTCATGTGCATTGGTGTTTTGTCTGCATATGTGTTTGTCTGTTGAAACCTCAAGAACTGCAAATACAAACATAACTCAAAAAAGTTGTGTCATCAATCTACATGCAATGAAAAGCCCCAAAGTCACAGAAGATCCTTATTTGGAAGGAAACAGAAAGGAGGAAGAGGAAAAAAAAGTATTAAATGTTCAGCAGTCTTTCCAAATGACTAGGAAATAACGTGGCTTCCTAAGTACTTACTTGTCTGAGACGGTTCTTGTTTTCAATAGCGCTGCTGTGTAGCAGATAGCTGCTGACTTTGGAAGGCTTATATCTGTAACAATTATTATTGTCAGTTATAAGTCATAGTACAACTCATCAGCTGTAATGCAGTAGTACAGGCACCTGGCACATTGCTGGAAGGCCTGAGTGTGATTCTAGATTCTACTATTTACTAGTGGCACATCCCTGGATGCAAGTAATAACTTTATTAATGGTACAGAGAGATCAATCTATGTTGATAGAAGTCCTCTGTATAATTGCAACAGATATTCAACAAACATCTATAATATTCTGTTTACAATAAGACAAGTCAGAGGAAATGCACAGTATAATTAAAAGTATATAAAAACTAATATTAGAAAAACTTAAAATATTTAACTGCTATTATATCTGGATTGATTTTAACTTTTTCCCTAAGTTTTTGTCTTTTCTACATTTTTTATGTGACCACATTTCATAGAATATAAAATTAATCTGAGATCATGAGCAAAATAAATCCTTTTTCAGAAGAACGCCTAAAATAGTGGAAGAGAATGAAGTGTTCTCATGACAGTCTCAGCTCAGACTTACAGTAAATGGAGATCCCAACAACGTCAGGTCTGTACAGTGCTTAACGATGAGACACAGGAATACTATAACCACAGAAGCACCAAGCAAGGTAGGCTCTACTTGGTTTAGTGAGTTTTAATTTATTCTAAACAGGCCCCCTTCTGACTTTTTATACTCACTCCCTAAGCCTGCATAACACAAATATCACAATAGGCCACACATCCAGTGAGTTACATATGGAAGGAATTTCTCCCGAATTTCCCCATGAGCCTAACTATTGTGAAGATCTGTCTAAGAATTCCAGATGTTTAAAAGAAATAAACTTCACCTATCAAATATATCACACTTCAACCTTCCCAAGTCATGAGGATCCTAAACTAAGGGCAGGAACCTTTGCCAGGACCAATGAGTGACATTCCATGTTCTACTGCAATGAGAGACATGAGCAGAAACATTATAAGAGCTAGGACATTGCAGTATGGACTTTCATCAACTGTAGATTAAAAACAGAAACTAAAATCAGAATAAATCATGACCAAAAAACTCAGAGGAGCTGAACCAGGTTTATGAAAGTAAAAATTATCTTTAATAAACTTATGAAGACCTAAACCTTAAGAAATATATGCACATTAAAATTATCCTAGCTGGCACAGTGAAATATATCTTTAATCCCAGGACTTGAGAGGAGGGAAAGGCAAAGGCAGGCAGAAATAAAAGGAAGGCAAACTAAATTAATGTCTTACTTTGAATGAAGGAGGAGAAAGTCTGTTTTCAGCACTGTCCCAAATCCATTTGTAGCCAGCTGTTATTGTTATAATAATACAAATAGCTAATATACATATAGAATTATTCTTACAAAATAACTAGCAAACAAAGAAATGGAACAGCTGAATTAAGGTTCAGGTTTGCCACTCATTTACAGGGAAATATTACCCAATATTTAACCTTCCTAAACTCTAGTTTCCTAATTTAGTACCTAAGAAAAGTAAAAATACTGTCCTACCACATCTCACTCACATGGTATTTTATGGATCAATGAAATTATATAAATCACTTTTTAAACTAAAAATTATTGTAAAACCGTTATTCTGAATTATTCTTATAAAGATTATTATGCAACTTCTTTTGGTATTCTTTATATCCCAAAATCCATAAGGCACCCTACTATGTGCACAATGCCTATACTTTTCCAGTTGCCTCTCCTCATATGCTATCTGCCATGTACCGTCCAATTCTCTGTTTGTGTTCCACTAAGCTGTAAATGCCACGAGGGCTAAATTCATGTTCTCATGTTCACCGTTACATTCGAAGTGCCTCACACATATTACATACTCAGTTAATAAAGAATACATCCTCACAAAGGAAAAGCTCCTTCTTGTAAGCGTTTGATGCTGGAAGGACAGATGAAGGAGATACTTGATAGCAGCTATACCTGTTCCTTGAAAACTGACTGCTAAGACTGGAAAGAGACAATAAAGAAACCTGGAATAATTGAAGAGACTATACCCACGTTATCTACTATACACACCAAATAACTCACCATCATATTTTGCCAGGACCGCCTGAACATCTGCATAGGCCTGCAATTCTAGAAGTGATTCTAAAAGATTTTCATGGATGTTCAACATGGTAAGAGGAGGAAATTCTTTCATCAACTGTATATTAAAAGGAAGAGAAAAAAAGACTAAAATCAAACTATAAATCATGACAAAAAAACCTCAGCGGTTTGTTAAAGAATGTTACTTCTCTTTTTACAAACTTAGATTTAAACCTTAAGAAATATACATACGTTAAAACTATCTGCTGGGCAGTGATGCCTTTAATCCCAGCGCTCAGGAGGCAGAGGTAGGCAGACGACTGTAAGTTGGAGGCCCCAGCCTGGTCTACAAAATGAGTTCCAGGACAATCAGGGCTATAATGTGAGACCATGTTCCTAGAAAATAAATAAATACATACATATGTACGTACTATCCTGTTAGAAAGATGGGCAACTGAAAAGCAGTGTTTCTGGGGCTGGAAGATGGCTCAGTGGTTAAGAGCACTGGCTGCCCTTCCGAGGACCTGGGTGAGTTCACTTCCCAGTACCCACATGGCAGCTCATAACTATATGCAGCTTCAGTTCCAGGGGATCTGACACCCTCGCACAGGCACAGGCAGGCAAAACACCAATGCACATGAAATAAAAATAAATAAGTTATTTTAAAATAAAATAAAAAGTGATCCTGCATTAAAATAACTGTTAAGTTTTTGTTTGTGAATAGAAATAATGGTTCAGTTATCAAATTTACTTACATCTCTCATTATTTTCACTGCTTCTCTTATTCTTCCCAATTTTCTCGCACACATTGCCAACCTTCTTTTAATATATACAAGTACATTGGTATCTCGCCCTATTTAAAACAACAAAAAAATTACACAACTCTCACTTTTGTATTATGGCCTAACATTTCATCTTGGAAAACTTATTAAAAATTAAATGATATCAGAATGCATTATTAATGAATGCTAAATTTAAGTGATAAATAATAAATATTTTTATGTGTGTTTCTAATATTAAAACCTTAAAATATATTTAACTACTTTTTCCTTTAGTAGTAAACAATTTGAGTATAGTATATAATTTCTTTGGCTGATGAGTTTAATACTGACAGAAAACAAGTAGATATTAATAGGAAGATATATTTGTCTATCTCAAGTTTCTGCATAAACAACCTATAATTTTAGTAGTATTATTTTGGCTCAAAGACTCTAAATGTCCCAAACAAAATTTGCATGAATAATATTAATTTTATTAAGTCAATAATTAATTTAAAAACTTTTTCTACAAAGGGCCATGAGAAAAATCCTTAACATGGGCCAGTGAGATGGCTCAGAAGACAGAAGACACTTGCTGCCAAGCTTGGTGGCCTGAGTTTGACCCTTGGGATCCATATGGTGGGAGGAGAGAACTGACAGACAAGTTCCTCTCTGACTTCTGTGCATGCATTTATGCATGTGCACACACAATCAAATGTGCGTGCACACAATCAAATGTGCACACACAATCAAATGTGCACACACAATCAAATGTGCACACAATCAAATGTGCACACAATCAAATGTGCACACACAATCAAATGTGCACACACAATCAAATGTGCACACAATCAAATGTGCACACAATCAAATGTGCACACACAATCAAATGTGCACACACGCCGGGCAGTGGTGGCGCACGCCTTTAATCCCAGCACTTGGGAGGCAGAGGCAGGTGGATTTCTGAGTTCAAGGCCAGACTGGTCTACAGAGTGAGTTCCAAGGCTACACAGAGAAACCCTGTCTCGAAAAACCAAAACCAAAACCAAAACCAAAACAAAACCCAAAAATCAAAAAAATAATTCTTTAAAAAAAAAAAAGTGCACACACATTCAAATACTAATATATAAAGAAGTATAATTTTTAAAATTAAAACAATTCTACAACATAACTACATTTGATATTATGCAAGGACAATAACAAGAGGCTCTTATAGATGTAGTCTCATTAGTTCTAGGTTGCAAAATTAACTAGCCCCATAGTTTTGTATAATAACATGCCTTAATGAAATATATTGTAAACACAAGTATTTAACTGAGAGAAAACATTAGCCAAATTTTAATTTCCATAAACAAAAGATGTAGAACTTAGCTGCTAAGAGATAATGCCTTGTGTAAACATATTTCAATTTATTGCCTAGTATCTGCCAAAATCATGAAACTAAAACCCCTTGGCCACAAGTCTGTCAGAAACAGCAACACTGCTGATTCTAACAGCTTTGGTAAGTGTTGCAACACTGACCAGAAGAGCATCTCCAGAAGAAAACAGTCCCTGTGCTTCATCTGATCTCAAGCACGCTGGAGAAAAAAAATCCATCAAAGTAAGAACCAATGTCACATACAAAACTGTAGTGTGGGCTGGGAAACAGAGGGTGTGAAAGGAGCAGTCACCAGAAGGGCCCAAATTCAGAAAGGAGGAAGAAAAGGAGGAGGAGGAGGAAGAAGAAGAGGAGGAGGAAGAAGAGGAAGAAGAGGAGGAGGAGGAGGAGGAGGAGGAGAAGCAGGAGGAAGAGGAGGAAGAAGAGGAGGAAGGAAGGAAGGAAGGAAGGAAGGAAGGAAGGAAGGAAGGAAGGAAGGAAGGAAGGAAGGAAGGAAGGGAGAGCTGAGTAGAGGAGGGAAGGAACTACCCTTTGGCACCACATACAGATCCATAGATGAAGAACAAACAAAATGATGTTTGGACTGGGAGTTCACCTCAGGGTTATATACTGTCAAGCATGTGGGAGAAAAGCCCTGGATCTGATTCCCAGGAATGCAAAAAAGTACCCCTTCCATTGCTCTGAGTAAGGGTCTGGGTAAAGACAATACTTACTGTCTAGAGAGAATCTTAGTACTGCCTGGCATCATTAGAGGGGTCTCTTGAATTTTAAAAAGTGATGTTTGTCTAGTGACCAGCCAGCTTTCATAGGAAAGAAAATGCTCAGTCTCAAAACAGTGTATTTTTTTTCCTAGGTAACTAAACAGATCTGTTCCATTCCACAAATACGGCCAGGATAATACACAGTTCTTTCTGTACTGTCAGTTTGTTAGTATTAACAGATCAGAAATAGAATCTATAAGTTGTCTCATAAAAACTACCAAATTTTTACATATTAATTTATTATTGTTGTTGTTGTTTTATGCTTTAAACACAAAAAACACAAGTTGAGAACTTAAAGACAAAACCTAGGCCTGGTGGCACATGCCTAGAATCCCAGCTTAGAAGGGAAATCAGTTCTGGACTATCCTCACCTACATGGTAAATTTGAAGTTAACACCTTGAGAAACCAAAAGGGAAAAAAGGAGGAACAGGCAGTTTAAATGTGCTTACTCAGTTGAGCCTCATGCTGAGGACTCTGGTGCTGGCACTGCTGTGACCGTCTATAAATTATCTCTCCCGCCCTGAGTGCCTGTTTAAATAACCTTTCAGCATCTACAATGGTTGTTGCTTCTTCTTCGGCCAGTAGGACGTAGGCAGTGGCACAGCTATAAAGCAAGCAAGCGAGGCAACGTTAAGTACAGGAGTGAAGCCCACATTTCTCTTGCACAGCCCCCTTGCTACAGCATGCTTCCCTTATCTCTACACACACTTTCCATCTTTGAGGAGAAAACGAAGCACCATCCAGCATGCTAACTCACTAAGGGTACACTAGTATATAAATTATTATGTCCAACCCCACAATGTTTTATCCATTATTTTCTGTCTTTTTAATTTCTATATCTGTTCTCTGACCCTTTGTTTTGATTTTGTGGAAGGGGAGTAAAAGTAAGATACACAAAAAGTTGCTTTAAGAAATAGTTGTAAGGAGCACACTCCCACGAGTCACACCTGCTCTAAACCACTGCCTGCTCTGTAATGTCCATATCATGGGACTGCAGACGAGGAAGACTCCCTGGGCTACCTAGGGACCTTTTGTATGTGATCAGAAACAGTCCTACACTAAGCCTTTTCTACCCAAGTGCTGTCTGTGTCCTCTCATGGGCGTATCCACACAAGTCTGTATTCCAGGCCTTCCTCTCATACACCAAAGCTCAACTACACACCCATGTTTACCCCAAGCTTCCTTTTCTTCACCCTGATAAAACACAGAGATTTTTGTTTGTATCTTTAAAGTCAACAGCTGGACAATAAAATAAACTAATTCTTGGCTTTGTGTAAGAAAAAAACCAAAAAGTTTCCTTTCCATTCAGATAAATAACCAGAACATTTAATTTGAAGATGATGTTTGAAACATCATCTACACAGTCCAGCATTTAAGTCAGTAGCCACAAGTAGTCGCTGAACACTGG
Source organism: Uromys caudimaculatus (assembly GCA_028551405.1). Taxonomy (NCBI): domain Eukaryota; kingdom Metazoa; phylum Chordata; class Mammalia; order Rodentia; family Muridae; genus Uromys; species Uromys caudimaculatus. Next base: position 78,584,641 of record CM052704.1, on the reverse strand, counting down.
AAATGTGGTTAATCTAAACGGATATGCCATGTTAGTGCATATCAAATTTTAAAGACGGAGAAAATGTAAAATGCCTCATTGATAGGCTTTTAAAATATTGATCAGATGTGAAAACATTTTATATTTTGAATATTAATAATAAAACACTCAAACTAATTTCTTCTTTAACTTGTTAAATATGGCTACTGAAAATCTAAAAAGCTACATATATGGCTCACATGTTCCAATTAATCAGAGATTACTGACAAAAATGCAAGGGAAGGCACAAAATTCAGTGATTGGAGTAGCTATCATCCACATCTATAATCCCAATACTCAGAACCCTGAGGCAGGAGGACCGTGAGTTTGTGGATAGCTTTGACTATGACAAGACCCTGTCTATTACAGAATAATAATAATAATAATAATAAAGGTAGCTATCCCCTCAATTAGGGTCAAGAAGGCCTTTCAGATATAAAAATGCAAATTGCACCACTGAGACATTTTTCAGATAGCATTTTAAATTGATATACATAATAATTTTACTAATCAACACATTTCTCCAATGCATTACATCAGATTTTTATAAAATATTAATACACTACTGGTTTAAACACTAAGTCTCCTACTTGCTATCCCCAAAACAATATCAAATTTTTGTTGTTGTTTGTAACAGAATTATGCTATGCAGCCCAGGCTAGCCTTGAACTCTTGTTCTCCTGACTCAGCTTCCAAGTGCTGGTGATCACAGAACACTTATCATCAAATATTTATATTTATTGTTTTGTTTCAAACACTTTCAAATAACCAGGATAGAAATATTTTGTAGGGCTGGGGGTATAGCACAGTGGTAGAGCACTTGCCTAGCATGTTTGAGGCCCTGGGTTCGATCCTAGCACTGCAAAACAAAACAAAACACCACTTTTGTAAAGACCTTGATAGATAAAATTGATGAAATAGAATCTTAAATATCAACATAATTTTATTACTTTGTTTTGTGGTGCTGGGAATAAAACTCAGGAACTCACATGGTAGGCAATGTCTATTATTAAGATACATCCCTGACTCCTAACATAACTAAATTACAAGCCAGGTCTGGTGGTACAGGCCTATAATCCCAACTTCTCATAAGGGTGAGGCAGGAGAGTGACAAGTTCAAGAACTGCCTGGGCAAATCATTAAGACTCTGTCTCAAAAAGTGGAAAAAAAAAGGGGGAGGTGAAAAAGTAGCTCCAGGATAGAGCACTTGTCTGGCATGTGCAAGGACCTGGGTTCTACCCCCAGTACCACCAAAAATCACAACAAATCATATTATATGCTCCTTGGCTACTTTGCCTTATATTCTTGCATCTAGATGTTATTACAAAAAATTAGTCCTATGCATACCTAATGACCTTCTTTTGTCTTAAACTGGGGTTAAATTCACATACCAGTGTAAAATTTTATTTATTTCATGTACTTATTTTGTATTTGTTTATCATGTGTGCCTATGTGTATACCACAGCACACATGTGGAGGTCAGAGGACAACGTGTAGGATTCAGCTTCCACTTTCCAACACGCGGGTCCTGGGAATCAAAGTCAGATCATCGTACCTTTACCAGATGATCCATCTTGTAGACTACCAGTGTAAAACATTTTCAACTGGAGAATTCAGAAACGTTTAATATATTCTCAAGGTTGTGCAGCTACAGCTGGTACATAAAGCATGTTCGTCATCTCCCAAAGTGCCATAACCATTAGCAGTTCCACTGTCTCTCATGGCTCCCACCAACAGTCACAAATCACCTCTCTAATAGAGAGTCCTTTGGTGCAAAAGCTTTCGTTGTAATGAGACATGATTTACTATATTGCTTGTGTCTTTGTTGTCTGTTAAACCACTGGAAAATCTGGGGGTGTAAGACTGCTCCACCTGTCCTCTCCTGTCCTCCCCGCCCCCCTTCTCTTCTCTGCCCCACTCTCTTTTTCAGGGAAAGAACTCTACCACTGACATACATCCCTCATCCACTCCATGTTCTCTTACAGGAGTTTATAGTCTAGTTAATTTGTAATTAATGGATATGCATATGTGAGGTAGAGGCGTACAATTTCCAACCTGTGGCTGTGATTATCCAATTGTTTCAGTATCATTTGCTAAAACTATCTTTTCCTCCATTGAATTGCCTTGGCACCTCCATCGAAAATCAACTGAAAGTCCATAGATGTATGAGCTTATGTGCAGATTCCCAGTCGGAATCCATCAGTCTAGTTGTCTGACCTTATGGTTTAGCCATCTAGTTTGTAGTAAGTTTAAAGTTGGAAAATACGAGTCTTCTAGTGCTGTCCTAGGAGTGGTTTTGGCTACTTAAGAGTCCCTCGCAACAGCACACAAATGATAAGACCAGCTTGTCCATTTCTGAAAAAATAGTTTTATTTTTTATATGTATGAGTGTTTTGCCTGCATGTATGTCTGTGTACTACATGCATGCAATCCCCATGGAGATCAGTAGAGGGTATTGGATCCCTAGGGAGTGGCATCAGATGATTGTGAGCTGCCATGTGGATGCTGGGAACCAAACCAGAATTCTGGAAAAGCAGCCAGTGCTTTTAACCACTGAATCATATGTCTAGTCCCAGTAATTGTAATTTTAACAGGGTTACATTAAACCTGTAGACTGACGTGGGAGAGCAGACATTTTAGTCAATGATATTTAATTTGTATAATACATGAACAGAAGGTTCCTTCCCACTTGTTTAGGACTTTTTATTTTAACCATTTGAACCATGTTTTGTGGGTTTTCAAAGTTATTTTGAGCGTATAAGTGTGGGCACACATACACCATCACGTGTGTTCGGAAGTGAGAAGGTGACTGCTGGAAGTCAGTTCGCTCTTTCCTCGGTTCTGGGGTTGAGGTCTCCAGGCCTCCATCTCTCCACCTGCTTTTCTAGTTATCAGTGTGCAAGTATCACACTTTTTGGCTAAATTTACTCCTATGCACTGTCATATGCTTGCTGCCATTGTAAATGGGGCTGTGTTTATCACAACTGTTTAGAAATGAAGCTAACTTTTTATTCATACATTTTAAATCTAACATACGCATGGATAGGTTTCTGTTTGTGTGAATTTCTTACGGTTTTCGGTTTTCTAGACATACAATCACATCACCTACAAAGAGACAGTTTACTTCTTCCTTTCAAATGCAGACACATAGGGTTGGAGATTTAGCTCAGCGGGGATTTAGCCCTGGGTTTGGTCCTCAGCTCCAGGAAAAAAAAAAAAAAGACAAAATTACAAATGCAGACACATTCTTTTTCTTTCTTGCTCAACTGCCCGTTAGGATCTCTAATAACATGCTGTAGAGAAGTAGTGAGCACGATCATGAGACACTCCACTTCTCTTCCTTTAATGACAGCTTCCTGCTTCTGAGACCACCTAAGCTCCAGTGACCTGACACAGCTGTGCTGACTCTGTGCTCAGACCTGCCACAGAGCTCCTGGAGCACATTTTTATGTCAGTTGCATTTTCAATCCTAGGATTTCCTCTTAGTTCTTTATGTGCACAGATGCCCTTGATGGAATTTCAAAAACATACGCATAATTTTCTAATGGTGAAGTATCACCATGGACCTTTCTTGTACTCTTTACTTTTTTGAACAAATTTAAAATAGATGATTTTAAAAGTCTATTAAGAAAAAAGTTCAGACTTTTTTTGGAGACATTTCCATGAGTATTTTTTCCATTTTTGTTCTATTGTTTCTTTGAATGCTAGTTTTTGATGTTTGTTTGGGATCAGAGTCTGGCTGTACCCCTGACTAACCCAGAGCTCAGTTATAGCTTCCTGACTGCTGAGATTACAAGTATGTACCACCACACCTACATTTTTTGCATGCTTCATAAATTTTTTGTTGAAAATTGAAAATCTTAACTCTAATATTCTGGCGACTATAGAATCTGATTTTCTGTACTCCCCCTTGTTGCTGCTGCTTGTTGGAGTTGTCTGTATAGTGAGTTTCCTGATGATTCTGTAACTTTGTATTCTTTGTTATGTGTGAATAATGAGGTCTGTACTTGGTTAGTATAGTGGTCAATTAGTGGCCAGATAAAGATTTCTTAAATATCTATGAACAAAGTACAAAACCGAAGACTCCACAGGTAGGCATTGTGTATGTGTGTGTCTGTCTGTCTGTCTGTCTGCATGTTTTGTGTGTGTGCATGTGCATGTATCTGTATATGCACTAGGATGCATATACTTTCAACATTCAGGTATTTCACAACTATCAGAGCTTCTATTTCCTACTTGTGTCCAACCTAAACATTATCTAGACAGGATATTCCTTACATAGATAACATCTTTTAATATTTTTATCATAAAATGATGTTGGATTTTGTCATTTTTTTCATGAAGTAAGATAATATATGGAGGGCTGGAGAGATGGCTCAGCAGTTAAGAGCACTAACTGCTCTTCTGGAGGTCCTCAGTTCAAATCCCAGCAACCACATGGTGGCTCATAACCATCTGTAATGGGATCCGATGCCCTCTTCTGGTGTGTCTGAAGATAGCTACAGTGTACTTACATTAAAAAATAAATAAATAAATCTTTAAAAAAAAAAAAAAACAATATATGGGCTTAAAAAGACTTGAAAACCAAGTATTTTCTGAGCATGTACCCAACTCTGTCAAAAATTGGGTCTTCAAGGCTCCCAGGAATTTGTGGAAGCTTTTCAAGGCCCTATTCTCCAGTGTCCCATTTCCCAACCTTTCTTCATATATATTCTAGTTTGTCTATTTTCTTGTCCTTTTGTTTTGTTTTCTCTTTTACATCAGAAATAGATGGCAAATAACCTATCTCCCTCTAAATATTTCATCTTAGGATGGTTGATTCTGAGAGTTTCAAGGTAACTGAAATAAAGGCAAGCCCTTTGAGCTGGTGCTTCAAGGAACCATGACATTAGTAAAAACCAACAACCACAGCTCTGTTCCCTGGCATGATACACCTGTATCTGGGCTGGCATGTTTATTTTGTCTTCAAGAATGCCACTGAGCTAGAGTTGGACTGGGGGGGGGAGCGGGGGGGGGGGTATGAGCTCTCTTATATTTAGGTAATTTCTTCTTGACTGAGTGATCCGAGGTTACTTCACAAAAGCTCTGACTAGTTCAGAGTCTCAGTAGGTCACACTCCTCCCAGCCAGTCACTAGCTGGGGAACGTTGCCATTATTTTGCTCTCTCAAGAAAGTCTTCTTACTGATGATAACAAAGCTTCAAGGAAAACTCTCAATTCATATTAGACAGGTGGCATTCTTTGAATAATGCCACATGACATTTGTTTAGAATATATTATTTAGGGTAAGTGGCACTGATCTGTGCCATTTAAACACTGAGTCAGGTTTACGTTTTTATCTTAAGATATAAAGATAACACAAAGTGCTATGAAAGTAAATGCTGTAAACATGAAAAAAAATTGACAGAGCTATTTTGCTAATTTTGAATCCTCTTTCATGTCTCAAAGCCCATTACTGAGTATAAGTTCCCAGGATTGATGAGTGCTTTAAATGAATGATTTAAATGGGAAAAAAAAAAGCAGTGGCATAAATACTTAAGTATCCATTTAACTACTAAGTTTTATTCGCATTCTTCATTAGTAGTCTTTATTTTAAAAAGAACTTCTGAAATACTTTATGTAAAACCATATGGTACTTTATACTTCCACAAGCAAATACAGATGTCAGTGAACACAGCAAATCTCATCTCTAGTGTGCGAGTTAGGAATGTAGACTGTTCTGAATCTTATGAACAGATAAAAGGAAATACAAAATTATTTGCCTGTGTTTCCTTTAAAACAAATTTATTTTTCCAACTTACTCATTGTTTAACTCTAAAGCTTGATAGGCTGCTTTGATTCGAGCTGGAGGATTTCTTTCCCTCCATGCCTTCTGCATAACTGTGGGAAAAATATTTCAAAGAGTGGATGAGATGGTAAACATAAATAATCTTATGTAAAACGCATGAAGAATGAGCTAAAAGAGTAAACAGAGCTTTAAATGTCATTTTTAAACATAGGAAACTGGATACTAGCTCACATTTACATAAGAAATTTATATTAAATCTGGAAGCTTTCTACATAAGAAAAATATTCTATGATCTATTTTCATAACAACATATAAAGAAAATACTTAACTTAATTAATCATACCATTATTACACATGAACACTTATGTATCTAAGTGCAGGTCAAAGTGAGCTTGCGTGACACTAGATTAGAATAAACATGAAAGTTCTACTTTCATCCTTCTGAAAAGGACCTATAGAACTACTGAAATACACAAAAGCTTAAAAAGTCTTTGTTGAATCAACGATTCAGTATAGGAAAAAATGTATAGATGTGTATTTTCTGTGAAAACTGGGATGGAAGACTGGGTTAATTTAGAATACAGAACATCTCTGGAAAACCTCAGCTTTATCAAGCCTCAACATTAACCTAAGTTTCGATTTCTTTGGAATAATGGGATGGGTTTTGCTACCATTTACTGAACCAAAATGGAGATATTGTACTTTATGATGTCACTTAAAAACTAAACAAACACACACAAAGTAAATGCTCAAAACTACCTGGCTTACTTTACATTTGATAAGAAAAATGGAGAACTTATAAATGTTGACTTTGGAACAAAGCCTCCGACTGCCCAGAAAGAATAACGTGGAAAATGTTTGAGTTTTCTTTTGGAAACAAAATATTAGTCTTGGCTCAGAAAATGAGACAATATATTCCACATGTGTAATACATTGATATGAAAATACATTTTTCATATCAAACATGTCACCAGCCAGATGACAGCTAATGCTTCCTGAACTTGACAAACGGATGCGAGCCAGCAGCCCCTGACTCTAAGCAGGTAAAGAGCATCCGTCTGTCACAACCTAAAATCAGACACGGAAACAGACTGTGGTATTAGGCTGGTGAACCTGTGATGATGGGGCACGCTTCTATAAACTGTACAGTGTTTACAGGCCAAATTTTAATGCTGGATCTCTATCAGTATTTGAGGTGATTATACAATATTCTAGTATATAATCATAATTTATCTAATTAATTAGTATATCTAATTAGCTCTCAATGGAAAGTTAAGTCATTTCCAGTGTTTTTCTATTATAAAAACACTATAGACTATGCATAAACTTATAGCTCTAGATCTTGGAAGGTGGAAGCAGGAAGATCCAGAGCTCAAGATCATCTCACCTATGCAGAGGGTCTGAGGCTAACCTGGGCTGCATGAAACCTGTTTCAAAAACAAAAACCAACAACAACAACAAAAAGCACTGTAATAACTATTTTTTTTGGCCAGGTGTGGTAGTGAAAACTCTTACTCTACCATTCAGGAGGCTGAGGCAGGAGAATCACAATGAATTTACGGCCAGCCAGGGTTATATAGCAAGTACTAGGCCAGACAGTGCTACACAGCAAGATCCTGACTTACACAAGCAAAAATGGGTGGAAATAAAGTTCCATGGTAAAACTTTTTGCCTAGCATGTGTGAGGTTTAGGCTCAGTTCTCAAAACTGCAATATAAAACACCAAGAACAAAAACAGAAAACAAACATAAAATAATCTTTCAGCTTTGTATAGCTTACCAAACATTGCTTTGCAGAACAGTTTATTTAAAATAGGTATATCCTTTAAAAGATTTTGGATATATACTCTCAAACACTGCTCAATAAAAGGATTAATTTGTACTTTGAGCCGACGCAGGAAGTGACCACTGCCCCAGCCTCTTACCCTTTGAGACAGGCTGAGCATCTTCTACAAAACATGAAACCCAAGTGGGAAAATCACCACCTGACTCCATGAGATAGGTTGCAGTCAAAATGCATGTACAGTAAGAGAGAGATGGTGACACAAACCTGTAATCTCAGAACTTGGGAGGTAGAGGCAGAAGGATCAGGAGATCAAGACCAGTGTTGGTTAGTTAAGAAATTAAAGGCTAGCCTGGACGATATAAGCCCCTATCTCTAAATATAAAAATAACAAAAACAACACAAAAAATTACTTTCCACCCATGGATAAAACATATATATGAAAGGAGACGTCTACAGTTTAGACTTGAGTCCCATTTTCAAGATATATCATTATGCACATACAAATATCTCAAAAATTAAAGAAAATCTAAAAAACCACTTCTGTTCCCTAGCATTTCAGACAGGGGATACTCAGTCTGTATGATCAATCTTTGTTAATTTAACACATGAAAACAATATCATTTGTAACTTTATTTCTAATGAGTTTATGTAATCCATTTTCAAGGATTTTTTTTCCTTATTCTTATTTTTTCAAATCCTCTATCATTCCTGCCTTTCAAGAATGATCATCACAACCAAGGTATCCCTAAGTCTAAAGTGAAAGGAGGAAATACAAGTTAAAAAAATAAAAATATTTTTAAAAGGCTTAAGAATAATTTAAATAAAAATACAAATTTGTTATTCAATACTACTAAGAGCTCATGATATGCTTAAAATAATTAAAACATACACAAAAAAACCAATTCACTCAGATTTATCTATTTTTACAGATGTAAATGTCTACAGAGTCCCAGGAGGAACAAAGTGCTTAGAGCATGCGCACTGTGGTGCAGCAGAGCGGTCGCTCCACACTGGATGACCACAGCCACTGACACACAAGTCTACTCCCATATTTCCCAACTTTCATCACAGTATAAATCTGGATGTTAATGAGAAATCTCTTGGGTTTTGTTTGCTTAGTGCTCTGTTTTGCTTTTGGAGACAGGGTCACTAGTGTTGCCCAGAACTCTGCCATCTTCCTACCTCAGATCCATCAAAGCACACTGCAAAATCTACACATATAATAACTACTATGACATAAGGGAGATTTGCCACATCGCACTTATGTGCGTGTTTGCCTTTTCTGCTATAACAACTACTGATGAAAATCTTTGCTTTATATGAGTGTCCAAAAGGATGAAAACGAAGCTGACAGTTCATTCCTAATTCTCACTCAACAAAGTCTACCTGTGAGTTCAGAATTCAACTATATTACGCATGTACAGCCCTGCAAGTACATAGCACTGCAAGAACCAAAATGACATCTGTGGTCTTAAGAGAATCCATGTTAAATCCCTCACTTAATTAAAATTCATATGACTCTTTCCTATACCTGATAGAATGTGAAGGAAAAAAAAAATGTTCCTCTGACTATTCTATTTATCCTTTGCTACCTAACCATAATCACTAAGCCCCTCTTCTGAGAGGTGTGCTCATTTCTGGCTTACAAAAGAAAGGCTTGTCCTTGGTCACTCTAGATTCAGTGTGCATGAATGGCTCAAGACCTTCAAATGTCTAGAGCAGTCCGTTCGGGAGATGGAGGGTACTTACTTGTTTGTTTATTTCTGAGATAAAGTTAAAATTCTCCTGCCTCAGCCTTCCAAATATTAGGCTTACAGGCAAGACCATCAAGCCTGGCTGAGGACAGTTATCCTAAATCAAGGCTGAAAATAAGGACTCCTGCCTGCCTTTTACTTCCTTCTTTCAGCAGGGGGAACTTTGAGGCGAGGAAGATACTCTTCCACACTGGTGATGCAGCTTCCTTGGCAGAATGGCTGCTTAGTACAAAGACCTGTATTCAACCCCAGCACCACACAACCTGGGTCTGTCTAATCCTGGCACTCAGGTAAAGCCAGAAGGATTAAAACCTCAAAGTCGTCATCAGTATGTAGGGCATGTAGCTCAGCCACCAGCCTGGGCTACATGAGGGTCTTCCAAAATGAATGCTAACTAAATAAATACAAACAGGAAATTTGGTTCCTAGATGCTTTGAATTAAGGAGGATAACCATTTTTGTTAGTTCCATTAGCACTTCTCCCCAGTTATTTAAAAAGTGTATTATTTCTAAGGGAAGGTCCTTACAGGGTGTCAAAGAGTGTGCTGGCAAGGGATGATGAAAGCAGTGCCGCCTCAGGCTGAGAAGGGACAAGCACTAGGCAAAGCTCAAAAATTCTCCTTTTTTTCTCAGAATCTTAATCCAGAGCTAGGTTTCACAGTCCTAGAAACCTAGCTGAGGACAACTTGGGCTAAAGAAGAGACCCTACCTCACAAAACAAAAACAAAAGAAGCAAAATCTCATATAAGAGAGAAATCGTTATAATGGAGATGTTGACATGTCCATCTGACCTGAGAAATGGAGAATGGGGTTAGACTTCTCTGTCAGTATGATCCAACTGACTAGATCAACAATGAAGACACCCTATTAGGTCTTTAAAGGGCATATTCCAAAGAGAGAAAAAAAGAGAGCTAAGCCTATAGCTGTTAAAGACTTGACAAGAATATAATTAAAATACATCATAATAGTGAGATGTGCTGGTGGAGCCCTTTAATCCTAGTACTTGGGAGGAAGAAAAGAAATGCCTGTGATTCAAGGCCAGTCTGTTCCATATAATGAGTTCCAGGACAGCCAGAGCCACACAGTGAGACCTATCTCAAACTCCCCTACCCCAAAAGAAGAAATACATTATAACATTCAGAATCTTATGGCCAAATATAATTAAAATTTAAATTTTTATATAAAATGACTATTGTGGAAAACTTATAATAGTAAAAGACTCTCAAGCATAAAATAATTAATTACAAAATTATATATATAATTATATATATGCTTAGCTCTTTTAATCCCTCTTTGAAATATGCCCTTTTAAAGACTTAATGGGTTGTCTTCATTGTTAATCTAATCAATCAAATCATAATGACAGAGAAATCTAACCTCATTCTCCATTTTTCAGTTCAGATTTTACATATATAGTATAATTTTATAATTATTATACATAATATATATTATATATGAGATAATCATTTAAGAAGAAAGGAACTTACACTAGCATATACTTGCAATTTCAAGCACATGGGAGGCTTAGGCAGGAAGTTCTCAAGTTATTATCTAATAAGACTCATTCACAAAAACAAAAACAAAAAAAGATTTGTATATGGTTTACTATTGTTAAAAGAGTGTTTGTTTTAATGAAAAATGGCTGTTTTCAAATTCTTAGGTACAGCTCAGTGATGAAGTATATGCTTGGCATATCCTGGCATGCATCTATCCTGGCATGCATACACATGTAAAACCTTATTTTTCATGGTATACATTCAAATATAGGGAATACTGGCTTATTTTTTAAATGTATATATTTTCTAATATGTCAAAAATTATATTCTTTGCAATTACTTGGCCTTATGATATGAAGCTTAAAATGTGTGAAAAAGCATACAGATTTTGAATTTTCTCTGTGGAACTATTCAAACAGAAATGTTTTAAAGAGCCATCATCAGAGCTACTATCTGAGTCGCTTAGGGCTGTTTGCGATTCGGTCTGGGAGCAGATGAGGTCTGACTTGCACAGAGCCTCAGTCCCTAACATAAACTGACCATGCCCATGCTCTACTGCAGTATCCCTTAACACACACACTTTTGCTATGACCACAAACAGCAAGCATTCATACATAAAGCAATTTTCTCCTCCGTTTGCAATTAAATCAGCTTATAAACTTTGTCAAAGATCCTTGGTTTTCTTGCTGCCACCAATCCTTAGCATATTTTAGTCAGCAACAATGTGACACAATTAGCTCACTTCAATGCTAAGAAACTAGCCTTCTTCAGACCCTCACTGCCTATTTCTCTCAGTGTGGCCAGCTGAAGCAGGGCAGTGCAGGGGTTAAGAGCCAAGCCCAGCTGAAGTCCAGCTTCATCACTGATTAGTTATGAGTGGCACGTTATTTGACCTTCCTTTGCCTCACTTCCCACTCATTCACTCATTCGTTCATTCATTCATCTGGGTTTGAAACAGTCTCATGTTGTAGCTCAGGCTGACCAAGGACTATGTAGCCCAGGCTGGTCTTGAACTTCAGGCAATTCTCCTGCTTAAGCCTCCAGAGTGCTAGGAAGCATAAACCACCATGTCCAGCTTGGTTCCTTCTTTTTAAAAGGGAGCTAATAATAGTTTGTATCTCAGTGTGACTGAGAAGAACAAATTAGTACACATGTTGTCCATGTGTTGATTGTTGTTAATGAAATATGTCATATCAATGCCTGCCATCCATCCATCCATTCATAATTATATCAAAAAATATATAACATACTATATATTATAAGAGCTTTCAGGGAAGTATCTTAAAGAATTTGGCTAGAAATGTATCACAAAGAAGACAGTTGGAAAAAACAGCCTGTCTTTAGGTTATACACTCCTTCTGCCACTGACTCTCAGATCCAGAGCCTTAAAAATGCTAGAAAAGCCCCCTACTACTAAGCATTATCTGCAGTCCATATAATAATCTGTTCTGTAGGGAACAGCTTAGAGAGACCTAAAAATGGACATTTCTATAAACTACCACTTTATATGAATCTTCACATTTGACTAGAATAAAATACACCCTATGTTTCTTCTACATATCATTCCTCAATGTTCATATCTTTCCCCTCCCTACCCTTCTCCCTCCGTGTGTGTATGTGTGTGTGTGTTTGTGTATGTGTGCTATGTACAGAGACAATGCTGGTTCTCACCCTCCATGTTGTTTATGGTAGGGTCTAGTTGTGCTAGCTGGCTCTTGAGCTTCTGTGGATTCTCCTGTCTCTCTTATCTCCCCATAGGAATGTGGGGACTACAGGCCTGTGCAGCACTGGGTCCAGATTTATACAGGTGCTAGAGACCGGAACTCATGTTGTTGGACTTGCACACTAAGCACTTTACTGACTGGGCTATCTCTCCAGTCCCTGCTTTGTTGTCATGTGATTATTTCACAGACCAAAGCAATGGATACTATTTTCTGCTATATTTCATCTGAACTTATTTTTTTTAAGACAGGATTTCTGAGTATCCCTGGCTGTCCTGAAACTAGCTCTATAAACCAGGCTGGCCTTGAACTCACAGAGATCTGCCTGCCTCTGCCTCCAGAGTGCTGGGATTAAAGGCATGTACTACCACCACCACCACCAGGCTATTTTATAAATAATAAATATAAGTAATAAAATAGCAAAAACATATGAAATAGTTCATTAATTTAGTTTATAATCATAATTAACTTTAATCTGAATTTAATTCTATAATGTAAATAACTCCAAGCCAAGTAACTATATAATAATAGCTCTAGAGAACACCTAAAATAATTTTCACAATCATTGTAGCATGAATATATACCTGTGTCTGAAGGACGTAAAAAGTCTGTTTCACAGGTGAAAAAGGTCTGGTGATCCTGGGCAGACAAGTTCATGTCATAGTAAGTAAGTGGCTCTTTACCAGTCACCCAAGTGTATCTGTAGAAAACAAAAGATGTTTCAATTGCTACAACAGACACTTAAATTCTAAAAATAAGTGACGACCAGTTCTATTTCAGAGTGTTTTTAAAGCTTATTATTTCAGTAAGGAATTAAAAGGTACTATTCTATGGTTCAATAAATAAAATGTTCAAAAAAAGAAAGAAAGAAAGAAGGAAACAGGAAAGAATAAATTATTCAGCCTTGCATAGTGGATCTTGCCTGTGAGTTGGAGGCCAGCCTGCACTACATAACAAATTTCAAGATAGCCTGAATTACAGAGTAAAACCTGTCTCAAAATTAAAATAACCAATAAACTATTCAGTAAAATGCTCTAAAAACTAGATACTAAGCATAAATGTTTCAAATAGTAAGAAATTTCTCATAAAGATTTATGAAATAGATACTATATAACAAGGCTACAGGAAACCCTGTTTTAAAAAACTAACAAAGGCTGGGCATGGTGGTGCACAACTTTAATCCTAACACTAGGAAGACAGAAGCAGGCATATCTCTGTGAGTTTGAGGCCAGCCTGGTCTACATATTGAGTTACAGAACAGCCAGAAGTATGTCTCAAAACAGCAACAAACAAAACAAGCAAAAACAGACACAGTAAGCAAATGCATTCTTGGTGTGGTAGAGGTAGATGGATCTCCATAATTCAAGGCCAGCTTGGTCTGTACATGAGTTCCAAGACAGCCAGGGCTGCATAATAAGATCATGTCTCAAAACAACAACAGAAACAGAATTAAAAAAAAAAAAAAAAAAAGCCCCAGCACCTCTATCAAGGATAGGGGCAGGAAAAACTGTAAGATCTGAACAACAGGGAAAACTATGAAATGCTGTCTTAGGAGTCTGACAAAGCCATGACACTCACGAACTCACAACAACTACAATTGCCTGTATAGATAGGGCCTATATAAGACTGAGCCAATAAACATTCAGCCATAAAAGGGAGAGGAGCTCAGGGGCCTGTCCTGCCCAGGGGAGATAATGGCTGTCAAGGGCTACAGAAGACACTGATGACTTCTGTTCCAGTGGTTACATCCAGAGGGTCACAAAAGAAAACACACGGAAGTAGAACTGAGACTTGGGTCAGGAAGAGGGGAAGAGTAGATGGAAGATGAGCGTGACCACATGTATTATGTACATGGATGAAAATGTCAAAGAATACACTGTAAAGAGATATTCTTTCCTTTTATATCAAAAAAAGTAAACACAGTCAAGGTGATACCTGCTCGTGAGCTAATCATTCACTTTAGGACAGTCAGTCTCCAATGAGAAGAGGCTGTGAGACTTTATAAGAAAAGACCCACAGTTCTTTAACCTAAACCCCACACCATACTTGTACTGAAAGCAAACGTCTTACCTTCTATATTCTGCTCCTCTAAAGAGGTTTAAAGGGTTTCTCCAGACCTTGCATTCTGAAAAACAAGAGAAAAGATTAGTTCAGTCAAATGCAGGTAAATCTGTCCTAACCAACACTTACCGTTGTTCCTGTGATCTATATACAGTGCTAGTTACAGATATATGAAAAAGGTACAAGTCACTCTTGCTCTCAGAATCAAATATACTTATTGTTGTATTTCTGTCTTAGTGAAATTTTGTTCATAATTCAGTTTTTCAGTTTCCTCTCTAAAACAGGATCTACTACAACTTCATCCGCTCCTATATTCCTAGATCCTACTACAGCTTCTGGAACTAACTTGTATAGCATGAGAATTAGTCACGTAAACAACCACCTGACAAGTGGTTGACTAAGATTAAAAACTTAAAAAAAGTCGGGGCTGCAAAGATGCTCAGTGGTTAAGAACACTAGATGCTTTTCTAGAGGAGCTAGGTTCACTTCCCAGCAACCACATGGCAGCTCATACCTGTCTGTAACTCCAGTTCCAGGGATTCAACACCCTTACACAGACATACATGCAGGCAAAATATTAGTGCACATAAAAAATAAATAAACAAACAACAACAACTAAGAGAGTAAGTTTCCAGATACAGAATATTCCAAGCTAAGGAAGTATAAAGCTATACACTGGGCCTAGGGAGATGGCTCAGTGTGTAAAGTGCTTGCTGAGCATGAAGACCCAACTGGATCCCTCATCTATATAAAAGCCAGATAAGGCAACACAGTTCTGTAATTCTACACTATGGAAGTGAAGACAGGCAGATCCTGGGGTTGATAGTCAGCCATTCTGGCCCAAATGGTGAGCTCTAGGGAACATCATGAGACCCTATCTCAAAAAATAAGGTATGGAGGGAGGGGCTAGAGGGAAGATTTGTCATTTGTTACACTTACAGAGAACCCTGGTATGTTTTCCAGCACCCACATGGTGACTGAACCACTCCTAGCTCCATTTCCAGGGGATCCAGTGCTGCCTTCTGATCTCCTTAGGCACCAGGTACATACGTGATATGTAGACATACATGCAGGCAAAACACTCACACACATGAAACAATATAAATAAATATAAAAGAATAAGGTATGAACTTATAGGTTGTTTGAGCATGTCTGTATGGGCACAACTATACACATACACACACACACACACACACACACACACACACACACAAAACAAACCATACAGCATGCTCAGGCTGGCAGAGAGTAAGGGTTAGAAGAAAGACTACAAAATAAAAACTGAGGAGACCCTGTCATGATGGCTCACATCTACGACCACAGCCCTTGAACTCTCTGTGTATCTGGCATGCATCTCAAAACCCTCTAGACAGTCTTAAGAGACAGTAGCCTTTTTCCTGTCTTCAAGTGGTAGTGAGAGAGAATAATCTCCCACCACCTTTCTTGCAATAATCCTATTAGATCAAGGGTTCACCTTCATGATGTCACTTAACCTTTACCCTCCCGTATGTAGGCCAGAGGTCCTTCAAACTTTGCTAAGGATGATTTTCAACTCCTGATCCTTCTGCCTCAATCTCCCACATGCTAGTATTATATGTGTTAGACATGTTTTGTTTGGTAGTGCTGGGAATTGAACCAGGGTCTTGTGCATGCTTGATACTTCTGAACAGTGTAGGGTGAGTTAGAAGAAGTGAGGGCTTTTCTTTTTCCTAATGAATAAAAAGTAAATATGACGGCTAAAACCAGAATAAGTCCCTTGGACCACACATTAAAAACTACATCTGGCTAGGCACTGTGGTGCACTCCTCTAATCTCAATACTTTGGAGGTAGAGGCAGAAGGATCTCTCTGAGTTTGAGACCAGCTTAGAATATAGGGAGAGTGCTAGGCCGGTCAGGCCTACATAGTGAAACTCTCAATAAATAAACAAACAATTGAGTCTGGGGATGACAGGCTACAAAATAGAAGGGGTCTGAGACTTTGATGATAACTGCACTCTATACCAGCCATGGGTTACCTACATTTACAGGAAAGAAGGTTGTCTCTGTGCTTTATTCTATTTGGACTACAATGACAAGAACAACAGAGATGTATTTCGTATTGTTTTGGAGGCTGGAAAATCCATGTTCAAGGTGTTGGCCGTTTTAGTGCCTAGCAGCAGGCACTAAAGATTCATTTTCTAGTTTGTAAATGGCACTTTCTTATTATTTCCCCATAAATTCACATGAGTAAATAGCTCTCTGGAATACCTTTCCTTAGGACATGAATTCTGATCACCTCCCTAAGCCCTATCTCCTAATATCATTACATGTGAAGGTGGCATAAACACACAAACTACTTACTCTATTGTCTTGAGACTGATTTTCTTATCCTCTGTAATGAAATCAATCTTAATTATACCGCTCTGGAAGTAAAAAAAAAAAAAAAAATCACCCGATAGATGGTGGTGTCTGAAGGTTTCACTTTCTCTGCTGCTGGCGGGGGAGCCCGGCTCTGAAATGCTGCTCTCTGTTCCTCCCATTAGTGGCCGCAAGTGGCTTATAGACACTTGTTCAATAAAAGATGTGCCATGCTTGTGGAAGTACCACCATTCAAATATCTGTAACAAAGAGAAACACCTTTCACTTAAAATGCAATTCGTAATAGAATTAAAGAGATGTCCCTAGTCAGCTCAGCACTTCATATGCACCGTCTGCTCTTGGATGGGTGAGGGGGTGGGCAGAAGGAAAAAATCCACACCCAAGATTCCCTAAACACAGATGCCATGTAAAAGTGAAATACCCTTCTTACGGATTTGTCCTGACGCTTAGACAAGCTTAGGCAACACTGTACACTTGCTAAAAGACTGTAAAGAATACTAAGAGTGAGTCAGATGTGATAGCCCTGCCTCTAGTCTCCACTCTCAGCACACAGAGCAGGAGGATCCTAAGTTCCAGGTCAGCACAAGCTACAGAGTGGGAAGTTTCAGTAAAGAAGGAAGAGTGTCTAATCTATAGTGACCTTTTCACCTCTCATTGTCATTTGACTCTATCTGCAGCACAATTCAAAACTATCTTAAAGCAATTAATACTAAACTAGGATCAAGCTTCTAAGCTTCACACCAGATCCCCTACTTATCAGCTGTGTGTTTTGGGCAAGTCACTTAATTCTAACATCTCAGAGCCTCAGTTTCCTTACCTAGTAAATTTAACCAATAAGAAGCCTAATAAAGTGCTTTCTGAACCAAAAAGTACTGGTCTAATATTCAGCAATGCTACTAACATGGTTGAGAAAAGTTCTTCCCCAAGTTGAATTATTTTTAAAAATCAGGATATTCACTTCATTCTATTTCTGTGGCTTACTCATAAATACAAACTAAACTCTGCATTTTGAAACTTTATCTCAAAGATTAAAAAAAGGTCAAAGACCCAGGTGGTGGTGGTGGTGGTGGTGGTGGTGGTTCACGCCTTTAACTCTAGTACTCAGGAGGTAAAGGCAGTTGGATCTCTGAGTTCAAGGCCAGCCTGGTCTAGAGTGAGTTCCAGGATAGCTAAAGCTACAGAGAAACCCTGTCTTGAAAAACCAACAGAGAGGAAAAAAAAAAAGAAAAAAAAAAAAAAAGCCCCAGTAGTGGTGCATGCCTTTAATCCCAGAACGTGGGAGACAGAGGCAGGCAGAACTCTGTGAATTCAAGGCCAGCCTGGTCTAGAGTGAGTTCCAGGACAACCAAAGCTACACAGAAAAACTCTGCCTCAAAAAACAAAAACAAACAAACAATAACAAAAAAACTTCACAAACAAACCAAAAAAAAAAATCAAAAAACAAAAAATAAAAAAGTCAAAGAAATACTCCAATTTCTACTAAAGCTGTACAGCACCACCTACAGATGAGAAAAAAGAACAGGAAAAAATGGCATGATAAATATTTAATACTTTTATCTGCAGCAGAATTTTCCCAAAGTATACAATAAGAAACACTAGAACCTAGAGGTGTTAATGAAGAACATATTTTAAAAATATTTTTGAAATGAAAAGTAGTCTTTTTTTTTTAAATATTATTTATTTAATGTATTTGAGTACACTGTAGCTGTCTTCAGACACATCAGACCCCATTACAGATGGTTGTGAGCCACCATGTGGTTGCTGGGAATTGAACTCAGGACCTCTGGAAGAGCAGTTAGTGCTCTTAGCCACTGAGCCATCTCTCCAGCCCCGAAAAGTAGTCTCTTATTGAAGCAAAAACTGAGTTAAAGTCAAATGTGGTCCCTTATTGCTCGACTTCTCAGAATAACAGCCAAAAGTCAGTAAGTGCTCTGTGAGCCAAGTTTCACGTTACAAACTTTTACATGTATTATCTCATTTAGTTCCTATGGGCCTGTGAAATGAATACTATTATCTTCCCATAAACAAATATTCAGGATATTTACTTCAGGGGCTGGAGATATAGTTCAGTGCTTACCTAGTATATACAGGCTCTAAGTTCCAGTCTCAGCACTGCATAAGCTGGACTTGATGGAGTATACTTGTATAGCCACAGGAAGAAGACCAGGCAGTCAAGGCCACCTGGGCTACAGAATAAGTTCAAGCCAAATAGCTTACAAGAGATCCTGTTTCTAAAGTAAATAAATTCTGTACATGCAGATTCTCTTGAAACCATTTGAAAATGGAAAAATTTGGTAACAGTAGTTATAGAATAACCCACTTCATTAATTTCCATGTGAAGGACTGATTTTTACATATTTGTGCATGTGTAATACGCATGTGTGGAGGTCACAGGTCAATCACTTTCTATCTTACTTTCTGAGATAAGGTCTCTCACTAAACCTAGAGCTCGTTCATTTGGTTGATTTAGCAGGCTAGGGACACTTTTGTCTCCAGTCCCAAGAGCTGGGATAACAGGCCTGTAAGCATTCCTAACCTTTACGTGAGTGCTGGGGATCTGAATCCAGGTCTTTATGTTTACAGGGCAAGCATTTTACTGACCAAGCCATCTCCCCGGTCCCTCATTCATTTTGAAATATTAAGGCAGCTTTGATCATTAAACTTCTAATCCATCTCAACCAATCCTTTCCTGATTAGAGTATACAGGGTATTTTGTTTTTGTTTTTAATCATTACACTTATGTGTTTATGAGTATGCAGGCACACAGGAGTGAGTGGCAATCAGAGGACTTGCAGGAGTTGGTTCTCTCTCTACCATATGTGTCCAAGAGATTAAACTCAAGTCATCAGTCAGGAGTGGCAGCAAAGTTGGGCAGTGGTGGCGCACGCCTTTAATCCCAGCACTCGGGAGGCAGAGGCAGGCAGATTTCTGAGTTCGAGGCCAGCCTGGTCTACAGAGTGAGTTCCAGGACAGCCAGGGCTACACAGAGAAACCCTGTCTCGAAAAAAACCAAAAAAAAAAAAAAAAAAAAAAGAGGAGTGGCAGCAAGCACCTTCACCTGCTGAGGCATCTGCCATCTTGTATACAAGTTTTGTTTTGTTTTCTTTTTGGTTTTTTGAGACAGGGTTTCTCTGTGTAGCCCTGGCTGTCCTGGAACTCACTCTGTAGACCAGGCTGGCCTCGAACTCAGAAATCCGCCTGCCTCTGCCTCCCGAGTGCTGAGATTAAAGGCATGCGCCACCACTGCCCGGCTGTATGCAAGTTTTTAATACATAATAAATGAAGTTGGGCATGGTAACTCACCCCTGTTATCCCAGCATTCAGGAGGTAGAGGCAGGAGAATCACTTTGGGTTCAAGGCCAGTTTAAGACTACATAATGAGACCCTATCTCAAAAAGAAACCTAACATATGATAAATACTACCACTCTCTCTAAAAGACAATAAGGAGACATGGTATTTCTCAAACTTGTTTCTCTAGGTAACTTTTCCCAACTATCAAACACATTTTGGAAATCCTAACAAATAATTATAGATTTGTAAATACATAAACAATCTTTAAATGAGTATCAAAAAAGAAGTGGAGAAAATAGAAACTACTTACAAATATTAGTCCAGATATCAAAGAAGATGTCCCTGTAAGTGCCACATAGAACTTGGGTGTCAGTGAACTTAAAAACCCTGTCACTGTTAAAAGAGAAAACATTAAAGTTTTTACAAAGTACAAATTTGAAGTATATTGCAATCATGCAAGTATGTTTCAATGGATGGAGGTAAGCAGTAAAGAAGCTAGGCTCCTAATGAGGTTATGTTCAGATATGCCTACAGACTGAAAATACTGCAAGTAAAAGATGTAGGCCGAATCTCTAACCTTCCAGCTGCCATTACTTAGCGACACAATGCAGGGGTAGCAGTGGTTGTTTACTCTCCACTTTGTATGAATGGAAGTGGGAAGCAGTGGTTTACTGTTGCTCCCCGTTTCATAGAGATCATGATGCTAGCTTGGGAAAAGATCAAAATCCAAAAGTTCTACTGAATGCAGACAGCTTTTCCACTATTGCAAAGCTCAAAAATTCTAAGCTGACCGCCCTAAGTCAGCATCTGTCTACATTAATACCTAAAGTGAAATTCATTTGAAAAAGTTATTAAAACAAAATTGACTTTAAGTCCCCATTGTTTCATATCTTAAGAATCTTCTCACGTATATAAAAGTGGGGTTTTACACTGCTGTTTAGTTAAATAAGAAGTAAATCAAAATGAGTGTGTACAAGGCCCTAGGATAAATATCTAGGGTCAAAGAAAGAAAAAGAAAAGAAAGTCAAGTCACAGTGAGATAATTTAGCCTACTCTTCTGAAAATCTAAAATACAAGCTGTAAGTTAGACTAGAACTTTAGCAAATATATAACGATAAAAAGCTAAATGTATTTTCACAACATGGTCTAATATAGTCCAGGCTGGTCTCAAACTTACTATGTAGCTGAGGATGGCCTTGAACAACTGATATATCTATATCTACCTCCCAAGTGCTGGGATCATAGGCATGTATCAGCACTTCTAGTTTATGGGTGCTATAGATTGAAGCCCATGGCTTCCTGTATGCTAGGGAAGTACTCTATCAACTGAGCTACATCCCTAGCCCCAATTTTGAGTTTCAAAAGAAACAAAAATCTGTAATAGTCAACTGCTTTCATCTGAATGGTATGTGTAGTTAAAACATAGACAATAAGCCAAAGTTAGCAGGCTTGATAGTTCAAACCTGCAATGCTAACATTCTGGGGGCTGAGGCAGAAAGGTATATCCTAGACTACAAAGAGAGACGGTGTATAAAAACAATTTTTAAAGCCAAGCTAGCTAGTATATGCCTCTAAATCCACCACTGAAGAAATGGCTCAAGGGATCAGGAGTTCAATCAAGGTCAGTCTTGGCTATATCCTGGCCTCAAAGCAACAACAACAACAACAAATAGAAAAATAAATGACAAACTCAATGAATAGCATTTTAATGAGCACACAAATTACCATTAAGCACTTCATTGACCTATTACAGACAAAATAGACAATATGTGGTACCTATCCTCTGAAATACCCAAAGCATTTTAGAACATTATCCTATGGTCTTTCATGTCATCTCATAGGACAGAAAAGGGAGACCACTGTCTTCTCAAAGGACAGGAAAATTAACAGAGTCACCATCTAACAGAAATATTTCCATCTTCTTTTGAGGCTGCAGAAATACTGCAATAACACCACAAAAGCTCCAGGACCCCATCTTTTCATCCTACCTATGGCTAGGGAATAGTATATTCAGATCTGCATGGATTAACACTGCTTACAAGTTTTTATCTTTAGCCCAGGCTACATGACATTGTACAACTGCCTAAGGAAAAATATTAAACAAATCTACCGTTGTCTGTGCTTCTCTCTCCTCTCCCTTTCCTGTACTATCTTATTATTCATGATAAAGTCAGAAGAATAAAAATATTACGAAAACGTTTAATTGAACTGTCTTACAGTAAAAGTATGGTCCACTAAAATCATAGCATTTTCTATCTTGTATGACAGATGTGCTTATCTTGGTTTTCTGGGTGTGGGTTCTTTAAGTTAGGCAGCTGTAGACTCAAAGGTACGATTTTTCAAGGGGCCCTGCAAACGATAAGAATGTATATAAATCGTGTGTGTACATATCTGGGAATGCTCTCTTCTGTCTCACTACCAGAAGCTTGCAGCGTGTCAGGTAGCTTTTCTTGTGGTAACAGAGACAGAACAGAGAGGGCGAACCTTCAGAGCTCTAGGGAGGGGCCGGTAAACTGCAGCACAGGTTTAACAATCAGCTGCCGGGTTGTTGTGGACCAAGAGAAAAAATAAACCCACTGGAGCATGCAACACCAATTTCCTTCTGCAAAGCCCTCCATGACTCCCCGAGAATGTCTGATCTTTGGCGCTTGTCCCCGACTGTCCAGGAGGTTGGGGCCTCTCACCCGCTGTCACGTTGTCACACAGCCTCAGCGGGACCCTCAGAGCGTAAAGCAGCCCCAGCCCCGCCAGGAACCACAGCGTGGACCCAGAGTTGGCCAGCCCGGCCTTCAGCCGCTCTTTCCAGCCCAGTGGCGGGCCCAGGCCAAAGCCGGGAACAGGTGCATGGGGACACCCCACAGCCCGCGCGGCTTCCGCGAAGTAGTCTCCGTCCGCCATCTTGCGACTCCGGCAGGCGCCGGGACCTGGGAGGGGAGAAGGGCCGGAAACCCGGAGTTGGGAATCCTGGGATAGTGGCGGACTTGAAGCTGGCCTCTGCCTAGGCTGAGTCTTGGGGAACTGGACGGAGATCTGGAAGGTGGAGAAGCGCAGTGGCCGGCTGAGGGGCTACCTAGTCCTTTAGGAGGGCGGGGAAGGATCCGATGGTGGCACTTATTCTGCAGGAAACGGACTCAATGTGGCGCTGGAGGGAAGTGGTTTTTGTTCCATACGTGGTTGAGGGTCACCTTTCGCCTTGTGCCGGGGTTGGAAAAGTACTGATGTCTCTTAGAGCCGAGCAGCTCCTAGTGCACTGGACTCGGCGGCCTACGAAACCAACGGGATGACCAGAGGGAGCCCAGGCGTCACGGACAGTCGAGACACGCCACCAAGCATTGCAGGACGAATGGGAAAGTGACTGAAGCTCAGTGAGAAAGTTGTTAAGACTGCAAAGCCTTGAGGGGAAAGCCGACTTCCTAGAGTGCTCCCTCTCTAGGCTGTCACGCCCGCGCGGAACTGACATGGCGCCCTCTTGGCCGGAGCTTCCGGGCGGGTCCTTCCGACGGCCCCCTCGGTGATTCCACCACTCAGCTTCCTTCCCGGCCTGCCTCGCGCCGGCCCGCCGGGCTGGGCCAGAGCAGCCAAGATGGCCGACTTCGAGGATCGGGTGTCGGATGAGGAGAAGGTAAGGGGTCCGCCTCTCTTACTTCCTCCCCCGACGAGGCCTAGGGGTCCGAGCCGGCAGCAGTGGGGAGCCTGGCGGTGTCTCCAGGAAAAAGAAGGTTGTTTCCCGGTGCTGGCATATTCCCTCTGCACCCGGGACGCTTCCTTCCTTAAAGGAGCTTTCGTTTGCCTGACGGTGGCCCCAGTCCCCCATTCCTCAACTCTGTTTTTCATTCCGGACCGAGCACAACCTTCCTTCAAAAGAGGAGACACTTTGCCTGATTGACTTTTAACTGTAGACTCTTTTCTGTAATTATAAGATAGAGATGAAGATGATGTCGGGACGTGTCAGACAGCAGTTATTTTACCGCCTTTGGCTGTTTGGGCTCACCCCATCCCCCCATTTATAAGTATGATTGGGGTTAGTTTAGAACGAGTCACTTCCTGATCAGAGTGGCCTCCTTAACTTCCCTTTTGCTCCTCCTTCCTCAGGAAGTGATTTTGCTGTCAGGGAGAGGTCCTCTGGTGTCTGTCCACCTAACTACACACTTTCATCTTTTCCCAACTATTGACGACTAAACTAATTGGATAAAAATAAATCAGTAAACCTCAGAGAATTTGCTTAAGAATTTGACCAGCACTTTTATTCCTGCTTATGCTCTCTTGTGTGCACGTTTAGCCCCAAGGTGACTCCGTCCCTTCGGTCTTAAGATTTTAATCTTAACTGTAATTTTTTTCACAGTAGGTTTGTTTTTTTGTTTTGTTTTTTTACTTCCTGTTGAACAATGAGAAGTAGCCAGCAGACTTTTTTCAACTCCAGAAAGGTTATGTAGTAAATAAACCTCACATTTAACACATTCAGTTTGGACGAAACATCCAACCCTTTTTTGATGACCTACTATGGTGCTTTATAGCTGGGTTTGTCAGAGCGTCGTTTCTGTACTTAGATCTTTAAAGGTGTTTTAAATACAAGGGTATATTCCAAATTTGGTAGGATAACTTTTTCAGTCAATAACATACATTTGCTAAACAGTTTGTCCAAAAGGAAAGAAGTGCCTGGTTCTTCAGTAAACACAGAATCTTAGGGTTGCTAGAAGTTAAAATGGTCTCACTAGATAACTGCTTATGGGACAAGAATATGTCTTTTGTTTCTTGCAGTGACTGTTACAAAGTATGTGCCCTCCAGTGTTCTATAAAATCTGCCTGGGTTCTTATAATAGAAAAAAATTGGAGATTGTTGCGGGGGGGGGGGGGGAGATGCATTATTTTTGATCACTTTTCCAAAAAAGAATAATTTAACATAACACCTGTGTATGAATGAGCCACTATCTTTAAAGACTAAAAAGGGTGCTTAACACCTTTATAAACCACTTAACAGGATCCAGAATGGCAGTTTGTTGGTAGAGTACTTAACCTATGCAACATCCTGTGTTTGAACTTCAGCATTAGCGGGACAAAAACTAAAAAGCCACCAAATAACACTTTAGTATTGGTTTTTCTTCTTTGGACATTGAGCATTTATAAATGTTAAAGACCTAGGAAATCAAAACTAACACTGGAAAGAAGACTATAACAACATTTATTCTAAAGCAAATACTTTTGGTTCACATAACATTGAGTTAGAGTGAAATTTTATTCCTTCTCTTGAGACTGGGTCTTGTGTGGCTCATGTAAACCTCTCACTATACAGCAAAGAATGACCCCAACCCCTAATCTGTTTGTCTGTCTTTCAGGTACTGCTGCTATAAGTGCATACTATCACACTTAACTGTATTGCCTAGTTTTAATAATGATGGAACAAGCCAGTCATAACTAGTAAATCTGCCCCAGAATTTCTGATAAATTCTATTCCTATTTTAGTAAAGGGTTTTTTTTTGTTTTTGTTTTTGTTTTTGTTTTGTATTTTTGTATTCTTGCTATGTAGCCCTAGCTGGTCTGGAACCTGCTCTGTAGACTGGACTGATCTCCAATTTGTTCTCCTGCCTCTGCCTCCCACGATTCTGGGTTTAATAGAGGTTTTTTTGTTTTGTTTTGTTTTTTGTTTTTGTTTTGTGTTTTGCTTTTAATTGACTACACTGTCTTTATTGGTGTAGATAATGTAGTATAATGATACAATAAAAATTCTTATGATTTGAGCCGGGCATGATGGTGCATGCCTTTAATCTAAACAATCAGGAGGTAGAAGCAGGTGGATCTCTGAGTTTGAGACCAGCCTTGTCTACATAGTACGTCCCAGGATACACAGAGAGACCCTAGTAACTTGAGATTGGTTAGTTTGATTAGAGTCCTTCCCTCAGAGCCGACAGGCACATGTGTACTTCTCTAAATCTGTGAGCACAAAGAAAGGGCTGCTGGGTGGTGGCAGTGCTGGCGCACATCTTTAATCCCAGTACCCGGGAGGCAGAGGCAGGTGGATTTCTATGAGTCTGAGGCTAGCCTGGTCTACAGAGTGAGTTTCAGGACAGCCAGGGCTATACAGAGAAATCTTTTCTTGAAAAGAAGGAAAAGAGCGGGCTTTGTAAGACTTCTTGAGCTTCTTACCTACTTGCCTGCTTTTTCTTCTGATCTTTAGATTGATTTTAACAGAAATTAAAAAGCTAGGGGAAAAGGCTGGGCTGGTGGTACCTGTCTGTAATAATATCAGCTCTTGGGAGATAAAGGCAAAGAGGATTAGGAATTCATGCCCATCCTTGTCTACATGAATGAGATCCTTTCTCAAAAAATAAAATGTTTTGGGGTGATGTGTGTGTGTGTGTGTGTGTGTGTGTGTGTGTGTGTGTGTGTGTGTGTGTGTTTGTTTTGAGAAAAGATTTTACTGATTTGAATGTCTTGGGATTCATAAACAAGTAACCCCTGATGAGATTTTTGCAGTAATTATTTGTTTACTTATTTTGATTTATTGAGACAGTCCAAAATCTGTAGCTCAAGCTGATCTGGAACTCACTATGTAGCCCAGACATAACTGCCAATGATGCTTCTGTCTTGTGGTCCTTGGTGTCAGGCTTATAGTCGTGAGCCACCATCCAAGCAGTACAAACTAATCTTAAAAATCTTTTCTGGCCTGGTGACCCAGGCCTATCATCCTAACTGCTTAGGAAGCCGAGGCAAGAGGATAGAAAAATGTAAGGTCTGTCCAGGCTACAGAGCAAATTGAAGTACAGCCTAGCAAACTTGGCGAGACTGTCTCAAAAAATGGAAGGGAGGTGGGAGATGGACTAGATATGTAGGTCAGTCAGTGGTAGAACACTCACCGGCATCTGCAAAGTCCCTTGGACTGATCCCCGGGTCTGCAGGATATTTGAGCATTAGTCTCTACTTTGAATTCTTAAAAGAAATCCAGAATTTTCATTTTTCTTCTTTCTTGTTGAAGACTTCAAATACATTTGATTTGGGATAAGTATGTTTTGTTGTTATTGTTCTGTTCTGTTTTAAGTACGTATGGTGTGGTGCCAAAAGGGATAATTTAATAATCTTATCTTTGTATGTTTTGTGAAAGCAGTAAGCCCTGACATAAGTTTGGCATTTGAGGCCTTTGATTTCTCTCAAGCATTTCTATAAAAGCAAGTAAAATCATTTTTATAACCAACTGCTAAAGTTTTTATCACTTTCAAAGAGGAAGATTTTTTTTTATTTGGTTTTTGGTTTTTTATCTTTTTTTTTTTTTTTTTTTTTTCCACTTCTGCGTCATTACCTGAAATGGTCAGAATGAGCTGACTAAACAAAGCAGGAAGTGAGAAGTGTAGTAACAGGCAGATAAGTGCTTCGAGTCTTATCCCTAGTTGAGTTTCTGGAGACTAATCCAGGTACTTATGCTTTTCAGTTAACTTAGGTCCAGATGCTTATCAAGACCAAGATAGCTGGACTGGGAAGTTTGAAGTGTGAGATGAGTGATGAGTTTGGGTTCTCTGCCTCATCTGTTTTCTTTATTTCATGATTCAGCACTGATTCGCTGTTTGTTTGTTTTTAATGTTCTTTTTATTTGTTTCCAACAATGTAAAAAGAATTCTAGGATTGAACAAAACTGATTAGCATGGTTTTCCCTTTTAACCTAATAAATAAAATATGTGCATACACCTTTAAAAGTACTGAGAAGTGGATCTGTATGATTTTAATTTAGACAGCAGTGTTGTTTGTTTGGTTTTTGTTTTGTTTGGGTTTGGATTTGGGGTGTTTGGGTTTTGAAACAGTCTCATTCTGTAGCTCACATCCTCCTCACACTCTCTGGGTATTCCTGTTTCAGCTTCCTGGGATGCTGGGATTATAAACATGTGGCTATCACATCACACCTAGCTTAAGGACTTTTTTTTTAAAGCTTTTTTGTTTAATTGCTTTGTTCTGTTTTTAAAGCAAGATCTTAGTATGTAGCTCAGGCTAGCCTATATTTAGTTATGTAACCAAGGCTGCCCTTGAGCTGACATCCTGTCTCAGCCTCCAGAATGCTGGAATTATGTTTTAGTCAGGGTTTCTATTACTGCACAACACATCATGACCAAGAAGCAAGTTGGGGAGGAAAGGGTTTAATCAGCTTACTCTTCCACACTGCTGTTGATCACCAAAAGAAGTCAGGACTGGAACTCAAGCAGGTCAGGAAGCAGGAGCTGATGCAGAGGCCATGGAGGGATGTTCCTTACTGACTTGCTTCCCCTGGCTTGCTCAGCTTGCTTTCTTACAGAGCCCAAGACTACCAGCCCAGGGATGGTACCACCCACAAGGGGCCCTCCCCCCTTGATCACTAATTGAGAAAATGCCTTACCTCTGGATCTCATGGAGTCATTTTCTCAACTGAAACTCCTTTCTCTGTGATAACTCCAGCTTGTGTCAAGTTGACACACAAAACCAGCCAGTACAAATTACAAGTGTAAACTGTAAAAGCTGCTGCTGCCACCGCCAACGCCACCTCCGCCGCCACCTCCTCCTCTTACACCTCCTTCTAGAAACAGGTTTATCAAACTATGTAAAAAATACAAATAGGGCAGTGAGAGGTGTTCAGTGAGTAAAGGTACTTGTTGGGCAGACCTGGTGCCTGAGTTCACTGTCT
Source organism: Uromys caudimaculatus (assembly GCA_028551405.1). Taxonomy (NCBI): domain Eukaryota; kingdom Metazoa; phylum Chordata; class Mammalia; order Rodentia; family Muridae; genus Uromys; species Uromys caudimaculatus. The sequence continues at coordinate 78,555,731 of CM052704.1, read as the reverse complement.
GGAACACATGTAAATGTGAAGGGAGAGAGATGACCTCACAGAGCTGTCCCCTGACATCCGCACATGCGCTTTGACAGATGCACACTCCCTCCCTACTTTAATAATAGCAACAGTTTTTAAATCTTGTAAACAGAAGCTACGATTTAAGACCTTATTTTAGGCTACTTTTAGGCTGGGTATCCTCAATTTTATACTTTACTAGATGAGTTAGATCCTTGTACGATGAAGTACACTGAGTCTTACTTATACTGATGACTTTCTAAGAAGTCATCCGTTAACATTCATTTTATCATTTTCATCTTCATGCCCTTTAGTTAGCTCTGATGATGATAGAAGTCTTATAATTCATTACAAAATCCTGAACCAGAACACAAAATCTAAACAGATACAATCCACGTGACTATAGGTTTATTATGATTTCTTCTAGAATGGTGAACTGTTTCATTGGAACCAGCCTTGGTGCTAAATGGGGTAGTATTATTAATTAGTCATAAAATGCGACCCCAGGTCTGTCTTCTCAGCTATTCATTTCGTAGTATACCATTTCCTATGAATTGTGAGTTAAAACCCAGCGCTGGGCATACCTTTACTTCCAGCACTCTGGAGTCAGAGGCAGGTAGATCTACATGAGATCAAGGCCAGCCTGGTCCACAGAGAGAGTTTCAGGACAGCCAGAACTGCACAGAGATGTCCTCTCTGGAAAAACCAAATGAATGAATGAATGAATGAATGAATGAATGAATGGGAGAGAAGGAGGAAAAAGAAGATCTTTCTTTAAAAGATTGAAACATTAAAATGTTCCAGAGGTTCTTAGTTTGTCTTCATTCCTGTGCTTCCTCTGATAATAAGCAGAGTTAGTTCTTTGGTAACTGGAGTCATGCCTTTTTATCTAGTGCTTAGCACAGCACCAAGAACATAGTATAATTACAGTCTTAACTGTATGAAAAAGATTCATTGGTTCCTATAGTTCTCGCTTGGCTCTTGTGAAGTATGCTTTCTGATAGTCTCTATGGTTTGAATACCTTTTTGTGTATCGTTATGTCTGAGCACTTGCTGCCATTACTGGTGCTCTGCTGTGTCACTGCTGGGAACATTCAGCCTGCAGCTCTCCACATACCCCAGCAGGGATTTCTAATGGATCTCATAAAGCTGCAACACCTTGTGCATGCCACTGCGACTATGTATGTGTACCTGCAAGGAGCCTTGCAAAGACCATGAGGGAAGTGTTTCCTTTGTTTGATATGAGTCCTTTTCTTTAGAGCCTAATAAAAAAAGACATACAACCAGGCATTCTTTGTGCTTTCCTTTGTCCAATGTACAAATTTCTTACATCTCTTTGCCAAAAATAAATAAACTCCTTATATGGATCATGAAATTGAAAACCCCTAGATAAAGGAAATTAGTCATAATAGTAAAGACAAAAGACTACTTGGTTCATTGTTTTAACTAGATTTCAATATCCACATACTATTCCTTTTCTCTCTCACTACATGTGGTCAGGGTCTGGACCTGATGTTTCCAGGTTCTTGGCATTTTTTTCAAATAATTGAAATAAGCACATGAAGATTTGCAGTGAAAGAAAGCTTAATTCAAAAATGAAACCGTCATACAGATCAGAAAGAAGAACAGTCACTCTCTGCAGCTGGCCACATGAGGGAGAGTACTCAAGGGCCCCAGGTTACTGCCTGGAGCTGCTTTTATGGTTTCTAAAGGATGGAGGAGCTTGGGCACTAAGGGCTGGAGCCAAGTGGTTTCCTGTTTTGATTGACAGGCTTGGTTATATAAGTCTTTGGACAATGGCATGTCCCATCGCATGATATTTTAGATTTTATTCATATTTATGCCTAATTATTCTTAGTTATAAGATGGTAAATAGATTTTCCCCAAAAGTTCACCTAGAGGTTACCATTTACTTTATTGGAAACACACTAAAAACTAGTTAGGTCAGATCAATTTCCTATCTTCCCTACCTGAAAGGGGAGTTTTTGATGATTTGCCAAGTAAGTAAGAAACTTACTTGGAGTGAGTGGGAGTCCTAGTTGGCCAAAAGGTTGCTAGGTGGACTGTTAGAAGAAGGCCATGTGCTTGGCACATTCCGTAAGGGTTTTAGGTTGCCAAATACGTGAATGTTAAAGGAGTGTACGTGGGCCGAGCATAGTGGTGAATGCCTTTAATCCTAGCACTCTGGAGCCAGAGTTGGGGAGATCTTTGTAAGTTCAAGGTCAGACCAGTTTACATAGCAGTTTCAAGGCCAGCAAGGGTTACATAGTGAGATCCTGTTTCAAACAAAACAACACACATGCTTGTGTAGCCCAAGCCAAGTGGAGTTCCAGGTTCCTTATGCTTGTCTGCCTTATCCTCATTAGAACATTCTCTGGAACTTTGCCTTTCTACCCACCCCTCCATCATTCTCTTACTTGCAGAAGAACACAGATACCGTTTTTCAGTACTGGGAATTGAACACAGGGCCTTATGAATGCTAAGAATGCATGCTACCACCAAATTCTATCTCCAGCCCAAGAGACCCTTTTTCCTTTGTTTTTTGGAGATGGAGTCTCATGTAGCCAGGCTGGCTTGGGGTTCAAATGTACAGAAAGGATGGTCCTCTTGCCTTGTCTTAGTTAGGTTTTCTTTCCTTCTTCCTTCCTTCCTTCCTTCCTTCCTTTCTTTTTTTAGATTTATTTTATATATGTGAGTACACTGTCACTATCTTCAGACACACCAGAAGAGGGCTTCAGATCCCATTACAGTTGGTTGTGAGCCACCATATGGGTGCTGGGAATTGAACTCAGGACCTCTGGAAGAGCAGTCAGTGCTCTTAACCACTGAGCCATCTCTCCAGCCCTAGTTAGGTTTTCTATTGCTATGAAGAGACACCATGACCATAGCAACTCTTATAAAAGAAAACATTTAATTGGGCCTGCTTACTGTTCAGAGGCTTAGTCTATTATTGTCACGGCAGGAAACCTGGTGGCAAGCAGGCAGACTTGGTGCTGGAGAGGAGCTGAGAGAGAGTTCTACATCTTGACCCAGAGGAAGGCAGCAGGAAGTGACAATGAAACTTCTCAGATCTCAGAGCCTACCCGATAGTGACACACCTCCTCCAACAAAGCCACACCTACTCCAACTAACCTATTCCTAATAATAGTGCCACACCCTATGAGCCTATTAGAACTATTTTTATTCAAACACCCATGTTGTGATAATGGCTAATGTCCACATCACCTCCCAAATGTTTGGGATTGTAGGCATTCACTACCACACTCTACCTCTACCTTTCACTCAACCTGTCCACATCCCTGTACTGTTGTTTCCTTTGGAGGCCTTTTATTTTTCATTGGATGTCTATGTTTGGCAAGCACTTCACCACTGAGTTATAAATCCCCAGTCCTTTGTGTGTGTGTGTGTGTGTGTGTGTGTGTGTGTGTGTGTGTGTGTGTGTGTGTCTCCTCATAAATCCTAGGAGAGAAAACTTAGAGGATGTTAGTTTCTCCTTCCACTATTGGAGTTACGGAGATTGACCTTTTGCCAGCAAGTACCCTTTCCCACTGAGCCTCCCCCTGCCCTTTTGTTTATATTTTGTAGCCCAGGCTGTCTTTCAACTCACAGAAATCCACCTGCCTTCAAGAGAACTACTTGTTTATTTTAATTTTTTGAGACAGAGTCTGTCTATTATGTAGCCCTGGCTGTCCTGGAACTTGCTGTGTAGACCAGACTGGCTTCAAATTCACAGATTTGCCCGCCTCTGCCTGCCTTCAGAATGCTGAGATTAAAGGTATGCATCACCCCTCCAAGTTCTTTAACAACATTTTTAGACTTATTTTTGTCATTAATTTTTAAAATTGTGTCTATGTAGAGAGCAGGGGGGGGTAGGTATGTGCACATGAGTGTAGGTTCCCTGAAAGTCCAGAAGGAGTTGGGTACCATGATTCCATGTAGTTGGTGTAAGAGTCAGTTGTGAGGGCCCCTGCCCAACTGGCCCTAGGAGCTGCAAACTGAACTCAGATCTGCAGGAGCAGTGTGTACTCTCAGCTGCTGAGACATTTCTCCAGCCCCCTTTACTTAGCATGCTTAATTGTTCTTTCTGCCTCCAGTCTTTCCTTCCTTTCCAGCTGGGTTACTACTATAAATTCTTCACAGTTATGTTACTTAGTTTTGAGCAGTATCTAAAATTTATCTTGACTACTGCTTGCACATGGCATATTTCAAGTCATTGTGAGATACCCTAGTTATCTGAGTGAACCAGATGTTACTGTGGAAGGCATAGTGTAACATAAAAGCAGGAAGGCTGGATCAAAGAAAGATGGTGGGTTTTTTAAATGGACGGACTTTGCCTCGTGAATTATATTACACTGAGATAACCTGTTAAGTCCTTTATAAATATGCATTCTTGTTCCAACATTTTTAGGAGTAAAGTGAAGCTAAAAAAATAAAACAACTGTGCAGAACTAGTAATCAGTAGAATGGATACAATGTTGGCAATCTGCTTTCAGTGCTTGGATCCTCCTTAGGACTGGGGCTTCTTACGTAGGTGGTAGATGGTAAGAGGAGATGCTGAGCAGTGCTGATGTAGTGGCACAGTCCTCAAGTTGACACCATTCTAACACAGATACCTACATAGCTTGTGAGACATCCAGATTCTCTGGGAGCATAATTGTTGTTAAATCGAGGTAGTGGTCTTTTGACCTTCTTTAAGCATGCCACCAAAAATTATTTCATAAAATGTGCTGAAAACACTTTGAGAATCATGTCTTTAGAAGCTGAAAGATGATGGAAATCTCCATGACAAGGCCAAGGAGACTGCCTCCCTTAAAAGCTTTCTGCTGTGGACACCAGGCGTGCATCTGGTTCATTTACACACATGGAGCAAAATACTCATACACATAAAATAAATAAATCTTTTTGAGGAAAAAAAAAAAGCTTTGTGCTGTGTCAGCTGCTTAGAACAGTTTTTGCCTACAGTATTATTTCTGGTGGTTCTTTCAAAAGCAAATTTCTAGGTTCTGTCCTAGATCTATTGAGTCAGAATTTCTGGAGATCAGTGGTCAGGAATTTATTAAGTGTTTTGATGATTTTTTTAGAGTCAAGAAACAGTGAACTTTGCTATGGTTCTCTTAATTCTCACATGTTATGCTAAGAAGTTTGATTCATCAGGATTCCAAATCCATCTCCTTCCAGCGCTCATATTTGCTAAGTTGAAGAAACTAGTTATAAAAGTGAAATAATACTAATGAATACAGAAGAGACTAGATTCTTTTCCCCAGTTACTGTAGGCACATGGGAAATTATAATTTTTGCACACTATTATATTTATTATGCAGTGTGTGTGTGTGGGTGTGTGTAATCTATATGTCCGTGTAGTATTGGGTCTTAAATGTAAGTCCACGTCCATACTGTGGAAGTGTTCTACCACTAACCTATATACGCAACCTTTTTAAAAATTTTTATTTTTATTTTGTATGGTTTGCCTGCATGTATGTATTTGCACCACATGTGTGTCTAGTACCTGCAAGGGTAAGAAGGGGGAGAGGGATCTCCTGAAACTCATGGAGGTTACAAACTATTATGAGCCACCATGTAGGTTCTGGGAAGTACTCTTACCTTCTGGGCCATCTCTCCAGCTCTTGTTTTTACTTTTTATTTTGAGACATCATTGAACATTTAAAATGTTACTTTAGTGAAAAACAAAGAATTGCTTAGGAGAACTTTGAATTGTGGTCTTTCTGCTTGTCTCCTAAGTAGCTAGCTGGATTAAACCTGGCCTCTCAAAAAGTTTAAACTTTTTGAATCTGAAGTTAGAACCAGGCAAGTTGTCTATGTGATCCAAAACTTTTAATGGCATCTTCTTCCATAACAGATATACAGTAAAGTACATTACTAAGATCAGGTGAATTCTTTGGGTAATAGCAATACGAGGACATTTTTTCCCACTTAGATAAGCTAATTTGTTATCATATTACTAGCAGGGAGCTGTTACAGGGCTCCAAGGAGGCCCTTATGTATCAAAATTTTGTACCTTACAGTTCCTTCTACAATCATCATACTCTTTAATTTTTTGAAGACAGGATCACTGTGTATCCTGCACGGACTAGGACTTACGTTCTCGCCTCTCTCCTGACTGTAGGTGTACCAGCACACGCCCCACCACACCCTCCACTTTCACCACTCTTTTACTTACAATTTCCCCAAAAAGATTCTAAAGCATTTTGCAGAGTCTAGCTTTAAAGAGTCTGTTTCCTGCCTCTTAAGATCAATGTCCTTTATTCTCTATACTTTGATTTGGCAGTTTTTATTTATAGTTATTTTAAGCATTTTTAGGGCTGGAGAGATGGCTCAGCAGTTAAGAGCATATACTATTGCAAAGGACCTGAGTTTGGTTTCCAGCACCCATTCAGTGGCTCACAACTGCCTATAATTCTAGCTACAGCATATCCACTGCTTCTAGACTATATAGACACAAACACTAATAAGCACATAACCACATACATTTACACAAAACTTAGAATAAAATGCACCTTTAAAAATATTAAGTAGTTATTTTTAAATATCCCTTATTAAGGGATATTGTTCATGTAAGTGTCTTTGCTAGCCTTGGTAAAATATAAAAGATTGGGAAACTGAGATACTTAATGTAGTTTATCTTGTGTTATTTGTATCCACCATGATAATTTGCAATTCATATTGGCTGCAGATAGTGACAGTCAACCTTGGGAGTATGTCAGAGTGCTAGGGAAGTTTTGTAAAAGCCAGCCCCAACTAAATCTTACATTTCTGCCTATTAAGAGAGCTGTCACATCAAAATCTCTGCAGGTAGAACCCAGGCATCTGCCCATTTAAGTCCCCCTGGTAATTTCAATGTTTAAAGCAAATGAAATGTTTCTTTTCATACTTTTTTGTTTGTTTGTTTTTGTTTTTTCACCATAGGGTTTCTCTGTGTAGTTGTGGCTACCCTGGAATTCACTCTGTAAATGATGCTGGCCTCAAACTCAGAGTTCTCTGCCTCCTGAGCTCTGGAATTAAAGGCATGCACCACCACTGTCGAGCCTTCATGTTTGTTTGCTTGTTTGTTCATTTGTTTGTTTGACCTCATCTTTAGTGCCACCTCAGCGCCTTGGATCTAATTAATTTTTTTTGTTTGCCTTTCTTGTTTTGAGTTAATGAACAGATTACTTAACACAAAGGTCAGAACTTTTAAAAGAGGACATATAACTCAAAATTTGATAATACCTGGCCGTTTGCTTAAAAGATAAAATTATGTACTGTGCCTAAGTATATTTTATGTTACCTCATTGGATAGTTAAAACAGTTCTCAATCAATGTGCATAGAAATTATACTCACAAATAAAGAAACTAAATCCAAGCAATTGAGTGGGAAAGATGTCAAGAGAAACAATTTGATTCCCAGTAACTTCAAAGAAAAAGTAAAATTGGTTTAAGGGGAGGAGGTTGTATGTTTACTTTTGAATGTCATAAACATATGCACCAGATCCTAAAGGCAAATGCTGTTTCCCACTGTTCTGTGACTATCCAACACAAGCTCTTGCTGCTAACCCTACCCCTCTGAGCTTTGAATCTGTATCTCTGTGACACTAATCTCAGGGTGTTGCTGTGATTTGCTCTAATTAACCTAGTTATGTTTCTCAAAAAATTATGGCTAGGTCAAACCTTTTCTCTTTCTATCTCTTTAGCATTTTTAATAGTTAAAATGTTTTATGAAAATTTATTTATTTTTGTTTTATGTGTATGAGGGTTTTACTAACATGTCTGAACAATTTTCTTGTCTTTCTGTTCTGCTTCAGTTCTTTAAATATCTGGGTAGATCTACTAATTAAACCACCAGGGTCCATTCCTCTGTACACACTTGTTGCATTTATGATAAGACATGACTTTTCTTAATCTCCACTGAGGTTGACCTAATAATTCTAAATTTTGTTTACTTAAAAAAGGGCGCAAGACAGTGGTCGCGCACGCCTTTAATCCCAACACTTGGGAGGCAGAGGCAGGTGGATTTCTGAGTTCGAGGCCAGCCTGGTCTACAGAGTGAGTTCCAGGACAGCCAGGGCTACACAGAGAAACCCTGTCTCGAAAAAAACACAAAAAAAGGGGGGGGGGGCATAACATTCACTGCTGCTGCTGTTCTTGTTTTTCTCTCTCCTTCCTTCTTTGCCTTCCTTCCTCCCCCTCTTCCTCTGTTCTATCTATCCATCCATCTATTCATCTAAACAAGGCCTGAGTATGTTCCCAAGGCTAGCCTTAAAATCACTATGTGGCTTTGAACTTGAGGTGATCTTGCCTCAGCCTCCTAAATTCTGAGATTATAGGCATTTTTTGAACAATTAAGATACATGCTCAGAAATCTTATCAAAATTCTGGATGTGTTAGAGCCCAGAATGAGAACTCGAGGATGATCTTCTAACTCAGTGCTTAGTTATAAAGAAAAATGGTTGGGAACAACAGCTCTAAATAGACAGCTGTTGTGTTTTGTTTGAGACAAGTCCTGGCTCCCTGGAGCTTTCTGTGTAAACCAAGCTGGTCTCAAACTCAAAGAGATCCCCCAGCCTCTGCCTCTTGAGTACTAGAATTAAAGGCAAGTGCCACTAAGCCCAGCTTGTTTTCTTTTCTTTTTTATAGTAAACTTTATGCTTAAAGTCTATGCTTATGGTATGAACTAGTATAACATGCAATGGTGACTCTTATTAAGGAGAAATTATTTGGTGCATGTTAAAATGGTAAGAAACCATGCAAGACTGTGGCCATAAAGGAAAGCTTATGCTCTCCTCCTAATACAGAGGACGGCTGGGACTTACAGCCAGTGGGCAGAGATTGAGGTATCAGTAGATGGAAAATATTAGAAAGAGACAGCAAAGACCAGGCAATTGTTGCTGAAGGCAGGCCAAGCTTGTATGCAACAAGGCAGTGGAATGGAGCACTAGTTAGAAAGCAAAGGTGGGCTGGTTCTTGCTGAGCTCAAGTTGTCAGGCCTGCCTTGGTAGGATTTTTGTTTGTTGTTTTTACATCTGATTTTGAAGCATCTGGTAAATCACCAATAAACTGTCTAGGACAATAAGTTTTATAGATGTAAATTCCAAGCTGTTATAGATAAATAAGTAGGGAAGGTAGACAAATGATTTTGTTTTAAAGTAGCACTTCTAATTTTTAAAAAGTTACTAATTTCAGCTGTCTTTGTATGTCTTTAATATTGAAAATTTGCTAAAGTAAAATACACAACACAATTTTTGAGTTTTGTTTTTTTTTTAAAAAGATTTATTTATTTTATTTATATGTGTACACTTTAGCTGTCTTCCGACACACCAGAAGAGGGCATCAGATCCCATTACAGATGGTTGTGAGCCACCATGTGGTTACTGGGAATTGAGCTCAGGACCTCTGGAAAAGCAGCCAAGCTCTTAACTAACTGCTGAGCCATCTCTCCAGCCCAGTATCTTTTTTTTTTTTTTTTAAATGCACATGCCTATAATCTCAGAATTTAGGAGGCTGAGGCAAGATCACCTCAAGTTCAAAGCCACATAGTGATTTTTTTTTTTTTTTTTTTTTTTTTTTTGGTTTTGTTTTTTTCGAGGCAGGGTTTCTCTGTGTAGCCCTGGCTGTCCTGGAACTCACTCTGTAGACCAGGCTGGCCTCGAACTCAGAAATCCGCCTGCCTCTGCCTCCCAAGTGCTGGAATTAAAGGCGTACACCACCACTGCCCGGCTCACATAGTGATTTTAAGGCTAGCCTTGGGAACATACTGAGGCCTTGTGGATGGATAGATGGATAGATAGATAGACAGAACAGGAAGAGGCGGAGAAAGGAAGGCAAAAAGGAAGGAGAGAGAAAAACAAGAACAGCAGCAGCAACAACAAAGTCTAGGCATCTAATCCTGACACTGAGGGGACAGAGACAGACAGATCTTTACTTGAAGATGGCCTGGTGGCATACTGAGTGAGTTCTAGGCCAGCTATAGGGTGAAACTTTGTCTCAAAACAACAAACAAAATAAGAGAGCAACACTGTACAAAGTGATTTGTATCTGTCTGTAATCCTAGTACTCAGGCACTAGTAAGCTGAGGTTTAGAACTGCTGAATTGAAGGCCAGCTTGTGTGTGCTTACATGTGTGTATCACATCCCAGACGTCTTCATGGGAAAATCTCCCTTAGGGAACAGCACTGAATTCTATCCAAACAGAGCTTCCTGCCAGGGTAGGAGTAAAGTTCATTCCTTTCAAGAAATGAAAGCCAACAATTTGTTCCTTATATTTCTGGGAAAAGAGTAGAATAAAGGCAAGCAAAATATAAAGGCACTGTTTTTGACTGTTTTCTTTTCCTGAAGTAGATACGCTATTTGAAAATATTTAAAAGACAAAACTGAGAATATTTTACTATATTAAAGGAAAATTGAGGCACGACAGAAGAACATTTTGTTTAATAAAAGTATTTCTGCTAATTACTAGATATCAGAATGACGGTGTGATGGAGAGTACCCAGTAACTACGATACTGTTATGCAAAGGTTTTCTGAAGAAGGAGTTAAACCCCAGGCATGATGTAGGTGTAGTCAGGGGTATTTGGAGTTAAGATCAGAGGAAGTAATTTCTTGGTAATTTGAATGGTTTATTCAGCTTAATAATTTAAATCATCAGTTACCTTATTGTAACTAGTTATGGTAATAATAACTGACATTTATTGAGCTCCTATTTAAATATTCTGATAGTCTTGGCATTCAATCTTCAAAACAATTCTATTGGAAGAATACTGAGGATTTGAACCTGAGGTACATGCTAACTAAGCAAGCACTCTACCACTGAGCTACATCCCAGCTCCAAAACAATTCTAAGGAATAGATTCTGGCCTCCTTTAGGGGGAAGATACAGTTCAAAGAAATTTTTAGAGATTAAAACTAAAGCCAGGCAAAATGGTGCACACCTCTGTGATCCCTGCATTTGGTGGAGACAGAAGTTCATGCCACCCGAGCTGCATGAGCCTCTTATCTCAGGAAACAAAGTTAGGGAAGGATAAGGGAAAACAGACAGACGGATAGAAAAGGGGGATTTTTAAAAAATGAAACTGAAATTCAAAACCAAGTCTGTCCCACTCCAAAGACTGTCTTTCTGTTTTGTTATGGTATCTTAACATAGTATTTTAAAATAAGACAAGTATCTATCACTTTATTCAAAATAGACTTTGTAGAACATTTATTTACTACCTGCTCTATTCTATTTAATTTGTTAGACTATATTACGGAAAAAGGAAGCAAATTTCAAGTTTGCCCAAAGCAAAACTTGATCTTCTGGTACAGGAGGTTATAGTCAACAGCAGTTATATTTTAGGTTCTGTAATAAATGTTCAAACAAAATGTGGTAGGATCACATGGGATTATTCTTGTAATGGGGAATACTCTTAGAACAGAAGGGCCCAGTCTTAAACATGGAAAGATTCTGAGAGGCAGAGAAGAGGAGAGAAGCACAGAATTCAAGAGTAGTGTAAGTCAAGGTCAAAAGAGGAAACTTATAGTGAGGTAAGGATTTGGTAAACACCAAGCAGATTAGCAAGCAGAAATTTGGGCAGTATAGACTGATGGCCTTTGCTGGTAAGTGGGATGTGTATATTACCTAGTGACAGAATTCTCACCCATCTAGAATTTTGTATCACCTAAAAGTCTGGTTCTCCAGATGCAATGTTGATGGCTGTTTCAGGATTTGAAGTTTTTTAAATGAGTCAAGGAATGGGAATGGATAAGTGACTTCATACTTAGGCAGAGAACCCCAGTTTGGTTCCCAGAACCCATATCAGGCATTGTACAACCTCCAATAACTCTAGCTCCTGGGTATCCATTGTCCTCTTCTGGCCTCTGTAGGCTCCTGCATGTATATGGTACACATACATATACATAAAAATAAATAAATGGGAAGCCCAGTAGGCAGTGATAATACTTTTTAAAGTAGATCAAAATGAAGTTTAAAAAAAAAAAACAACTTGTGTGTTCTGGGGATTGAACTTGGATCATTAGGCTGAGCAGTAATCCTTATCCACTGAGCCATCTCACCACCCCACGTTTTTTGTTGTTATTGTTGCTTACTTTTTACTTATTCACTTTACATTCTGCTCACTGCCCACTCCTGGTCATCCCCTCCCACAATCCTTTTCTCCATTCCCCTCCCCTTCTCCTCTGAGCAGGTGGGGGTCCTCTGGGTATCCCCCCACCCTGGCACTTTTCTATGGAGTTAGGTGCTTCCTCTCCAACTGAAGCCAGACAAGGCAGCCCAGCTATAAGAATGTACCCCTTATTACAGGTTACAGTTTTGGGGATAGCCCCTGTTCCAGGTGTTCAGGACCCACATGAAGACTAAGCTGCATATGTGTGTGGAGGCCTAGGTCCAGCCCATGTCTGTTCTTTGATTGGTGGTTCAGTCTCTGAGAGCCCCAAGGGTCCAGGTTAGTTGAGCCTGTTGGTCCTCCTGTGGAGTTCTTATGCCATTAGGGGCACCATCCCAGTTTTAAAACAGTATGATAATGTTTTAACTTTTAAATTTAGTATTTATCATTTTACCTGTCCTTCCCATTTTTGTTAAATCTACAGATTTCAAAAGCAAAGGCTGAGTCAATTCTTGAAAAAAAAAAAAAAGGAAAAATCTGGAGCTAGACATGATATGTCATACATCACACCTGTTATCCCAGACTAGATACTAAGGCCAAAAGATTGCCACATGTTCTAAGTCATCCTGTGCTACAGAGCAAAAACCTGTCTCAACAAAGCAAAAACATGCCCCAAAACAAATTTTAGCCAAGCATCATTCTCTCTCCCTCTCCCCTCCCTCTCTTCTTTCACACATACAACATAAAGAACTAAAAGGGCAAAGCTAAATGCTCTGAAATTTTGCTCTTTTTTGATATATACTATAGCCAATTGCCTAGATTTTAGTTTCAGCTCCACCCTGTAGACTAGGCCCAATCTCAGATCATGGTCTTTTTCTTGCTTACTTTAATAAAGAACAAAAGAGAAGCTTTAAGGAAGGTTGTGTAAACAGAAGAATAGTATTCATTTGTTTGCTTTAGTAGAATGTATTTGCCAGATCTTAGTTTTAGGTGTACAGCAGTGAGCAAATATGACAAGTTCTTACACTTTCATGCCAGAAGTTTGTATACTGTGACCCCATGGGGCAGATCCAGCCTGCTATTTGCTTTTATAAAACCTGAAACAAAACTAAAGAGTAATATCTCTTGATGTAAAAATTTCATGAAATACAGATTTTAGCATACAAAAAAAGGCTTTTGATCACAGTCATGTTTTTCATTTTGTGGGACAGAAAACATGTGTATGACCAACCCTGAAGCACTTACCCTCTGCCTCCTGCAGTAGCTGTTTGCTGGCCCGTTCTATGCTATGTACATTCTTTTGGAGGAACTGGGCAATAAACAGTTACATGTTTAGTGATGACAAGTTCCTTGAAGAAAAAAAGCAGGTAAATGGGCTAGAAATGAATGGGTAGAGCGGGTACAACAGCTATAGTTTATGTAACATAGAAGAACAGACTGTATTAAATAAATACAGCAGTAAAAGAGAACTTTTTATGGCAGTGCTGGGGATCTGTGCATGCTCTGCAAGTACTCACCATTCTGCTAAAATATGGAATGTAATGACCATATACCCTTGAGTGCAGTGGTCCTCAACCTTCCTAATGCTGTGACCGTTAATACAGGTCCTCGTGGTATGGTGACCCCTCCCTCCCCAACCATAAGATTATTTGCATTGCTACTTCATAACTAATGTTGCTACTGTTAGGAATCATAATGCAAATAGCTGGTGTACTGATGGTCTTAGGTGACCCCTGTGAAAAGTTTGTTTGACACCCCATGGATCACAACCTACAGCTGGAAAACCACTGGTCTAGTAGCTTATTTTTGGCAAAAGGGAAAAAAAAAGAGACTTCGAGTAGTTCTGAGACAGTTTCAAAAGCTAATTAATAGAAAATGGAGTTGAAGAAGAGCCTGATAGGTCATTGATCCAATTTTAGTATTTAATTTAGACTGGGTATATAAGTTCTTACTACTTCAAGCTAGTTTTATGGCATTGCCTTCAAAGAGTGAAAAACCAATTTAATACTTCAAAGACTGTCAATATTCTTGATGGTCTCAGATGCTCAGAGGTTCCTTTTTTTCCAGCACTTGAACCAGAATTCAATACTGCTACTTGATGTTCTTCTCGTTGTTGTTACATACGTGAGCTCTTTTTTTTTTTTTTTTTAAAGAAAATAGAAGGGAACTTGTGATTTACTTTTCTCTTTCAATGTAATCTAACTTAGCAACCTTTCAGTATAAACAGTTCAGCATACAGAAATGAATACAGACAGTAAATTCTGGGTGGAGGAGTGGCCATTTTACCTCCCTTGCTGCCGTCAGCTTGCTGACAATGCCCCGTTTCAGTCTTTTGCCTTCCTTGACCTTTATTTGGTTTATTTTATTTTATGTATGAGTGTTTTTGTCCATGTAAGTACACCCCATGCATTGCAATGCCCATAGAGACCAAAACAGGACTTCAGAACCCCCTGCCACATGGGTGCTAGGAACCAAACCTGTGTCCTCTGCATGAATCTTAAGTACTCTTAACTCTGAGCCTTCTTTCCAGCCTTCTTTAGTTTATTTTGTTTTTGAGACAAAGTCTCACTCTGGAGTCTAGGCTGGCCTCAAACAGCAATCCTCCTGCCTCAGCCTCCTGTGTGCTGGTATTAGAGTTATAAGCCACCACATGTGGCAGCTTGATTCTTTTTAATTTTGATGTCACTTGTCTTTTATTCACTATTATTTATTTAATTCAATACATTCCTAATTAATTAATTTTGAGTTTTCCTTTATGTGACTTTATTGCATTAGATGTTAAATCTAAGACTTGAAAAAGAAAAAACATGCTAAATTTTAAAAGAAGAAAAACAATAAATGTATTTTTGTTAATATAAGTAAGTTATGTTTTAGCATAAATGATTAGTATTGGTGGCTTTTATAACCCTCTCCCCAAAAGGAATTACTATGAAGAGTTGCAGGTTGACATTTTGTAACTCTTTAATATCTTCACTTTGTTCTGACATGTTGCTTTGTACATATTGTTTCCTCTTCCTGAAATGCCCACCCTTGTCTCTCTCAACTACTGGATCTCTAAATCCATCTCTAATACCAATGCCTGCCTTTGAAGACCAACCCCCTTCCTGTGTACATAGGTAGAGTTAATGGTACCTTCCTTTATGCCCAGTTGTCCACTTAACACACACTTACTGTATGGTTGTGTGAATGCCAAATACTCAGTGGCAGTTTCAGTTTCTCCATTGTAAGTCTTTTTTACTGACACTCTTCTTCCTCTAGGCTGAGAGGTTAGGCTGGCTTCCAACTGTCTCTGCCCCCCAAGTGCTGGGATTAAAGGTCTGAGTCACCCTTCCACCCCTCCCCACCAACTAGAAGATGTGTTTTAGGTGATTCATTAATCAGCATATACTTACGTTTGGAATATAAGCACTTTACCTGACTGAGAAGAGGTTCACATTTCTATGGTGCTATGAGAAACATATTGGCAGAGGTGATATCACAGCTAGGCTCATTTTCCACAAATAAACTGAAATGAAAGCTGGTTTGTGCTGGTCGTGCTGGTCGTGGTGGCGCACACCTTTAATCCCAGCACTCAGGAGGCAGAAGCAGACAGATCTCTGTGATTTTGAAGCCAGCCTGGTCTACATAGTGTATTCCAGGAAAATCAGTACTGCATAGAAAAACCAAAAAAGAAAACAGATTTTATTGTTCAAAAAGATGTACTAATTTCTTGATTTATGTAGACCAAGCAGTCAATGGGTACTTAATATTTTGTGTTCATCAACCGTTGCTTTCTATACTAAGGAAGATATACATTAGAAAATCATATTTCAACATTCAGTCTTTTGGGTTCTTTTACACAATAACTCTGGCTGGCTTAGATGTATCTATGTCACCCAGACTCTTTGAACTTGAGGTGATCCTCCTGTCTCATCCCCCCAAATGCTTGGATTATAGGATTGAGTGCCACTACATTCACTGCTACATTTAGACTGTTGGTTTGTTTGTTTTGTCTTTTTTATTATTTCAGGTTCTCCTGTTACTTATTTAGAGTGGATTTATATGAGTACTTGAACACACACACAGAGGTTAGCAGGCAATTTGAGGTAGTGGTTCTCAGCTTCCACCGTGTATATTCTGAATTCTGGGGATTGAATTCAGGTCATTAGGCTTGGCATCTAGTGCCTGTACCCACTGAGCCATCTTTCTGGCTCCCATCAGGTTTAAGTAGTGTACCAGTGCACTCAGCTTCCAGCTTAGTTTCAAAAGGTTTGTGAGACTTTTGGTTGGTTGGTTGGTTGGTTGGTTTTTGTGTAAAATGGCTTGAAGGCCTGAGAGATGAGCCAGTGAGGTGCTTGTGGACAGGCCTTACAACTTGAGTTCTTTCCTGGGTCCCATAAGGTGGCGGGAAAGAAACGACTTTGGACGGCTTTCCTCCGAGCGACCTCCACATGCCTTCCATGACAAGTGTGTGTCTGTGTACACACACACACAATGGTTTAGCTTTGATTTGACCATAAAGAACTTAAAATTGTGTGAAGTGTGCTAATCTGGAAATAGGAGCTGCCTTACCTGTTAGATAATTGTCTTTGTTCTGTCTCTGTGACTTTAACATCTTCATGAGTGGCACATTAAATATTAGGGGGCTTTTGTTGCTTTTCTTCCATAGTGTGCTAGACCAATCCTGAGAAATTCTTTGAAGTTAGGCATTGCTTTAGGCTTTGTATTGCTGTGGCTAAATGAAACACCATGACCTAAAGCAACTTGGGAAGGAAAAAGTTCATTTTGCTTATACTTTCATGTCACAGTTAATCACTGAAGAGAAGTCAGGGCAGAAACTTGGAGGCAAGAACTGGTGCAGAGGCCATGGCACTGGTTTGCTCCTCATGGCTTGCTCCTCCTGCTTTTTTAGAGAACCAGGATCACCAGCCTAGGGCTCCTCCCTCATCAATCATTGGTTTAAAAAAATGCCCTACAAACTTTCCTGCAGTTAAGAGTCTTCTAGAAACATTTTCTCAGTTGGTGTTCTTTCCTAGATGATGACTCTGGTCCGTGTCAGGCTGACAGAAACTAGCCAGCACAGGCCTGCTAATTATCATTATCTCTGTCATTTTGTAACTGTTAGGTATCTGTATGTAGGTAGTGTCAAATGCCAAATAGAAGCATATCTAGAGGAATTCTAGAAATAAGGTAGGAAGGACCCAGAACAGTCTTAGAGCATATTAATTGAGGGATTACTGTCTAGCTTTCCTCCATTTAGACTGAGCTATAGACAAGATCAGAGTTTATTCTCAGAATATAGCAGTGAGAATGAACACTGAGAATAGTGTTACATAGTGTCTCTTACCTGTAATCCCAGAACTCATGTGGCTGAATCAGGAGTTCAAGGCCAGTCTGAGCTACATACTGAGGCCAGTTTGAACTACTATATGAGGTCCTGTCTCAACCCCTTCTCCTTCACTCCACCGCACCTCCAAAAAGAGTCCTGCGGCACTACAGGTAGCCTACTACCCTTAGGCTTACTCAAAAGATAAGCTATTCAAGTAGGGCGTGGTGGCACATACCACCACTGGGATGCAGAGGCAGGTGGATCTCTGAGTTTGAGGGCAACTTCATCTACAGAGTGAATTCAGGGCAGCCAGGGCTGTGTAGAGAAACTCTTTCTTGAGGGGAGTTTAAAGGGGGGAGGGGGGTTTAATAACCTGATCAGAAGCAGCAAGCCTACCTAGCCTTGCCCTTGAAAGAACTAGAGATAGACTATAGATAAAATGAACAGGAATGCTGGAAGGAGCACCAAACAGGAATAGTTGATGTCTATCTTCATAAAGACAATTGTATATATGTAAGAGGAAATCACTGAAAGTCAGGAAAGTGAAAACTTGGAATGGTCACAATAATTATCTGAACAGTAAACTGGGCACAGCTGAAGAACATTTTAGCAAACTAAAAAATGGAGCTGCCCAAAGCATAAAATGAAAGGTTAAATATATAAGGAAAACTGAGATGCAGGGTAGATCCTGACACTTGGAGAATGACTGTAAGTAGAGAACCAAACAAGGCCGTCACGATGCCTAGTAGAGGAAAGTGTCTCCATGGTGCTCTGTGCCTCTAATGCACAATTGAGTAAGTAGTACAAGTGGCAGGAGTCAGCTTTGTACTGCCTTTAAAATTGGTGACAGTGCTTGATTTTCCTCATTATGTAGTTTGCTTTAGAATTCTAAAAACTTACTCTGACACTTTCAAAACCTACTAATTTGTTGGTTTCTAAGAAACTTAAGTGTTTTGTCATCTTCTTTCCAGTAAAATTTGGGAGGATCATATGACTTTGCTGTTTTTTGGGGGGTGGAGTGGTTCCGAGCCTGGGTTTCATAGTGTAGCCCTGGCTGTCCTGGAAACCACTCCGTAGACCAGGCTGGCCTCAAACTCAAGAGACCCACCTGTGAGATCAGTTGCCCTCTTCTGGTCTCCTCAGCCTCCTGTGGGACTGTAAACCTTGCCAGGAAGCTTGGTAAGGTAGAACAGTTTTGAGAACCAGAGACTCAGAAGCTCAGGTGCACCATGCTCCCTGCCAAATTCCTGGCCTGGAACATGTGCCACACTCCCCACTTTAAGAAACGTGACCTGTGATCAAGTAGGCCCAGAACAGAGTTCTCCATGCTAATGAGGAACCTAGAGGCCCTAAGGATTTAGCCAATAAGCTTCCCTTCCCAGATAATCTCAGGTTTACCCTGAGAAGTGGGTACAGTAAAGTATGCATCCATTTTCCACAAAGAACAGTCAATAAACAGTTTAGAGCCATGAACTGTCTTTTTCATAAAGAATCCCTGGGGAGCAGAGAGGGGGTATACAGAAGGCCTCTCTGTACTTCCAGCCACAGACACAGCCAAGTAAGGACAATCACCACTAATCTAAGCTGGAGCTCCCCCCACCCCCAGGCTAGGCAGCAATCCCACCCCACCCCCAAACTCTGCTCCCTACTCCTGTGACTCAGTCACACATAGATGTACAGGAGTTTTGGGAGGCACCACACCCTCTCCCCCAGTCCTGGGCCTGTGGACTGCAGTCAGACTCCCCATTTTGCCTCCCAATTGGCCGTGCCCTGAGGCAGGCAGAACACATACCAACAGTCTCCTGCACACATGTTGTACATAAAATACACACATTTAAAAGTAAATGTTATTTTTGATTCGAAAATGATAGCACTCATAAAATATACCTGTAATTGATAAAAATAACTTTAAAGTGTTTTGTGAAAAAAATATAAAGGCTTCTAAACAGTAAAGTTTACTTTTTTTTTTTTTTTTAATTTCAAGAGATATTGTAGGCAGGGAATGTAGCTCAGTTGGTAGAGCACTTGCCTAGTGTGCAAAAAGCCTTGAGTTATATCCCAGCACCACGTACAACAACTGGCTGTGCATGCCTATAATTCTTGTAGAGGGAATGGTAGGCAGGAACAGTTATATAGTAAATTTGAGCTAGCCTGAACTCATGAGATCTTGTTGGAAAAAAAAAACCAAAAGGCTGTAGAGGTGGCTCAGCAGGGAAGAGTCTTTGCTGCTCTTACAGCGGTTCAGAGATGGATTACTGGTTATTACTGGATTTACAGTTGCCTGTAACTCCAGCTCCAAGGATCAGATGCCTGCTTCTGGCCTCTAGATACCAGCACAGTACACACGCGCACGTATAAAAATAAATAAGTCTTTAAAACAATGGTGTTGGAAAGATGGTTCTGGTTAAGAGCACTGGCTGCTTGTCTAAAGGACTGGGATTTGATTCCTAGCACCCACATTCCAGCTCACAGCTGTATAACTCCACTTCCAGGAGATATGACATCCTATTCTGGCCTCTGGGCATGTACAGACACACATGCAGTTAAAACATCCATACACATAAAAATGAAGGGGAAAATTAAGATAAACACAATTTTAATGGTTTGTTATTTGAATTTACATGTTAGTTTTTAAAATTATTTGTCTTGGGGCTAGAGAGATGGCTCAGGAGTTGAGAGCACTGACAGCTCTTCCAGAGGTCCTGAGTTCAATTCCCAGCAACCACATGGTGGCTCACAACCATCTGTAATGGGATCTGATGACAGCTACAGTGTACTCAGATACTTAAAATAAATTTTCAAACATCTTTTAAAAAAATTATTTGTCTTGTTGATTTCTTTTTGGGGTGCGGGAGGTAGATACAGTCCTGCTATATGCCCAGGCTGACCTTAAACTCAAGATCCACTTATGTCTTTTAAGCGCTAGGAAAAGATGGTGCCAGGCTATAAACAGCTGTATGTTTCTCTTCACAGCACACTTACTATAATTTTTATTTTTCTTTAGGTACGCATAGCCGCTAAATTCATCACCCATGCACCCCCAGGGGAGTTTAATGAAGTATTCAATGGTAAGTAGAGATTAATATTGAGCTATTGTAAGTACTCCTTAAGCACTGTCACTGTTTAGCTTTCTCCCTTTTTTCTTTTTAAATTTGTATTCCATTTATTGGGGGGGGCAACTTGTGAGAATCAGTTCTTTCTTCTACCAC
This sequence comes from Uromys caudimaculatus, assembly GCA_028551405.1. Taxonomy (NCBI): domain Eukaryota; kingdom Metazoa; phylum Chordata; class Mammalia; order Rodentia; family Muridae; genus Uromys; species Uromys caudimaculatus. The sequence goes on along the minus strand of CM052704.1, from coordinate 78,535,123 downwards.
ATGGGTTCTGAGAACTGAACTCTGGTCCTCAAGCCTAGTAGCAAGATCTGAGTTGGCTCACCAGCCCTTTCTCTTTTTAAATTTTGGTCTTTTGTGGCCCAGGCTAGACTTGAACTCTTGAGTGCTGGAACATGGGAATGTACCAACACACCTAGCTGTGAGTGCTTACTCTTTCCTGATTGTTACCCTTGTTACAACCTTTGCTAAAGAAATCAACATTCAGAGACATTGAAATTATTTGCTTAAGGTAACTCAGCTGCTGAATGTAAAAGTTAAGATTCAGTTCTAGGTTTAAGTCAAATACTTAGCTTTGCCTAATCCGTCAGTTAGGACACCACTCTCAGATAAGGAAAGACTTCAGGTAGCTGCCATGTGGCTCACATGCACAGCTCCAGCCCTGGGCAGCCCTGAGGTGCTGAAGAAGGGGGATTGCTGCGAGCTCCAGTACAACCTGACGAAAGGCTATCTTACAACTAAAAACAGATGAACAGAGATTTAACATAGCTTCATTCTTTAAAGGAATGACAATAAATTGACTTTTCAAATGTATTGCTTTTTTATTCTTCCCGTGCCTTTTAGTTTTATCATGAAAGGTAAAAGCTTCAGTTTTTACTGCCTTTCCTCAAGTCCTCAGGACATTTCCCAGGACTAGTGTGGCTGAACTTCAGATGGTGCACGCCTTTAATACTAGTGGTTGGGAGGCAGAGGTAGGCAGATCTCTGGGTTTGAGGCTAGCCTGGTTTACAGAGTTCCAGGACATCCAGGGCTGCATAGAGAAACCCCGTCTCCTTAAAAACAAAACAAACAAATTAAGATTCACCCAGAAATGGTGGCCCATGCCTGTAATCTCAGTACCCAGGAGGCTGAAGCAGGAGAATTACTCTCATTCAGGCCAGCTTAGGGTGTAAAATGAACCTTTGTTTCAAAACCAAAAATCAGAAAAAATTATTAAATAAATTTATAGACTGACCTTTATCATCCCCTTAAGACTTTCATCTATTCCATATAATGTTAGGTAGGTGTGGTGATATATACCTGTAATCCTAGCACTTGGGATGCTGATACAGGAAGATTACAAATTCAGGGAAACCTAGAGTACATAGTGAGACCTGGTCTCAAAACTAAACTCTTAAGTATAAAAAGAGATCCTGGTTTTCAGATGGTTTATCTGTGCCAGGTATGGTAGTGTACACCTATAATCCCAGCATTTGGGAGGTAGAGGCAGGAGGATCAAAAGTTCACCTGCTTGGCATGGTAGCACATGTCTTTAATCCCCCAGCACTCGGGAGGCAGAAGCAGGTGGATCTCTGTGAGTTCAAGTGTAGCCTAGTCTAGACATTGAGTTCCAGGACAGCCAAGAAAAGGAGAAACCTGAAGAAAAAAAAAAAAAGAGTTGTCTTATTTAGCCTTAGCTACAATGTAAGTTTCAGAGACTCTTGTCTCAAACAAATTAAGAATAATGTCCTAATATAGCTCAGTTGGTAGGGGGCTTACTTAGCATGCATAAACCCCTAGGTTCAGTCCCTACCGTGACATAAACTGGACATGGTGATCAAGGTCATTCGTAGCTGCTATATAAAGGGAGTTTCAAGCCAACCTGAGTTTGAGATCCTGTCAAGGAGTGAAAGGGGAGCAGGAAAAAAATGAATAACTTCCTGGAGATTTTTTGTTGGGTTATTATAGCAGACGATTTTGTAGGAACCTATGACCATTAGTGGCCATTACTTAGTAGCATGTTTAGAGTTTTCACACATGATTCATCTTGCAAGCCCTGAATTTTAAAAATGTATTGTAGAAATGGGCTAAAATTTCTTGAGTTTGTTCTGTACCCAATATTCCAATGCTTTCCTCCTCAGATGTCCGGCTACTGCTTAATAATGACAATCTTCTCAGGGAAGGGGCAGCACAGTAAGTACCTCTTAAATCCACGGTTTGGGTATAGCTCAGTGGCAGAGAGCTGGACTGGCCTGTGTAAGGTACTCAGTCAGTATGGTTCAGCACTGCAAACCAACAATCACATGTCATCCCACTTGGAGTGGTCCCTAACATTGGATAAGCTGGTGACAGTAAAATAAAGCAGCTAGTCTCTGTGTTTTTGTTATAGCTATGACCATGTATTTTGAGGGAATAGACTCTTAAAAGGATATGTTTGTTTGTTTGTTTGTTTGTTTGTTTGTTACTCCATTGTCAACATTGTTTAGTTCATATTCTGTGGCCATATTGATTCTGGCCCAGGGTAAGATAGGCCATCATGAGTCAAAAACATGTGACAGAGATTTCTTGCCTAATGGCAAACAAGCAAGCGGGGCTTAGGAAAAGATACAGCCCAAGGACATGCCCTAGTAACCTACCTTTTCCAGCTAGAACCTATCTCCATACGTTTCTAGAACCTCCTAAAATCATTGCCAGCTGGGTACCAGACCTTCAAAACCAAGCCAAGACAGTCAGTCTCTGTAGCTATAGGAAACTGTTGTAAGAACGAAGACAGTCAGTCTCTGTAGCTATAGAAAAGTCTTGTTAGAGCTGTTGCCTAGGAGATAATTGAGGACCTTTTGTGGTAATACTTCATATCCAAACCATAAGTCTTGTTACTTTTCTTTCTTTCTCTCTCTTCTTTTTAAATTTTATTTTTAGTAGAAGAAATATGTTCCCCCTAAAATATTGGCTTCCTTAAAACTTAATATAGTTTTAAAGCAGAATTTTTGTAGTTCATACGGAATTTTTTTAATTTAGGGAGCCAAGATCTCATTATGTAAGTGTAACTGATCTGAACTTGCTATGTAGAACAGGTTGGCCTCAAACTTGCTCTGCCTCTGCCTCTGCCCTTGGCCCCCTCCATCCCTCCCCCCCCCCACATCCCACTTCCACCTCTGCTATGCTAAGATTACAGGTTTGTGCCACCATGCCTAGATATTGTATGTAATTTTTTAAACTACTACTTAGAGAGATATTAGCCAGCTAATAAAGATTGATGAAGCTTCTCAAATATAGAACTAATTATAGGATAAAATCATGATTATTCTTCCTGGTGACTGAATCCTTATTCAGTAATAGGCTAACTAATCTTCCTAAAATACCATTTCCAGCCAAGTAGAGTGGTGTTTGCTATAATCCTCACACTTACAGCCAAGAGGATCAGGAGCTCAAGGCCAACCTCAGCTACATAGCAAGTTCTAGGCAAACAAGATAAGTGAGATGTTGTCACACACACAAAAATATTATTTTCATTTCGCTTTGTCCTCAGAAACATAGAGTGGTGAGGCTTGTTGGTTCTGTTTTGTTTGCTGTTGATTCTTCTAGAATCAAATATAAACAGTGTGGCTTTCAAGAGCCCCTGTTATCTGGCTTTGTCAGTATTCTGTTCTACCCAAAGTTTTGTATCAGTTACTGTCTACCCAAATGCCCAAAGGCTCTCTAAAGAGGAAACCTGAATTGGATATTGCTGAAAAGTGAACTGGGGAGGGCAAGAATTTGTAGATGTAAAACACATAACTATCATGAATCTGTTCTGTATGCTCTATAATCTGTTTGAATTTTGGATATAGAAAGTGTTTTAACGGTTATTACCTAGTAACTTATCATCTGCCCTGCCTAAGCTACATTTGTGACTAGACTCTGTTAACCTAGGATTTCCAGACCATCACTGTGATTCTCATCTTGAATCATTCTCTAGTTATAATTACTGAGCAAATGAAGGAATACATTGAAGATCCTCTGCATATCTTCTTGACAAATTACCACTAACACTGGGGTAAAATGCCCTGAAAAGTAATTGGAAGCAACCATGATAGTGCAGTTCTGTAATCCCAGCATTTGGTAGGTAAAACAGGATGATTAACATGTGTTCAAGGCTAGCCTCAGCTACAGAGTGAAAACACATTTGTTCTCAGCCTTCCTAATGCTTCAACCCCTTAATATAGTTCCTCATCTTGTGACCCCAACCATAAAATTCTTTTCTTTTTTTTTTTTTTTAACATAAAACCACACCTGACTGGCTTGTTTTATTGAGGAGGGACGTAGGTAAGAACAAGTAAAGACAGCTGGGACCCTAGGTTGGGAAGAATACCCTCCTCTCCTCATATGCACCCACTTCCCCAAATAAAAACTAACCAACTATAGGGGAGCAGCTGAGACAGTGATGGAAAGGCTGGGAGTGGGCAGGGAAGGACACTCGGAATTGAGGGCAGCAGTGAAGAGACCATGTGTGTGCTGGGAGGGCCCGAGGTGACCCTGGATGAGTCTGTCTTCCTTGTAGGCATGTATAAATGAGTCTTTCTTCCCTCCCCCCCCCCCCAATCGCCCAGTGCTGCTTGCCACTGTCCCAGCTCACCTTTCCTCATCAGCAAAGGGAAGAGGGGAAAAGCAAGTTGTCACTGAATTGCGATCAGACCCGCATCCATCAGCTTCTGGATCTTCTGTGCTATTATAGGATTCTTTAAGTGTTCGCTCAGAGCCTTTAGGTCCTTTTGCATCTGCTCCAGGATGAGCCTCATGGCTGGGTCACTCATTATCTGCTGCACCTTAGGTCAGCCGTGGCCTGCTGCTTCACATCCTCAGGGCTATCATGTCTGTTGTACTGTGCCATTATATAGCGTTGGTAACCATCTGCTGCTTCCTTACAGCTGGAGTCCAGGTCTAACGCCTTTTGGTACACATCCATGGCTTCCAGAGCAGCTGCTTTCCGTGTATAACCCTTGATGAAGGTTGACTCTAGCTGGATGCACTCTTCACAGTCTTTGAGTGCCAGCTGAAACTCCAGGAGCTTAGTGTAGCAGGCAGCCCGGTTGCTATACAGTTTGGCATCTCTTGGGTTCCTTTTAATGGCCTCTGTATAGTGCTTCATGGCCTGGGAGTAGTCCCCTTTCTGGAAGCATTCATTGCCCTTGTTCTTCTCCTCCAAAGCCAAGTCAGGGTTGATGTAAGCCAGTCGCTCTTGTTCCTTCAGAATTTTCTCTGCCTGCTAGCACTTTTTGAGCACATCTGGGGTTCTGTTTTCTGCCAGAGACTTGCTGTAGAAATGGACAGCATCCTTGTACCTTTCTTCTTTGAAATAGGAATTGTTGCTGGGCAGTGGTGGCGCACGCCTTTAATCCCAGCACTTGGGAGGCAGAGGCAGGTGGATTTCTGAGTTCGAGGCCAGCCTGGTCTACAGAGTGAGTTCCAGGACAGTCAGGGCTACACAGAGAAACCCTGTCTCAAAAACCAAAAAATAAAGAAAGGGGGAGGGGGGGAGGAATTGCCAGTCCGGGCATAAGCTTTGGCAATCTGCGGGTAGTCCTCTTGGTTCTCTCTGCCCACTTCAGTGGCTTTCTCACAAAGCTCCCGGCATTTGTTGTATTCACCCTCCTCAAAGTGCACAGCTGCTTGATTAGTTATGTAAGTCATATTGGTAGGGTCCAGTTCCTTCGCCCTCTCATAATGCTCCAGGGCCGTGTCAAAGTCTTTCTTGTAGGCATCATTTCCCAACTCCTTTTCTTTCAGTGCCTGTTTCTTATTCTCTGGAAGATCTTCCATTGGTTCTGGCTTAGCCTCCTTTTTGGAAGGAGGTGAGTGTGAGGGTGCTGCTGCCTCTTCCACTTCATCCATACTGCCCAGATCAATCCCAAGGAGGACACAGAGTAGTCATGACCTAGGGATCTTATAGTTTTGTCCCCAGGTCTGAAGGCTTGTTCTGTAGCTGCTCTATGAGTTCCCTGTAGGTGGGGTCACTGAGCAGCGTCCTTGTCCTGGGATCATTCTCCAGCATCTGGTACAGATTAGGCTAGTTGAAAGGATTCATGAATTTCCTCTCTGTCAACCTGGCCTCCATGTTCTGTGAGCCCTCCTTAAGCTGGAGATTATTGGCTTCATGTTTTAAACTTTCTTCATAAGTAAGTTTGGCTTCTTCAAACCGGTTTAGGAACTCTAGGGCGGCTACTTTCCTTGAATAACCCTTGCCCCAGTCAGGCTTCAGCAACAGTCTTGCAGTCATCCTCACAGGCCTTCTGGGAGTCCCCTTTCTTGGTGTAGGCTGATAGAGAGCACTGGTTCTGGGGATCTAGTTTAACTGCCTCAGATAGCACTGTAAGGCATCTCAGTGTTCCCAGCACTCAGGGCCAATTGCCCTTCTCCTTTAGCTCATTCACCTGCTCCATAGCCTGGCCTGGAACCCTTTTGAATCGAATTCGTCCGCTCCGTGTTCCCAACCACACGCTCCGCCTTCTGGACATAAAATTATTTTCATTACTACTTCATAACAATGATTTTGCTAATGTTTTGAATCATAATGTAAATTTCTGATATGTAGATGGTCTTAGGTGACCCCTGTGAAAGGGTCATTACACATACCCACACACACACAATTAGGAATGGTTATGTCAATACAGAGTTCAGATGCTTCTGCTGTTTTAATTATACCCACAGACACTAAAGCTCTGTCTGTGTGTGTGTGTGTGTGTGTGTGTGTGTGTGTGTGTGTGTGTGTGTGTGAGAGAGAGAGAGAGAGAGAGAGAGAGAGAGAGAGAGATCAAATGTTCAAATTCTTATAGATTTCTTGGAGAACCTACTTATTAAAGAAGTTTTGGGTTGTTTTTTTTTTTTTTTTCCTGAGCCCAAGTATTTAAAATTCTTTACGGGGATAAAAAATTCTCTTTTACCTGGGCAGTGGTGGTGCACGCCTTTAATCCCAGCACTAGGGAGGCCGAGGCAGGTGGATCTCTGAGTTCCAGGACAGCCTGGTCTACAGAGTGAGTTCCAGGACAGCCAGGGCTACACAGAGAGACCCTGTCTAAAGAAAGGGGGGGGGGGAGGAGAAGGGAAGAAGAGATCACTTTTATCTTTGTAGTGAAATGCTCTTGACCAGACTCCGTTGTGCCTCGTGCATCCTGTTTGAGTGGTGCTCGACATCATTATTGTTTCCTGTATAAACTGGGTAAGGGTAATATATTAGATCAGCCTAGGATCTGCTTCCTTTTTTTATATTTTGGTGCCAGTGATTCTAACCACAGTGCCATTCCCTGAGAGTGCCTAGCACTTCTAGTATAAGTAGGATGTTACAGGTCACATTAAAGAGTGAGTTTCATTTTGAATGAGATGACATTGTTAAGTTAAATAGAGAATGACGTGGTAAGACTTAAGGTTTAGAATAGTCACCAGATAGCTGTGTGTTCTAATAACTTTGTAAGCGGGCAGAGGCTGAATTGAGGCAAGGCGGTAGTTGAGAGTAGAAGTGGTGGACCTGGGGAGTAAGATTCTGGTTATACTTCTCATAAAACTGGTGGGTTGGAGATGAGTGTCAGAGAAAGAAAAGTTAAGGATGGTTCCAGAAAGTTTGGATTAAAGTAGCTGGTGGAGATACTATTTACTTCTTCAATTCTTTTTTTGAATAGTGCATTTGCCCAGTATAACATGGATCAGTTCACACCTGTGAAGATAGAAGGCTACGATGACCAGGTAATGACTGCCTGTTCCACAGTCTGTGCTTGGCAGGGAGTAGAGATGTAAAAGTCAAAGCAGATCAGAAGTTAGCTGTTAATATATTTATATCTTTGTTTCTTAAAATAGTCTACATATTAGAAAAATCTAATTTCTGGTAATACTGGGTGGGTTCCCCCCATCACCACCACATAGGAAAAAGATGCTAAAAAGAAAAAAGACTTGTAGCTCTGTCCTAAGCTATGTACATGTAACCCTGGGTTCCAGAGAGGTGCAGAGAAAGTCTAACAAAAATACCAGGAGACATTCATTAGAATTAGCCTAAGTTACTCAAGGAATTTGCTAGTTAGGAGATAGGGACGAGAAAAAGATCTCATTTAATACGTTTTTGGACCATGTAGCTGTATTACTTAAGTGCTCACAATAATACAGTGGCCCTGAAAAGTTTCATGAAGTATGTGAAAATGAATACATGAAAGTTGGTGTTATAGCTGGGACTATATACACATGGTTAATACATTAGATAGAAGTCAAGATAAAAAGGGTATTGTTGGGAAGAGGAAAACATTGTTTTATTTTTATGAGAATAAAAGTTTAAAAGTCAATGTGGAAAGGAAATTAAAAGTTAACTTTCTTAGGATATTTATTTCTTTTTGCAAAACATGATAAGAATTGTCTTTTTTATAGAATTACTTACATTTGTAATTCTTCTCTGGAAGGTCTTAATTACAGAGCATGGCGACCTTGGTAACAGCAGATTTTTAGATCCAAGAAACAAAATCTCCTTTAAGTTTGATCATTTACGGAAAGAAGCAAGTGACCCGCAGCCAGAGGATGTGGATGGAGGCTTGAAGTCGTGGAGGGAGTCGTGTGACAGTGCTCTAAGAGCCTATGTGAAAGATCATTATTCCAACGGCTTCTGTACTGTTAAGTATTGCCTGCTCCTCAGGACTGTTTGAAGTTACTTTTCTTACATTTACCGTATCCTCTTGAACCTTTGGCCCACCAGACTTTACTTCTTTTCTCTTGGTTATTGTCATCTCTGTATTTTATTCCTTAAATAATTTCTAAAGCAGTATAAGCATTTGAAATTTTCTTTTTTAAAGATTTACTTTTATTTTTTAATTATGTATGAGTGGAGGCAGGAATTGCACAGGTACCCCTGAAGGTTAGAGACATTTGATACCCTGAAAATGCACTTACAGACATGGATTCTGGAGTTTGAATCCAGGTCCTCTGCTCCTAATTACTTAGCCATTTCTCTAGCCCTAGAAAATTACTTTTTAAAATCTCAGTGCATAACAGTTTAAAATATCCATATATTGTATTTTCTATTTCTCTTATTTACTCACAATAAATCCCTCTACCCATCAAAAAGTTATTAAAGCCAGGTTTGATGATATAGTTGTAATCTTACAACATTTGGAAAATAGGAGCAGGGGTGTCAAGAGTTCAAGGTCATTGTCTACTCTACAAAGAGTTGGAGGGCAGCCTGGGACTCTGAGGTGTCTGCTGAGAGTGGAGAGTGGGTGGTGAGATTTATAGTTGGTTGTATCGTGCTTAGCTTTATTGTGTTTTAGCTTTTTTGTTTTGTTTTTTTAGTAAAGACTGAACCTAGAGACTGGCACATGCTAGGCAAACATTCTGCCACTTAGCTCTATCCCCAATTGTCATTATAGTTTTTGTTTTGAAACTGGGTCACTAAGTTGTCCAGGCTATCCTTGAAACTTATTCTATAGTCTAGGTTGACATTGACTCTTCAGTCTTTCTCTCTAAGAAGCCCAAGAAGCTGCACCAGGCCTGCCTGCATTTTTTACTTTGTAGATGATAAATTGTATGTTTATAGGATGTATGACATGATGTTTTGACACATACCTGAGGTATGACTAAGTTGAGTGTACAAACCTGGAAAATACTAACTTTCCCACTGGTTTGTTGATTTGTTTGTTTAGATGGGGCCTCAGTCTGTAACCTAGTCTGGCCTTGAACTTGAGATGACCCTCCTTCCTAAAATATGCTGTGTACTGGTATTTCAGGCTTCATTTACCACGCCTGACTATAGTGTGTGTGTGTGTGTGTGTGTGTGTATGTGTGTGTGTGTACAATCTACTCTCAGCAATCTTCAAATATACAGTACATAGTTACTAGTTAGACTTTTAAACCTGTAGTGATGACAAGTGTAATAGGGTTATTACACTTAAGTTAAGAACACTATGAAGTCTTGAGTGGTTTAAATCCTAACCTAGTCACTTAACTAGTTGTGTGACCTTAGGTATAAATTACCTAGCATCTCTGTGCTTCAGTTTCCTCATTTATATAATAAAACATGGTGTTATTGTGAGGATTCGGTAAGTTAATGAAAGATGTTAGGACAGTATCTGGTACAATGTAAGCTATACATAAGTGGAAGGTGCCATTGTTCTTATATTTTATCTTTTCTAAATACTAGAGGAAACACAGCATTGTCGCTAAGTACAGATTTCCTTTTCAAACGTTTCTTCAGGAAAAGAGACCATACATTCTCTCTAAGAAATCAGCTGGCCAGTCTAAAGATACTTCCAACTTACCATTATTTCAATTCCAAGTTTATCCACGTTTTTATTTGTTTCTTTTTGAGACAGGGTCTCACTATGCAGCTTTAGCTGGGCTGGAACTCACTATGTAGACTAGACTGATCTCAAATTCAGAGATCTTACCCGAGTGCTGGAATTAAAGGCTTGTACCACCCTACCTGGCAGTTTACATTTTTAATCTGGAGAGCTCAATATCTAAGAACCCTCCTGAGACCTTTTCTCATTTATTTATTTATTTTTTTTTTTTAGTTGCATGAGCTACAAAAGGTGATAGAATTGCCCCAGTGCAGCCTTTAGTATCCTAGTAGCCTTCATCCTCGGCATCCTTAGAAGCCCCTAATTTTATCTCACTGTGTCACATGTTCTGTACAATGTGTTCCAGACATTTTCTATTATCAGATGAGCATCTAACCTCCTACATCTAATTAGAATTGAGACTGACTGAAAATTTATTTCTTGTTTCTGCATACCTAGAAACCTTATTCTTCCTTCCATTATACTTTGGTTGTTTTATTTGTTCCATCCACAGTGCTGCCCCCTTTCCTGGTTTCCTCTCTGCAAGCCCTCTGCCCCATCCCCCTTCCCTTTCCATTATACTTGAATCTGAGGCAGAAGAATCCTTATTCTTGATTTTATACTGTCCTGTATCTTCAGGGTAGCTTTGTGTACTTTATTTTCCCTATTCCTTAGGTATAAGGTATAAGGTCTTGTTTTTGTTTTTGAAACAGTCTCAGTGTTGGCTTCCTTCCATCTTCCTGTCTCTACTTCCCAAGTGCAGGGATTACAAGCTTGTGCCACCATGCCTAAATTAGAAATAGTTCTCTCTCTCTCTCTCTTCCCTTTAATCACATCAGTTCCTGTAAATTACTTCTGTAACTTTAAGCTCCTCTTTGTACCTGTTGTTTCTTCCTTTTCTCTGCTTTCCCCTTCCCTAGCTAGGTTTGTACTATGTCCCACCAGGAAATCAAGGACATTTTTCCCTGTTAGAGTATTTATTCACTAGCAGTGCAAGTCTAAACCTTTGACTTTTCACTCTCTTTGCCCCTCTATACAAACTGCTTTCTGAGCATAATGAGCCAGCATTCTCTTCTGGGTCCTTAATTTCTATATGGTATTTCACACTGAGCCCAACTGCCTGCTTCTATAACTAATCTTTTGCTTAGGTTGCTTTGTCAACACCCATCAATTCTAGTTATTCTATAGCTGTTGCTTTCTTTCCCCCCACATTGTGAATTTAGGCACTCTCCAAAGTTGTATCTCTGTCCTGGAGGTTTATAGTCTAACCAGATATCAGGGCTCATGGCTGTAATTCCAGCAATTGGTAGCTTGAAGAAAGAGGATTGGTGTAGGTTTGAGGCCCAGTTTAGCCTACATAGTGAGTTCAAGGCCAGGGTAAGAAAGCAACAGAGTTTATAGTGCTGTTAGTGTAGGTAAAGCCTGAACATGGGACTTACACCTAGAATCTCAGCACTTACAGTGTAGAGGCAGGAGGATTGCCAGACTGGGCTACAGAATGATACCCTGTCAAAGGGAAAATACACTACAAATGCATTTGAGACTCTAAAGCACGGTTTGTTTTCTTTGCTTTCTTGGGTGATTGCATTTTCATTCGTATCCCCACTTCTTCCACTCTGAGAATTGGTACTTCTGAGTGCTGGGTAGACCTCTCATCTGGGTGTCCCAATCTGCAACACATTGGACCACATCATTCAGGTGTAGAAATACTTTGACTTCTTTTTCCCTTTGCCCTTGGATTATGACATAGAGCTAGACTTCTGTCTTAGTTACGGTTACCACTGCTATGACGAAACTCCATGACTAAGGCAAGGTTAATGAGAAAGGATTTATTTATTTATTTATTTATTTATTTATTTATTTATTTATGATTTATACTTCTACATCATAGTCTGTTATTGAAGGAAGTCAAGGCAGGGACTTGCACAGGACAGGAGCCTAGAGGCAGGAGCTGATGCAGAGGCCATGCAGAGTACTGCTTACTGGCTTGTTCCCCATGGCTTGCTCAGCCTGCTTTCTTATAGAATCCAAGATCACCATGCACCATAAGCTGGGCCCTCCCCCCATCAATTAAGAATTATTGAATTCTAATTAAGAAAATGTTCCAAAGGCTTGCCTACAGACTTACCTTTGGAGGCATTTTCTCAGTTGTGGTTCCTTCCTCTCAAATGACTTTAGCTTGTATCAAGTTGACATAAAATTAGCAAGCACAACGTCTCTTCATTCTGCATATGCCCTCCTTTCCATTCTCACTCACAGGACCCTAGACTTTTGCCCAGGGTGATTTGTAGCCTCATAGCTGACCTCCAGCTCTGTTTCCATGTTATCCTCTGTACCAGCATTACCAGAATGGTTCTGGTCCTGCTTTGTTGTCTCTTGTAAATAGAATACAGTCCAGACTTTTTACCTGCTATTTAACACATGGTCTACTTTTTTCTTTTTTTGTCTCCCACTAGTAGATCTCACCCAACTCCACAAACATGGCAGGACCAATTGGCAGATAGTTAGCACGTCCATTTTTCCTGCCTGAGCTGTTGACTTGTCTTTAGCTTCAGTTTCTCCCTGACAGATTTGTTCATGTTTTGTAACAGCCTAATTGATATCTCACTTACAGTGTGATAAGCCAGAAACCGGAGTCTCCTGGGATTCACTGTAACTCTGTTTCTGCTTTGTGCTCACATCCCAAGAAGGCCTGTAGTACAAACTGGTTTATTAGCCTCTGACACTTAGCCCCTCCAAGGGTTTTGATGTAGCATACTGCTTTTGTACAGTTTCTTATAGAGTAAATATGTTTTTTATGTCTGTTTCTTCCCCAACAATAGGTTTACGCTAAAACTATAGATGGGCAACAGACCATTATTGCATGTATTGAAAGCCACCAGTTTCAACCCAAAAACTTCTGGTAAGAAATAGATGTTCTCTTCTATTTTTATCTAATTTATATTGGAAAGAAACCAGTGACTGAGGTTTCATTTTAAAACTAACTTTGGACAGATTATTTGATTTAGAGACTTTAGTTCTCCATTTATAAAATGAAGGATTTAGACATTGTTTAGATTCCTTCCATTTCTAAGACTTTAGTAATTGTACCCTTTTGTCATACCAAGTGAGAACATGTGATTTACACGGTATGCAGCTGGAGTCTTAGGTTTCCTTGGGGTTATCAATTCCTGAGACAGATTGTACAGTATGGTGTTCCCAAGCAGTCTCCCCTGCTCTGAGAAGAGCCTCCTGTGATCAGAATAAATGAACCTCTACTTCAGAGGGGCAAAGGAAAAGTAGAGTCCACATACTTAGGAAAGGCTTGTTTATGATCAGCCACCTGGATCCCAACTTTTATGTAGTGATTGTCTTGACTTTGTCACATGGAGACTAGCTCCCACCAACACTATTGCAAACGTCTGTGTCTGGTCACCTCTTTCTGTGCCTGCTGCTAACACTGCAGTGTTATGTTCTGTGTGTTTTTATAGGAATGGTCGTTGGAGATCAGAGTGGAAATTCACCATCACACCACCTACAGCCCAGGTGGTTGGAGTGCTCAAGATTCAGGTAAGAGTCCAGTGTATTTATAGATGATGTTTAAGTGTCATGTGTGAAAATAGAGGTGTCATTTGCTCTTTGTTCTGGTATTAGAAATAAAGACTAATAGAGCACTTCCTGACCATGAGCAAGGCCCCGGGTTTCATCCCAGTCCCACACAGAGAGGAGGGGAGAAGAGGACTAAACTATATATTGATGCAAAAGAGGTCAGTGACAGTGAATAGAAGTAGAAGCCTCCTTCCCAGGAGTTACTTGAGAGAACTATTCTGGGTTGATGAAGGATGGAATACTACTGGATTACTTTTTTTCTTTCAAAGATAACAAGATCTTTTAGAAATAAACAAACTGGTTTTAGGAAAGAACAAGTGAGTATTAAGTAGTTAGGTGCTGGGTGCCAGGCATGATGGCACACACCTTTAGTCCCAACAGGAGGCGTGGTGTGTGGGTGACTCCCAGGGAGTTTGAGGCCAGTGTGGGCTATATAGTGAGTTCTAGGACATCCAGGCCTATGTAGAGAGACCATAGCAGTTTGTTTGCTTGCTTGCTTGCTTGTTTTTTTTTTGTTTTTTAAGAGTTTTATTGTTGGATTTTGTTTTGGGGTTTTGGTTGGCTGGTTGGTTGGGGCTTGTTTGTTTGTTTTTGACAGAAAAGTTCTAAATTAAATTTAAATTAAAGCAGAGGAATTCTAGAGAATATTACAGGTGGTGTCATCTCGTGGGATATCAGTAGTCAAGTGGAGGAGATTTTTAGTGCTGGTGTCAGGACAGGCAGCTGAGTGGTGCTGGGTTGAAGTCTCCTGGTATCTTTGAAGAGATTTAACATTCTTAATCCAGGTGGTTTATTTTCAGTCCAGCTAACTGAGTCAGATTAAATATTTCTGATAAATTAAATGATCAGTATCTAATCGTGCCTGTATTGTATTGTGTTGCCTTTAATAAAAAAAATTTAGCAAGATTCACATTTTTAAGTCTGATTTAATCAAAAGCATATCTGGGGACCAGGGACACGCCAAAGGGTAGAGGGCTAATTTAACATGTATAAGCCCAGGTTCCATCCCTGGCACCCAAAAAGGAGTAAACTAAAGCCATTACATACATACATGGGGGTGCTGTCAGCATTCATCTTTGCTGCATGGACATTCTTATCTACTTTTTTACCCTCCTGGCCTCAGGAACAGACTCAGCTAAGATAGACAGGGTAGAAATGCTGATTCTTTGCTCTGAGCATAGCCTTCAGTGAAATCTAAGAGCTGGTAGATAAATATGGTAGCCTGTACCCTGTGGGTGGAACAATACTGGGCATGTTTTGCTTTGTCTACACAGCTGGTTAGCTCAGCTGTGTACTTACAAAACTTCCTTCCCTAAGATTACCTCACAAATAAGCTACTTACTTCCCTCAAATCTTTCTTTTTTTTTGTTTGTTTGTTTGTTTGTTTGTTTTGTTTTTTTGTTTGTTTTGTTTTTTTGAAACAGGGTTTCTCTGTGTAGCCCTGGCTGTCCTGGAACTCACTCTGTAGACCAGGCTGGCCTCGAACTCAGAAATCCGCCTGCCTCTGCCTCCCAGGTGCTGGGATTAAAGGCGTGCACCACCACTGCCCGGCCCCTCAAATCTTTCTACTGGGGTCTACTTCATAGAGAGCCCAAGCAAAAATAGCAAAACTTTCTTTCTGGTTTTGATAATTAAATACACAGTGTGTCCTAACACTCCAGACCTCTTATAACTGTGGCATCAGCTTTAATTTGGCAATTGTTATATATTTATCTAAATATTTCTCTCAATCAGAAAGTTTCTTGTGCTTTCCAATGCACAGAGTGACAATTCCTGACAAGATGTATAAAAGGGCCTAACAACTCTTTGTTTACACTTGATTTTTGTTTGTTGCCTTTTTGAGACAGGGTCTTCTATAGCCCAGGCTAGCCTTAAACTTGCTCTTACATAGTGTAAGGTAACCTTGAACTGATCCTGCTGTCTTATCTTGGTATATAGGCCTTGGCCACCAAGCAAGGCTATTTTGTTCTGTTTGGGATGAGTGGTGAAAAAGCTCTCTGCACTAAGCACTTCCCGGTCCTGAGTTCTAGGATTCTTTTGGTCTGTGTGTTTTATTGGTTTGTTTTGTTTTTTTTTTTAGACAGGGTCTTTTGTATTCCTCTTTGACTTAGAACAGTTATTAACCTTGAATACCTCATCCTCCTACCTCCACTTCCAAAATGCTAAGATTACAGGCCTGTACACCACATGGTTTGTTTCTCTTTCTAATTTTAAGACAGTGTCACATATGTATCTCCTGGCTTGCCCTCCCAAGTTCTAGGAGCTGGGCCTATCATGTACTTACCTTTTAATAGTCAGAATGAGAGTTAGCAAGATGGGTCAGCAGATAAAGGCATCTGTTCTCAAGTCTGATAGGCTGAGTTTAATACCCACTTCCCACATGATGGAAAGGAGATCCGACTCCTTCAGGTCATCCTCCGATCTCCACACATGAACACATACACACTCAATAAATGATTTAATTAAAATAAAATTAAAAGTCATATATATTGAATATTATTTGGAAAAATTGTTTAGATTTTTACCCTTTATATTTCCCATTGGCAAATTTGCTATTCTTTGGCCAAAGGGTGATTCTGAGAAGTAACAGTTTCCAAAGACTTAAAGCAGGCACACTGAAGTTTCTGTTAGTCAATGGGACTTTGTCATGTTTTGGTTTTGTTTCATTAGTAACTGGATCGTGAAGATGGTTCTGCTTTAGAGCAAATGGAGTCCAAGTTGACTTTCTAAAGCTGCATCATTGGTATATGAACTCATAACACTGATGTTGTTCAGGTTTTTATTTGAGTTCCTAAGAGTGAAGCTTACTGCCCTTCTCTTCTATTCTTTTCCTTATTGTAGTTCTTTTTTTTTTTTTTTTTTTTTTTTTTTTTAAAGATTTACTTATTTATTTTATGTATGTGAGTACACTGTAGCTGTCTTCAGACACCCCAGAAGAGGGCATCAGATCCCATTACAGATGGTTGTGAGCCACCATGTGGTTGCTGGGAATTGAACTCAGGACCTCTGGAAGAGCAGTCAGTGCTCTTAACCGCTGAGCCATCTCTCCAGCCCCCTTATTGTAGTTCTTAAGAAGCATAACAGATCATTATGGCCCAGACCTATAATTCAGACCCAGCCCAGACCCAGCTATTCAGAGGGCTGAGGCAGGAGGTATAGAGTGAGACTTTCTTAAAAGAATTTAAAAATAAAAAGAACTGTGACAGAAGTTCAAACTTGTCACATATTCTTTTGTTATTTTGGGTTTGGAGTTTTTGGTTTTGTTTTTGTTGTTGTTGTTGTTTGGTTTTGGTTTTTCTAGACAGGGTTTCTCTGTGTAGCCCTGGCTGTCCTGGAACTCACTCTGTAGACCAGGCTGGCCTCGAACTCAGAAATCCACCTGCCTCTGCCTCTCAAGTGCTGGGATTAAAGGCGTGCGCCACCACCGCCCGGCTGGGGGTTTTTTGGTTTTGTTTTGTTTGCGGTGGAATTTCACTCTGTAGCCCACGCTGGCCTAGAATCTACTGTGTAGTCCACATTGGCAGCAATCCTCTTGCTCCAGCTGCCTACATATTCCCATCATACCTGCCTCTTCTATTTTAGCTCTAAATATGCCTTAACTTGCGTGGTAGGTCAGTGACAAGGTGCTTGCTTAACATGTGAAGCCCTATGTTTGATCCCTAGGACTAGGCAAGAAAAAAATCATTGTTGATCTTCAGCTGCAGGTCTACTAAGGGAGCAGAGGCAACAATGGTGGGCTTGAAAAAGAAATAAGCTTTTGACACACATTTATTCAAGTGTGTGTCAGTGGTAAAGACTGTGTAGACTGACACAACAAAACACTCTGGTTCGTAATTTGTAAACAGCAAGTGTATTGTTCCTACTTGTATTAGTTACTGTTTTGTTGATACAGTACACCACCATGACCATTGGCAGTTTACAAAAGAAAGTTTAATTTGTCTGTGGTTCCAGTGGAGTAAGGCTCAATCATGGCAGAGAGGCATAGTAGTAGCAAGTGGCACAATGGCTGGAGCAGGGAGGAAGCTTGGAGATCACATTCTCAACCTCAGACAAAAAGCAGAAAGAGCAAACTGAAACTAGTAAGAGGCTGTGAACTCTCAGAGCCTGCCCACCCCCAGTGATATGCTTTCTACCTCTTGATTCTCTTGCTGAATTTTGGAAGGACACCAACATTCGGACCATAGCACTAGATGAAGAAAATGACATTATCTGAACTACTTTCCCATCACCTCTAATAGAATAAAGTTTGGATTCTTAATTTGGCTTATAAGGTCTTTGCTCCTCTCCTCATCTAGCTTCAACTTGGTAGCGGTCTTGTCTGACACACTCATTAACATCTACTCATACAGTGAGGTCTTTGTCCTTCCCTCAACTAAGCCAGTTTTTCTTCCATTCTGATACTTAGCCCTTTGCTGGGTGACTTTCTCCTTTTGTTTTTTGTTTGTTTGTTTGTTTCTTTCTTTCTTTTTAATCTTTTTTTTATGTGCATTGGTGTTTTGTATGCGTGTGTATCTGTGTGAGGGTGTCAGATTCCCTATAACTAGAGTTACAGACAGTTGTGAGCTGCCATGTGATTGCTGGAAATTGAACCCAGGTCCTCTGGAAAGGCAGCCAGTCCTCTTAACTGCTGAGCTATCTTTCTAGTCTACCTTCTCCATCTTACCTACTGAGGTGACAACTCCTATGTTCAAAACCTTGTTCAGGGTTAGGATCCTGTTATTTGTTTCCCACTTACAAATGGCTTCCCTCATCCTGTTTTGTTTGGCCAGTTTGTAGTCCTTTGAAGATAGTTTAATGAATCTTGTAACTTACCAAAATCCTTGAGCCTTACATGTCTTAGGTCTTCTAGGTCTGACTTGTACTCTGCTTCTTGAAAACTGTTTTTAGGTTATGGCTCATCACTTCACACATTCATAGCTGTGTGTCTGTTTTGTTTTGTGGTGCCTGGGATTGTGGTGCCCGGGATGGACTCTAGGATCTTGTATAGAGTGGGCAGGTGCTCATCACTAAACTACAGCTGTAGCTCCAAAACTGCCTCCATCATGCAACTTTTTACATTTATTTATGGGCAGAGGTGGTACGCGTGTGGCAGTACATCCAGGGAGGCCAGAGAACAACTCAGGGAGTTGTTTTCTCCTTTCACCTTGTAGCTTCAGGGATTGAACTCAAATCATCAGGCTTCTAAGGAAGAGTCTGTAACCACTGAACCATCTCAATAACCTAACATTTTTGAAAATTTTTATTTGTTTGATTTTGGTTTTGGTTTTTCGAGACAGGGTTACTCTGTGTGCCCCCTGGCTGTCCTGGAACTCACACTGTAGACCAGGCTGGCCTCGAACTCACAGAGATCTTCCTGCCTCTGCGTCCCGAGTGCTGGGATTAAAGGTGTGTGCCAACACTGCCTGGCTTATTTTTGTAATTTTTAAAAATTATTTTTATTTTATATGTATGGGTATTTTACCTGCACATATACCTATGTACCTTGTTATGTGCCTGGTGTCTAAAGAGGTCAGAAGAGGACATCAGATCCCCTGTAATTGGATTTATGGATGGTTCTGACCCATGTAGAAGCTGGGAACAGAACCCAGGTCCTCTGCAAAAGCAGCAAATGTTCTTATCCACAGACCCATCTCTCCAACTCCTTATTTTTGTAATTTACTAATAAATATTTTAGTTTTTAGTCCTCTCTTTAACCTTCAAGCTTTTCCTGAACTCAGTGAGATTTACTTGCAATATTAATAATCATGCAGATGGAGAAATATCTCAGATGTTAGATACTAGGGTGCACTAAGAGTCCTTGATTTTCATAGAGAAAAACTATTGCTCAGTGATTTTTATATTGATTATTTTGATGCTGTTAGAGTAGGATCTTGTCACTTGAGAGACAGTGTAAGATTGCCTCAAGTTCCAGGCCAACCAGAACTACCTGTCAAGACTGCCTAAAACAGAAGCAGAATGTTAACTGTGTCTGTATATATAATATGTAGCCCAGCACCCATAGTGGAGCAAGCATACATTTGCTAAACTTAGAAATCCATTTTCCTCTACTAAAGAGAGATTTCTTAAATTTATTAAGTGAATTTTCCTACTATTGTAAATTGTCATTGATTATATTAAGTGTTTGTTTAGAGTAAAAATGGCCTCAAACATGAATTGTGCCCTCGGCACTATGTTTCAGTATAAAGTATGCATAACCCTTCTCAAATATTATCTCTCACAGGTTCATTATTATGAAGATGGCAATGTTCAGTTGGTTAGTCATAAAGATGTGCAGGACTCAGTAACTGTTTCTGTGAGTATGCAGTGGGGGATGTAGGCCTTACTTGTCTTTTCCTAAAAAATTAGCTTTGCACCTGACAGATAAAAGGTGCAAATTTTAACAGTTTCTATTCGTGCTTCTTACTACCAAATGTCTGTAGTGGGTTAAAGTCTGACTAAAGGTGGTTGTCATGTCTTAAAAGAACCTTCTTTTCTCTTTTTCTTTGAAGGGGGACGGGGGGTGTTTAAGACAGTATTTTATGTATCCTAGGTTGTCTCTGAACTTGTTTTGTAACCATTAATGACCTTAACCCCTATTCTTCCTGCCTTTACCTCTCCACTGCTGGGATTAAAGGTATTCACTACTACGCCCAGTTTGTACCATCCTGGGAATGGAACCTGGGGCCTTATGTGTCCTGTGCAAGCACTCTACCAACTGAACTAGTCCCCAGCGCTATGTTAATTATTATTTATTTATTTATTTATTTATGACATGAGATCTGAGATCATACATAGCCAAGGATAAGCTTGGATTTCTTGTCTTCCTGCCTCCACCTCCTTAGTTCTGGGATTTCAGGTATATGCCACCATGCCCTGCTCTTGAGAAACATGTATTCTTTGTTTTTCTTGCTTTCTTTTTTTAAAGAATTATTTATTCATTTTATGTTTATGAGTACACTGTAACTGTCTTCAGACACACCAGTATAAGGCATCAGATCCCATTACAGATGGTTGTGAGCCACCATGTGGTTGTTGGGAATTGAACTCAAGATCTCTGGAAGAGCAGTCAGTGCTCTTAACCACTGAACCCCTGCTTTTTCTTTCTTAATTGTAAGATTTGCTCAAGGACAGAAATGCTACCAATCAGTAAATGCAAGATGAATGAACAGTTTGTCAAATGAATCCTGTAAGACTATATTCATGTAACTAGGAACCATTTAGTAGTATTCAGGCAGGAAGTACTGTGTTCTGCACCCTGAAAAGAGAAATAGATGGCATTCTTTAATTCTTCCTTTCATGGTGTCATTACTTCCTTAACTAATTACCCAAAGAGCTTTTGTTCATATGTTATATTTATCAATATTTACATTAGTAAAAAAACAAAACTGCCAGTCATGATAGGGCATACCTCTCTCTATTCCTCATACTCAGACTGAGATAGAAAGATGGTTGCAAATTCGAGGTCAGTGTAGACTATGATGTGAGATATTGTCTCCATTAAAATAAAATAAATTTTTAAAGTGAAAACTTGAGCAATGTCAAAATATTTGATTAAAAATAATGAAACTGGTGTGGTCGAATAGTCCTGTAATCCCAGCATTTGAGAAGTGGAAACAGGAATGTCAAGAGTTCAAGGCTAGGGCTGGAGAGGCGGCTCAGCCTTTAAGAGCACTGACTGCTCTTCCAGAGGTCCTGAGTTCAATTCCCAGCAACCACATGGTGGCTCACAGCCATCTGTAATGGGATCCGATGCCCTCTTCTGGGGTGTCTGAAGACAGCGACAGTGTACTCACATAAACAAACAAACAAACAAACAAACAAATCTTTAAAAAAAAAAAAAAAAGAGTTTAAAGCTAGCCTTGGCAATAGAAGACCTTGTCTCAAAACATTTAATCAGATAAGTTTTACAGTAGAACAGATCAGCCTCTGTAACTTACTGAAAATCTCTTAAAGTTTGAGATTGAGGCCAGCCCAGGATATGTGAGACTAAGATGTCAAGACCTAAACCAGGTGTGATAGTCATACCTGTACATGGAAACCCTGCAACTCAAAAAGCAAGTCTTTTTAAAAAGAAAGTTCAAGGCCTGCCTCAGCTACATAGCAGTTTGAGGCGGGCCTGTATAAATTTATGAGATCCTGTCTTGAACTATAACATTTTTAAAGGACTTGTGAAGGAACGTGGGTGGGGTTGGGAGAGATGGCTCTTACAGAGGACTGAAGTTTAATTCCCAGCACCTAGCTCCAGAGGTCCAGAGCCTTCATTTGGCCTCTCAGGGCATATGTACACATACACATATACACATAAATGAAAAATTAAACCTAAAGGGGGGGAGCTGAGAAACTGGATGTGAAGTGTATACCTGTAATCCTAGTACTTGAGAGACAAGGGCAAAAAGATGAGCAGTTAAGGTCATCCTTGGTTATATAGCAAGATAGGTGTCAGGTTGCAGTCCAAGAGACCCTGAGTCAAAAAACACAAAAAGGGGGGGGGGGGGGTAGGCTGGGAATATAGCTCAGTACTAGAGCATTTGCCTAGTATGTATAAGGTCCTGGGTTTAATCCCCACTACTGCACATAGACACACACAGTTTCAAGACAGGATGCTATGTCTACAGGGTATATAATGAAGAGAAAACTGCTTCCTGGGAAAGTGCTAGATTTAGGACCCATCTTCCTTCTCTCTCTCTCTCTCTCTCTCTCTCTCTCTCTCTCTCTCTCTTTCATTGTTGATGCATTAATTTATTTGAGAGTGGTGGTACACACATGCCATGTGTGTAGGAGTCAGAGGTCAGTCCATGGGAGTCTGCTTGCTTTCTTCTACTAATACATAGGTTCCAGTTGTTAGATTGTCAAGCTTAAGGGCAACCATCCTTACCTGCTGAGCCATTCCACCATTCCCTAGATCCTTTATTATTCATAATCTGTATAATTGTGGTCAGATCACTTCAGAAAGTTCTGTTTTTCATCTGTCAGATGATAATAACATAGCCCACTTCACAGTGGGTTGAAGAGATAATTTGTATATTAACAGTGGATAGATGAACCAGGATCCTTATACAAGTGTTAGTTTATAGAGTGGGCTTTTTGGTGTCTTTTCATTGCTTACATATTTTTAAAAATATTATTTCCCTCTTTTCTTTCATTAGAATGAAGTCCAAACTGCCAAGGAGTTTATTAAAATCATAGAGAGTGCAGAAAATGAATATCAGGTAAGGAGATTTGGAAGTTATTTCTCTGTAAACATATTTTGTTCAATCCTTTGTATCCTTTAACAAAAAGCATACATTGCTTGGATATTACTAAGTGTGAGACTTCACAGGCCTGCAGTTTGCCGTTCTGTTTACAACTATGAGACTGCAGTCATGTCTCAGGAATAAAGATGAGTTTGATTTGCTTTCAAGATTGGAGAGGAGCTCAGCACACATGTTGTCTTCCTGTGTCCTTTATAACATGTCCTTTGGCTGTCTGATTGCCTTCCTGTGTACAAACAACTCAACTCTTTCTATTCAAGCAACTCATCATCAATTATCTATTGCAGACAGCCATTAGTGAAAATTATCAAACTATGTCAGACACCACGTTCAAGGCCTTGCGCCGGCAGCTTCCAGTTACCCGCACCAAAATCGACTGGAACAAGATACTCAGTTACAAGATTGGCAAAGAAATGCAGAATGCTTAAAGGCCGTCTGTAGGCATCTCCGGTGCATGGAAAGAAAAGGATTCGACACGGTGTGGCCATATGATGAATAAGTGATTCATAAACAAACACGAGTGGTATTTTGCTAGTTAACAAAGTTAACAGACCTTCTAGCCTCATGGAATACTGTTGAACCTACAGCACTGTCTTGATTCTTTTGTGTGTGTGTTCTCTGCTTTGTAATTTTCTGTTATCACTATATCTACTTGTAAATTTTTTTTTTAATTCTGCTACATTTAATGTCTAAGAGATATATCCTGAAGTCATTTTACTGTTTAGAACATTTCCTAGCCATGAAGTCCTCTGACTGGTTTTTACAGAGTATCTGTTGAGTACCTTTTACCCCTGTGGTTTAAAGCACTTCCAGTACTTCGGTGGCTTTTAGTGACCCACCAATTGCTAAAGAGGCTACGCTACCAAGAGCTAAGTGGACAGCACACTCCTTCTCTGTCCGACTGCTTTGACCATTTATAGCATCTCACGACTGTAGTTTTCAGACATTTGGATTGGGGCTTTGGGGGTCCATGCTGGGAGGCAAAGGAAGTTTCCTAGAAACTCCATGGTAGCAGCTTCTCTGGGGACTTGTTTTTAAATCCAAAGACTTGAACCACATCCCCTGCACATGAATGTTTGATTATTTTCATTTTCTCATTGTCTCCTCCCATCTAGTTCTGTTGTAACCATGGATGTCTGTAGGAAGAACAGCTTAGAAAAAGCATTGGAAAACCAGGGTTGTCAATCACATGGGTCTGTTTTCTTCAGTGGGAGGAAGTGAATGATGCCTGATCACTAGGATGCTGGAGTGGTATGGTCAAACAACCTGGCAATCATCTGCTCCATCTTAATCTCTCCCACCCCACCCCAATATTCTGAGCATTGTTTAGGCCCTAATACTGGCCTTTGTCTCTCAGTGAATAGAACTTATGCCTATTACATATCCTTTCTCTCTAGGCCCTAGCCCTAAGTTGTTTGTCAGTCAATAGAGTTCATTTTTATTGTAAAGGTCACAGGTGCTTTACTACTTTGCAAAGAAATTTAGATGTAGCGGGCCCTGAAGCTTTGTTATAAGAATTGTCACACGGAGACTTTCCCCCCAAAGTTCTACTATGCTTAAATGTGTGGAAAAATTAGAACACAGGATCATAGTCTAGAAGTCTTGATCCAGTCTGACCAAGTCTGGCTCTACCAAGTTTTCATTCTTATCTATCCTGGGTCCACTTTTCCTACCAGTGGCAATACCTGCAGGAACGCGCCAACAGATGTTGGCATTTTTAGAAGAGTTTTGTCCATTAGTATTGCTCTTTCATATTTGAGAACTGCTGGCATACTGTGGTTATAATAGAATATAAAACTTGAAAATACAGACATTGAAGGAATAATAGGTATCTTTGCTTTATGCTCTCTGGCAGGAGGTTCTGTAAGCAGACAAACAGCTGTGTCCCTTACAAAGCTGGAATGAACCAAAGTGAAAAGGAGGGCTCCCAGGCAGTATCTGTCTGTCATAACCTGGTATTTCAGAGAATGCTAGTGCTTTCTTCTAAACAGGATGTAAAATTCATTCCAAGTTACTCTTTCTCCATCATCTTACCTGCCTAGAACTCATATGTAACTGTGATAGAGCTGCCTTCCCAGGTATATTGGCAGGTATGTGTGTGTGAGATCTCAGAACACACAGGTAATGTGATATGACCTATGACAACTGGTAATGGTGGATTCATTTACATTGTTTACACTTCTATGACCAGGCCTTAGGGGAAGGTCAGTTTTTAAAAAAACAAACAAACAAGTAGTGTCTTCCTATCTGTCCCCAAATACAAGTTAAACAGAAGGGTGTTTTGCTTCAGCTTTGTTTTCTTTCTTTTGCTCAGTAATACAGTCAAGCAGGAGTTTGTTTGCAAATGAAAGCTGTGTAAGCATTTTTGTTTATTCCAAATAAAATATATTTGTATTATTTGTCATTCATACTATCCATCCATGCCACACTGTCCTCTGTACCAGGTAGTCCAATAGAAATACACCTGTTTTGTTCTAAAATTGTGTCTGTCCTTTCTGTCCTTCTATCAGCCTTTGTTCTCAAGGTAAGATAGTCAACTATAATCAGTCTATTTGTTGAGAATCTTGAAGGTTTGTGAAATTGTATCCTACTTTAGACTAGTATGGACTCAGTAAATATGCAAATATACTTGTAAAGAACAACTCCTTTTTGAGTGTGAATAGTCTTTTAGGCTGAGGCAGGAGTATTGCTGTGAATTTGAAGCCAGACAGGGCTACATAATGAGTTTCAGAGCAGTCTAAACTACAGTGTGAGGCCCCATTTCCAAGAAAAGAAAATGGTGGTGGGGCTGGAGGGAAGCTAGGGAGATTACTCAGCTGTTAGGAGTGAATACTGTTCTTGCAGACAACCCATGTCAGGTGGGACACAACCGCCTGTAACTGGAGCTCTAGGGGCAGCCTCTGAGCAGTCACACATGTGCATACACAAATGCGTTTTTAAAAATAAACACTAGAGAGACTGGGCATGGTGGCACACACCTTTAATTCCAGCACTCGGCACGAAGAAACAGTCTGATTTTTGAGTTCAAAGCCAGCCTATTCTAAAACGGAGTTCCAGGACAGCCAGGGCTACATAAAGAAACCTTGTCTCAAAAAAATAAAATAAAAATAAATTCTCAGGATTTTATTAAAAAATAAAACTAAATTTTACCACTCTTCACACAAAAGCTACCAGTGACTCAAAAGATTTGTTTGGTATTTCCACCAATGTTGAAAAGAATCTGGTTATGAAAGGCAGGCCTCACTCTGAGTGCAGTAACTAGGCAGGAGGTAAAACTGGAAGGATTCCTGCAGCTTAAAGTTCCTGAATGCTACTTCACATTGGCTTAGCCTGAAATGCTTTCTCTCCTCCGAGTCTGGTTTAGCTACTGATAACCTATAGAAAGGGGTTTGGGTTTTTTGATTGGTTGGTTGTTTTTTTTAATCTTGATTTACCATCCAGCACCAACTGAGATTCCCTGCTTTGCGGGAACATTTAACTGTGTGTTCACTCCTGCAGAAATTACAGTATTCTTGCCTTTAACTTGTTACCTCTATTGGCCTTTTCCAAATTATATCCATTGATTTCCTTATTCCAAGAAGACTAAAAAACAATGAACCTGAAGCTCTAGGTTGGGAGTTGGCAAGGTGGTAAGATGTCGTAACAGGTCAGGGGGCCTGCCGTCAAGCTCCTAGACCTGAGTTTAACCCACATGCTTAAAGAAAAGAACCAACTCCTAAAAGTTGTCTTCTGACCTCTATACTTGTATAGTTCTGGATTATTTGCATAAACAAGAGGAAGTCGACACCTTGCCAGGTCCTCAGAACAATCTGACTTCCCAGCAGAGTGAGAAGTTGCTTCATTCTATCATGCTATAGAAATCAGTGGAGACAGATCAGGAGTTTCTGTGAAGCCTCTCATGTTTGGGGCTTTAGGGACACTGTTGAACATTGTTTCTTGGTCTTCTGAATCTCCAGTTGTCCCTCTGTTTGTTGCCTAATTCTAGTGGCTCATCTGTTTTATAATGTGAAATTTTAAATGTAGACCCATTTAAATTAGGTGTGCATGACCAGCTTCTTGTTTTTAAACAACCCACCCCAAACCCCATGAAAAGCAAGGAAAGAAAAGGTTAGTAAATACAGAATAAAACTGGGTGGTCTTATAGTGGTTGAGATAAATTCTCCTATAAACAGATGGTTTCTAAATAGAAGTACATTGGTTCTGAGGATAGAAACCAATTATATGCCTCTTCAAACCCAAGATATCAAAAAACATTGTAAGGCTGCTGGCAATGGTGCATACATGCAGTCCCAGGTCAGGAGCGGCATTGCAGCTCCCAGGCCTGGGCATTGGGAGGAAGAACTGTGCATAAAGATGTACAACTCACCCATGGGGTAATTCTGTTGCATATAAGTCACTGTGTACATGAAATGTTACTGTTTTGAGACAATCTCTTAACATTCCTCCTGCTGTAGCTAGGATGAATGAAGCTACGTAACAAGAACTTTCTCTATAAAGCTTTCTATACTTAAGAGTATTCGACCACATTTCAGTACACCACCCATGGGAGCCAAGTTTAAGCTGTAAAATCACCACCAAAAAGCACAAAAGGGGGAAAGCCATGGCATTAAATAGATCATGAGAACACTTGTCTATGAGGGTTGAAGCAAGGAGGCAGAGTGTCACAGTGCTCTTTCTGCCTAAACTGGGGACATGGGCACAGGATTTCCTTACAAGCTGAAAGTGACATGAGGGTGGACTTGGATTACAAATAAATGTTAGTGAGTAAATAAATTTGCAAATAAAGGCTCTTTTAGAAAGGAAGACCAACTGTAGCTGATACGGCTTTCCCCTTGGTATGTGGTAGACCAACCAATTTCAGTAATTTAGTTTCAGAGTTGTTTTTAGTTGCTTTGGGTAGTATAGTCTAATTTGAATACAAAGGTTAGAGACTATTCAAGTGATGATTTATAAAACCCAATAAGGAGCACTAAGAAAATAGCAGGGTGTGGTACTGCATGCCTTTAGTCCCAGCACTCCAGAGGCAGAGGCAGGCTGATGTCTCTTGAGTTCCAGGCCAGCCTGGTTTACAAAGTGAGTGCCAGGACAGCCAAGGCTGTTACACAAAGAAACTCTGTCTCAAAACAAAAAAATTCCCCTCAAGAAGCTGGGGGTTTATTTCACATACAGTTAGCTAACATTAACTCTCAGACAGCTGCTACTGCTGCTGTTCAGACTCACTACAATAAACCTTACTTCTTGGAAGTCCAGTTCTTAAAGATGTAATGAAAGCTCCAGGAAATTGCTGAGCTGATTTTGAGAGGGGGGAGCCATTCTAGACACCTAGAACTATATGCATCAAAACACTAACTTTCAAAGTAGGGCCTTCCAGAAGACATGTAGAAAGGTCACATTGTAACCAAAGCTACTCACCATCCAAAACTTACCCAAGTTTTTACATGGACAACCATCTGTGTTTTGAGAATGTTCAGATGATCCAGAGAAAGAGCTGAGGTCCTCAGGTGGCCAACTTTGCTAGTCAGAATTGTTAACCTGTGGTAGTGTGATGAGCACAATTTAAAAAAAAAAAAAAAAAAAAAAGCCTTTTTAGACATAGAAATAGCTCAGTTAGGAACCATGGAGTTCTCTAGTTAGTCACATGTCTGGTTATCTTGAGTAAATTATGTCATTGGATTCTGGTTATCAGGTGTAGCCTTGGGTGCCATGGGATTCCTAACTAAGCTATTTCTGCATGTCTAAAAGGCATTTTTATTGTGCTCATCACAGGTATATTTGTGGGATTTTGAAATGGTAAAGAACAGCAATTTTGGTTTTGAGAGCATCCTACTGTGTAACCCAGTGGTGGCTCAAACTCATAGCAGTCCTGCCTCAGGCTCCCAAAAAGTGGGTTAACAGGCTTGGCCACTGTGCCCCACTAGCAACAGCAATTTTTAGAAGTCTATTATCTTTCTTCTCTGTGGCTTCACCAAATAAAGGGATGGGGCGGTCTGGAGGTGGTAAACATCTGGCTACTCCTAGTTCTTTCCTCTAGTTCACATAATCAGTTTCTAGGATGCTCCATTTCCCCATTGCTGTAATCTTGATTCCTGATCACATGGCATCCCCTGTTGTTAAAGCCTGTTATTCCTGGCCGCCTTGGTGGTTGACTTAAGAGAAGGTAGTTAACCAAGGGGGAGCTTCCCCCTGTTCAGGGCATTCCCTACACTGGGTTAGTGTGGCCGCCTGTGAAGAACCACTTTGGAGGACAACAGTAACTTTGATACATGTGGAACTCTGGTACATTCGGTCTTTCTCCCTTTCCCATTGTAGTGTGTGTTGGGGGGGGGGGGGGTTGGTTTTTTAAATTTCATTCCAGGGGATAAATAGGTGCAGAAGGCTTGTTTTACATTTGTTATGGTAGCCCCACCCCTTAGTTTGTCTAAGTATATTGATCTATTTCTCCTTTTCCTGGTACTGATGTCGCTGTTAACCATTTATTGCCTAACATGCCTTGCTCTCGGGATGCTAATTTTTTTTGGGTGTTTTGTTTTGTTTTGTTTTGTTTTGTTTTGTTTTGTTTTGTTTTGACGGCTGGGCAATCATGACTTACTGCTAATAAGTAGTGAAGAGTAATACAAACCTAGTACAATTACGTGCCCAAATACATAGCTCAGGGGCAAGAATCTCCAACCTTGAAGTATTATGAAGCTCTGTGACCCAGAAAAGTAAGGACTGGGTCTTGGCAGAAGCTCTTGTCTCGCTCTCCCACACGCACACCCCTTTATCTAGAGACACTTGATCTCCCTCCACTCCCCAACTTTGACTTCTGCCTTCCTCTGTGTAGGAAAGCCAGAGCAGGGAAATGGGGGAGGGGGCGTGCCGCTCGCTTCCGTACTGGTTTATGTCCCTGGCAGTCTGGGGGAGGTGCTGGACGAGCGGCCCCAGTCCAGCTGCAGCCGACCCATGTCCGGGCCCTGCCCTTTGCTCTGCAGCTTTTCTAAGTCCCGAGGCTCTGGAGAGTGGGCGTGGGAGCAGCCCTAGCTGAGGCTCCAAGGTCCTCCAGGCTGTTTAGGGGGCCCCAGGCGATAGCCACGTTCGGCTCTTGGCTCGCAGCCAGGGGAGGGAGCTTGGGGTAAGGGGAGGGCCCTGAGGGAGGGGTCAGACTCCTTAGGAAAGAGTTAATGCGAAGAGGGGGAGGGGATAGGACGAAGAGACCGAAAGGAAGGCTCAGGTAGGAGGACGGAGGAGGGGAGGCAGGCCGGGAGAAGGTGGCTGGCCAGAGCAGACGTCAGAGGTAGGGGGCTTTTCCCCTTTGCACCCTCACCCCAGACCAGCCAACTCTAAACCGCGGCGGCGACTTTCAGTTTCATTTCCACGGACCCTCCTGCCTGGGCCGCAGTCGCCTCCGCGATGCCCAGCAAGTTCAGCTGCCGAAAGCTCCGGGAGACCGGCCAGAGGTTCGAGAGTTTCCTGGCCGAACGCGGACTGGACCTAGAGACAGATCGCGAGCGGCTGCGGACGATTTACAACCGAGACTTCAAGCCCAGGTACGGGCCGGCCCACCATGGGCCTCAAGGCGCGGGTCCAGCGCCCCGGGTGGTGGGGCCACTTTCCCGCCGTGGGCACACAGGGATGCAGCCCCGGGCCGATCAGGCCGGTTCGGTCCTGGCAGACCTCCTCCGGCGCCTGCCCACGCCCAGCCAGCACCACCCCTAGCCCGCCCGCTCTGCACAGTCCGGCCGGGTGGGGAGGGGTCGGTGCCCACGCGCGGCTCGCGGCGGCCCGGGCTCGGTGGTGGGGGAGGGGAGCCCCACAGGGAAGGCGCTGCGGGCGCGAGCTAAACGGGGATCCCCGCCCCCTGGTAGAGGGACGACTGCCTGCAGGGTCCACGCTGCAGGAGAGCTGAAGAGGCCCAGGGTAGGCGGGAGAATCTTGGGGAGCTTCTGGGAGAAAAGAACACAAACTGCGTAGGCAGTCAAACCTCCATTAGCACCTGTGGCTTCTCCATGGAGACCCAGGGCCAGGGACAGCCTCCTGGAGGCCCCTTTTCCCCATGGCTGAAGATATTTGGTTTCCTTTTCCTGTTACCACCCAAGTAAAAAAATCAAAGAGACTTCTGTCAAACCATAGACGTGTGCTTCAGAAACACCTCTATCAACAGGCGGCTGCCTTGGATGGAAGACGAAGAAGCAGTTTAGCTGGGATGAGTGTAAAGAGGTGCACTAATAAACAGGGGAATGGGTTTGGGCCTTTTGAGATTTTGAGAGATTTGGGTTTCAACTGACCAAAATGCTAGTATGGGTGAGATATGGCTGCTGTTATGTGATTTGGGGCGAGTCTTAGGAGGAATTAATAATAGTAGTGTGGCTTCAGGTTAGGGGAGAAGGTGTATCACTGTTATTCATGAACATATCTTGAAAGGAACATTAAAAGGGTTGAGTGGCTTCTGAAAAAGAGGCAAAGACCTGTATTGTGTTCTACATTGTGCTGTGCACTGTGGGAACACACAGATGAAAACTATGTAGTAAACAACAGGGTGTGATATGCATACAGCATAGTCCACAGTGTGCCATACAACAGGCTGAAATGAGGCTAGGGACAGTAAGGAAAATGTTGAAGGAAGGTAAAGAGCACTTACCACGGGATGGATAGTCAACAGGACTCCACCCACGTGTTCACCTATGTCCACAAAGTGCAGTGTGGCTCCCAGCACAAGTCCAGTACTTTGGAAGTAGGGGAAAGAGAACACTTCACTCCAAATACATAAGATCGCTGGGGATTCGCAGCAGTTGCCTGGGTGCTGTTTACTGGGTGGAAACATCACACACCAAGAGCAGTTCTTGCTACAAACAGACCAGAAGGTTACATATGGGAAGTGGGGGTGGGTGGGTGGGTGAGGAGGCTGGTGAGATCATCAGAGTGGGGAAGTTTCTCACTAAGCTAATTTATCAGGATTATTACTTATTTTAGTCAAGTTTATAACCACACAGGCTGGCCTTAAACTTTCAAAGTTAAATGGTTCCCTTGCCTCAGGCTCCCAAGGACAGGAAGAGCAGATTTGACCTAAACCACCATGCCTGGCTACTGTACTGTTGGGTTTTTATCTTTTGTTGTTGTTGTTGGGATCTGGTGTATTTTTTTAGGGTTTATTTTTATGTATACGTGTGCACACTATGTATGTGCAAATGCCCGGAGGCCAAAAGAGAGCGTCAGGTTTTCCGGGGCCGTTGAACGTGTTGAACATGCTTCAGCATCTAACTTGGATCCTCCAGAGTCCGTCCGACTCCAGGCCCTGAGCCATCATCTTTTCAATCCTGCTTTGCCTTTGAGACAGGATTTCATAGAATCCAGGCTAGACTTGAAATTACTATGTAGCCAAGGCTGACCCTGAACGTCTGATTTCTCCTTCCTCTGACTCTTGTGTGCTAGAATTATAGGCACACCCCACCACAGTTGGCTTTGCTCCTATTTTCTCAATTTATTTTACAGTGCTGGAGCTTGAACCCAGGGCCTTGTACTTGCTGGGCAAGCAAACACTCCACCACTGAGCAGCATCTGTAGCCTGTAGTCCTAAGGTAATTTTGCCTGTGTGCACTTGTATTTTACCCAAATAAAACTAGAAGACTGACCTTGGCCTTGAACGACAGATAAAGTTTTAGTGCACAGAGGAGGAAGAAAGCCTAGAGTGTTGGGTTTATATCCTGTCATGAGACCTATTCAACAAAAATGAGGAATATCTGACTTGGATGTCTTAGAGACGGTCATGGTGAGTAGAATGTTCCCAGAGTCGCTCCAAAGAGCAGAAGTAGTAGGTGTTGTCGAAGGGCCCTCTCACCTTCTCACCCAGCAACAGAGATTTCCACTTGAATAGTTTTCTGTGTATCCCTACCACCACCACCACCCCTTTTTTCCCCTTCTCACTCCAGCCCCGCTCGATCCAGCCCAAAGATTTATTATTATTATATGTAAGTACACTGTAGCTGTCTTCAGACACACCAGAAGAGGGCATCCAATCTCATTATGGATGGTTGTGAGCCACCATGTGGTTGCTGGGAATTGAACTCAGGACCTCTGAAGAGCAGTCAGTGCTCTTAACTGCTGAGCCATCTCACCAGCCCCCATCTCTACACCTTTTAATGGGGTCTTTTGCATCCCTAATTGACCTACTGACCTTGGTGGCCTTGAGCTCCTGCTTTCTCTTCTCCAGTACTGGGGTTCTACCTATGAGAGCTTTGCATGTGCTAGGTAAACACTCTGCTACATACTGAATTACATCCTCAGTCCCTCCTATTCAGAGAGAGAGATGGGGGGCAGGAGGACTTGTGTCATCAGGTTTGATGACAAAGCTCCATTCCCTCTTCAGCCATCTCATCCGACCTACTGTGTTCTTTAAATCCAGACCATGATTAATTGCTTCTTCCTCTAGATCCCCATAGCTTGCTCTTTCTACGCTGGGTCTAGCTTATTTCCAACTAGATACCACTGCATCTCATTAGAACTGCACGCCCGCCCTCCCCACTACCCATTCAAGTGACCTGCTTTGGAAGCTCTGTATGCCTCAGCTCTCAGTCCTCAGCGTAGAGTTTGTATGTAATAGATGCCTAGTAAGTGCTTGCAGAACCCAATTGAATTCCAAGAGAGTGGGCTAGAGCGAGCACAGTCGCTCTTCTCAGGAGTTCTTGGGACCTCCCTGCTAGGAAGAGTAGGTACTTTATATTGAATGAACAGGAGGCGATGGGAGGAAATGGCTTTGCTTTGTTAGTCCATCACCCACCCCTGCCTTTGGTAAAACAAGGTCCTGCTAGTCTGGCCTGAAACTCATGGTGTAGCTCAGATCAGCCTAAATGTTGGGACAATTCTTTTGCCTTGGCCTTCAGTCAATCTCCTGCCTCAACCTCTTGAGTACTACTGCAAGAAGCCTTCCTTTCAACATAGAAGAGTGACAGCTTGACCTAGTAGCTCAAGCCTGTAATACCAGTTTTTGAGCATTGGGGGACAGGATGGTCAGGAGTTTAAGGTTGCTCTTGGCATATAGCAAGTTTTAAGCCAGCTTGGGCTATATAAGACCATGTCTCAAAAAATCAAAAGCACCTGCCACCCAGTGCTCAGGGAACATCAAAGAAGAGGGGTCAGAAAAGTGTGAGAGTGGGTAGATAGGAGGGGGTGCTGTGGATGCTGTCTTCTGGACACAACAAGCCCATGAACTCACAGTGGCTGTGTCACAGTCTCAAAAGTTCAGCATTGGTGGGCAAGGAGTTCGTGAATCCCACTCCAAGCTGAGGATTTATTGGAAGTTGATGGCTGCTGGACAAGGAAGGGTCATTGTTTTTCTTTGAGGCAATGGCAACTGGCAGGTTATCCATGTTCCAGTGGTTGGTGCCACAGGGGGCTTGATGGATTGTGTTTTAGGGCAGGGAGCAGTCTGAGGAGATGGCGCAGCTCGTAAGGGTACTTACTGCCAAACCTGACAACTTGAGTTCAATCTCCGGGACCTATTTGGTGGAAGGAGAGAACCAACTCCCAAGAGTTATCCTCTCACACACCCTTGCTGCCACACTGCACATACAGTAAAGAAAAAAAGTAAACAAAGAGGGCATGAACTTGAGAGGAAGATGTGTTGGTAGAAAATTCAGGGGTAGAGTGGGGAGGTGGATATGATAAAATATATTGTATACATGAAATTCTCCAAGAGCAAATTATATTAATCAAAAGCAGGAGTTAGAGAGACGGCTCAGGGATTAGGAGCACTTGATGCTCTCACAGAAGACCTGTGTTCAATTTCCAGAATTGGTCGGGCAGCTCACAACTCTCTGTAACTCCAGTTCTGGGACCTTTTGCTACTCTTTCTTGGTCCCTACAGGCACCAAGCACACCATGAGTGGTGCATAGACATACATATAGCAAAACACCTGTTCATATGAAATAAAAATAAATCTTGTTTAAAAAAAGAAAATCAAAAAGCAGGCAGAGAGATGGCTCAGAGGTTAAGAGCACTGGCTGTTCTTCCAGAGGTCCTGAGTTCAATTCCTAGCAACCATGTGGTGGCTCACAACCACCTGTAATGAGATCTGGTGCCTTCTTCTGTACATGCAGACAGAACAGTGTATACATAATAAATCTTTTTTTTTTAAAAATCAAAGGCAAGCCGGGCAGTGGTGGCGCATGCCTTTAATCCCAGCACTTGGGAGGCAGAGGCAGGCGGATTTCTGAGTTCGAGGCCAGCCTGGTCTACAGAGTGAGTTCCAGGACAGCCAGGGCTACACAGAGAAACCCTGTCTCGAAAAAACCAAAAAAAAAAAAAAAAAATCAAAGGCAAACCAACAAAATAAAATAGACTGACATAATAAAGGTTTTAAAAATACAGGGGAGAGCACCTCTCAGAGGCAAAAGGGGAGGGGCGGTGGGGTGAAGAACTCTGGGAGGGGGGACCAGGAAGGGGGCAACATTTGGAATGTAAATAAATTAAAAAAAAAAAAAAAAAAAAAAAACAAGGCAAACTGAACCAAAAAAGAAAGAAAGAAAGTACCATTGGCTTCTTGCATGGAGCATGGTTTGCTGTCTTCCCCTTTATTCCCAGTATAAACTTCAGTGTTCTTGGTGCCCTGGTTCTATATACAGCCTTCACAAAACTGTCTGCCTTAAAAAAAAAAAAAAGGAATTCACCAGGCAGTGTTAGCATACGCCTTTAATCCCAGCACTCTAGAGGCAGAGGTATCCCTGAGTTCAAGGCCAGCCTGGTCTACAAAGCAAGTTCCAGGACAGCCGGGGCTACACAGAGGAAACCCTGTCCAGAAAAACATCAAAACTAAACTGTCTACCTGAAACAATAGCTATATAACTCTGTTCTATTATTGACTCTTGATTTAGTGGGGGGCGGGGGGGGAGAATGAATGAGAATGACTCTCTAAGTCTGTGTAATGTAAGTTGGGCTCAAACTGGCAGCAGTCCTCCTGCCTCAGCTCTCAAAGCATTGGGATGCCATGCATGATGGCTCCTGTCTGTAATTTCAGTGGTTGGGAGGTAGATGCAGAAAAAACACAGGTTTAAGGGCAGTGTGGGCTACATAGCTAGGCTTTGTCTCAAAAATCCTAAAAAATAAAGTCAAGCCTGGTTTTGACCCACTAACAAGAACTGCAACCCGAGTTGGTAAAACTAGATGTTCCTTAAGATCACTTCCAAATCTGATACCAGGTTGGGCTGGCTTTGGCTTTTTTTTTTTTAGGATTAGCTGACATTAGAGCAACAAACATCAGACGCCACGGGCAGGGCAGGGTGGTGGCGAGTAAGGCTGTCTGCATTGTCAGGAAAGCCTGCTGCTGAGCAGCAATGGGAGAGGCTGAAATTCCTATGGATGGGTGACTAGACTCAGCATGGGCGGTGGTACTGGGTACTTAGCACAGCACCCAGTAAGTACTCGGAAAAGGGTGCTGCTGGTAGAGAGGGTGTTGCTGCCCTTGCACCATAACTACAGTTAAGGCGACATACCTAAGGGTTATCTGGGCTGTGCAACATGGAGTTGTTAGTGATTGAATCTGTGTCTGGTAACCCCGCCTATGGAGGGGATTAACCAGGTATGGGAGGAGAGAGTCAAAGCCAGAAATATGGTCAACAGTAACAGAGCCTAGAAAAAAATGATAGCAGATATGACCAGGCAAGCGTCAGAGGCACTACAACAGACAAGTAGGTGAGGTACACTTACGGTGTAATCTCATCACTTGAGAACCACGCTTGTTCAAGGCCAGTCAGAGCTACATAGACCCTGTCAGCTATGTGACTGACAAGGAAATAAAAATTTAAATAAGATACTTTATAAAAAAATGTTAAACTAGCCAGGCATGTGTCACATGCTAGGTGAAGGCAGGAGGATCAGGGCTTTGAGGCTAGCATGAGCTACAAGAGACCTAATCTAGAAATAATTTTTAAAAATGGTTGAATTTTTTCCGATGTTAGGGACTAGGGAAAGGGCATTCTGAAACCCCTACTAATGAGAACATAAATTTGTACAGCTGGTATAGGAGGCAATTTTGAAGATTCTGTTGTGCTGGGTATGGTGGCAGATACCTGTAAATCCAGCATTTGAAAGGATGAGACAGGAGAATCGTGAGTTGGAGGCCAGCTTCTCTCTCCAAATGAAAATTACCTTTTTACCTAAGTTGTACAAGTTTATTTGTTCTCTTTGGCCCACCCAGAAAGTCTACTTCCAAAAGTGTGTCTTGTTTAAAAGTACAAGGTTGGTTTTGTTGTTGTTGTTGTTGTTGGTGGTGGTGGTGGTGGTGGTGGTGGTGGTGGTGGTATGATAACATCAAAAACGGTGGGCAGCCTGCTTCTGTCATGGGAGAACTGACTACACCGTTTAAATTAAAGCTGTGGTACTTTCAGCTGCTCTTCAGGAGGAAGATGACACCGTAAAGCATTGTCACAGAACGATGCCTGTTTGTATGTACAGAGTTAGGAGTGCTTATCAAGTAAGGGTTGGATGTGCGTTCTACTTTAACAAGATTTTGGAGTGAAGGCCTTTCACACTGCGTGTCCAATGCTGGCCTAACACTTCCAATGAATGCCTTTTGTTTCTTCTTATGCGTGCACACTTAGACCTGAGTAAGTTTACATACATAACACCATATCTTCTGTCTTTTTCTATCATGCTTTTCATTATAGACTCCTCCAATCAACATCCCATTTCCGTTCCTCTTTAAATTATATTTATTTAGTGTGTCCTTGTGTAGAGGTCATAGGACAGCTTCTGGGAGTCAGCTCTTTCCGCCCACCATCTATGTGTAGATAATAAACTCAGGTTGTCAGGATAGATAGCAAGCACTTTGACTTTCAGCTATTTCACCAGCCTTCTGTTTTCTTTGTTGTTTGTTTATTTGTTTGTTTTTGATGTGTAGCTTTGGCTGTCCTGGAACTCACTATGTAGGTCAGGCTGGCCTCAAACAGAGATCCACATGCCTCTGCCTCACAAGTGCTGGGATTAAAGGTGTACAGTACAACACTCAGCCTAGTTTATTTTTGAGAGGGTATCTTACTGTGTATCCCTGGATAGTCTGCTACCTACCACACCTACTAGGCTAACCTTAGATTTGGGATTGTCTCCAGCCTCTGCTGGTATTATAGGTGTAAACCACCATGCCTGGTTCTACAAGATTCTCTTCTGATTTTTCTCCCTCTCGAGGTTTCTCTGTCTTCCCTTCCTGCCTGGCCTGTGTTGGCCTTGGCTGTTGGAAGACTACTAGAGCTCTCAGGGGAGGTCCCAAGCATGAGTCCTTGGCTTGTAACTACTATCAAGGGGACTCCCTAGTACTTTTAGGTTCTGACCTTGACTTTGGTGTGAGCCTCACATAACCAAAGCTGCCTTTGGACCACAGGCATCTCAAACCCAATGTGTCCAATGCAAACGTGATGGTCCGTCTGGTTACCTACCTTCTCCTTCCTCTGCAGCAGTCCCAGAACCAAAGTCCTTGGCCTGGGTATTCTAGATGTCTCCCTCTCTCTGCTTTCTATCCTCCTTCCTGTCAGTCACCAAATACTGCTCATTTGCATTCTGCATGTGATCAGATCTGCCCCTCCTCTGTCCCTATCACTACCTCATTCAGGCCTTTGGTATCTTTTAACCAGACAACTGCAGTGGCCTTCTTCTAACTGGTCTCCCTACCTACAGTCTTGCCGCCAGCATATCCATCCTCCAATCCTGGTGCCAGAGTGATCTGAACCGCACATATGATCTTGCCACTCCCCTGCTTAAAACCCACCAACTGCAGTGGTTCTGTAACCACAGGGTAGCCTCTGACAAGGGCTGAAAGTAAGTTGTTACTGCTCCTCACGTCTTCCTACTAATACAAACACTAACAGTAGCAGCTAATGTTGACTGAGCATTTCTCCCCATGCTTTCAAATGACTTACCATCCTTTTAAAAGAAATCATAGACTCTCCAGTGTTGTCTGAATTGTACTGCTCTCTGGGGATGAAGGAGAGAGGCAGAGAAACAGGTATGGGACACAGGGAGATGTTCTGAGCCACAAGGACCTTACTGTGTGTCCGTCAAGTGACCATGCTGATTTAGCCCCAGTGATGGTTACTAAGGATCACCACACAATTGCTAGGATAGGCGGTAACAACCCAACAGTCCCAACAAGCATTGAGGGAGGTTCTCACTCCTCCAGATCTTGACCTTGTTCATCAAATCTGCCGTGTGTTTGGGACCATCCTCAGTCTCCAGGGTACCAGAAAGGGAAGTGAAAGGCTGCTGAAAGCCAAGGTTAAGTCCAAGCTCTTTGGCCTGCCATGAAAAACTATCTGGCTCTGCCCATCTCTGCCACCTCCCGTCATCCCTTTCTTTGAACGTTTCACTGTAGTACCAACTGTATGTGACACTAACCATCACGCTCCCTTACTGAGGTCTGCTTTGTGCCAAGCACTGGACTAAATGGTTTCCTGCAATGTCAGTACCTCAAGTGAGACTTATGGTGGCCCTTTAAGGCAGATCTTCAATCCCCATCTTATTTATTTGTCTTTTGGGGGTGTGGGGGTGGAGAGTGGGAGTTGGGTTGGGTGGTATTTTGTTTCTTTGTTTGTTTTTAGGTTTTTAGGTTTCAGTGCTAAGGGTTGAAACCTCATAAATGCTAGATAGCACTCTTAGCTCTGAGCTCCATAGATCTCAATAGTTGAAAGCAAAGTGCAGGTGGGGTGGCCCAGCTGAAGCAGGTGGGATGCACAGCCCCGTTGTACCTACTGATCAGTTTGCTCAATTTGTCTTTGCCTTTGCCCAAGTGATGCCCACTCATTCCTCAGAGACCTGCCCCTGCCCCAGACAGTCCTCAGTGCCCTGGCTTGGGCCAGTGAGCTGCTCCAGGCAGTCTCAGCAAGTAGGCACCATCACCTGGAACATACGGGTGCTCTCTGAGTGTTCCTTAAGGCCTGGATCTAGGTCTGGTAGCTTGGAACCACCCAGCTGCAAGTGCAGTGCCTGGCACCTAACATGCCTCCCTCCATACGTCTGTGTGGAGTGGATTACACTGAACTCCAGGTTCTGAGCCGTGAGGCTGTCGTGCTGACCACTTTTCCTGTCTTCACCTCTCTAGGCACAAAGCCAGGCTATTTGATCTCGGGAGAAGGATCCTTTCCCTTCCTGCTTGGGTTCCACCTGCACCCTTTGACTTCCGGTGGAAACTGCTGTCCGATCCGCTACCTTGCCCACACTCTGGACATCTCTGCTCTCTCTGGCCCCCTTTCTCAGCCCTCCGCACAGGCTGGGCCCTGTCCATTCCTATGAGCCGACTTTTTCAGCTTCCCCCGAGCCTTAGCTCTTTTCACTGTACTTTTTTTTTAATGTCCCAAAAATAGTTCCCCGTTTTTTAAAAAAAAAAAAAAATCTGTTGTTTTTCTCTCTGTCTTCCCTCAGTCTTCCCAGCCAACAGCCCAATAGTGGGCTTTTCTCCACAGTGCTGTTTAAGCCGATTATTTTGTGTTGGAAAGCCCCCAATGCCTTGCTTTAAAGTTGTTAAGAATTCCTACCATCCCTAGCCGGAGTCTCTGCCTGAGTCCCATCCTGCCTCGAAGCAGGGCTGTTGTGTCCCTGCACAAAACAGTCCTCAGGCCTTCCCCAGCACCCTCTCCACAGCCACCCTGCCTTCCCTCACTTCCCAGTATCCTCTGCTTCTGGCAGCTATGGGACCCCTGCCCCTGGCTTCTCCTCCATGCTGTATGGAATGAAGATTGCAAATCTGGCCTTCGTCACCAAGACTCGGGTCAGGTTCTTCAAACTAGACCGATGGGCTGATGTGCAGTTACCGGAAAAGAGGCGAATAAAGCCAGGGTCAAACATCAGCAAACAGCACAGGTCACTGTTGGCCAGGATCTTTCACGACAGGTGTGTGAGTGTATACCCTGTGAGGGGGGCACGGAGGGCACGGGAACGGGATTGGTGGCTTAAAAAACAGTGGCTCTCCTTGGGCCAGGATAAACCCCCACCCCCTCAAGGGAGGAAGAGAGGCAGGGAATTAATCCGTGGTAGAGATGGTTCCCAAGCACTTCTGACCCTTTGCCAAGTTCCTAAAACCTTCCCCA
Source organism: Uromys caudimaculatus (assembly GCA_028551405.1). NCBI lineage: Eukaryota > Metazoa > Chordata > Mammalia > Rodentia > Muridae > Uromys > Uromys caudimaculatus. The sequence goes on along the minus strand of CM052704.1, from coordinate 78,494,259 downwards.
GGGCAATTTCAGCCCCAGGTCCTCCCTCCCCAGACCCTCTTGCCTCCTACTCTCCCCAGGGCTGAGTATCTTCATGGGAAGCATGGGGTAGATGTGGAGGTCCAGGGGCCCCATGAAGCCCGAGACGGGCAGCTCCTTATCCGCCTGGATTTGAACCGCAAGGAGGTACTAACCCTACGGCTTCGGAACGGAGGAACCAAGCCTGTCACCCTCACCCATCTATTCCCACTGTGCTGGACACCCCAGTTTGTCTTCTACCTTGGTGAACAGGACCTGCCCTGCCCTCTGGGCCCAGGTGAGTGGTCTTCTGCGGTGCAGTAGGCCTCTGGTCATCTCTATGTCCAGTGGGCTCCTTCCTTGTGATGGGGGTGCTGGGTTGGGTCCCTGCTTTACTCAGCTACCTTTTTCCAGGTGAAAGCTATGAACTCCATGTCTACTGTAAGACCAGCATTGTGGGTTACTTCCCAGCCACTGTCCTCTGGGAACTACTGGGACCTGGGGAGTCAGGAGCAGAAGGAGCAGAAACTTTCTACATTGCCCGCTTCCTGGCTGCTGTCGCCCACAGCCCCCTGGCTGCACAATTGAAACCCACAACTCCCTTCAAACGCCCCCCTCGGCTCACTAGAAACTCTGTCTTGACCAACCGGATAGAGGAAGGAGAGAGGCCTGACCGGTAACTAGATATGATGCATGGGCACTTGGGGAGACTGAGCCAGAAGACAGAGCCCCCCTTTCCCATCTGCAGGTTACCCCCTCCTCCGGGTCTCATCCCTTTTGTATCAGAGGAGCAAGCTGCATGAGAGTAGCAGATCCCTGCAGAGTGTGGAGACTCTTAAGTGTTTACACTGTGTAGGGAAATGGCAGTCTGTTATAGACCTTTTCCAGGGACTCCAACACTCTCTCCATACACACAAATTAATAGAAGGATAAACTTTTTTTTTTTTTTTTTTTTTTTTTTTTTAAGAATTATTTATTTATTTAATGTACGAGTACATTGCTGCTGTTTTCAGATACACCAGAAGAGGGCATCGGATCCCACTATAGATGGTTGTGAGCCACCATGTGGTTGCTGGGAATTGAACTCAGGACTTCTGGAAGAGCAGTCAGTGCTCTTAACCACTGAGCCATCTCTCCAGCCCAGGATAAACATTTTAAAATAATGAGTAATAAATGCAAACCATCTAATAGGTCTTTTTTTGGTTTTTTGAGACAGGGTCTCTCTATGTAACACTGGCTGTCCTGGAACTCACTCTGTAGACCAGGCCGGCCTCGAATTCAGAAGTCTACCTGCTTCTGCCTCCCAAGTACTGGGATTAAAGGCGTGCGCCACCACTGCCTGGCATAATAGGTCTTTATAGTTATAACATGTTTCTTTTGTTAATGGTAGATATGTGTAAACAAATTTACAGCATGTGTGAGACCCTGGATTATATACTCAGCACTACAATCAATCAAAGCCATGGATGCAAGCCTGTAACTCCACCACTAGGAACTGGAAAGCAGGGGTTCAAAGTCAACCCTGGCCACTGATTGAGTTTGAAGCCAGCCTGGACTATATAATAACCTTTCTCAGGAAAAGAGAAAAGATGTCTGAAAGATTATATACCAAAAAGTTAAAGTTGACTGTCCCTGAATGATAAGGATGTTACTTATTTGAAATCTATCATTTTGGTGTTGTTCCTTCAAAAGAACATATATTGATTGTTTGTGTATTTTTGAGAGTCAGGCTGTGTAGCCCAGGCTGTCCTGCAACTCATAAACCTTCTGTACTCTTTTCTACTGCTAAGTGCTGGCCTGTGTCACCACACCCAGCTCACAAAATAATTCTTTTAAATATTCTAAATATTGGGCTTTACAAAAATGAGAGTGGTCTAACCTTGGACCAAGCAGCTACATGAACTGGGGAGTACTGCATCCCTAGGTGGCTGCTGACCACACCACAGAGGTCATTGTAGAAATGTTTCCTGCAGGCTCTGTGGGGACACTTCCAGAGTCTTTGAAGAGGAGGTGCTTCTGTGTTTAGGACATGCTTTTTTTCCTCCCATAGTGCCAAGGGCTATGAACTAGAGCTAAGTTTAGCCCTGGGGACCTATTACCCACCCATCCGCCTCCGGCAGCTGCTCCCTACCCTTCTTCAGGGACCAAGTATCTTCACTTCCCCAAAGGAGGTTGCTGAGATCAAGTAAGTGCCAGCACTTGTGTGATGCTCCCTGGTCTTCCTCGCTCTGCTGGTTTCTCCCTGTCTGTGCTCTCTTACTGGTTCACCTTGAACAATCCTTGGCACCGACAGCATGTTCAATGTGGGAATGAATGAGAGTAGAACCCCAGAACAGGGCTGTTGTCTGACCTACCATTATCCTGCTGCAACTCAACCATCCTCACCAGGGCCCAGTTGGAGACAACCCTGAAATCCAGGAATTATGAGGTGAAGCTCCGACTACTGCTGCACCTGGAGGAGCTGCAGATGGAACATGACATCCGGCACTATGACCTGGAGTCGGTACCCATGACCTGGGACCCTGTGGACCAGAATCCCAGGCTGCTCACACTGGAGGTTAGGCCTCAGACCTGCTGTGGGAGGGTGGGCCCATGCCAGTCAGCTTGAAGGAGGTAAAAGGGTAAACAGGACAGCCCAACATACAAAAATGATTCCTACTTCAGAGGGTATGGACAAAGAGCAGGGTAAGATTCCTGTCCCCCAAAACATGCCAGAACAGGTAGGGTGTTTTCTTTCTATTTTATTTGAGGCAGGGTCACATGTAGCCCAGGCTAGCCCTCTTGTGTCTACCACCCTAGTGCTATTTATAGGCACGGCCCACCACACCTAGTTCATAAGGGTAGTGGAATTTTATAATCTAGATTTTTGCCACCAACTGTGTGACATTGATGAGTCCCTTGTTTTCTCAGCTTTATTAGATAATTCTGAGACCCCTTTCAAATGTTCACATTTTGGTTTTTAAAATCTTATTTATCTATTTATTTATTTTGTGTGTGTACAACATACATAGCACACATGTGGAGGTCAAAGGACAGTTTGCAGGAGTCAGTTTTCTCTTTCCACCATGTAGGTCCCAAGGATCAAACTCGGGTTGTCAAGCTTAGCAGCAGGCACCCTTACCCACTGAGCCATCTCACCAGCCCTCACATTTTGAATATATACACACAAACTCAGACTTACTCGTGAGAATGGATTAATGCACAGGAGTACAGGTGGGAAGGGAGACAGCTAAGATGATGAGGGAAAGGTTATTACAAGAATGAGTTTGCACCAAGGTGCTAAAGGCAAAACTGGAACTGAACTGGCCAAGAAGCAGCTAGCTGGACTGGGGACATTGGCAGCATCTTAAAATCCTACCCTGGGGTTCTTAGATTCCTAGTCTAGATGCCTCTAGCAGCCTTTCCCTGATTCTTGCTTTGCCTTGTAGGAGAGAAAAGCTGGGATCAATTGGGGCTGTAAGGCCAGAGGCTGGGGCTAAGGCTCTCCAATGAATGGTCACCCTTTGTTTGGGTGGAAAAGCTTGCTTTTGTTTATAACCTGCAGGTTCCTGGTGTAACAGAGAGCCGTCCCTCAGTGCTACGGGGTGACCACCTTTTTGCCCTGTTGTCCTCTGAGACCCACCAAGAGGACCCTGTCACCTACAAGGGTTTCGTGCACAAGGTGGAACTGGACCGTGTCAAGCTGAGCTTTTCTACAAGGTGAGTGTTGGGAGAACCAAATCACCAAAGCGACCTTCGGGCTTCTAAGTCCTGGGCGTAGAAGGTCTTGCTTCCAGAGAGGACTAGGACCCTGTACACAGAGTTCACAAGCTGTGTGAACAGCTTCCTCTCCGAGAGAACTTTGTAAGGACCTTTTGGGGAGGGGGAGGGGTGTGGAATGGTGGGAGGTAGAGAGGGTCCTGACTTTTACTACCCACTCCACCTAACTACAAATCTCCCGCTTAATTCTTTGCCCAAAGCCTCCTGAGCCGATTTGTGGATGGGCTGACCTTCAAGGTGAACTTTACCTTTAACCGCCAGCCCCTTCGGGTCCAGCACCGGGCCCTAGAGTTGACGGGGCGCTGGGTGCTCTGGCCCATGCTTTTTCCTGTGGCCTCCCGTGGGGTCTCGCTGCTGCCCTCAGATGTGAAGTTCAAGTGAGACTGGGCAAGGGCCCTGGGGCTACTTGGGTTGTGGATATTGGGAATGGAGTCCCAGAAGCCTCTTGGGATACTGGATGACTTCAAGTTCACATACCTGGACCCTTTGCCTGTTAGGCTGTATGATCGGAGTCTGGAGTCGAACCCTGAGCAGCTGCAGGCCATGAAGCACATTGTGAGGGGCACCACCCGGCCTGCTCCCTACATCATCTTTGGGCCTCCGGGTACCGGCAAGACTGTCACATTAGTGGAGGCCATCAAGCAGGTGAGGCTGAAAGATAATCCCAAGGCCTATACTGACGCAGGCAGCCCCCCAGCATATGTCTACAATTATATTGCCTCCAGGGACCCGAATGTTCCTATAATTGAACAGTCACCCAAAGAGGACATAGGGAGTCAGAATCATTATGACTGTTGAGTGTTGGTGTGTAAATATGCAGATGTGAATTTACTGATATCCAGCACCAAGGTGTCATCAGGACTAGCAGGCATCTGGGAGGCAAATGCAGTCTGAGTCCCCGAGCATAGAACACGTCTGCCCAGACTATCTTTTTGTCTCAGGTAGTGAAGCACTTGCCCAAAGCCCATATCCTGGCCTGCACTCCATCCAACTCAGGGGCTGACCTCCTCTGTCAGCGTCTCCGGGTCCACCTGCCCAGCTCCATCTACCGTCTCCTGGCCCCTAGCAGGGACATCCGAATGGTACCTGAGGACATTAAGGTATGTAAGGAAGTACAGAGGACCAAGGGAAGATGGATGCCTAGGAGATTCTCAGAGCACTTGAAGACTTGCTGTGTGACTTTGGGTGGGTCAGGATCCCTCTGGGGACTTCAGTTTCCTCGTCTGCAAAAGGAGGGAGGCAGGTAAATAAGTGGTTCAGAGCCAAGGGGACACGTGAGAAAGGGAAGAGCCAGGCTGATTTCTGATGCTTTCGTAACCAATAGACCTGCTGTAACTGGGACGCTAAGAAGGGAGAATATGTGTATCCTGCTAAGAAGCATCTCCAGCAGTATCGGGTCTTAATTACCACCCTCATCACTGCCAGCAGGTAAGGAATGTATAGGATTTGTGTATTAAGCGCTAGACAGAGTCGTGGGGTTTAGGGCTAGGGAGAGAGGAAGGGTGAACTGAAGGGCCAGAGCTCAGGTTTGGTAGCTGGGTGCCTGGGAATGACCCCTGCTTGGCCTGACACTCCCAGGTTGGTGTCAGCCCAGTTTCCCATCGATCACTTCACACACATCTTCATCGATGAGGCTGGCCACTGCATGGAGCCTGAGAGTCTGGTGGCCATAGCAGGTGAGGGGGCTCAGGATGGGTTACAGGTACAGCACCCCACACCAATTTGGCAATCCCAACATTTAACCTTTCTCCCCCTGCCTCCCAGGACTGATGGATGTCAAAGAAACGGGCAATCCTGGAGGGCAGCTGGTGCTGGCGGGAGACCCTCGGCAGCTGGGGCCTGTGCTTCGGTCACCACTAGCCCAGAAGCATGGTCTCGGCTACTCTCTGCTAGAGCGCCTGCTCACCTACAACTCTTTGTATAAGAAGGGCCCCAATGGCTATGACCCCCAGTTCATCACCAAACTGCTCCGCAACTACAGGTATCATTGTCCCCTCCTCAGCTGCTCATCTCGTGTCCTCACAGTGGCTGTTAGCTGGAAGAAGGGGTCTCTTTGTAGCTCCCTTTACAGCTGCTTGTCTTGGGACCAGTGGGTTTATCTGCATATTGAAGGTCATCAGACCAGAAAGTGTCTGGATGGATCTAAGTTTCTATGCAATCCAAGGAATAAGAAAGGCAGGGAACATACAGCTTTCCTTAAAAGTATTATCGGTTGGATTACATATACAACTGAGGCCTATACAGGTGTGATTTTTATTCTTTGATTGGTGCTATGACTTGAGCCCAGGACCTTGCACGTTGCTTTGAAGTGTCTGATATACTGATACACATCCCCTACTCTCCTCTTCCCTTTGAGACAGGCTCTGTTTGTATTGCCTGTGCTGATCTTATCTCTTGGCTCAAGCAATCCTGCCTTAGCCCCCTGAGTAGCTAGGATTATAGGTGCATACCACCCTCACCATCTTAAGTACTTCTAGTGAGTTTAGACATTAGTGCTTAGGTGCGTTGTAGACCGTCAGTGTGAGTCTGGTGAAGGTGGAACTGGACAAATGCCTCAGCACTTAAGAGTCTTACAGAAGACCTGTGTTCAGCACCCATGTCAGAGGGCTTAGCCCCCTAACCCCAGCCCCTGGATGATCTGACACCTTTGGCCTCCTTGGTCACATGCACACACACACACACACACATGCCCACACATACACATAATTAAAAATAATAAAAATCTTTTAAGAGTTTGGTAAATGTAAACGGGGCTGTGGCTGCATATGCCTGCTATCCCAGCATTTGGAGGTTGAGTGAGACGGGAAGATTGAGTTTAAGGCTGTCTCAAAAGGCAGGGTTGAGATGGGTGGGTAAAAGAACAGCCTACATACCTAGCAACCCAAGTTGGGTTTCCCAAACCAATGAACCCACTACAGATGGAAGGAGAGAACTGACTCCACAAGGTTGTCCTCTGACCTCCACACCCATGGCATAGCATGACTACCACACCACTGAATGATAATTGTAAAAGTTCTGTAGATGCTTTTGTGTCGATACTTAATAGTTTTGGGGTGTAACATAATTAAAGAGTGGTGATAATAGATGATAATTTGTTTTCTGGACTATCTTTGGTAAACTTAAGCCTCAGAATGAGTCCTAATTTCTTGGTTTTTTTAAAAAGGAAGTTGGCTGGCGAGTGGGAGCCCTAGCCTAGCCTCTTATTCAAGCCACATTTGGCTTGGCTTCCCGTGGTTTGCAGCGCCTGGCAGCAGACACTGATGAATGTTACTGGGCATGGCTGCAGGGCCAGAGGCTGGGATGGGGAGCACATGAAGCAGAGCTCCCTAAGAGGCCTTTGATCTTGCTCTTTCTCCTCCTACCTCCTAGGTCTCATCCCACCATTCTGGACATCCCTAACCAGCTGTACTATGACGGAGAGCTGCAGGCCTGTGCAGATGTGGTGGATCGAGAACGGTTCTGCCGCTGGGAGGGGCTGCCTCAGCAGGTGAGGCCTAGCAGGGCAGGGCTTCCCTCCTCCTGAAGGCACAGAGCCCTCCCTTTGTTATTATGGCTTGGAACCCGATTCCCTAGCTGGGTTGGAGGGTGGGAGGCAAGGAGATGAGCCTGAAGGTTTCCTCTCATGTCATGGTGTCCAGGGCTTCCCCATCATCTTCCATGGTGTAATGGGCAAAGATGAGCGAGAAGGCAATAGTCCATCCTTCTTCAACCCTGAGGAGGCTGCTACAGTGACATCATACCTGAAACAGCTCCTGGCCCCTTCCTCCAAGAAGGGTAAAGCCCGCCTGAGCCCCCGAAGTGTGGGCGTCATCTCCCCGTACCGGAAGCAGGTCAGGCCCTCAGTCCACGCCTAGGACTTCCCTCTTTGCCCAACAAGCACCCTGGCCAGCTGCCTACCTCTGCCTCCCTCTTGTGTGAGGGTGATGGCATGAGAGAAGGGCACCTATCCCTCCCTCCAGGTAGAAAAAATCCGTTACTGCATCACAAAACTTGACCGCGAACTCCGAGGACTGGATGACATCAAAGACTTGAAGGTAACGTAACTCCTTCGAGTGCCCCTTATCTCTGCCTGGGTTGTGTCCAGTCCCACCCTGTTTACTCTAATTGGAACTGGGGTTTCCCCCCGGGTGGTTCTGAGGTGGAACCTGGCAGCCTGCCTGTTTCACAAGCACCTGTGTCTGTCTTATTATCAGTCAGGTGTGTGGCCTCTGCCTAAGGATAAAGTCCAAACTCCCTGGACCAGCCCCACCTGTCATGTGATAACACCTGTCACGTGATAACGTCTCAAAGCCTCCTGCATAGTTTAACTGTTCTGGAGACGTGGCTCGACAGTGATTCAGATTAAAATCACTTAGAGAAGTTTAATAATGCCACTTCTTGGGTCCCACCCAGCCAGTTAGCATAGCTGCCTAGAGACAGCCAGGGCACTGGTGGGGATTTGTTGTTATTGTTTTGGTTTTTTAAAAAAGATCCACAGGTGGTTCTGATGCGTGGAGCCAGGGTTGAAAATCACCCACTTTATGATCTACAGGCCTCTCCCTCGGAAATTCTGACCAAATTGGTGGCTGCCAGGGACTCCGTTCGTTCTTATCAATGCCACTTACTTTGCTTTGAACAGTTTCCAGGCCCCCCACCCTATAACTGGCTCCGTCCTTCTGGCCTCCACAGCAGGCCTCCTGCCCTCTTCCCGGTTCTGAGATCCTCTCACTCAAGCACCCAATGATCGTCTGTACCTCCCTGGCAGCTTTGTCCCCTAGAGCAGGTCTGTCACCGTGGTTCCTCTTAGGCCTACCTGATCTAAAGCCCTGCCTCTTCACTCTAGGTGGGCTCTGTGGAAGAATTCCAAGGGCAAGAACGAAGCGTCATTCTCATCTCTACTGTCCGAAGCAGCCAGAGCTTTGTACAGCTGGATCTAGACTTTAACCTCGGTTTCCTTAAGAACCCCAAGGTTTGCAGGCTTGTGGGTGGTGTGAATTCTTCCACGGGGCCTGTCCCTTCGATGACATCACCGCTTCTTCCTTCCAGAGGTTCAATGTGGCTGTGACCCGGGCCAAGGCTTTGCTCATTGTAGTAGGCAACCCCCTCCTCCTAGGCCACGACCCGGACTGGAAAACGTAAGCAATCCCAACCCCCATAGTTGCTCTTAGCGACCTCGAACCCCAGTCTAGGGCAGATGTGTCCTTACTAAGCACTGGCTTACTACTCCTTTGGCCCTCAGATCTGTTAGTGTTCACAGTGCCCGCCCTGTATTAATGAGTGAAGTGGAGCACCCCTGCCTCCAGACTCCACTCCTCAGCACAGCTTCCCGTGCATACCAATGTTCTGTACCCCAGATTCCTGGAGTTCTGTAAAGAAAACGGGGGATATACCGGATGCCCCTTTCCTGCCAAACTGGACCTGCAGCAGGGACAGGACTTGCTCCAAGGTCTGAGCAAACTCAGCCCCTCTACCTCAGGTATGGATGGGCCATAGTGGACCAGGCAGGTGAAGTGTGGCAAGAGGTCAGGATAACCCGAGTGTTGTCTTTTTTCCCTAGGGCCCCGCCGTCACCAGAATCTCCCCCAGGATCAGGAGGGTGAAGAGGGCCTGCCCTTACAAGTGGAGCCAGAGTGGAGAAATGAGCTCTGAGGACAGCCCCCACCCGCCTTCTCACACCAGCCAAGCCTTATTGCTGCCTGTCCCTGACCCAGAACCCAGCTCACCTGTCCCTACAAGAGCTGGGAAGACCGGAAGTTTACAGCCCAGACCATTCCACTCCTTCCTCTGCTAGGGAAGACAACCCAAGCTGCTAAAACCTGGAGGAAGGGGGAGGAAGAAAGCTTTTTTACCCTCTCCTTGGCAGTACCAGGGATTGAACCCAGAGCCTCAGATACGCTAGGCCAGCACTCTACCACTGAGCTGCTTTAAGAGAAACAAAATGGTGTTCTATGCAAAAGCCTCTCGCTTATGTCTCATCAGCCTGGTCTTGCTTCCTGTGCCCCCAAGATGACCCTCCAGGAGGGTAGCTGCCCAGAGCCACGCCCCTCCATAGCTGCTTCAAGGGGAGGAAACCCCATGGCCAAGGAAGCCACCCACAGGGTTCTATGTTTAGCCAATGGTACAGACCACTCCCCTCACCCACCCAGGCAGTCAGCCAAACATGACCTCATCCTTTACTCTAGACTCCACCCTGTCCCCTGCTGCCTCCGCCCCCAGCCCTGCCTCTGCAGACAGGGGCCCAGCCTAGCCAGCCACTTGGAAATGAAGAGAAAAAGATGGGACTCCAGGCTCACAGCCAAGGTAGGCCAGTAAAGACAGGAAGCTGCCACATATGGTACAACCTTTGACCTTTATTCATGTCCTGCCCTCCCACCAAGTAAAGTCAAATACAAGGCTACTACCCAAAGCAGAAACTCCAGCCCCTACCCTAGACTCCTCCTGTGAGCCAAAAATACATAAAGTGCTGGTGTGTAATACGGGGAAGGCCAAAGGGACTAAGAGCCCCACCCCTGGACCAACGCATCGGGAGGAGGAGCCCTGCTCAGGAAGGGCAGGGCACCAGCCTGGTTTCCAGAGGAAGGGAGGAAGGGCCTAGCAGCCCCCACTTGGGGCTGAGGAACTCATGCAGTCCTGGGCAGAAAGGAACCAAAAAAGAAACTGGCAGCATGGAGTCCTACAAGGATGGAATGAGGAGAGGGTAATGTGTGCCCCTGTGAAGGGAAGGGCGGGCGGGTTGAGAAGGCTTTGGGGAATTCAGAGAATGGGACAGCCCCTCCGGCGCTTATTCTTCCTGACCTGTAGGCCCGCCCGAGTGGCCATCTCAAAAACCTCCCGCACCCCTTCCTTAGTCTTGGCTGAGCACTCAAGGTAGCCGAAGGCACTGATCCTGTTTGCCATGTCCCGGCCTTCCTCAGATCGTACCGGCTCCTGATAAGACAAGATACAGGGTCAAAAGAAGGGGTAGCTGAGCATCCTCCAGACTGGCCCAGCAGAATCCCTAGGTCTAGCTACCACAGGCAGTTTCCGGGCTGGGGACATGAGACCCAGTTGCCATTTCAGAGTTCTGTCTGTTCCCTTCTCCCTACAGTACCCATTCCTCCTCTGAACAAGTGCTACTGCCCAACTCACCCCGTCCTCCCTCTTCTCTAGTCCAGTGGTTCCCAGCCTTCCTTATGCTGCCACCCTTTAATACAGTTCCTTTTGTTGTGGGGACTATAAAATCATCTTCGTTCCTACCTCATAACTGTAGTTTTGCTACTGTTATGAATCATGATGTAAATACCTAACATTCAGGATATCTAACATGCAACCCCAAGGGGGTCATGACCCAAAGCCTGAGAATCGCTGCTCTAGTCTATTCTACATAGCTACCAGAATACTTTTACTAACATACAGACTGGACATTGGCCCCCAGTTAAAACCTTAATTAGCCTCCCAAGATAGCCTACCTTCTTTTTCTTCTTCTTCTGTTTTGTTTTGTTTTGTTTTCGAGACAGGGTTTCTCTGTGTAGCCCTGGCTGTCCTGGAACTCACTCTGTAGACCAGGCTGGCCTCAAACTCAGAAATCTGCCTGCCTCTGCCTTCCAAGTGTAGGATTAAAGGCGTGAGCCACCACCGCTGGCTACCACCTTCTTACTTTCCTCTAAATAAAACAGTCCACTGGCTAGAGTCATTTAGCAAGTCTTTGAATACTCACCCCTCAGAGCCTTCTTCCAGCCGTGTGTAATGCCCTCCCTCCCCTCATTTTAGGATGTGGGTGAGGATGGTTCTTCACTCATCTTAGTAGCCCCAACCTTATGCCCTTGGGCATGTTGCTTCTCTGACACTTCAGTTACTTGAGGACCTTCTAGTTCCTCCCAACATTTGGACAGGACAGCGAGTGAACACCACAGTGCTGCTAATGCTGGCTATCAGCTTTTCCATCTCAGCTGTAAGGTTCCCTGAGGAACTCGCCGCCCCACCCGTGCCGCCCCGCCCACCTGTTTCATTTTGGCCAGCTCTCTCCTGGTATGCTCATCTTGCCTCAGGTCCTTTTTATTCCCCACCAGGATGATGGGCACATTGGGACAAAAGTGCTTCACCTCTGGCGTCCACTTCTCAGGAATGTTTTCTGCAGAGATAACCCCAAAATGTGTGTGTAGATTTAACAACAGAAGCAGGATCTTTTATAGCAGTCCTGGAGTCTACTGAACAGGCAGGACCTTGCACAGCTCAAAGCCCCTTACAGTGGACACCCCTCACCTCAAGGGCTACTGTCTCCATAGCAAAGGAGACTTGCAGGACCTACACCCTCCCAAGACTCCTCCCACAACCTCTGAAGGTGGCAGGTACCAAATGCTCTCAGTCCCTCCAAAGCCTTACCCAGGCTGTCAGGACTGTCAATGGAGAAACACATGAGGATGACATCAGTGTCCGGGTAGGAGAGAGGCCGCAGGCGATCGTAGTCTTCTTGCCCTGCTGTGTCCCACAGAGCCAGCTCCACCTGACACACAGGGCTATTGAGCAGCTAGCCTGAGGACCCCAGCCCTACCACCTTGAGGCCCTCTGAAATCACTCGTCCTGTAAACAAGCTGAACGTCTATGTGCTGGGTTGTATTGACCAGTCACAAAGCCACTTTTCTAAAATCTAAGATGGGCTTGATCTTTGTATAGTATGAGCTGCCACTATAAGCAGCATTTAGTTCTTAGGGCAACTCTTTGGGGGAGGCCCTCATTCACATTTTGCAGTAGGGAGAGGTTAAGCCCAGAGGCAAAAGAGACTTGGCTCAGATTCCAGAACCAGTAGGTGGTCAAACCAGATAGTACATCCAGGTTTTCTAGGGCTACAGTTTCACTTCCTAACTTCTGCTGGTTCCAGCAGGGAAATATAGGTGTAGGTGGGTGGTAAGAAAGGCCGTCCATGGGCCCTGTGTGCCCCGGGGGGGACAGGAAAGCAAGAAATTCATGGCCTTCACCTGCTTGCCATCCACTTCAATGTCTGCTATGTAGTTCTCAAAGACGGTAGGGACGTAGACCTCTGGAAACTGATCTTTGCTGAAGACAATGAGGAGGCAGGTCTTCCCACAGGCACCGTCTCCCACAATCACCAGCTTCTTTCGGATTGCAGCCATGGCTGAAACTGGCAGGCAAGAGGCAGTGGGGATTTGAGGAGGGGAAAGCCAGGAAATCCGAAAACACTCTCCAGCCACCCACCTCTCCCACTTGTCTAGAAACCACAGCATCCAGCAAAGGAAGGGAAGGGGACTTGCCAAGGCATGTTCTTGCCAAGAACCAATCCTGCCAGCGAAAGACCTTGGGATGCTGGTTAGGACAGGTCTTCCTAGATGCATTAGAATTGATCAGGAGGAGGAGTGCAGGACCCAGAACATCTGAGAAGTGCTCAGCTGTGCCCCCTAAAGACCTGGATTTATCTGCCTTGCCTATCAGTTTTATTTGTTACCAGAATTTTGACAGTATTAATCACTGAATGCAAAGTAGAATAGATTGTCCCTCAATAGCAGTCATGCCTGCCTGGTCTCTCTCGGTCTCTCTCTCTCTCTCTCTCTCTCTCTCTCTCTCTCTCTCTCTCTCTCTCTCTCTCTCTCTCTCACACACACACACACACACACACAAAAGGCAGGTACAGGTGTTAGGATAAAGCAAAGAACACTTGTAGAGCCCCTAGGTGTTTGTTTCTCCCTGGACACACGCATACTTTTGTCAGGCATTTTGATCTTCAGATCTCCAGCTGCCTGTTAGGTGGATGGTGGCCTTCCCATTTAAAAAAACAAAACAAAACTCTACCGGGTGAGGCAGATATGCATGTGGCAGTCAAAGAACAACTTTGTGGTCATCTACCTTTGCATGGGTTCCCGGAATCAAACTCAGGTAGTCATGCTTGCTTCACGAGCACCTTTGCCCACTGAGCCTCTCATGGATCCCTCTCACTGAGCCCAGGCCTTTCTACTCTGACAAAAGTAGGAAACTGAGGCTCAGTGAGGTTTACACAAAGTACAGGGACAGCTCTCAAAGCAGGGCTTTGTGATTCCATCTGTCTTGCCTACATGGCATGTCACAGGTGAGAACAAGCGGAGAAGCTAAGCCAGAAGCCAGTGGAAGCAGTAGGCTGGCTTCCCTGACCCACCCCATCCTTTCCCCAAAGTCTCAAGTCACACAAAGAAGGCTCAGTCCTGGCAGCTCACGGTCAGGCAGTCTGAAACACCCCCCCCCCCCCCGGGTCTGGCAGCAACACTCGGTCACTCAGCCCCTGACAGGGGACAATGACCACACTGTGGGGAGCCACACATCTATCACAGCATTGCTGTGACTGAGCTAAACCCACTTGGGAATCACCTCTACCCACTTTCTGGAACAGCCCCTTCCTCCTGTGATCAGCTGACCCCTTAGGCGCTGCAGACACCTCCCAGTGACTCAAGGTGAGGAGTCAGCTTCTCAGAGTTCCTGTGTCCTACACCCCAGCACACAGGAACAAGCAGTTCAAACCAAGGGGAGCTGACCAGGTCAGTGAGGTCTCCAGGTCCACAGGCCCTGGGAGGGATAGTGCCAGCCAG